>CM053597.1:11006923-11023214 GCA_028646575.1 Pseudocheirus occidentalis | reverse complement strand
TTGGCCCTGGAATCACTGACTTGGAGCTCCAGACTGGGGCCTTCTCTTTCTGGCTGCCCCACAGTTACATTTTTTCATTTATACACTGTCTCTCCCCTTCAGAATGTGAGCTGCTAGTGGGTAGGGGATTTATGCCCCCAATGCTTTGTATCCCCAGGCACAAAAGAGCAGAAATATATATACAGAACACATTCAATAAATGTTCGTATATGATGCATCACAGATCCAGACTGAGAAGAAACTTCAGAGACCATCTAATTCAATCTCCCATTTCACAGATGAGGAAACTGAAGTTTCTGGTGGTGAAGTGCATTGGCAAGGGTGACAGGTCCCCTGCCTCCAAGGCCGGTGCTTTCTCTACTAAGCTATACAACAGAAAACTGGCTAGGAACAGAGGAAGCCTTGTCCGGCCACTTGCTTTGGCTCCCTTGTTCTCCTCTGGCCTGACTCTGGTTCAAGGACGGCAGCCTCCTGCTTTTCTTTCATTCTCTGATCTCCACAAGGGACCTGAGCCAACTCTCTATCAGCCGTATGAGCTCCACCCAAGCCAGTTAACAAGCTCCTGCACATCTGGGGTGGGGGGAAGCCAAGCAAGGAAGAGTCTAGAAACACCTTTGGGGACACCAAGGATTATCCCAGCTCAGGGGTCCCCAGCCCTGTGGCCTAGACCTTGGGCTAGGTTCATCTGAGGTCCTTATCAGAGAGAAGCCAGAGGAGTTCAATGAGGTCAGTCTGCTCTGCGGTCAAGGGTGCCAACTAGAAGGCTTGGCCCCAGATTAATGCAGACCTCTAGCCAAGAGCACGGGGTGCCCCCAATGGAAAAGCAGCTCAAAGGGCATTCTCAGGGCACCACACCATCTTTGCAGTATGCACCAAGCACTGTACTAGGGACCAAGGATGGGAATACAGAACGCAAGTGGTTCCTGCCCTCAGGGAGCTTATGCTTGAATGGCTAGATGAATCAGAGCAACTAAAAAATGTTTCCCCTTAAGCACAGATGGAAATGATTTTACTAGAAACCTCTCTCTGTTCCCAGCTTCCCCTCCTCCAGAGACCAACCCTGGCTGGGGGAGGGGGCTTCCGTGCAGACCCCAGCTCAAGCCCTGGCTCCTCCCGGACGCCCCCCAGCCCAGCTACTCACGGTTAGCAGCATCCAGGGGGACTGTGCCTGCCAAAAGCAGAAGGCCCAGAAGTGAGCAGAGGCCTGCCATGGGGGCTGAGGACTGAGCTCCCGACTCGGGCTTCCTGTGCTCCAGCCACTTGGGGGAGAGCCCCAGCCCAGGGCCAGCTCCTCCTCTCCTCAATTAAAGAGGGCCCGGGGCACATCATGTGACGGGCTAAGCTTGGTTGCCTGATCTGGTGTCTTCAATTCAACCCCTGTACCTCGTGCCCATGAGTCACACACACTAGCCTTTACTTCTTTCATGATTTCTCTGCCTATAAAAAAATAAAAACAAAACCCTAAAACCCAACTTCATCTTTGCGAAGCCTGTTCTGTACACTTAGTTCTCCAGTCCTTTCTGTAAGGGCACATGGGACAGTTCAAAGGGTTCAGGGCTGGGAGTCAGCGGACCAGGGTTCGAATCTTGTCTGGACTGCTCCTAAATACTCATAGACCTTTGGGCAAGTGGCCCAGCCTCTCCTCATCTGTAAAATGGCCTCATGGGTCCCTTCTAGCTCTCGATCTATGAGCCTTTGCCTATTTTATGATCCTGCCACCCCTTCTAAAGTGACGAATTTTCATCCAGGAGGGCTTTTCATTTATTCGTTTATCTTTAAAGTGTTTTCAGTCCAGTGAATTTGTCAGCATCCAGTCTCGGGGCAGCTAGGTGACACAGTGGGCAGAATGCCAAGCCTCAGTTAGGAAGACTCATTTTCCTGAGTTCAAATCTGGCCTCAGACACTTAGGAGCTGTGTGACTCTGGGCAAGTCACTGAACCCTGTTTGCCTCAGTTTCCTCATCTGTCAAATGAGCTGGAGAAGGGAATAGCAAACCCCTCCAGTGTTTCTGCCAAGAAAATCCCCGTGGAGTCATGAAAAGTCAGAAGCGACTGACCAGTAATAACAAGGCATCACGGGTTCCGGGTCTGTTTTTCCATCTCTAAGTCAAAGGCAGGGCTGATCACACTGAGGCATAATTCTGGAACATCTCCTTGAAATCACAGAATCCCAGAGTCATGGAGTTTGTTAGAGTTAGTAGGGGCCTCAGTGGCCATCTCACTCAATCCAGACCTGAAAAAGAATCCCCCTCCACTCTTTTGCACTGGCTGTGCCCCATCCCTGGAATGCCTTCCCTCTTTGTTCCCTTCCTTGTGCATTTTAGTTTTTCTGGTGTCCTTTAAGTTCCAGCTCAGAAGTCTTCTCCCAGAGGCTCTTCCCAGCGTTCCCAGACCCCTGAAAGTCTGCCCCTCTCGGGAAGAGCTGCCTGGATCTGATCTATTCTGTCAATGTCTTGTAAGCCTGTGGCTTTTTACATATCGTCTTTCCTCTTAGTCAATAATTCTTTGGGGGCAGGGCTGTGTTTTTGCTTTTCTTTGCCTTTCTTACCCAGGGCTCAGTACGCAGGGAGCACTCACAATGTTTGTTGATTTACTGATGTCATTCCTCATGGATCTTAGAGGAGCCACCAATTGGATCCCCCAATTCCAAGGTTCTACCACCTGGATGCTTGGGCCCTAAATAAGCCCAGGTGTACCCCTTCAAAGTGCTTCCCCTGTAGAGTGATCTGGAAGCAGTAGGTTAGAACTGTTTACATAAAATCACTTTGCCAAAAAGGTGGAAGCTTTTAAGGGAAGGATCAGCAGGAAGGGAAGGGTCCGAGTTACTTGGAGGGGAAGGAGCATTGGCTCTGGAGTCTAGATCAAAGCCCCCCCTGGACACACTTACACCCTGCATGACTTTAGGGCCAGCCACTTAAGCTCCCATGGCTTCGGAGGCCCCTTCTAGCCCTAGATCAGGGACCTTCTGAAATTGGCAGAAAAGTCAGGACGGGTGGGTGGCCCCTTGAGAAAGGCTCAGAGTCAGTTTGGCAACTCAGCCAGATTCCCAAGGCCTCCTAGAGTTCTTGGCTTCTCTCCATAGTCCTAGGATTGGGGTGGGGGTGGGGCTTTCTCATTCTGTTTGGTGACTGCAGTCCCTCATTGAGAGAGGCTATAAACAAGACCAGAACTGGGGGCTTGGACCCCAAGGCTCCTCCCAAAGCTCACCCTGGCCTCCTCTCAGCGGTCTCTAGCCTAGTAACAAGGAGCCTAAAGTGGGCATTGTGGGGGTGAAGGCAGCAGCTTGCTGGGAGTTCATACAGGCAGCAGGTGCAGAGATGATGCATTTGCCAACAATAAGCAGGAAGTTAGTTGCTTTGAATGCCACCCCCTCCCCCTATGAATGTGAGCTTTTGGGGAGCTTTGTCTTTTTGTCCTCAGCCCGTGGCTTGGTCCCTGGTACAGTGGAGGTCCTTGATAAATGCTTGTTGAACTGAATGCTTTGGAGGCAAAACTGGATATTAAGTTTCACTTAGAATGCCAGGCTGATGACCGTAGGAAGCATTGTTCGTAAGGTGAAATCAGAGGCATGACCCGCAATTCCGAGAAGAACGGGTACACAGGGAGACCTTGGGCACAAGATGTAGTGGAGGGTGAACTTTCAGGACATTGTAAGTGTACGTTCCTATTTTAACCCGTTATTCTTCATAACTGCCGCCGATGCTTCTTACAAAGTACAAAGCTCTTACCTGCTGAAGGAACAAGAAGGCAGCTTTTTCTCAATTGCATCCAAGGACAAAGCCTCACTTTCTGAGCCTGCTTGCATCTTTAGGAAGAAGTCATCTTCTATGGATTGTTGTTGTTATTATTTGGTTTTGCACTGGGGTTTTAAAAAGTAATTTCTCATTTCCTTTAAAAAAAATTCTGAACCTAACAAAGCACAAGTAATATGACTGTTTCCATGGAAGCCTGAATGAGATTTTCCAGGAAACACTGATTATATCTAGGCCTCTTCTAGGCTCTCAGAGTCCAGCTAAGTTGTTAAATTAGAAGAAAAGTAGAATTCCAGCAACTTCCAAGGCTGGTGGGGGGTGGGAGGAGAGGGGGCAAGTGTTTGGAGCAGTGTCACTCAGGGGAATGATCCAATTAACCCCAGGCCTTAATTAACTCACCTTTCTTCAAATAAAGTATGATTGTGTCTTTCTTATAGACATAGGAGTACCTCTAGTGTTCTCCATTTCTTAATAATTAAGCGTAATCATATGGCTGAGAATGTATTTAATTTTAAATGATTAACTTAATAGCCATCAATGTCCAGAATAAGAGACAAGAAGTGATAGAAAACCATTAACGAGGTGGATGCAAATGAATCCATAAGTAGTGAAGTACCATGCAAGGGAAAAACTCCTTTTGCTCTTCATCACTGGCCAGGGCTGTCAAAAGTTCTACTTTGGCTTTGTTCTTTTTTTTCTTCCTTTTCTCTTTCTTCCTCTCTTCCTTCCTTCCTGTCCTCCTTCCCCTTCCTTCTTTCTTCTTTCCTTCCCTCCCTTTGTTCCTTCCTCTAGTCAGTATGGACATGGCTTTTGTTCTGCCGCCATCACTGGCCCTGGCCCTGCAAAGTTTCTTCCTGATTTCCTTCTCCATCTCACATGTATCGTTGGTTCAGTTCAGTAATATTCTATTACTGTTGTTTTCACTGGCTCTGTAATTCCATTAGAGCAGGCAGCTCTTGGTGAGGAATGTCCCCTCCAAATATCACTTAGAGTCCTAGGGAACTGCCGAGGGCCGTGCTCATTGCATCTTTAGGAGAGGTACACATTCAGTGTGTATTAAGAGCCTGCACCTGCATCTCCTTGACTCCAAGGCCAGCCTGCTAGCCCCCAACCACGGCTGCCTCATTTCATGAACAAACTACCAAGGACCCAACCATTCTCCAGTTATTGAGGATATCGGTCATTTCCTATTCTTGCCATTACAAAGAGGAAAACTCAGAATATTTTTGTACCAATGGGCCTCCCTCCCCCCATTTAGGATTTCTTTGGAACCAGGTCCTAGCCTGGGAATAGTTGGGTGCAATTAGGAGAGTACAATCCTCTCTGTGACTCACTGAGCTTTACTTTTGTCTTCCAAAACATTTCTAATCTCTGAGACGTTAATACCAAATTCTATGTTGTAAACAAAGTCAGGAAAGTAGGTACGGAGTACAGGGAGTTGTCTAACACAGGGTAGGGAGCAGGCTTGTCCAAACGAAACCCTGGATATTTGGCATAGGGGAAAGACAGGAGTAAATTAAAGATAAATTAGTCAGTTCAAAGAAAGGAAGAATTCATGTGACTGCATTTTCCTGATGGAGACTTTGAGATGTGTGTAATCTCGGTCACGGTTTGGAGTTTTGGCTCCTAGCAATGACTCACACTTGAGGGTTGCTCCCCCGTCTCTCCTGTCACTTACCTCTCTAGATGAGTAAGTCATTATACTTTCTGTTCCCAAGTTACTAAGCCCTAAAATTGTTTACTCTTTAAAAAAAAAAAGGCCTCCAAGTTTTTCTCTTTTTTCTTTGCTTGAAAACCTTTTTTTTTTTTTACATTTTAAAACGAATGTCTTTCCACTTTTTACATTGCAATCCTTTGCAATTCACTCCCAGAATCCTCCCTGCTCATAAGGAAACACCATCCAGCTGCCTTTGGCTCCCACTGCCATCTGACTGCTGGCTTCAATATCGGGCTTTGCATTTATTGTAGGAGCAGCTTCCTTTCATTACCATTCTTGTGGTCAGTAGCTAGCTCATTCTCCTGGTTCCTTGCATTGCTCTGCCTTGGCTCAGACCAGTCTCTCCATGCTTCTGTTCAGCTTTTGTGGCTGCCATACAAACTGTTCTTAACAAAGTGCCCTTGCCTGGCTTCCGATGGCAGGAGAGACCCCCCCCCTTTCTCAGACTCACCCTCAAACACAAACCTCCAACTGTTGCTCTTTTACAGGCTGATTTTCCACCTGAAGGGGCAGATTTTCCACCCGAGAAGTGAGTCTCTTTCGCTTGGTGTATTAATTTCAAACACAACGAACTGAACTGTCTCTCACTCTTGTTCCATTTCAGGGTGTTAGGAACATCAGAACTTAAGTCAACTGGAATAACAGAATGTTTCTGATTCAGTAGTTTTTGCTTGGGTTAAGATAACTTGTTTGGGTTATTGAGTTGAATCTATTTTGATTTTGCACGTAGTAGGCGTTCAGTAAATGATAGCTGAATTTGCATGTAATGAATGAAACGAGACAGAAATATATATGTACAAGGCTTTCAATAGCATGAGCATCAAAGATGCTCTAGCTACACTGATACACATAAAATGCAATACATACACCTATGTTTACATACAGGCACACACATAGTGTGTGTGTGTGTGTGTGTGTGTGTGTGTTGGGGCAGGTAGATGGCACAGTGGATAGACCACTGGGCTTGGAATCAGGAAGACTCATCTTCACAAATTCAAATCTGGCCTCAGACACTAGCTGTATGACCCTGGGCAAGTCACTTAACCCTGTTTGCCTCAGTTTCTTCATCTGCCAAAAGAGTTGGAGAAGGTAATGGCAAACCACTCTGGTATTTCTGCTAAGAAAACCCAAATGGAATCATGAAGAGTCCAATGTGACTGAAATATCTCCACAACAACAGAGTGTGTGTGCGTGTGTATGTGTGTGTGCGTGTGTGTGTGTGTGCACACATGCATGTAAAGGGCTAGAGTGCTGGACCTGGTATTAAGACCACACAAATGGTGTGACCCTGGGCAACTTTTCTGTGCCTCATCTTCCTCATTTGTAAAATGGGGCAATAATAGCACCCCCCATCCCACTATTGTAAGAAACCATTGAGATAATATCTGTGAAGCTCATTGCAAACCATATCTATCTCTCTCAATGCCAGCTATTATTTTCTTCATCATTGTTATTAAGTCACGAATACCTATTTTGCACGTGTGTCAGAAGAAATGAATATAGAGGAGGCAGGGCAGAGCACCATATTGGCAGTAAAAAATCCAGGTTCAAGTCCCTGCCCTGCCCCTGTATGACTGTAGGCAAATGCTTTCATTTCTCTAAGGCTCAGTTTCTGTCTCTGTAAGATACAGAAGCTAGATCAGATGACCCATGAGGTCCCTTCTGGCTCCATGAGTAGGAATATGCAATTTCAGTGAATATTTAAGTAAGTAGGATCAGAAAGTTCCTTCTCCTTTGGTTGAAGGGAGATCTGGCATTTCCCCAGAAGATGGAAGGAAGAACAGGCAAACACGTGGACAGGGTTCACGTTGTGTTAATTAGTCTAATGAACCTCCAGACAGTCTGTCTCTGGGAATCTCTTGAAAGTCAAAATGGACCTTTCAAAACTCTGTAATAAAACTCTTTGATATAAACTTAGTCATTTATGTCTTGTTCATGTTCATCTTAACATGAGCAGAGGTCAAACCCTCCCAAATGAAGCAATTGGAAATGGTCTCTAATATAGGTTCCCAGAACTTTTAGGCACCCTCCATTCTTTTTCTTCTCCTATCATTCAAGTGACCAAGATGGAAACAATAAATATAGTCAGACTTTAGCACTTTGTTGTTTGAATGCTTTGACAAAGACAAGGTTGGACCAATGGGGGCCTCCCTCCATTGGTGCAGATTGCAACCCCTCTGCATCTTCTCACCTAGAGGGGTTCTTGCCTATGTTTCCTCATAAATGTCCCATAGAAGATGCCAAAGGTAGCAGTGTACTACACATCACAGGTATCTGTGGTGTCTCAGTCTTACTACGTTACCGACCCATCTATATTTTAGAACACACTTGTTCTAGATAAGCTCTTTGGGGTATCTTTTTTCATGCACATTGTAGCATGGTGCACGGACAGGCTTTGCACTTGTCACATAGCATCCTTTTAAATCATTCTCTTATATACAGTTTTATTCTTCTGATGTTGTGGTGCTCTGTGCCTTGCAGAATGACGAGGAAGATATCGGTATTTAAGAAATGGGCTTTGGGGAGACACTAGAAGACTTCCCAATAACTACAGGGGTAAAACAAGGACGCCTCCTCAGCCCACCATTATTTGACACAGTTCTAGAAATGCTAGCCATAGCAATAAGACATGAGAAAGAAATTAAAAGAAGGAAGAAAGAACATAAGAGATGATTAAGTGCCCGTCATGTGCCCGCTGTGTGCCCGACACGTGCCAAGCTCTATAGATGCTTCATGAATATTTTCTCATTTAATCTTAATGACAACAGCATAAATATAGGAAAGGAAGAGACAAACTATTCCTATTTGCTGATGCCAGGATGATTTATTCAGAAAATCCCAGGCAATTGTCAAAGAAAATGATAAAACTAATAACTTCACTAAAACATCAGGTTATAAAAATTTTAAAGAAAATAACCAAACCCACAAAAGTCAACAGCATTTCTACAGAGCTCTAAGGAAATAGCTTTGGGGGAATCTGATCTCTCTCTTCTGCTCCGTCCCAGGTCCAATTTATTATGCACATGCAACACAGGTCCAACATGGATGCACTGATTTAAGGGTTAGCTGTCTAGTCCAACACATCTGGAACATATGCATTTCCATTCATTTTGTTTTTCTATTGTGGGTGAGTACAGTATTCTCTTCCATCTTACTGGAAATCTCTTTAAGAGGCTTTATAGTGTTCCTGGGCTTCATATAGCCTTGTTCATAGTAGGTAAACAAGCAAATAAATAATTAGGTAAATGTTTGCCAACTTGACTTTATAGTCAGTGTAAAATTTGAGATAGCATGTCAATGAGTAGGTATGAAGGTTCGTTTGGAAGCTCTTTTGGTGGAGACATTCAAGATCATATAATTAGGAATAACTATTTCTTTTATGGACAAAGAAGCAAGAGGAGGTAAGAAGGATTAAAGCCCTTTCTCTGGTGATGTCCTCACTAGATTTCTGAATGTACTGTTTCTCTGTCCATTGTTTAGTCCTTGGCTGGGCTGTCTCTACTTCGTGACTCTGGACAAAAAACATCAATGAGTTGGCACCAAAGTGGTGAATGCTGTTCACCATTCATTTTCTTCACCTTGGATCTTTAGGGTTTGAGGTTTGGGGAGGTGTCTCAGGAAATGCCATTTTATTTGTCCTGAGAAGAGGACTAGAAAATGAGTGAAAACTCATCAGAAAAAGATCAGAGCAGGGGTTCTCTAGTCCAGAGCTGATGCCCTGAAGAGAATAAGCCAATATGGTGATTCTGGGTAGAGATAATAGTGAGCTAACATCAATATAGCCTTTTAAGGTTTGCAACATTCTTTATAAATGTCATTTCCTTTTATTCTAACAACAATCCTTGGAGGTTAGCACTATTATTATCTCCATTTTACAGATGAGGTAACAGAAGAAGGCAGAGATTAAATGACTAACCTAGGGTCACTCAGCTAATAAGTATTTGAGGTAGGACTCCAGGTCCAGCACTGTTTCTGCTTGCCACCTAGCTGCCCAAAGACTTTCTTAGTTAGATAAGTGGTGGGCTTCATACTGGATGTTTGGATTATTATTGAATTCTTAAGAGGATTTTACAGAATCTCAGTTTAGAAAGGGACTCAGAACTCATACCTGACCATAAATCCCCTTTATCTGTAAGAAATGGACAGCCAGTCTCTGCTTGAATACTTACAGTGATGGACAACTTGCTACCTCCTGAGGAAGACTGTTCTTCTTTATGACAGCTCTAACTGTCCTTCCACTTTACTAGAAGCATTTCTTTATAGGGAGCCAGAATCAGTCAGTCAACTGCTACTAACTCTGACTCCTAGGGTCAAACAGAACAAGCCTCATCCCTTGCCAACATGAGAGCCCCACAAATACCATAGCACAGTTACAGTGATTACCTCCAAGTCTTGAAAGGGAACTCGACGGAAAGTCTTAATAGGGGAGTGAGGTCATGGGATGGCCATGTCTCTAAACTAAAACGTGGTCCTTCAGCATGGCCATCCCTTTCTTTAGGCCCCTTCCCTTAGCCAGATGAGAGCTAATTAGTCCAATAAACCAATGGATTTTTGATGTTATTGACAATTATGATGATATAATAGCTAGTATTTTTTAGCACCTTAAGGTTTGCATAGCCCTTATCCTCAAAACAACCCTGGGAGTAGGCGCCATGATTGCTCCATTTTACAGATTCATCTCCATCATCTCCCCACCACCCCCATACTGCTACCTCTTGCCTCTTTATCTAGACCAAGGTTTCCAACCTATGCTCTTTGGACAGATTTCAGAGGTATAGTGAACTTGGATAGGAAAAGAATTCTTATCTCTGTTTTCACTAACATCTAAGTGAAACATCATATTTTCTTCAATTATGGATGTAGGCAACAAAGTTGCTTGTGAGCTGGAGTTCTGGGGTTTTGCCAGATGGCTAGCGAAGGGGTCCATAGCATGAAAAATGAAAAGCTGATCTCAGCCCAGAGTCTGCAGACCCACTTTAGCCCCCCACAGTAGGGTCTCCTGCCTATCCACAAAGTTTTAAGGGACCTCAGACATCATCTTGTCCAAGTCCCTTATTTTAAACATGAGGAACCTGAAGTCCCAAGAGTGGAGAGAACTGTCTATTGTTAACCAAATAAGAAATGCACAGCAGAGGTGGAATTTGAACATAACCCTATGCCTCCAAATTCAGTCAGTTTTCTACTGGGCAGAAAAAGGAGAAAAGTTTTGTTGCTGTCTTGTTTTTAGCAAGGTTGAAATCCCGGCATGCTTTTTGGGGTGCGGTCAATGAACCCCCAGATATTAACCACTCACTGTGATCCCACAATGTGCTATTAAGTGAAGCCATGAAGACAAGATGGAGAGGTGACAAATGGAGAGTTATGGGATAGAAGTTCCAGTCAACCATCTGGGACCAGAAAAGCAGTCTGGGAACTGTTAGGCAAAGCATTGCCAGAAGAGAGAATAGAATTGCAGTGTTGGGTACAATATATTCACTTTTTAAATTGTGGCTTTAGTGATGCCTTTTTTCTTGCATTACAGCCATTTCACACACAAACACCCCAACTGAAGAAAGGTAAACAGTTAAGCAAAAGCCTCTGTTATAGTGACTTCTCTGACGATGGAATCAATAGTCCTCCAATTAGTCCTTCACCTCTTGGGGTGAGTAGAGAAGATGGTTTCGATTTCTAGATTTGTTTGTCCATTTCTGCTGCTGACCAGCACATAGTAGGAGCTTAATAAATGTTGCTTGGTTGATGCTTTGGTCCTTTCTTATTTACTTCTATGAATGTCTATCCAGGCAGGCCTTTTGTTCTTAACTAGTGAAAACAATTACATTTTGTCATTGAATAAAATGGTCCAATCCAGCACAAGAAACATATATCAAGCACTTAATGTATACAAGACACTGTACCAGGTACTGGGAAAAGAACAATAAAAATCATTCCTGCCCTCAAGGAGCTTACATTCTATTGAGGAAATGTATCATGTAAACAGACGTGACCGGACAATTTGAGGAAAAGGGTGAGAGCCCTAACAACTAGGGGATTTGAGTCATGTTTTCTGTAGGAGGCAGAACATGGAGGAAGCAGTTTAAGAGGTCGAGGTGAGGAGGCATGGAGCCACAGAATGGGACGGGTACACCAAGCTTAGAAGGCAGCAGATAGGTCTGTTGGGCATGCCTACATTATTTCTCATCACCACTCCTCCTGTCCTCTCAATGCCTAGGAATTCAGGGTAGCAACTGTTTGTAGGGTAGAACACTGCTTCCCAACCAGAGACCCCCAAAGCATCTTGGTTGGACCACTGCGTGATTGGCCAGGATGGCAGAGCAGGCTTAGCCGGGAGCTCTGTGGGTGAACAGCCCCCAACATCTTCAAAGTCCATGGCATCGACTTGCCAAGAACGTCTTCACAGAATGAAGCAGGGACCCCGGTTTGAGTCTCCTTTATTGAAACCTTCCTTCTCAAAACCAGGGCTCTTTCACTGAGCCTGTGTGGCTATCTATTAACTGAATCCAACATACATACCAAACACTGGGAAAGGAGCCATAAAACTAGCCTGAAGCATGTGAGGTGGGGAATAAAAGAGAAGTAATGTGTTAGAGCCTGCCCTATGTCCAGTGACTCTGAGTCACTGAGTCCTGGGGTCACGTGTCGTACATCAGACTCACTTCTTCATTTCATCCAAACATTCCCACACAAGGGTCTGTGCCCCAACAAAGCTATCAGCTTCTGCGATAATGTTGACTGAGGCAGGTTCCCTTCCAGGAGAGCAATCCCGTAACCCTCAAAACATACATTCTAGAAAAGTGTGGCCATGCAGGAGCCCATGAAAGTCATGGGAGTCCTTGTCTCCCATCATCCCGTCTATAGCTTGTTCGCATACAGATGCCTCCACTGGACTGGGAGCTTTTGGAGTGTAGACACCTTTGTTGGCTTTCCTTTGTCTTTTCATGGATCAGCACACAGTAGGTGCTTTATAAATGCTTATTTGACTTTAGTCATTTGCTAGGACTCTTTCAAGGTTAGATTCTTGTCTCATACACACAAGAATACTCATGCCTGGGTAACATTAACCTTGTAAATTGGGGGGAAAATAAAATATTATTTAAATTTTTAAAAATCTCAGAACCTTGTAACCTGTGAGCCAGTGCCCTTATACTCTGATCTCATGCAGACATAAGCTGGGGTTGAGTTCAATAAAGATCACCTGACATTGGTAAGTTAATGCCTCCACCCAGAGCACAATCTGGAAAACTCCCCAATATAGCTTAAGAATAGTTCAAGTCTGGGTTTCCATAAAGGTGTAAAACTATCTCCTGAACTTATAACAAGGCACCCAGAAGCACATCCCCCCCACCCTCTAAGGAGTGGCCAAAGTTTCCAAACCAAGACTCACCTTTCAGTAAGTTTATCAAACTGATCAGGGAACTCATTTTACAGAATTCCTTAGGAAAGATCAAACAGGCCATGGCCAATGTCACTCAGCTTATGCTTTTGGTGGGAAAGATTCATGTTTCTGAAACTATTCCTGAAAAGTATATGGCTTCTATTTCCAAATGAATTCATCAACAAAAAAATGAACGCTAAACTATAGTGTCTTTAAATGATTCATATTGATGAAACTTCTAGGTTAAAAATGTTTTTTGTTTTTTTTTAACTGCTGTCTGGTTCATCAATTAATTCATCACAGTCAATTAATCAACCAATATTTATTGGCTCCTGAGGTAAGCTAGAAGCTGAGGAGTCAGATACCATTTTCAACCTCTAGAAAACTTAGAGTCTAGTTGAAGAGATGTGCAGGTGACTCCAGGCCTGGAGTCAGGAAAATTCATCTTCCTGAGTTCAAATCTGGCCTCAGACACTTCCTAGCTGTGTGACCCTCGGCAAGTCACTTAACCTTGTTTGCCTCAGTTTCCTCATCTGTAAAATGAGCTGGAGAATGAAATGGCAAACGGCTCCAGTGTCTTTGCCAAGAAAATCTCCAAAAGCGGTTACAAAGAGTAGGACGTGACTGAACATCATAGGCCTTTTAGAGTCTCATTTGAAAAAACCCAGCAGAATCTGTGATCAAATTAATGTGGGCATTCAACCAGCCCTTCTTTGCCTGCCCAGCCTGGGTGACTCTTGTCCTCATCCTCCCAAAGTTTGCCATAGCAGGTTGCCCCTCTATGGGGCAACCCAGGGCCTTCCTCACTTCCTCTTGTCATTGCAAGGATAACTGCATTAAAAATACAATTTTTAATAGTAATGGCTAATCACAGCTAACATTTATAGAGTGCTTGCAGGTTGCCCAAGTGCTGAGACATATTTAAAAAAAGATAAATAAGAATCCGAGGTAGATTACACAACATTAATCTATCCATTGGTCCTGGTATGTATGAGTGTCTGAATGAGCAGCACAGCTAGTCCTTATTAGTGTAAGTAACAACCTCCCAGCAGTGGACACATTATTTGAATTCAAACCACATATTTCCAGTGGGTTGGAACCAATGACCACATTTCACTTAACTATAACTTCTAACGGTGTGAATTTGAATATATGTGACCACTCAGGGGATTCGTTATTTGTAGGGATCCCACGAAATCACACAAACAGCAGCCATAACAACAGTTAGGGGAAGGAAGGCCTTGCTGGTCAGGGCTGGTCAGGGACAGTCATGGAGAAGGTGGCGGGACATTATAATCCTTACTCTGTTTGGGTTCAGAAAACTTGGGCTTGGGTTCTGACTCTGTTGCTAACTAGTTGTGTGATCTTGCTCAACTACTGAGCCTCATTCTCCCCATCTGTAAGATGGGGGTGGGGTAGGACTAGAAGTCCTCTAAGTTCCCTCCATTTCTCATAGCATAAATCTGTGAAGCAAGCTGTGCTTTGAAGGCTGGGTCAAATATATTCAGTCTCTCTCGCTTAGTATATATAACCCAACTTACCTCTAAGAGGTTAGATCTGGAGTTGAGATCTCAGTTATTTTAACCTTGAGAGCTTTGTAGATAGAGGGGAAGAAGATCGACTTCAAAACAGGGGAAAGTGGGGTTCATCTGACCTTCTGGGGGGCTAAATGATTTGTCCACAGACTTACAGGAAGCAGATTGAGGAAGCAGGGTCCACACTCAGGCCCCTTCATCCCTAACCCAGCATTAGGGAACAGTTTCCATATTGAAAAGCAGTAGTTATTGTAGACAGAGACTGTCCCTCCAGTCAGACCCGGGTTCAAATCCTGCCTTTGGCCTTTAGTGGCTGGGAGATCATAAACAAGTTAACTTCTTTGGGTCTCAGTTTCTTCAGCTGTAAAGTGAGTATAATAAAACCTGTAGGTCACAGGGCTGTTTGTGGGGCTCAGATAGGTGTTTGAAGTGCTTTTCAGACTTTAAAGGCTATACAGGGTGTCCCCAAAGTCTCAGTGTGCTTTTAAACTATTAGAGCTGGCCTCAGACTCTGGAAGAGCAGAATTCAAGTCCTTTCTCCACCACTTTCTGACTGTGTGGACTCAGCAGTCACCCCAATCTCTGAGGCTCTCAGTTGGAGGGTAGTGTGACCAATTTGCATTGGTAGGTAGAGTTTCCTCCCTGGGATTCTCTATATCAAGAAATTTATAGTCCCAGACATAGAAATCAATAATTGTAATTATTATCAGATCTATGATAAAGAAGGGGTAGAAAGCATATTTTAAAACAAACAAGCACTCAGAAGGGTGGTGGAAATCTTCACAAGCAATTTCCGTCTAAGAGAGCACCCGGGAGAGAACCCAAAAGCTCTGAGTCAGTTTGACTTGACAGTTTAATTCAATAAATATGCATTCAGCCCATGTTCTGGGCAAAGCCCCTCCTTCCACTGCCCCCAGTGAGGGGGTACCCCCCCCCCCACCTCTCTGCCTGGGCCCATTCTCTGCTCTCTTTCCTCGTCTCAGTTCTTTCCCATTGTGGTTGTCCAAGTTCCAAAGTCACCAGTTCCCAAGCTCAGCCTTGCCCACAATGAATCTGTCCCTTTTGAGGCTACCCAAACTCCAATGCAGGGCACACGCTCATGGTGTCTGCTGATGCTTTCCCTTCCTTTCCCTCACTCCTCCCATTCTAGACTCCTGAAGTGACTTCCTAAGGCTCCTAAATCCCAGGTGGAAAATAGCATCTGTGTGGTTGTCCCCAAAGATCCCAGGCAGTGGGATGGAGCAATGGATGGACCACTGGTCCTGGAGTCAGGAATACCCTGGTTCAAATCTGGCTTCAGCTACTTATGAGCTGCAAGTCATGGAACTGCGGAATTTCCAGCTGCTTCCGTTTCTTTTTTCTTCCTTCCTTTCTTTCTTCCTTTCTTTCTTTCTTTCTTTCTTTCTTTCTTTCTTTCTTTCTTTCTTTCTTTCTTTCTTTCTTTCTTTCTTTCTTTCTTTCTTTCTTTCTTTCTTTCTTTCTTTCTTTCTTCTTTCCTTCTTTCTGCATTTTGGAGGGGGAAGGTAGGACAATTGGGGTTAAATGACTTGTCCCAGGTCACATGGCTAGTTTTCTGGATTTGAACTCAGGTCCTCCTGACTCCAGGGCTGGTGCTCTATTCACTGTGCCGCCTAGCCTCTCCTGCCTCAGTTTCTATTTTTTTTTTTGATATTCAGAGTGTTGTCCTGGTTTTCTTTTTTTTTTTCATTGCCTTGTTTATTTACTTTTAGTTTACAATATTCAGTTCCACAATCCTTTGAGTTTCAAATTTTCTCCCCCCCCCCCATTGTGGCATGCAATCAAGTATAGGATCTGCAAATACTTTCACACTGGACATTAGTCTGGTTGTATAGAAGGGTTATAACAGATGGAGTGAACAATGGGAAAGAGGAGACAAAACCAAACATGGAAAAGAA
>CM053597.1:10931008-11006823 GCA_028646575.1 Pseudocheirus occidentalis | reverse complement strand
TTCTGCTCTTCTCACTTAGCATTGACTCGTATAAGCCTCTCCAGGTGAATGTGAAGTCCCTCTGCTCCCCATTCCTTATAGCACAATAGTATTTATTCCATTATATTTATATACCACAGCTTGTTCAGCCCTTCCCCAACAGATGTCCTGCCTCAGTTTCTTAATCTGTAAAATGAAGACAATAACAGCACCTCTCAGCCAATGTTGTGAGGAACAAATGACACCCCATTTGTGACTCTGCAACCCTCAAAGGGCCACAGAAATGCTGGCCATGACTCCAGCCCTGCCAGCCTCTGTGATCCATCTTTATGTGCCTGGTCATGTCCTCCGTTAGAGTGTAAGCTCCTCGAGGGCAGCCATTGGTTTTGTGCTTTTTGCTTTTCTTGGAGTCCTCTGTGCTTATCAGAATGCCTGGATGTTTCACACATGCTTAATTGATCGGTTAAGGGAGAACCACAGCTGGCAGTAAATTGGTGAAGGCAGAGGGGGGTTGGAAAGGACCCTGTGTAAGCTAAAGAGGCTTCTTGGTCACCGCTCCCACTCCCACCTCCCACTTAGAAGGATGATTTTTTGCTACCTTCCCATCCGCTGGACCTCATCAGGGTCCCATAAGTATCCCACCCAGAGGAGACAGTGGAGTAGGAGATGCCTTCCCATCCCAAGGGTATGTGAACCTGCACCTCCTGAGGTGTGTCTGGTTCATCAAGGCTGTCTATGCTGCCCTAGTGATGCTATTGGGGTGTGTATATATGTGTGTCTGTGTGTGCATGTGTGTGTCAGTATGTCAGTGTGTGTATAAATAAGTCTTCCCCTTTACAGTATAAATCCAGAGGAAAAGAGGGCTGACTATGGTGAATTTGGTTTCCAGAGAATTTTTCAGGGACCTATTGATCTGTAAATCCCAGAGAAGCCGTGGTTCTTGGTAGGGAGCTTAGAGGGTCTTTGTGACAATCCCACCATTTTGTAGATGGTCAATAGAGAGATGCCAGGACTTGCCTGGGCTGGTAGAGCATGTGAAGTGGGATTTGAACTTAGATCTCGAGTGTCCCATTTACTAGACAAGGCTACCTTCGTTTTCCTTCTGTTAATTGCTCTGGCTCGGCCTCCTGGTGAATTAAAATGCCAGTGATGACTTCCTTGGGGCTTCACGTTGGGAGGGAAAGGTTTTATTTGGCCCCTTGGTGGGTTTGGGGGTAGAGGCAAGAGACAAAGGGTGAGAAGAAGGGGGAACCGGGTGAGCTCATGGGTCAATGGGACTTTCCAGGCTCCCATTCCTCTTATTTGCTGTTTCATCGATGGAAAGCCAAGTGATTTTTGCATGCAGTTTGTGACCTGCTCCGTTCTCCAGAAGGGAAAAAAGGATGAGAATCATGCCAATGAACAGTAGAAAAAGGCAAAAGGAAAGAGTATGCATTTCGAGCTGACAGTGTATTGATCCTCCAGGCAAATGCTTTGGAACGTGTTCAAGCTCAGGAAAAAAGGCCAGCGTTCCTTAGGAGCTTGGAATAATAAGAAGCGTTGACAGAGTTGCCTTGATGCAGGGCAGAGACTCTAGCCAGCATGGAAGTAACCGAGGGGGATGGGGACATTGTGCTGATTTGTGATGTTTACTGATACCCCAAAGTAGAAAGGCCCCATTGATCTGGGGCTCTTGGGCTCCTGAATCATTTCGTCAAGTGTGCAAGAAATTGGCAAGATCCTCAAGGCCTGTCCGAGTGACACCATAAAAAAAGGGAGCCTGGAGGAAGTAGTCTTTTCTGGCTGGAACAAACCTTAGCCTGTGAGGGTGAGAACATTAGAGCTCTGTGGAGCTGGAGCAGGGAGAGCACAGCTGTCGGCTGGGCACCTTGGGGAAGGCATCCGACGGAGGGTCCCTGGCAGAGATGATGGGGGGTGAGCAGGGCTCTGGGGACAAAGACAGTTAGGGCTGGCAGACATTCTGAAAGGCAGCGTGGCTTCCACAGGATGCTCTCGGGGCATCGTCAGGAGCCACAGTCTGAAAACAGGGTGAAGCTATTCAGCACAGACCTGCTCCTCCAAGCTGCTCGAAGTCTGGTGCAATCAGCCCATTATGGCTGTTGAACACCTCCAAGGCCGAGTGATGAAGAGTTTAATCCAGCTAAAAGCCGATGAGTTTGTGAAAACATGCTGAAACATGTAGGTCCCCCAGGAAGCCAGACAGCCAGAAAAAAAAGATACGCCCTTGTAAGTGTGATAAATGAAGCAGTCAATTAATCAGGGAGGCGAGGGAAGGAGATAGTGACTGGGAGGACCTGTCTCCTGACTGCAGAGATTAACTGTTACAGGGAATGCTGGCTGATGGACAGGAAGCTTGGGGAAAAGGGGGAGCCAGAGGATTGTGCCAGGACCGCCCCATTCCCTTCTGGCTCTGTTTTCCATTCTGTCAAAGTAGGCACTGAAGCTGCTGGGAGAAGAGGCTCCAGACTCCTCTGTGGCTCATGCCTGAAATGGTGCTTCTGGGGTGCATCTCCTCCCCCCTTCTTCCTCTTCTTCCTCCCTCTCTCCTCTTTCTCCTCCTCCTCCTCCTC
Source organism: Pseudocheirus occidentalis (assembly GCA_028646575.1). Classification (NCBI taxonomy): domain Eukaryota; kingdom Metazoa; phylum Chordata; class Mammalia; order Diprotodontia; family Pseudocheiridae; genus Pseudocheirus; species Pseudocheirus occidentalis. The sequence goes on along the minus strand of CM053597.1, from coordinate 11,004,274 downwards.
TTCTTCCTTCTCTTCCCTCCCTCTCTTTCCCTCTTCTTCCTCCTCTTTCTTTTCTTTCCTCTCTTTCCTTCTCCCCCACAACAACTCTCGCTGGTTGATCCCAGGATACTCTACTATATTTTGGGAGTACACAAAGGAATAAAACTCAAATGGTAGAATTTCATTTACTGAGACATTGGTTTTCTCAAATCACGTTACAGAAAGTGGCAGAATAGTCAGCCCATGGAAAGGCTGCCCTTCTCTAGCTTGGTGCGGGGTGTGCCAGTGTAGAAAGAACACTGACTGGGCGGCTAGGTGGTGCAGTGAATAGAGCACCGGCCCTGGAGTCAGGAGTACCTGAGTTCAAATCCGGCCTCAGACACTTAACACAAAAATCTAGCCGTGTGACCTTGGGCAAGTCACTTAACCCCAACTATCCTCCAAAAAGCAAAAAAAAAAAAAGAAAGAACACTGACTTTGTAGTTAGAGACCTGAGGTCAGATCCCATCTCTGGCACTCCATACCTGTGTAACCATGGACTGGGCACTCACTAGTGTTTCCTTCTCCACAAAAACAAAAGGAATGGAGAGGGCTTGTTCCTCTGCTAAGTGTTCATTGGGTAGGTATCATGCACCAGATATGTGGGGCAGAGACAAAAAGACCCAGGCCTCATCTTCAAGGAGTTTATACTCCTTTAAGCAGCATGTCCACAGGGGAGCAAATTCAAAATGCAAATAAAATAAAGTTATTCTGCATTTGGGAGCACCAGTAAATGCAGAGATGAAGAGAAGCCTCTTGTATGAGATGCCACTTGAGCTGAGCTTTGAGGGAGAGAAAGTGTACCAGGTATGTGGGCTGGCTTATGCAAAGGCCCAGAGGTGGGAGATAGGCCATCGTAGGCCAATTTCACTGGAAGTGATTTGTGGGGAGAAGTGGAAGATATGGTTGGAGACAGCGGTAGACACCACTTTGCAGAGTATTATGCTAAAAGGTTTGGTCTTTTATGAAAGTGAGACAGTGACTTGCCCAGGGTCACTCAATTAGCAAGTGTCTGAGGCCACATTTGAACTCAGGTCTATTTTATCATGTTCTGATCTAGACCTGGAGGTTAGAGAGGCCTTGGTCTGCCATCAGAGACTGGCAGAAGTCATCCATAAAATAAATGAAGACTGTCTTTAGCATTTGACCACTTCCTTGCTTGAACCTCTGGAGGACATGCGCTGGTTTGGGGCTGTGACTCAAGAGAACTGATTGGAGAAATTGCAGGTGAGAATTTACACCTTTGGGCTACAGATGAGAGTGTGACTTATTGTTTATTTGATTGTCTAGATTTCAGAAAGTGATGAAGAAAATGTTAATGAAGATTAAGCTTCAGTAAGCCATACTTTGGGGGAGAGCCCATTGGTGTCATCAGTACCCAGCACAGTTCCTGTTATATATCACATGCTGAAGAAATGTTCATTTGATCTCATTGGTGAAAAATTTTCTGATAAACTAATGCACCTGAATGGGTTGTCTCTCCCAGGGACATCTGGGGAAGAGGCCATTGAGAAAGGGTGGTGCTTACCTCAAAAGAAGGCCTCTCTGGTGGTAGAACTTCCATCACTCTGGTGTTTGGTAGAAGATCCATGGGAAGACTTGGACAAAAATCATCAAGGAGCAAGAGGGCTAGACAAGTGGTGAGAGGGAGTATTCCCTAGCCAGTGGAGGGAGTAACCATATCAGGGAAATCACAGAAGCACTTAAACATGGGCCTGGAGCTGTAAGATTGAGGAGACTTTGGGGCAAACCCTTCATCTCTTCCCCCAAATCATAGCACAATGTGCCCCAAAGGGTGCCCATTTGGGTCATTGCTGGCCAGTGCTATTAAGTGATCCTTGCAGACTAGGCCCAGTCCAGCAGAAATGAGCTAGAACTCCTGTCCACATTGAAAAAGCCAACAAAATGTATTTAACAATGTATGGCCCCTTTTAGGCTACCCTTACAATCCATCCTTAAAATTGCTGCTTCCCTTTTCCCTAAGAGTTAGGCCAACGTGGCAGGCAGATTCTTGATTACCTTTGGGGCCACCACCTTGTCTGGGCAGGGCCTACTCAGCTCTTGGAAGAATCCTCATCCAAGTCCACAGAAAGGCTCACTCTGTCTCCCTGCTGGTGAATGGGGGGTGGGGGTGCATGGGTGCCATTGGGGAGCTCAGGCCCTCAGTACTGCCAGATGGGTGACTCCAGAACTTCAGGGGCAGACCACACAGGGGCCAGGATTCTTGCCAGTTGCTCAGCTTGATCTGGGGGTGGGGGCAAAAGAGGAAAACACATTGAGCTATGTTGATACAATTTGTTTTTATGTCACAGTTGGTTCTGGGTCTACCCTCCTCCCTTCTCCCACCCAGTGAGCTTCCCCAGAGAAAAAAAGCAAAACAGTTCAATAGAACCAGCCGCTGTGGGGACTGGGGCTGACAGCCCAGGCAACATTCCATACCCAGACTCTCCCACTGCTCTGAGGAAAGGAGAGGGGTCTGTGTCCTCCCTTTTCTCTTCTCTTGACCTCCTTTTCTTGTTGCTTTGTCTAACTTCTGAATTACAGAAGGAAAAGAGTAAAGAAGGAAGGAAAGAAGGAGGAAAATAAGAGAGAGAAGAAGGAAGAAAGGGAAAGTAAAGAAGCAAGGGAGAGATGAAGGAAAGAAAGGAAAGAGGGAGAAAAAAGGGAGGGAGAGAAGAGGAGGAAAGAGGGAGAAAGAAAGAAAAAGAGAGAAAGGAAGGGAAAGAAAAAGAGAGAAAAGAAATAAGGGAGGGATGAAGAAAGGAAGAAGGAAAGAAAAGAGAGGGGAGAGGAAGAAAAGAAGGAGGAAAGAAGGGAGGGAGAGGAGGGAAGAGGGAGAAGGAGAGAGGAGGAGAAAGAAAAGATAGAAAGAACAAGAGAGAGAGAAAGGAAGGAAGAAAGAAAGAAGGAAAAAGGAAGGGAGGAAAAAAGAACAAGAGAGAAAGGAAGGGGAAAGAAAGTGGGGAGGGAGAGAGAAAGAAAAGAAAAGAAAATAGAAAAAGGAGAGAGAGGGAGGGAGGGAAGAAAGAAGAAAAAAGAAAGGGGGAAGAGAAAAAGAAAGAAATGAGGGACAGAGAAAGAAAGGAGGAAGGGAAGAGGAAGAAGGAAAAGAGGGAGAAGAAGGAAGAAGAGAGAGAAAGAAAGAAAGAAAGAAAGGGAGGAAGGAAGGAAGGAAGGAAGGAAGAAAGGAAAGAAGAAAGAAAGAGAGAAAGAAAGAAAGGAAGGGAGGAAGGAAGGAAGAAAGAAAGAAAGAAAGAAAGGAAAGAAGAAAGAGAGAGAGAAAGAAAGAAAAAGAAGGAAAGAAAGAAAGAAAGAAAGAAAGAAAGAAAGAAAGAAAGAAAGAAAGAAAGAAGGAAAGGAAAGAAAGAAAAAGAAAGCCAGCCTAACCATTAATGAAGTTCATCCCTTTTTGCTTGGACCAGGTATCTGAAACATCGTTCAGGGAGGGCTGGGTGGGACAGAGGCTATACATCATTTAACTCTGATTAAGCATCTGAAGAATGCTGGGTCCCCGAAGGTGAAGGGGGCAGGCTCGTCCCAGTTGCCTGGAAAGGTGTGTTTTGGGTAATGGAGAACCTGTCTGCTCGGGAGAAGAGCCGATGTCCAAGGCTGAAAATTATTATAGACCAAAACATCATCGAATACCGGGGATGCAATTTACCAAACCAGGCAATCAATACAGCAAACCCTTGTGTCTTATTTCAGGCTCTTTAAATTAAGTAATGGGAGAAGTGTAACCGATTTCTCTTCATCACTGTCAGGTCCGCTTGAGGCATTAGATATTTACTCGGTAGGAGTTCGGAGGTGAGTAAGTTCTTATAGAATTCCTTTTAAGAGTCTCTCTTCTAAATCTCACGAGTGAAATGGAATTAAGCAGAGATGCAGAGGCAAAGCCGTATCTGAGAAGGGCCTGAGAGCCGCTAATGCCGAGAGCTCTTGGAAAAAGCAAGATTACAGAAAGTCCTTGGCAGGGATAGGCAGGCTCCTCTTCCTGCCCTGGCCTCTTTTTGGGGCAACGGAGGCTCCGAGTGTCCTTGGCTCCTGCTTTCAGGGTGGGCGTCTCAAAGCACTTTTCAAACCTTCCTGGTCCCTGCCGATTTTCTCTCTCTTTATGCCTGCAATGTAGTGACTGCCTAATCTCACCTAGAGCTCCTTAATCCTGGCCTGGGAAGTCTCCTTCCCAAAGTGAGGTCTGAGCAGAGCTGCTGACAAATTCTCAGGGCCGGTTGCCCTGGTGGGGTCCACAAACGAATGAATGAATTTTTGAGGAAATATTTATTAAGCACCAAGTTAAATCGCTGAGAATTCAAACAGAAAAGTAAAAGGATTCCCACTTTGGAGGAGGAGAAGGGGTCAAGGCCTTCACCTGACAATGTTATGATACAATAGAAAGAACACTGGGCTTAATGTCTGAAAATCTGGGTTTGTATCCTGGTTTTACCATGTATTTTTTGAAAATTGTTACATTTTATTTTTTCCTACTTCATATATAAATCATTGAAATATTCATTTTTAAAAATTTTGAATTCCAAATTCTTTTCCTTCCTCTCTCCCCTCTTCCCTTATGAGAAGGCAAGAAATTTGATATAGTTTTGCCTTATATTGTGGGACCTTGAGCCAGTCACTTCTTGCTGAACCACAGTTGGGTCACGTGTAGAATGGTGGAGCTGGACCAGGTGATCCCTAAGGTCCAGATTTGAGAGTCTAGACGTCTGTGAGGTTGAGTCGGGGACAGGGCCTGACTCTCCCCCACCCCGCTATGCAGCAGTGTTCATTAGAGTAAATACAGCAAAGCTCTCTGGGGTCTGAGGCAGAAGCAGCTTGGAATTCACCCTCCTATCCCTTCACTCCTCCAAAGCCTCTACCCCAATGTGGGCATTTGGAGGGAAGACCTGACTTCTTTCTGCAAATACTGGTCTCCAAATGCCAGGGTTCACATAATAACTCATCCTGGAGTAACTGAACCCAAACAGTCCAGTTTTACCTATTCAGCTTCGCCTTCCTGGGTTAAAGGGGCCTCATTAGCCCCTGATGCATCAATATCCATCACTGGGCTGGAGTTAGAGCATCTGGGTCCAAACTCCGTTCCTGTTCCTTATCCCTTAGCATGTCAGGGAACCTTTCTGAGCCTCAATGTCCTTGTCTCTAAAGTGACAGGGTTATATAAGATCCTTTCCAATTCTAAATCTTTGATGCCCCTGCTTGAGCCTGTGGAGGGCTGGGGGTGGTGGTGGTATTGGAGAGGACCCCTTGCCTCCCAGATGCTGTGTGTGAGGACTGGCCAACCCCACTGGCCATAGGGCCCCTGCCCATGTTCCAGACCCCTTTGTGTGCCGCTTGGGCAGTGAAATGGGGGTTTCCCCCAAAAGCTCCTTCCTATGCTTCTGTGTGAGGTCTGGGGAAAGAAAGAACAGAAGGATGGGCTTGCATGTTTGTGTGAGGTTGTGAGGATGCCTACATGTGCCTGTGGTTAATTATGTCAAAGGAGAAATACATTGAATAGCTTAATTATGGATGAATTCAAGAAGGGTAATATGCATCTTTAACTCACTGTCACAGGAGCCCTCTTTAGGTTTGTCACGGCTGTGTGCTGAAAGGACTTGTCAGTCATCAGCCTGACAGTCCGGGCCTTAGCCCAGTGTTCACAGTTTGATATAGATTCTGTAATGAAAGGTCTTATCCTATATTCTAATTCTTCCACTTCCCAAGATCTCAACTCATTAAGCAAGGAGCATATAAAATGAAGCTACTTGGACTCATTAATTTTCTTCTCTTTGATGGAGAATTACATATTCCAGGGATCATGATGGCCTGTGGTAACTGCACTTATTGGGTGATGAAGGCCTTTGTCTTTGGGTCTAATAGCCATCTCTTAACCAAGGAGAACCATTATTACTCAAGGACCCCTAAGCCTGTGATTCATTCTTTAAATATAAAAGCTCTTTTCCCTCCCCATTTAAAAAAAATGACCTATTCACACCATTCTGAAAGGGTTTCGTCAAAGTTTCTTGCTGCTAATCAGAGAATTTAAAATAAACTAAAATTTGCGATGTTCTCAGCACAGCCTTGTCCTTGTGTCTGTCTTCACTGCATTGAAGGGCTCACGGGGTTAAATCATTCAGTTAGGAGAGGGTGATGGACCCCCCTCCACCATTCTCCTTTTAGGTGACATTTTCCTATATTAACTCTTTCTTCTCCATCAGAGGACAACCCTAGGAAAAAATTAGTGAACCGAGAGAAACTTTGCACATTTTTCTCCAAAAACAATTAGTGAACCAGCCCCCCTGCCACCTGATAACATAGTGGGGCACAGTAGAAAACCAACGCAATTGGTAAATCACAGACAGTTGTTGAAAAAGTGGTGTGTGCACAAAACCCCACGACGTCAGGTTTAATCCATCGTCAGCATTCCTGGCCTCATCTTTCTCAGTTACCTTTCAGTTACCTAGTACTCTTCTATTCACTAAATCCTCCTATTAAGACAGGAAGAAGTTGGAAACTGGTCTTTCACATTTGTCATTACACAAATCAGAAAAGAAATCTAATGTTGCCTCCTGAGAACACAGTGGTGATGGGGAGGCTGGCCCCTGTGGCCAGCTGGTGCTGCTGCTTTCCTGGGAGTTTCTGGGAGCAGAGAAACAAGACTCCAGTTTATCCAAAGATGTTGCATCCTAGAATAGTTTTTCCTAATAAGTCCCTTCTTTCTAAAATTTGTCCCATTTTTCCGTTTGATCTGAGCACAGCAAAGCTCCCTACCTCAGACTTAGCCATTCCCCATCCTCTGTCCCTAAGATTCCTTCCTTGACACAAATGTCATTTTCTGATCTCTTTGGTATTGTTTTTAGTTAGTACGTACTAAGATATTTTATGTCCTAGCTCCCCTTTTCTAACATTTTGGAATTCACTCCTATGTATCCTATATTATTTCTACTTCAGCTAATGAAGTTTCTGGTAAAAAAAAATGTTATTGGAACATATTCACTTTGCTGGTAGAGAAATTGCTATACAACAATGCCCCTGCTTAATCTAAAGTCAAGCTGGCAACCTCAACTGTCCAGGACACATGTGCCTTGCTTAATAAACTTTTATTGGAAGGATGAGATGCCAGCTAATAATGGGGAACTAAGTACAAAGAGAGGCAGTGACTGTCCTGAAGACTGTTCATTCTATGATTCTATAAGAGAAAACCTCAATTAAGCCTTTTCATTCTTTTTTTTCTCACAATTCTAACAAATGTGCTTTTATCGGGTTGTTAGGAAGGAACTGGGGGAGGGGGTGGAGGGTGTAGAAGAGGGGAAAGCTCAGCAGACTTCACGGCAGTCAGGAGACCTGAATTTGCATCCCCAGTCCTGACTTTGGAAACTTAATAGCTGTGTGACCAAGGACAAGTCATTTTCTCACTCTCAATGTGTTTCCTCGACTGCAACACGGAGATAGTAACATGGTCACTCCCCACTTCACCAGGTTACTGCACTTTGTGAACCTTAAAACACTATAGAAAATGTGAGTTATTACTCTGAGTAGGAGGCCACCTGACAGTCTCAGGAAGCGGCAGGCAATGAGAACTGGAGATCTCTAAAAAGCAAACAGAGAATTGCTGTGGTTTTCACTGCAAGTGGGAAGTCAGCTTATCTAGGCAGAAATCACGCACTGGAGCATGAGAGGTAGCCAGCCAGAGGCGTGAAAAGGACCTCTGGGGTGGAAGGCATTTAGACATTTGCCTCCTTCCACCCAGGGGTGCTGGCTCCCCTGTGAAGCTTGATTGGGTAAGGTGAATTCAGAAGCTTAGTTGAAAACAGAATCCAGCTCTAGGCATAAGCTTGGTCATTTCAGAGGATGCGTTTGGAAGGAGCCCTGTCCGCTCCTCTCGGGTGAAGGGTTATAAAACCGAGACTTTTCTTGAACAGCTCCAATAAATAAAGAGTCATTTCTGCTGCATCTTTCAGCCTCGTTTTCTGTGTTCCCCTGCTGGGTGTTTCCTCTCAACCAGTACCATGTGTAAGACATGGGATCATAAAACATCTGAACATCTTTCTTTTCTAAAAATACTATTGTCTTGCTTCCTCTCTCCCCCTTTCTCTTCCCTCAAAACAGCGACTTCAGGAAACATGTGATATACAAATGCTTTGTTGTTGTTGTTCGCTTTCCCATATGCAAAAACTAGAGATGATAAAGCTTTTCAGATTCTCTGCTTAGTTAATGTAATCCCATGATAGCTAAAAGTGCAGCATCTCTGCTTCGGGGCACGTTTCTGGCTGTGGTTTAGTGGAAAGAGGTAGTCTTGTAGTCAGGACACCCTGGGTTCAATTCATTCCACGTGCCTCTGACACATACTGGCTAAATCATTAAACCTTGCATGCCCCAGGCAATGCTGTAAGACTAAGGAACAGAGGTGATGCTGACCCATCTTGGTAGAGGGAGTTTCCCCTTTGGAGACTTTCAGGGAAATCAGGGAAATCACAGGCCTAATGCTCACCTCCTTCTTGCAAACACATCATTTTCTGTTTCTACTTAAAAATTTAAAAAAAATTCAATTGAACAAACCATCTACTAGACTCTTGCTGTATTCCACTCTCTTCCCCCTTTTCAGACAAACCCCCAAATTTTATCACTGATTTGGTCTTTCTTCAAAGTGACAACTGTATTCAATAGTATGGACTATGCCCTACCATTTGGGACTATGAGGTTCTGGGGGAATCATGTCATTTATTTTCCCCATAACTTGCCTTGAACCTCAGTCCAGTGTTTTTCAGGCAAAGGGGTAGAAAGGGAACATGGTGGAGGAGAAACCCTAGCTCTGGAGTAGGGGAAACTGAGGGTTGAGTTCAGATACTTGCTGGGTCACAGGAAAGGTCCTTGTCCTCCCAAAGCCTCCATTTCTCATTGGAAGAATAGGAATAAGAAGATTTGTACCACTTCCCTCCAAGTGTTGCTGGGAGGATCAGGCAAAGTGCTTTTGCACACCAACAAGATACCTTAAGGACTCACTCTTTGGCAGGCACTAGGGACACAGAAAAAGGCAAGCTCTCACAATGTAAGGCTTCCTCAATGTCAGTTATTGGCCAACAAAATGAAAAAAAAAACTTACTGAAACACATTCTTTTATAGGCCTAAATACAAAATCATGGAAATGTTTTTGAATTCAGTTTTTTGAATAATATCAAAAGAACATACAAGAATGTGGTTTGAGGTTTTTTTTTGTTTTTTTTTTTTTTTGTGGGGAGATGATGTACATAGAATATAAGTATCACGGGGGCCCTGAAGGAAGGTTCTGAGAGAGCCGAAGAACCTTCATATTCAATGTTAGTAGTGCCGGTGGATTTCTCTGCTGCGATGCTGACAGCCCTAAATGCTATTTAAATTATAAATGGCTGAGGAAATAAGAAGAGACTTCCAGCTGGCTGATCATATGTGCTGGAGAAAAAAGCCTCAAGGCAACAGCTTAGTGTATTGATTGTAAATTACCTTTCTTGTCTTGTATAATTGGATAGACACACAACCTAAACACGATTTTTAAAAAATGGAATGAATTAAGCTTCATTTTCATTTATTTCACAAATACACAAATTTTTACTCGCTATTTCATTAACTCACTGTCAAATGTTACTTTTTTTTTAAACATCTATACTCATCGTCATTGAAAGATTCAGTAGAGTGTTTCATTGCTCATTCTTTTTACATCTAAGTGACACGCTTTGTTAACATTGTGTGCTTAATCCAATGGGCTTGGCTAAAGTTTGACAAACTTAGAAGAGCAATTATGGTCACGTCAGAAATGTGAGAGTTGTTGGTCAGGTATAATTTGGGGCAGGAAAGAAAGATTATTTCTAACTAAATGACTTTTGTGGCAATATCTTCTAGAAAGAGAATATTATCAGTGATAATTGTAACTGCATAACATCTATCTTCAAAAAACACTTTCCTTTAGATTTCTCTAACACTTTCCTTTAGATTTCTCTCTCTCTCTGTCTCTCTCTCTCTCTCTCTCTCTGTGTCTCTCTCTCCCCGTATTTACTTTGATTTTTTCCTTTAAGACTATAGAAGAGAGAAAAAGATTGAGGTTAGAAGGTTGAGGATAGAAGAAAATAAAGCAAAGTCTTTATAGAGAATTTTGCCAAGCTCCTAATGGTTGAATTCTTTTGAGTAAGGGCTCTTATTCTGGGGCTCTCCCAGGAGTTAGGTACAAAGGCTTTATAATAACTGTATTCTTATTTCTCAGGGATTTTTAAATTTTTATTTCTGGGTTTTTGAGCTGTGTTGTGGATGGCTAGGAGGGCCAGAAGTAGGGTGAATAAGTGCAACGTTATCGTGTCTCTGTATAATGCCTAGAAGAATGCCATTTATTACAACATCACATTGAAATTATTTGATGATATGGGAGGAAGACCTGAAGAGAAATTCAATTCACTAAGGACTTATTAAGTTTCTTCTCTGTGATAAGCACTTTGCTAGGCAGTGGGGACAGACAATGAAATACTTCTATACTCAAGGAGCTTGCCTTTCATAGTGCATGTACACTGATAAGTAAATGTGAGGTGTAGACAAAGTAAGTACAAAATAATTTAGATGGAGGAGACCACTCACAATGGGGAGAAGCCTGGTATTGAGCTGAGTGAGATTCCAAGGGGTGGAGGTGACAGGAGAGCATTCCAGGCTTTGTGCAAAATTGTGGAGTTGAGAGATGGAATTTTGTGTGTAAGGAAGAGCAGCCGGCAGACCAAACTGGAATGTTGTGTCTGTAAGGAGCAGTGATGGGAGCTCAGTCGAGGCTGGATCTGGACTGTGAAGGGTCTTTAATGCCAAATAGGGGAGGCTGTATTTTACTCTCAAGGCAACAGGGAACCATTAATGTTTCTTGAGCAAGGGAAAAGTGGATCTTTTCTTCCTAACCAGGAGATCTTTATTTTTTATTTAAGACCCTTCATTTTGATTATCAACAAAAACCTCCACATTGAATTCTTTAAAGTGATTTAATTTAATCCAACAAACATTTATTAAGTTGGAAAAACTCAGAAGTAGAGTTTGATACCTGTCCTTAAATGACAAAGCTCAAAATTCAGAGGGATTTGCAGCATTTGCTATCTATTTTCCCTATCTCCAACTTGCCTCTGCCGAAAGAGCACAAGGAAGGGAAGCAGGAGATCGCCTTCTGATGGGGCAGCGCTCCTTAGCGGGTTTTTATTTTAATTTTTATGCTTTAATAGAGATGCAATTGAAAGACAGAATTGAGACCTTAATTTGTGTAAAATTGCTATATTCATTCTGATAACATTTTGAAAAAGGATACTCAATCTCAGTTCAGAAATGCAACTGATAGTGTCATGCTTAACACTTAAAGCAGCAATTAGAGTAAATTGGTCATTTAAAGCAACATTTAAGCTGATTCCAACTTAATGGCAATATTCAAATAAGCCAGGTGGGACAGAAGGAGATATTCATTCATATTCATTCAGGAAACATTAATTAAATGCCTACTATGTGCAAAGCACTGGCTGGGGAGAGATACAAAGTTTATTATTTTTTTTTTCATTGTCTTGTTTTGAACAAGACACAAAGTTTAGCACTTAGGACAGAGCCTGCTGGGATAAAGTAAGTGCTTGTTGACTAACAAAGTTTAGAAAAGACAGATCTGAACCCCGATGGAGCTTTCAGTGTGTTAGGGGGAAGAATGTTCAGATGGAGATACAACATACAGTAATTGTGTGATTAATACATCAGCAAATCACAGGTCAAATTTGGCATGCCGTAGTCTTCTGACTGGGGCCATCCCGGATGCTGTTTGGGGTGCTGGGAGGTGGGACAGCTGTTCTGATTTAAAGGACAGAAAGGAATTTGTCAAGTGGTGAAGGGGAGGGAGGGCAGGCACCCTGGGCATGCAAAAATTGTTTGGGGGACACGGAGGAGTCCAGTTGGGCAGAATTCCAGACTGTGAATAACACAAGGCAGGGGACTGGGGACGGGTCCTAAATTGCGGAGGATCTTAAATGCCAAGCAAAGTCGAACTTGACTCAGGGGGCTATACAAAAGTATTACAGACTCTGAGCAGGGAAGGGCCATCAGCAGAGCTCTAATGTGGTGAAGTTTATCCTGGCACTGAGTATTAGTAAAAACCAAATGCAAAAAAAGAAAAAATCAATGTGAGCTTACTCCAAGGCAGGACTAGCCCACAGATGGCACTGCTGACTTCCTGAAAGTCCCATTCGGCAGCACAACCTAGGAGGAAAAGCCCTCTTCAAGGTCGGTGCTCTAGGGTTCCTCAGCTATAAAATGGGGATAAGGTGCTTTGTAAACCGTTAACAGCTTCTCAAATAATCATTGCCTAGAGGTTTAGTTCGCATTTGGGCAGGTCCAGGAACCCTCAGAGGGAGCTATCTTGGTCCACCCCCAGAGACTGGTCAGATACCATGAGGTCAGCATGGTTGAGAGGTACTGGGCCTCCACCAAACTTCTGGGGTTTCCCATTTTGACGGCAAGGAGAATTTCAGACAGTTGGCTCCTGGGAGACCCTTTTGGGGTAGGCTGGCTCCAGGACTGCACTGAGGCTCAGATGGGGAAGTGCCCGCCCAGCAGCTACAGAGTCCCTATATGGCACTTTGAAAGGACATCAAACTTGGTTGCTCTTTGCTGGTCAACACCATCACGGATGCACTACATTCATACAGAACACAGTTGCTAGGCAAATCTTTTATTTTCATTAAAAAAACCAGCCCAATACAAGACACTAACATACATACATAGCCGCACCATGTCCAGTGCTGGCTGTGGAGCTCTCCAGGTTTAAAAAAGGAGGCACATGAGACCCCCACGCTAGACAACTTAGAATGCATTTTATCAAGTTCTAATGGCAGGTCTTTGCCTTCTTTCCTTCACAGGATAAACGGTATAATAGCCCACTCCTCCTGGGCTGAGGACAAAGAGGAGGCTTCAGTGTGCTCAGACATTCTCCACAGAAGGCCCCCAAGCAGAACACAGAGAAACCGGGGTCCATTATCACTTGCCAGGAACTCATGGGGCAGGTCACAGCTACATTTCTCTCACTATCCATTTATCAGATGGGGATGTTCTTCACAAGACATTGAAAAGAATCAGGACTAGCAATCACTCTGCTATCAAGATGTTAGTCATTATATAAATGCTGAAAGGAATCCAACTAGCAAAGTCGAGGATTGAAACTTTTATTTATTTTTTTCAAAATCCAGAGGGCAACAAACTTGGGGGAAGGAAAAAAATGCCTATTCTTGCCTAGGAATAAAAACTTCTCAGATTCTATTTAAACATACAGTTAACATACATCCCCTTTATCGTGAAGGAAAGTTCTAAGTTTATTATGTTTCTTTTGTAAGCCAGCTATGCTCCCCACTGTCTATCATGCTCGCTTTTGGTTTGAGACCATGGCACCCCCTCTGAAAGTTCTGGTGCTGAGAGGTGAATCTGCTCGTGGTGGGGGGCACCGGTAAAGCTTGGTCAGCTGTCCCATCCATAATTACATTAAGGAATCCCTCCCCACCAGCTACTAATACTGATTAGCTGTGATTCCAACCACCTGACCTAGGACATGAAAACATAACCAAGGAAAATAAAACATTTCAAAGCCAAAGAATTCTGTGTGAAACCTGGCCCCGTCTCAGTCATCATCAAATGTGCACACCATTCAAATGACCACTGAAAAAGCAATCCCTCCTGTGTTTACAAAGGGTCCTTTTAGATGCTCAGAAGCCCTTCCGGGGGTGGCTTGAGAGGAACCTTTCCTAATGTAAATTTCTTTGCCACAAACTGCTTGAGCTCTTCTTCGGTCAATTCGTTTTTGGGTGTGAATAAGTGCTCGGCTGAGGCTACATTACTGCTCCCCGAAGATGGGACAGAGGACGAGGCACCGCTTTGCCCAAAGCCACCGGTGGGCAGTCCAAACAGCGTGGCCGCCGAGCCCGTGCCCGAGGGCCCAAAGGCAGAGTTGCCAGGGCCACCTGCTGTGCCTAATGAGGAAGAAGCAGGAAATCCCGAAAACCCGGATGATCCAAAGCTAAAAACGTCTGGGCTTTTAAATGAAAAAGACGCAGCCGAGACGGCTGCTGCCTCCCCAAATCCAAAGGAAGTGGGAGCAGAGGTGGTCAAAGTGGAATTAGAAGACGCAGAAGCAGCAGCCGGCATCACTGGAGACCCAAACACCGATGTGCTGCTGCTAGAAGCGGCAGCACCAAAGCCCGAAGTTGGCTTAAAACTAAAATTCTGAACACTGTTACTGCTGTTCCTGCTGACCGGGAAACCTGCAATGACAGAAAAGAGAAAAGAAACCTGCTAAGACCAGAAAATCTGCCAGCCTCTTCACTTTTCTCCCCTGCTTCCATTTTGGGGAGAGGACCTGGCTCTTTGGGGGCTCTGAAGCCAACGCTTCCTGGCGGGGTCACTGGGGAGCTCTTTAACAACTCCAAACTCTGCTTTCTCAGAGAAAACGTTGGTGCTACCCACCCCCCAGCACTGCAATGATGAAAGTGCTTTGGGAAATCTTAAAGCACCACAGCGGTGGGAGTAATTAGGAGGAAGGGAAAGAGCAGACAAAAGGCTGGGAGGGGGACAGAGAACAAAGTCCCTTTAAACTGTTAATTATGTCCAGTGCCGCGGCTGGGCATCTTCACTAGGGAAGGAAGCTCAGCCTGAACAATTCCAAAAGGCAAGGGATCTGACCACACCTCGAATGCCTGCATCTCCCTGCTCTGGGCTGGGCTGCGGGTGGGCTTGGTAACAACAAGGACCATGATCTCATCCCAACACAGACCCATGTGCCACAAAGATGAGGCAATGGATTGAAGGGGGACAAGGGAGTGGCAGCTGCGGAGCCTCCCAACCTAAACTAGTCTCACGACACTTAAAAAAAAAAAAAGTATTCCCTACCCCCAAAAAACCAACACCAAAGAACTAAACAAACAAGAACTCCTAAGTTCTGTAAACAATTAAGCAGAGAGCTATAGACTGAGCAGTGGGTTTATACCTAGCACACCTGCCAGGGCCATCAGCCACCGCCTTCCCTGCAGCTGGCTCCTCCACGTTTTCTTTCCCAGGATCCCTAACGCCTTCTTCCCCTCACCAGCCCACCGACAGAAGCCTGTCACCTGCTATGGCTGTGTCCCTTCTCTTATCATTTTTAACAGACACATCTGGTCCTCTTCCCTAGGGGGGTACTTGGGGGGCAGCTTCAAACTCTCAGAGTTTTACAGAGTCAGTGCGCGGGGCAGGAAGAAGTATTTCTCTTGCACAAAATCCTCTGCACATGGGAGTTCGCTAGTGCAGCCATTTCAGGAAGCCCAGAATCCATCTTTCTCTACATATGGCATTTCAACTTTCAAAAACTGCTGTGGCTGCTGCTCATGTGAGTCTGATTAAGTCAGTCCCAAGAGCTGTGGTAACACCAACCTCCACTTTTCTAATCACTCCTCAGCTTGTCTGTAAGGTCAGAGCCTGTCAAATGCTATAAACGCTCTTTGAGAATGAAGAAGCGCTCCAGTCTGAGCCCCTTCATGGCTGTCTGCTGAGGCTGGTGTTTAATGGAGCCAGGATAAAGGGAGTGGCATTTGCAAGCCGGGTTTGAAATGATGCTGC
This sequence comes from Pseudocheirus occidentalis, assembly GCA_028646575.1. Taxonomy (NCBI): domain Eukaryota; kingdom Metazoa; phylum Chordata; class Mammalia; order Diprotodontia; family Pseudocheiridae; genus Pseudocheirus; species Pseudocheirus occidentalis. The sequence continues at coordinate 10,988,662 of CM053597.1, read as the reverse complement.
TAAAACTTCCAAGCGCCCCGAGAAAGGGCTTTAAAATTAGGCAGGTACTTTACACATGTGATATTTATTGTGTGAGCCTCACCCCAGCCCTGAAGGAACGAACCAGAAGCAGGATCATCCCCATTTCACAGATGAAGAGATGTAGGCAGAGAGGGAGAGTGCCTTGTGCCATGGCACTGTGATCTCAAAGTTCACCAATCTGTCTGTTCTGCTGAGTTCCCTTCTCCAGCATGAAAAGGATGACAAACTTGTGCAGACTCCTGGGGAACTTACCTGCTGAACCAAATGAGGAGGTTTGCTGACTCTGAAATCCAAATGTAGGAACTGCTTGACTCCCTTCATTCTTCAGTTTAGAAAGCTTAAAGAACAAATACAATTTTGAGAAGACTTTTCCCATACAACTACCTAAACAAGCATCCTTCACTCTAGTTAAATACAAACAGAAAAGGGCACAGTTCAGCATCTATTTTAGACCAACATACAAATGTTAGGTATGTTATCAGCCAATTCAGGTGCTACATTATAAAATACGGAAGCATGATTAAAATCCATTGAATTAAAAAAAAAAACAACCAAACTCATTAGTTTCATGAGAGGCTAAGTCAGAAAACCCCTCAAATGGTCTAATGGACAGAGTGCCTCAAAAAGGCCTGGGTTCGATGCCCATCTTGGACAGACAGTGGCCGTGGTAAACCTGGACAAGTATGTGGCTCAACCAGAGGCCTCCCAACTCTTTCCTTCTTTTGTTATAAAGTTTTACTCTGGGTCTGCTAATCAGGCTTTGCTTCTTGTATGACTTCCTTCCATATTTCTCAGCATGCTTCTTACGATTTTTTTGGTATTATTACATTAATATACCATAATTTATTCAATCACATAATTTCTCTTCTATTAAGATGGTTTTAAAGAAAAAAAATAACATGAATGACAGGCTATGTCCTATACAATCTCTCCTAAGTGTTATTAGAGACAAATGGGTCAATTTGGAACCCTCTTCTACTAATCAGAATCATTTTTTCTTGATTTTGATAAATGACCAAGAATACATGCATTATCAAGTGCGTTCTGTTATAAAAGACTGCCATTACAATGAATAGATACTTATAGCTAACCATTTTAAAAACCGATTTCTATACTTCTGAAGTGCTGAATTAGAAATTCTTGGAATTAATCTAACTTGCTCCAATTCTGAAAAAGTTAAACTAACATTAAAACTGAAAACTTAAGTTTCCTAAGTATTCTTAGGAAAGAAAAAGAGAGAAAAAGGCCAGACATTTATTAATCCCTCATCATGTCAAATGCTGTGCCAAGCATGGAAGATACTAAATATAAAAGACAATATGATTATTCTTTAAGATGAGACTAAAAATTTTTGACTACCAACTTTAAACTCACAATGCTTTTTTCAAAAACAAAACAAAAGCCCCTTTTTGGACAACATTCGTGTAATAATTCCTAAGAAGCACACTGTTTAGGGGGAAGGGAAGAAACCTTCTTCTTCCAAGGGCAGGCCCAAAGCACCCCCAGGAAGAAAACTGGAACCCCAGGCCTCACCAGCGCTCCTTTGGTCCCTGCATGCATGCTCTTCACTTCCAGTAGCCGGCTCTTCCACAGGCTCACTAACTGCTGGACGGAATTTAGCTGAAACGAACACAATGGATAAACATGCTTGTCACTACTGAATAGTTTAGGGATATTTTAAATGCTAAACATTAACAAAGGCAAAATCTGTTATTTAAAGAACTCTTCCCATCAATCCCATTAGGTATAACTTTCTACAATTACGAAGCCAAACAAAATTGGATCTGCCAGTGCAGCTCTGAAAGGGGTTCTAAAAAGCATTTGTGGCCCACCCACCAACGTGCACTGACCCTGCACCGACAGACCCACCCCCTTCACCCCTCCCCGGGTTAATAGGCAATAGAAGACAGAAACAAAGTTCATAAAATTTTTAAGGTTACTAAATCTCACAAGGCCAGGTCTTATTTCTTTGAGGGCTTGGACACAACAGGAGGTGTTCATTTGCATAACACATAGAAAGGGCTTCAAGACTGACATCAGTGGGTTTTCTCACTGATCTAATGATGTTCCAAATTAACAAAGTCATGGTTACCACAATTTTATGTAATGGGTTCATCTAAAAAACAGTTTTGTAAGTAAAAGTTAATAAATAAATCAAACTATCCCCAAGAGAACAAAAATAACTGAAAATCCATCAGCTTTACAAACAGGCAACAATGAACAGAGGAACAGTCAGGTGCCTGGTCACGACATCTAAATATAAAGTGAAAAGGAAATAAACTTACATAGCTTTGCAAGGCATTGCCGATCATACAGTTGGAATATTCCAGTCTCAACTCTTCTGGAGAAATATCTGTAAAACCTGCAAGGAGAAATCAATTGGAATCTTAAAAGGGAGAAAATCTGAGTAGAACAGCAGATATTTCTAACAGAACTGGCCCCCCCAAGATCTCATTAGTTACTAATCAACTTGAACAAAGGTATAGAAAAGGTGGCGATTCAAGGCAATGTCCATTAAGAACACCGAGTATGCAGACCCTGCGGCAGACGAAGGACCAGAGGCCTCCGGGATGGACGCTGGCCTGCCCCAGAGATCCTCCTGCCATATGTGCAGGAGAATGAGTACGGGTGCAGCCTCAGGAAACCTGGGCCTGGCTTCTCTGACCCTCAGCTGGGCCGAAAAGGCAGGATGATGAGATGTCTGAGGTCCCTTTCACAGACCTTCCAGATCATTTAATCTAATCTTCACATTTGATTATTATTTAGGTGACCCCGGCACATGATGTCATGACTTCCTGAAGAAGGAACGGCCTGGAGAGCAGGTGGGAGCTAGTTAAGACTTGCCAGGAGGCTATCGGGGGAGCAGCATTAATGAGAAAATCCCTGAAATGTCCGTCTGCCCATGGGATCTACGCTGGCTGGGAAAGCAAGGGGAGCAGACAGAGCGGGGCAGTCAGGCACTTACAAAGGGCCAGGTCAGCAGGAATGAGGCACTGGCCAGTGTAGGAGGGGGCTGGGGTCAGAGAGGGGGATTTCAAAGCTCCTCAAGGGTCACTGACAGTGACAAGGGCAAGAGGATGGGGGTGGTGGTGGGATGAGGCTCTGCTTCCACTACTGGCCCCCCAACTGGTTCCCCACTCCCATTCTCATCTCTGAGCCTGGGTGCCAAAGCAGCCGCTCTCCCTTAGCCCCCAGCTCTGCTCCATGAAGGTGGTTTCCTGCTGTTTAGGTGACTCCAACAGCAAATCAAAGGGGGCAATTGTATACTTCAGATCTTTTCCGTTGCTTCTGGTTCTCCGAGTCGACTTCTGGGAGCTAAGGCAGTTTCTTTCTTCCTTCTAGCCAAAGGACCCTTTCACCCGGGTCTTGTCCTCTGAGCCCCTGACCTACTCCTGCCAGATCTAGATATTAAGTTGTAGAAGTACTGCTCATAGTGAAGTTGACCAGTCCGCTAGGTCTCAGGCTAACAGACACAGGTCTGGAAAGGACCGTAATGGCCAGCTAGTGCAACCCCCTCATTTTACAGAGAAGAAAAACGAGCCTCAAAGGGCTGTGTGGCTTGCCAAAAGTCACGTGGGCAGGATTTGAGCCTGGGTCCTCTGACTCCAGACCATAACCCTCTTCTCTGTACTTTGCTGCCAATCTGGGGCTTTAGGGATGGCATTTTTGAGTTTGTGCCCCCTGCCCACCAGTCCAGGAAGTCTTATCTTTGCTTCCCACATGACAAAGACCCTTGGCTAGCTGACCTCCTCCTAAACATATCTTTTCTTCTATTAATGCAGTTCCCCTAAAGAATCCTAGATCAGTGGTAGCATGGAGATGACTCACTGTGGAGGTCAAAGATGTAACTTCCTTCCCTGGTTACTGTGCCCCCCCACCTCCCATACTCATGCCACCTCCTCGGTTAGAACACAAAGTCCTGGAGCGCAGGGACTGTCCACTTTCATAACTGTGCCTCCAGGCTGAGCAAGGCCTGAATAAGCATTTACCAAATGCCCACTCTGGGCCAGGCCTTCCATTAAGCAATAGTGATACAAAGGCAAAAGACAAAAGTGCCTGCCCTCTAAGTGCTCCCTCCTAACATAATGAGGGAGACTCAATATGCAAACAGCCACCAGGAAGCGACAGACCCAGGACGTACTGGGGACAGTCAGCACAGCAGGCTTCTGCATGGAAGGGCTTTACAGAAGGCCACCTGTGGAAAGCAGGACTTGAGCTGGGACCACAAGTCTTGCTCTAGTGGTTCTGGATCCCAGAGTAGAGTAAAAAGCCTGGAGTTGACTGAATGGGGGATAGGATGGGGATGACACGGTCAGACCTTCGTGGAGGCCAGAGCGGTCAGAAGGGGCTGGGAGGCGTGGGGGTGTGGTGGTGAGGGCCCACCCCAGCCGCAGCGTCAGAAAAAGGGACATGGATGGGAAATACCAACAGAGCGGACACAGAAAGCGCTTAATAAATGCGAGAGGCCTGGGCAACTAATGTCACAGAGAAAGAGGGGTGGATGTAAGAGTCAAACATCAATGGACAGAGAGAAAGCAGGGCCTGGCCCTCGCTGATCTTTGTGAAGTACTCGGCACAGGGCCTGGCACACAGCAGGTACTTATCCCCTTCCCTTTATCGCTGACCGTGAGCAGGTCCTCGGAACCTGCAGTCCGTGTGCTGCGGCATCAGCTGCACTTCAGTCCGGGTCGGTTTCTTCTGTAATCCGCTTTCTTATGGATGCAAACAGGTGATTCTGAGAAGGGGCCCCGGGAGTCTGGCTAGAGGGAAAGGAGCAGCTTTCCCCATTAAACCGAAGCAAGGTCTAGAAGAACTTGCAGAGAAGGCAGAGCCTACTGGAGGCCAGATGGGAAGGATGGTCCTGAGAAAGAGGGTGGTAAAGCTGAAGAGAGATGAGGGCAAAGGCTATGCCCAAGGTTGTTGGTGAGGATAACAAGGATGAAAGCAGAAAGTTAGGAGGACAGGCTGGGGAGACTTTAGTCATTAACCAGTCTAAAGAGAAGCAGGATCCACACGCTAGAAAAAATGAGAGGTAGAGCCTTGGAGAGAGGGGGCTACCCTCCACCTAGGGTGCCACCAAGGCTGTGAAATGGAGGGCAGAGCAGGGCCTTTCCAGCTTCTGGCTGGCAGGAGGGAATGAGCCGAGCCTAGCTGCTGACAAGTCTGCCCCTGAGAAAGGGGCCTCACTGCCGGGACACGCACACAACCTGGCACACTCATCCCTGCATAGCCCTGAGCGCCTTGCTCTCTTGATCCTGCTTCCCTGCCTTGCCTACCCCACCTTGTACCTGCCCTGCTTCTGTTCTTACTTGCCCAAGCCCGTGGACTGCCTTGGCATGAACATCAGGCCTCTTGCTTTGGATGACCCCACTGGGGCCACGAGGGGCCAAGTAGGGAGACTCCCCTTGGAGAGTGGGGCTGCCTCAAGGTGTCACCTTTGTCTGCCTGAGGCCAGAGGGCGGGTGGCAGGCAGGCCTCCAGGAAGCTCCCTAGACCTAAACCTAGACCGAGGACCGCAGGGTTGCTTCCTGGGTGCAGGTACTGGTGAGAACAAGGCTTTCAGGAGGTGGGATGGGGCCCAGTCTTTCCTGAATCTCTCACTCATGAAATTTTCAGTCATTAATGCCCTGAGAACCCATTCCTCCCCAAAGAGGAGCCAGATGACCTCCCTAGTTCTTCAAGAGAAGCAACCAGGGCAAGTTAAGGCAGCACTTGGGAGGAGGGGGAGCTCCACAGGGAACTAGCTACCACACCAGAAGGGGAGAGATCTTTCCCCCTACAGAAGGGCACCCTGACAGACACAGTAAGAACATGGCCCAGAGACGGATGGAGGGGGCTGCTCCCTCTCCCAGCATAGTCAGCCTCTGCTTGGCAGCCACAAGCCAAAGGGTCGGGAGCAATGGCAGTGAGAGAGTGTGTGTGTGAGTGTGTGTGCGGAGAAGGCCTTGTTACCTGAGACATTTGGCTTCTCTCTCACTGGTGAGTACACCGAGAACATCCACTGCCCTGAAGACTCCCACACCTCCATGTCTTCTACTATTCCTTCGCTGAGGGAGAAAGCAGGACATGCACTTCAGAATGCTGCACTTTGAAAAATCTACTCTGATAATTAGGAGTCCATTGTTAATAACTTCAAAACGCTGACAAACGCCCATTTAAAAGGCCCACACACATCTTTAGATCCGTCCTGCTCTTTCAGACACAGACAAAGAAGTCACTGTCTTGCGGGGGTCGAGCCTTGACAAGGTCTGGGGTCTTTGGGAAGGTCTGCAGCTTGCACCTGTCCATCAGGCCTGACGCAAACACTTGGCCTTCAGAGGACGGCGGGCCACCTGCAAGAGCGTGAAGGGCCACGGCAGGTGCTGCCGCTGCGCCCACCCTGTTCTGGCCACTCTCAGACCTCTTGGCTATTCATTTCAAGTGACAGGAAATCACCCCAGGAGCCGAGGCCCGGGGCCCATCAGCACATCTACCGTCTACACTGAGGATGACACAGAGAGTCTCAGCTGCTCTTTGCCGGCTGGTTTACTGCCGGGCCTCGGCTACCGTCAAGAACATGATGATACTAGGGACATGTTCATGCCATAGCTCATAGGAGGTCAGTCTGGGATCTGGGGTTTGGTTCACACCTTACAAAGTGCACCAAGGGCTCATTTTTACATTTCACGCCCGGCTCTAAAGGCTGCCGGCGCTGGTCACTACGAGGGCTCCCCAAGCCCCTCACGGGGGCAGCATGAGGGGTCACCCCACAGAGGTGAGGCCCAAGCCACTTACATCAGCTTTCGCTCATCATCTTTCTGCCCGTCCGCCTGGTGAGCGCTCGGGGTGGAGAATCTACTCTGAGAATACCCCGCGTTTCTGCTTCCACTACCGGATGCCCCCGAGTCTGAGGCCCCGAAGGGCGTCTTCCCGGGATCTCGGCCGCCCCCCCACGCTGTGGCTTTGGAGAAATTAGATGGCTGGATGACATTAGAGTATCTCTGAGAGCTGCCGCTCCATCCCCCTCTGCTAGAACCTATAACAAAACATAAAACCCGGGTATTATTTTATCGGTCACTCCTTTTTATTAGAAACACTCCACACGCCTGTCACGTGCCTCCTCCAACTGAAGCTTCGCGGCAGCAGCCCACGGGCGACCACGGCGCGGGGGCACGGGGGCACAGGGGCGGAGGTGCTACAATGTCGCGGGGAAGCAGCCCCGCTGTCTGTGAAGCGGCAGTGGTGTGGGAACTGGAAGGGCCCTTACGTCACCCGCTCCCCCATTTGGCACAAGAGGAAACTGAGGTCCGGCCCCGTCATGTGACCGCTCGGGGGAGGGAGGTCGGGGTGGCGGCCTCGGGTGATTGCCACTACACTGGGGCCTGGGGAGCTCGAATCCACGGGGCGCCTCCTATGTGCCGGGAAGTGCTTGACACTCTGGGGCAGGGGCCGCTGCGGGCCTTCCCCCCGCCCCCAAGGCCGGCTCGGCGCTCCGCACGGCCTAGGGCTCCGCGGACGCCGGCCCCTCGCGGGCCCCAGCGGTCACCGTACCGGAGGGCGCCGCCGGGTGCTGCTGCTGCGGAGGAGGGGGCCGCCCCCCGCCGCCGTCCTGCCCCCAGCCGTACGGGTGCTCGTTCCAGCAGCGCTCCCCGAAGCGGCAGCGGCCCTGCAGGAAGAAGTGGCAGATGGTCATGGCGGCGGCGAGGCCCGAGGCGCGACGTGCGCCCGCTGAGGCCTCCCAGGCCGCCCGCTGCTCCACCTACTCCCCCTCGGCCAGCGTCATCTTTCTGCGTCCGCACGCGCGCGGCTGGGGGCGGGACTTCGCTCCGCATGCCCAATAGGCGGCGAGTCCTAGGGGGCGTGGCCTTTCCGTTGTTGACAGGCCCCGTCCATGCTTGACTCCCGACGTGGGCCGTTAACGGCCCGGGAGGCTGTGCCTCAGTGAACGCATGCGCGGCTAACGGCCGCGCGCGGGCACCAAGCGCATGCTCTATCACACCCGCACTGTGGTGACCGCGCTGCGCCTGTACCTCCTCAGCCCCCTCTACTGCCCAGTATACAGAGGGGTAAACCGAGGCTCCCACAGCAGGGACCTTCTGAAACCGTGCGGTTCAGGACTGGGAGGGCCCCGTCCCCTGTGGCAGGTCGCCCTTCCTCTGGAGACTTGGGGAGTTAAGTTTGGACGAAAAGCCCAGAATTTCCGTCACAGTCCAGTCGGGCAGAGGCGGGGTCCCCAATCTCAGGCCTCTAACCTCATTTCCCGGAATAAGTTGAAGGAAACCTAGGGCAGCAAGATGGCGTCCGAGGCCCGACCCTAGCCAAGGCCTCCCCAAACCCCCCCCCCCCCCCGGGGCTGGACAGGGGTGGGGGACTGCCGGGGGCCAGGGGGTGGGCCCAGGCCCTGTGGCCCCTTGCAGGGAGGCCTCCCCGCCCCCACGTGCGCTTTAACTAAGTGAGAAAGCCTCCTGGTCTGTGCGGCCCGCGCCCCCACCCCCCACCCCAGGCGGCCTCCCGGCTGAAACGGGCCTAGCAACGCGTATGGGCCTGAATGCCCGCCCCAGCACACGAAGCTAGAGGGAAGCCCATGGGGGGAGCGTGGAGGCCTCGAAGCCAGAGCCGGGGAGCCGATCACTGGCGCTGATGGGAAGGGGGCCTAGCCCCCCCACCCCCCACCCCGCCGTGACCTGCCACCGTCCCTGGGACCCACTGACGGCAAAAGATTAAGTGTTCACTTCGGGCCACCCACCCGCAGCAAACCCTGAAACTAGATGTGATGCGTTTGATCCAAGTGGATTCTAAGAAACAACACTAGTATGTTAAAAAAAAAATTAAAAAGCAGGCGTCTACCAGATCACTCAGCACTGAATTAAGAGGATCGTATTCGTAGGTATCCAATGCACTAAATGGGTAGCTTATGGAAGAAGGAACAGATTCTTAAGAATGTACAATAAAAATTTCTATAGTATGGATGTGCTCATTGACTATACTGGGGTTTTTTTCCATTTTTTTTTAATTTCTGAAATGAGGAATTTAGAATAGTATCAACATCATTGAATACAATGAAAATCAAAATACAAACGTATTTTACAAACTTATGGAACAAATGCTAATTGAACACAATCTTTATAACCTAAAAAAGGCAAAAATCAAGCCCAGTTTACCTTCAGTTAAACAAGGATATTCATTATATCAGCTATGAATACTGATGAGTGATAGCTTACATAACTCCCTAAAGGCAAAATATCAGTAACTAACTGTTACTGAGAAGAGCTTCATGGAAAGGATTCCTAAAGAACTGAGTGACCCTGTAGTGGCAGATATGGAAAAGACATCAAGTCTTCAAAGCTAAAATATGGAAAAGACATTTAGTCCCGAAGGTCTGACATTTTATAGACAATTTCAGAGAATACTGGGTAGAAGACATCTTAGGTGAACTCTGTCCTCAAAGAAGAGATCAATAATGGTTTAATGAAGTGTGAAGCTTAACAACTGATGCGCATAGTACAATTATTAATGTGATCCTTGGCAATTCAGAAGTGTGTTTTAAAACAGCCTCATCCTGGGGCTTAATGGAATATTTGAAAGTGGAGATGGAAAAGCAGAGATTTCTTTTAACCTATGAGTGCTGCATTAGGTATTTTAGCGATAAGGCAAAGAATCTAAGCTTTAAAGTTTGAATTTACATCCTAGCAGGGTAATACAAAAGTCATTAAACTGATCTGTACTCAGGGAAGAGTTGGAAAACATGATATGGATTTCTGTTTGCGACGTACATGCGTGCACCATACCTAAGGTATGTTCTTGCCAGCTTTTAGGATGGGATGCATTTGACACTGACATATGAACTAACTGCATTTCCTTAATATTTGAGCTAATATCCAAGTATAAGTAAAAGCCAAGTGGCTCCATCAAATCACCTTGGCCTTAACTCAACTGCTGCTATGATCTTAGCAGAAACTGTAAATTACAGCAGGCAGCACAGAACCTTCAATGAGAGCTGAATTATCTGCATTTTCCTAGTGATCTAATCTCACAACCTATGATCACATCTGGCCCTGAAAAGCTGCAAGGCCAAACACGCTTGGTCAGCAACTTATATTTTCATTGAGCACTTACATTTTGCAAGTTTATTCTGGCTAGATTGTGAAGGAAGAAAACCCACATAAAACAAGCATTTTATAGGGATTTTACTTCAATTACAAATTTTAGTTTAAAAAAATGTAACAAAAATGTCAGAAGGAAGCACAGGGGGCATTGTTTTCAGAGACTCAGAAAATATCTCCTCTATAGGAACGCTTCATGTTTCAAGGGTTTCTTCATTTGCTCCACAGGTATCCACAACACAAATTAAACAGCTTGTTACTGGAAAAGCTCGGACTTTTGAGTTGGCAACCCACTTGTCTGTTTCAGTATTATATTCAAGGATGTGTCCTAAACGACCCACACCCTGGAAACCGGCCAAGACGTAAACTATGGAGCCAACTGCTGCACATTTTACTGTCACACCCTTCCATGGCATCGGTGACACCATCTTCCATTCATTCAGCTTAATGTCATAATATTCCACATTGTCCAGACCACCTTTGAAAGATGGAAACAAGAAATTACTATATCTGACCAGAATAAATAATACCTATTTCATAAATATTTCTTTTAAGGCCTCTATAAATACTGAACACATTTATAAAGACATTTTAATTTGTATAACTTTTCTTGGGTTAGAAACATACAAGTATTTGCTAGTACTACTGCTTTTTAAAATGATGAAACAGGTGGTCTTTAGGACAGAATCAGACAGATGGATGGAGGAAAATAATCAACGGAATTTTATTATTGTCCAACTCTCGATAACAGGTATTCAGGACTCCTTATTTCTTTTGCATCCTCCTGGTCGGCCTTTCAAACATTCTACTGATCAATAAATCAGTAGTTAGGAAAAGGGAGGGGGAAACGGTTTCTTGAGTCAAATCTGGCAAACAGACTAAAGTTAAGGACTAAAACAAATTTTTTCCAGTGATCTACTGATTCACTTATCCATGTTTCTCTTGTGAGAACACTTCATGATAATGGTAGACTGCCTTGTAGGATTAGGATTAGCAAGAAAAACAATGCCTATTGCCAATTAACTGTATTAATTGTATTAGATTTTATAAACTGTTTCTCCAGTATGGTGTACAATGGTGGGCAAAAAATGTGATCAGAGAAATGTAGGGCTGGATACAAGAGGACTGGGATGGTGGTAGCGTGGGGCTGTAAGCACTGCATAACCTACAGACCACTTATATGTTCCACTGATACTCTCATAATGTCAAGAGAAAGTAAGAAAGGCTCCCAGTACATTGGGTGGACCATCTATTGTGAACTTATGGAAAGGCATGGATGAGAGCTACACAAGACTGGGAGACTTGGATGGCCCATGAGCTGTATCAATAGAGGCAATACCTGACACCACTAGAGTACTCCAGTGGGTATTGCTCACTTCTTCCCAGGGGAAACTGATGTAAAATGATCATCTTCAGTGTCCCTGCCCTGTGGGCCCAACCCTTTATGAGGAGACATTCTGAAGGGCAAGGTTGCCAATTGAGAGGAAGAAAATACACATGAAGGAAGTATGGCCTACAAAGTAGGAACCCGTGTTTGTTGGGTACAAGGTGCATGTGAGATGGGCCTAGGCCATGACAATCCCTTCCTCTCAACATTAATCCCTGCCCAAGTTTCCCAGGACTTCTTTCCTCCATTAACATTAAAGTCAGGTATTTTGCAAGAAGTCTGTTTTTCATGATTCTCCCACCTGAGATGCTGCAGGTTTAGCCCAGATTCAGCAAGCCCTTGCAATGAAAATATTTTACCCAAGTTTGCACTTTGAAAACATGCCATGTGTCACACAATGATCTATTAATTCTATATATGCTCTGTAAAGGATCATAACACAAGCTTTGTGTTTTTAGATTAAAGAGACTCTTGGGTACTGTGCAATAAGGGAGGAATGTGGGGAGCAGGGGCATTCCTGAGCAGCGCTGAGGAATGAACAAGTCAGATACCTAAGCCATTCTGACCACCCACAGCAAATATCTTGTCCTTTACAAACACCAGTCCATGATTCTTCCTGGCTTCAATCATTGGACATAGTTCAGTCCACCTGAGAAAAGAAAAGAAACAAATTTCTGAGTGTCAGAATCAGAAAAAAAAAAAAAAGATTTTTACTCTTGTCTATAAGGAAAAAGGGCAGTTATTTTCAAGCAGTTTATCTATAAAAGCTCATCAATTACTTTTTGCTGGTAATGAGATAAAACTGTATTTGTGCTCACACACACAGATGCACATCACTTTGCAAAATCATCTTTAGGTCTGAGGTTGATCTGTTCCCATCATTCCCAGCATGCTTTGTTGTGGCTGGTGCTATCATATCTGACAAAGGCTGACTATGTTGTAGGCATAACTGACCCGGTAGCCACATATAGATGTAGACCTACTTGAAGAAAATCCATCATATAAAATAAAAATGCAAATTCACAAAGCAAATGAAGTAGGACATGATTACTCGTTATTATAAGAAGACTTCTTAAAAAAAAGACTTCTTGCTTCAGAAAAAAGATTTGCTAGAAGATTCTACCCAGGTGATACAGCCCTTTCTATAATTTTCAAAGGCCTTTCCCAAACATGACTATATTTGATTCTGGTGGGGTGAGGAGGGCAGGTCACCGCAGCAATGACCGTCATAAGTCATAAGAACTATAATTTAAACCCATGCTCAGACACAAGTTGATGCATGATAGGCAGTAATGTAAAACGGGGATAAAAGTACTACCTTCCTTGTGGGGTTTTTGTAATGAGAAAATCTCATCAAAGTTCTAGAATTATGAGCTGACTGAGGCAGGGGATAGATGCAGGACTACATTTAAACTTGGGAAAAGAACTTTGAGATCACCTAGTCTGAGCCTCTTCTTTTCTGGATGAGAAAATAAGGTCTTAATGAAGAATATAACTTCCTCAATGTCACAAGTGAGTCAGTGGGACAGGCAAAACTCGAATTCAAGACTTATGACTCCTTTTCCAAGGCCTTTATGTGCTGAGTCATACTACTTTTCTAATATCCTTGTATTTCTTGGACCTTTGATGCCCTTCATGAGTTAGGATGGTCCCCCCTGCTTCCCCCCCCCAAAGTCATCGTCCTCTGCTGGTGATGAGCCTCTTTTAAATTAGTAAAGCCTTTACAGATGGGTACAATGCCCTTTTAGAACTCTGGGCCACCTTCACGTCAAAATGCAGCATTGGAACTGAGTCTTTAAATAGTGAGGCCAAAATACACATAGCAAAAATGGGATGGACCACAAAAATTCAATTTACATGCCCCCCCATAAAAAATTATACATGTACACCTTTGTATATGTGTGTATGTGTGTGCATGTGTATATGCATGTATATGCCTGTCTCTGTCTCCACTGCAGGCTCAGAGATCAGTAAATGTCACAAATACACTTCCTTCTATGCACCATATGTAGTGCTGGGACCTGGTTCTTTTCCACTCTATAGATAGTCTGATTCCCAGAAGCTGACAGTTTGTGAATTTCTATATTTCACAAGTAGAAGCCAATTAGCTTAATTCCCTAGTTTAGGATTAAAATGAAAAAAAAAAAGATAATTTCAAAACTGTTCGGGAATATGTCAAAACAGGTAGAGAAATCTTCCTAAAAAAGTAATTTGGATGTCTGCATTACATTTTAGAAGTGAAATTAGGTCCACAGATGATGTTTCTCCTTTAGATAACTAGATCAGATAATGTGTTCATAATAGTTTTGTGTTTGTGAAAATCTAAGTACTCTTTAAAAAAAATATTGAATTCTTTTTTGACACACATGCTTTAAAATTACAGAACAGCATTTAGGTGCCATATGTTTAAAATATTCTCTATAGCGAATAAATGCAATTGGTTTCCAAAATTCTTAGTGCTATACAATCCCTGAGTAATTGGAAAACCAATCACGGTCTTGGAAAAGAGATCATGAAGTAGACCTCCTCTTCTTGCAAAGTCGAGGGGCCTCTAAGGCAGGATGCCACAAAAATTGTTAGATGAGCTCACTGAACTGGGGGCTTCTGCTTAACTGGTTTTCCTTATTATAAGAAAGAGTTCAGTTCTAGGCACGAGGAGGTGGAAGGTTTCCAAAAACGACTGATGCCAAAACAAAAGATATCAGTAAAACTTATTTAAAAATAAAATAAAAATAAAACCACCAGGGATACAGATCTTCATTGCTCTCCTCTTAAGTACTGAATAACTGTAGCTTGGTTTAAACTAAATATATAGAAAGAAAGATGGCTTCATTGTTAAGGTACCTATAATGTATGTTAGCCAGAAGAGGTGCTAATCTCCCTGAAGTTTGGGTGATACTCTGTTCTGCAACAGCAAGCGCCCTAGCATACCCAAGATAGCTGCTAGCACAAGTTCTCTCATCTGCTTTTTTAAAGGAAAGGAACTAAAAAGGCGTTAGCAATCTTATTTTAATGGAACATATATATCATTCACTTAGTTCAGGGGAAAAAGTCAGCACCCTGAACTTCAGAAACTACAAACAGAAATTACAAGCAGAAAAAAAAAAATACAGAGAAAACAGTACAATTCACTAGACCAACAGATGTGGCTTCTAGCTGTCTGACCATTACATACACACATAGTTACCAGAGAGGGAAGCACCAGCATCTAGGTTTTCAAAGCTGGGGACTCAATGGCTGCCCAGAGTCTCATCTGGCCAACTTGTAGAACCCTTCCCATAAGTGAGCCCCAAAGCAAAATCTCACCTTCTTCAGGGTCAGAGGGCATCATAACCCTCGAGACCCACTGCATAATTACAAAGTAACAGAAGGTGAGGGCCTTCCTGAAATACAAGCCTCCCTTAATCAAGCTTTTCTTGTTGGGCTCCATGTGAGGCCTATTCATGGGTGAGGAAGATCTTCAAATCTCATTAACATTACATGTTCCTAAAACACAAGTCTGATCATATCACTTCCCTGACTCATTTCTTAACTTTAACTTCATCATTAAACTGAAACTGATCTCTCCAAAATCAAATGGCTTCTTCTCAATCTTTATCCTTCTTGACCTCACTGCAGCACCTTAAACTGCCAATCACCCTCTTGTCCAGGAAAGCCTCTCTTCTCTGGGCTTTCATGACACTATTCTTTCCTGGTCCTTCTCCTCTCTGACATCAATTCCCAATGGTTCAGTTTTCATCTTTATACTGAAGGCTTCCAGATCACATAGATGATTCAGCCCTAGCCTCTCTCTGAGTCCCTCCCAATGCTCTCCATCTTGACCTCACACTATGTCCAGCTCCAGCATGTCTTTCCAGCTCCAACCTTAGCTCAGTAGCCTTTTGGATACCTCAAACAGAATGTCTTGTAGGAATTTCAAACTCAATATGTTCAAAAGAGAATTCATTTTCTCCCTGAAGCTCTTCCATCTTCCCAAGTTCCCCACTACTGTTGAGGGCCAAACTATCCTCTCAGTAATTCAGGTTCACATCTTCGGTGTTCTCAATTCTTCTCACTGGCTCACATATCCAAATTGTTACCAGGGCTTCTCATTTCTACCTTCGCAGTGTAGCTCATATAGCTTTCCTTCTCTTTCTCCTCACACAGCTGCCAGGTCCTCATTCCCTCACACCTGGACTCAGAGTCCACATCCAACTGCGCCACTCCCCTACTCAATCATTTCCAGCAGCTCCCTCTTACCTCTTGCATCACAACCTAGTCCCTTCCTACCTGTTTCCCTTTCCTACATCTTCTGACATTTACTTCCCTCCATGAACTCTTAAGATCTGGTCACACAGGCTGTCTTGCTGTTTCTTGAATAGGACGATGCACCTTCCAACTCTGTGCCTTCTCATTAGCTGTCCCCCATGCCCAGAATGCTCTCTTTCCCAAGCATGGATTCTGGGCTTTGTGTAAGAATCTGTTCAAATTCCACTTTCTGTGGGCGGCTAGGTGGCACAGTGAATAGAGCACGGGCCCTGGAGTCAGGAGGACCTGAGTTCAAATCCAGCCTCAGACACTTAATACAAAAACTAGCCATATGACCTTGGGCAAGTCACTTAACCCCAACTGCCCTCCAAAAAGCAAGAAAAAAAAAAAGGCAAATTCCACTTTCTGTAGGAGGCTCTTCTTAGTTACTGTATCTTCTCTTGGTATATAGGTTCCTTAAAGGCAGGGGCCATCTTTTCTGCCCTTCTTTGTATGTGTTGTTGCACTTAATAAATGCTTGTTGACAGCTTTTCTCCATTCTTCCTACGGACACACCAGATTGGCCTTTCTGCTGTTCTTTACACGTGACATTCCATTTCTTGTCTTGGTACCGCTGCCTAAACTGTCCCCCATGCTAGGAGTGTACACTCTCCAACAAGTAACTGGGGGAAAAAAATCTTTGCCTCAAGTTTCCTTGATAAAAATTTTATATCAAAGATACATAAAGAATTAACTCAAATTGATAAAAACAAGTACCATTTCCCAACAGTCAAAAACTATAAACAAGAAGAAATCTAAGCTATCAATAGCTATATTTAAAAATGCTACAAATTACTACTAATCAGAAAAATGAAAATTAAAGCAACCCTGTGGTACCATCTCACAAAGATGATGGGAAACAAGGGAAAATGACAATTTCTGGGGGGATTATGAGAAAACAGGCACACTAATGCAGTGCTGGTAGAATTACAAACTGGTCTAGTCCAGAGGTAGGGAACCTACAGCCTCAAACCACATGTGGCCTTCTAGGTCCTTGGCTGTGGCCTCTTGACTAAATCCAAGTTTTATGGAACAAATCCTTTTATTTAGGGAATTTGTTCTGTGAAGTTTGGATTTAGTCAAAGGGTTGCACTTGAGGACCTAGAGGGCCGAAGCTTCCCCACCCCAGAGTTACTCTGGAAACCAATTTGGATCTATCCTCCTAAAGTCACTAAACTGTGCATACTTCAGTCCAGTGATCCTGCTACTTGCATTATACCTGACAAAAAAAGAAAAGGAAAATATTGCAAATATTTATAGCAGCATTTTTTTTGTAGTAGCAAAGAATTGGAAACTAAGGAAAGAAATTATGGAATTGCTGAACAAAGTATGCTATATGAATATGGTGGAATACTACTGTGCCATAAGAAATGACAAAAGGATGTTGTCAGAGAAACCAGGGAAGATCTGTATGAACTGATGCGGAGTAAAATGAACAGAGCCAGACAAACATTTACAATGACAACAACATTGCATGGGCAAACGACTCTGAAAGATGGCAGAACTAACCAATGCCATGACCAATCACAAGGTTCAAAGGGCCAATGTTGAAGCCTGTTCCCTCTCTCTGGAGAGAGAAGATGCTCTCAAGATGCAGAAAACATACATTTCTGAACAGGGACAATGAGAGAATTTATTTTCCTCAAGTGTGTGTCTGCCCATTTGTTAGAGGGGTTTTTCAGTGGGGGAGCAAGGAAGGAGAGTGAGGAAACAAATGCTTGTACATACGTCTCTGTGGCAGGATCATAAACTTCACAGGAATTCAAGACTCTTCCAGAAACATTGTTCCCTAAACTTCCACCACAAACATAGATGAGACCATTGGCTTCCACCATCCCATGGCTGCAGCGCTGAGTCAGCATGCTTGGCTTTGTGTGCCAGCTTTCTGTTCTGGTATCATAGCATTCAAACAAGTATAAAGCAGAGTTTCCTTTAGGAGAAAAAGGCCCCATCAGTGTTTATTTCACTTAGTTGAGTTATCATGCGTGAATTCAGAGTTTAGTGAGCCAAATCATTAGTGACAGGAGGGAAGAATTTAAGGTTCGGGAATCAGCTTTATTCCTAAGCCACAAAAATTTCATGTATTTCAGCATAATGAGAATAAAATTGTTATATAGCACACATTGTTTTTGGATCAACTAGTTATGATTATACAGATGCTGGAAAATATGGAAAGGAGAATCTGTTGAGAAGACTGTTTTGTGGGTGGCTGAGCTTCAGAAGAAAAATTCTTCTGTTTAATTTTAAAAGAAAAGTTATATATGCCTCCAAGTTAGTGGTCCAGGAAGAAAACCACCTAAACCAGCAATGTTTGTATAAATGGAGGAAAAACAGTCCAACTGAGCCCAGAGGGTAAACCCACGTCAAAGAAACTAGAAAAAAGGAAAAAACATGGAGAATTCCAAGTCCTATCGTTTAGAACGCTTTATCCCATATAACCAATGGTCCCTCCTTAAGTGCGTGCTGGGCCACATTTCCCTGTGCTCCTACCTTTGGTGACTGACGGGGTTGGCCAACCAAGGTCTCGACTGATCTCCCCAGCCAGTGTAAGCTGTGAATTAGGAGCTAGTTTACCTCCCCCTCCTCTGTACTTGAATTGCAAATTCCTGAGGGCAAGACCCATACATTTCTTTTACTTTGCACCTTTGTCTACCTACCTGTGGGAGGTCAGGATGCACGGTTGACAATGTTATTACTGCAAATCACTGCTTTTCTCTAGGCCACCTTAGAATTCCAAACCCTAAGACGGCTCTATTAGCCCACGAGAATATGATCTCCTGAAGAGCAGGGTCTCCTCCTCTTCCTTTACATCTTTGTCTCCCCATAGCTTAGCACAGTGAATGACATGTACCAGGTGCTGCAGTAAATTCCTGCTGAAGGGCTAAAATTCAGTTGAATCCTAATTCCTTCTCTACGTCTGGACCTTGTGAATATGAAGACCAGAAAAGGAGTCCAGGTTCCAAACATTCAACAGGAAAACAGTCGCAAAAATACTTTAACAGAAGAAGCATTAACAAATGTGGCCTGATACCTTAGCTCTGGGTATCTCAGATGGTTTTCCCCCCAGTAACTGTCAGGCCTCTCCATTTTCTTAGGCACTAGTAACTTGGTAGCTTCATCTCACTGACTCTTGGGGAAAATCGGGAGAACACAGTAGATTTTCTGAACAGCTGGTGTTGAAATAAGAAAGTGAAGCCAAGTGCTGATGTGGCTGGGTGGGTGCACAACGACCTCCCAAAGAAGTGTGAGACCAACAACGCTAGAGGGCAGCTCTGTGCCATCCCCCCATCGGGCCGCAAGGCCCACAGGAGCACCAGCTACAATCATCTGATAGGCAGAAGGCCATTTTTTTTTCTGATCAGACAACAGCTGGTTTAAAACTCTCCCACATAAAATAAAGCTACAAGATGTACAGAAGAGTCTTATGCTGGCAAGTCATTCTTAAGGATGTGGCTGTTGGATAAAATTACAACAAGGGGAAAAAATCCCTTAGTAAATAAATATACAGAGCATTTATATAGTTGAACACTAGTGCTGAAAACCCTAAGGCAGCCAATGTAGTAGCACACCTCTGGATGGTGCTTAATCAATGCCTTTAGCGAATGACCACGGATAGTTCATCCTTTTCAGACAGCCGTGGTCTTTTCTAAGAATGGACTATTCGAATCTGGTTTATTAACCATGTTGGCTTTAAATGGTGACATGGACAATGAAGCAGCTTCTTTCTGTTCAGAGACATAAGAAATGCCTTCCGAAGCATCCCAAACATCAGAAGACTATAACAAAAGCCCCCGTCCTTACCCACTTCCGAGCCTCCAGATGTATAAATCTTGCCTTCCGCAGCACAGGCTGCCAGGCTGTCTCGGGGCGCCGGAGGTCCCAGTTTGGAATACCAGCTGTCCTTGGCTACATTATAGCAATCCATCCGCTTTATAGGGAAGAGCTGAGAGCCCCCCAAAATGTAAACAACATTGTCCCAGAAGACACAAGCCGCGTCTCTGCGCTTTTCAAAGGGGCAGCGGATGTCCGTCCAGCTATAGTCCTGTAATCAATGGGAGAGAAGCAGATTCAGTTTGATGAGGGTCAGTGAACAGTGTACAAGTTTAGAAATTAACCCACACAATGTCACATGGAAAAGCCAAATAAAATCCTGCCCTCGTCTAAGCACCCAATTTAAGCTGCAGTGATTTCTTGAGAATGGCTGTCAATTCAAGAGGTGCCCCTACTTCCATGTCTGAAGAAGATTGGGAGAAGAATCTTAGCGGCATCACCAGCTAATAATTTATAATAATGCTATAATGTTATAGCATTGTTATATTATATTATATAACAATATAATGTCATTTATAAGAACAAGTGCAGTTTTGTTGGTGAAAACGTCTTCAGTTTTCTAACATAAATTTACTCCCATATCTTTTTTTTTTTTAACACCTCACTTCCTCCCTAATTGGTGTAGACCCTTGGAAGATCACTGGAGAATAGAATTAAACTGGCAAAAGATGAACAATTGTCCTGTCTTCACTTCCTCCAGAAGCTCCCTGCAGGTGGGGCTGCCTGCCTCCAGTCTCTCCCCACTGCAGTCCATCGTCCACTCAGTTGCCAAGGGGACCTTCCTAAAGCACAGGTCTGATCAGGTCACTCTCCCACTCAATCAATTATACTGGTTCCCCATTCCTTCCAGGATCAAAGACAAAATCCTCTAGTACTCAGAGATCTTCATAATCACCGCAACAACTCCTCCCTTTCTCCTTCTTGCTCCCCCCACCCCCGGGCTTTTTACACCTCTTATCCCACCTGGTACTGACACTGGCCTCCTTCCTCCATTAACAAGACTCATCTCCAAACTCCAGGTGCTTGCTCTGGCTGTATCCCATGCCTGGGATGCCCTCCCTCCTGGCTCTCTTCAAGCCTTCACTCAAACTCACCTTCTACAGCCTTTTGAAAAAAAATCTCTTCATTCTAGAGCCTTCTCTCTGTTAATTATTTCCTATTTATCCTGCATATGGCTTGTTTGTACATAGTTCTTTGCATGTTTTCTCCTCCATTAAACTGTGAATTCCTTGAGGGTAAAGACAATACTTTATATTTCTGTTTATTCCCATTACTTAGCACAATGCCTGACATACAGTAGATGCTTAATTTAATAAAAATTCATTTGCCAACTGGATATTTATTAATAATTATTGTTTTAATTAATGCTAATAATAACTAGCATTTATGTAATGCTTTAAAGTTTGTAAAGCTGTTTAGATTGATCATCTTATTTTGTCTTCACAACAATCTTGGGAGGAAAATATTATTATTATGTCTACTTTACAGTTAACGAAACTGAGGCACAGAGATTTGGTGACTTGCCCAGGGCCCCACAGCTAGTAAGTATCTGAGGCCAGAGCTCTAGTCTACAGCTTTACCCACTGAACCACCTCAGTGCCTACTATCTGGATCTTGGAGGTGATAAGGAGTCAATGGAGATTACTGGGGGGCTGGGGGTGACATAGAACCAGTGTGAAAGACCACTCTGAGTGCAGGATAACAGTCTGGGCCATCCCTGCCATGACAGCACATGAGATTCTTCCATCAGCTGTGACACCAAGAGATGTCTGTGGACTGGTGAGGTGCTATCTACTTGGGGCGGGGGGGGGGGGGACTCAGAATGCTGGACAATGCTCTGCTGTCATGCACCCACATAATACTGTAAATGTTCTGAACCTCAAAGGATCCTCATAAATGACATGTGACTTGATGCCTGTGTGATCACCCTAATAGCTAAGATTCCATTTCTGGGATTTCCACAGCTCTTCTCCACCAGATGATGCCCCTTCTCTTGGCCTTGCGTAGAAGCCATCATCACAATCCACCTAGGAAACAGGGAGTATGGAACTCTGGCTCTGAAGTCAGGAAGACGAGTTCAGGTGTAGCCCCTGACACTTCATAACTGTGTGTCCTTGGGAAAGTCACTTAACCTCTGGTGGTCTCTGTTTCTGCAGCTATAAAAAAATGGGGCTGATAAGAGCATCTGTCCCCTAGGGTGGTGGTTGTGATATCACAGATCACATTTCTAAAGTCTTTAGCACAGTGCTACCATTATTGTAACTAACCATTGTAATGTCAGTGTGAAAGAACCAGGGGCTGGCCCAAAAGGTGGGGAAGGAGGTGATGCTCATGTACTCCTAAAATCCACTCTTCATTCTAGTTTGGCTAAGGTAACAATGAGAAAAACAGAGCAAAACCAATTTCATAAGTAGGGCATGTTGTTGACAAGGTGTTCTTCCATTCACCTGATTAAAAGCATTGATTTCTTTCCCGAACCCACTATGAGCTAACATTTTTTTAGACTCCACTGGTGAAAGTCTCAAGACAACTCACCTATCTTCAAGTCCCCCACCCCCACCCCACCCCCAACTCAACTCACGGTGATCAGGAGACTTAGACTTTTCAAAGTTATTCAGAAGACCTGACTTTCCAATTAAATTTCATTGCAGGGATCTAGAAGCTACCAAAAGGTTTTCTTTGCCCATAAAATGTTTGGTTGCTTTTGGCCTGATCAAAGGCGATAGATGTTCTGGAAGTACTTTAAAAAATGTCAAGGGTTATGCAAACAGAAGATATTATTATCATTTATTATTCTTAGGCATCAAAGAGACAAATCATTTATAACAGAGTTTGTATTTGAGGTTCAGTAATTCCCTGTGACCAAAGTAGAGAATGAACAGTTATTTGCAGAATGTGGCAATGCTGCAAAGACGAAAATTCAACTGACATGCTCTGCTAACCAATTGAAGCACAGGAAAATTATAAAAATATAATAATTAGGAGGAAGGAAAACACATTTACACTTGCAACTTGATCTCCAGCAGCTCTCCTCTATCTAGAGGCTCCCAAGAGCAGAATCCTCAGTAAAGGGATCACAGCTAAAGACCATAGGCTGGGATCCGACTCATTTGACATGAGCCGAGTGAAATGAAATGTTGTTGCTGAATGGATAATTTCTCCATTAAAGAAAGATTGGAAATAATTCTCTGAAGGAAAAGACACTAGAATGGAAAATCATTTGAAATGGGAATTTAGGAAATCCTTAAGGCAAAAAAAAAAAGGAGGAGGTAGAAATGATGGGGGGAGGGTGGAAGGAAGAGGGAGAGAAGAGAGGAAGTAAGGGTAAATCCTTAATTACTCCTCCCACCCCAATTTTCCAACTGTTCACATCTCTCTGTATTTGTGTTGAGGAATTCATATGAGTTCATGAGGCAACGAAATAAAACATATGTCAAATAAAACAAATGTCAATCAAGTGGGTTGTGGCCTTGACTGTTCTGTATGAATTTGGAAACGACAAAAGTAACTGTCTTGGGGTTACTCAGGCAAGGCATCATGGAAGCATCATGAACTTGGCCTTGACAAAAGGTAGGATTTGGAGTGTCCAAGAGTGAGGAGATCCAAGCTATGCAGGGAGCTAATTACTACAGACAACTAAAAGTCACTCCCCAATGAACTGGCCAAGGGACATGAATAAACAGTCCTCAAAAGAACTGCAAACCAGTGACCACCACATAAGATTGCTCCAAATCACTATGAACAAAGAATACAAAACAACATTGTTTCACTTCACACCCAGATAATCAGCAAAGATGACAAATGCAGACCTTAAAACACTATAAAAATGCTCATTGTTATTAATTGCCAAAGACAGCGAAGCTGTGGAAAGACTGGCACACTAATTTTAGCATGAATGGTGTTTAAAATCAGACTGAAATTATGCATAGAAGATGCCTACACCACCTGAACCAGAGATTTTATTGAAAGGCACAATATAAAGGTCTCATATGTATTAGAATGTTTATAGTAGCATTTTTTTTTGGTAGGAGCAAAAAACCTAGACAGAGGATCTCCTTTTGAGTAAGGGATGGCCTAAAAAATTGTGGTACATTAATCTACACTGGAGTTTTTATTACCTGAATATCACAAATAAACTATAATGTATAATATAGTTTTATAACTAATAAAAGTATTACTTTGAGGACAGGAATGGTCTTCCTATCTCTGAATGATTTTTTGGACCAGCTCCAAATGTTTTCAGCAAGGCCATAAAGACAAACCCTGATGCTGAGAGCCTATTCCACTTACTCCTAACTCCCCACATCCATGGAGGAAAGGTTAATGAGCAGCCACTGAGGAAGAATATGCCCACTTTGGGACTGAACTCTTCCTACAAAGGGGAGTCTTAGGTCAATGACAAAAGGCTCCTAGACTTAGGAATGCCACAGGTGGTTGGATAAAATTAGGCTTAATTAACAACAGCATGCAAATGGACCATTTCCCAGTAGTTAAAGATCAGCTAAAATGGCAAAGGGTCAAAGGCGACACCAGGGACTAGCTCAAGGTAATTACTAATTAAGAATCACAGCTAATGTCATAAATCATAAAAGGTTCTTCCCTTGCCCCACCCTTTAAAGTTCTCTGTTTTAAGTACAGTCCCCGCGAGTCAAACCTTGAAGCACCTTGTCAATGGGGCATCGGATGCCAGGTCTCGCCAGTCTTCTCTGGTCAGTTAGTAACTGAACAATGAATAGACAGGGAAGGGCACCGCTATCTTCACTTTACCTGCCAGGGGACATTGCTACGAAATGATTTTTAAATTTGGCTTTGGATCAGCGAGAGACATTATGACCTATTAGCTTCAAGCAATTATCCTGACACCACGAATCCTTTCCTAGTCACAGATGCTTTCAAGAGTGGCTGACCTACCAATGTTCAGCTCTGTGTGCCCAGCCTGGCTGGTTTTTTGGCAGACAATGCCTTCAGTTTTCAGCATTTCTGCCTTTGATAGAGAGAGACTTTTAATTAAATTAACTTTTTTTCCCCATCTCTCATTATCAGGCAGCTTGCTGTATTAACAAAAAGCTAGACAGCTGGAAATCTCACAACTCTATACAGCATTAAAGAATAGATATCGGTTCTGATTTCTTAAAATTAAAAAAAAAAAATCCCCCAATTAGCTGATTCATACCAGGTTAAAACTTTTGATAGAGCTGCAGTCAGGGTCAAAGACTCAAGGGTTTTTGTGTGCGTGTGTGTGTAATACACATATGTATGTATATGTATAGATGTGTATTATGCACATGTGTATATGTTATACATGTATAATCATTACAAATTCCAAACCTCCCTCTCCCTGTAGAGATCAGTATGTTCCCTATGACTCAGCCTTCAAGCCTGTGCCCTGAGTGGTTATCTTCATGACCCCAAGATCAGCTCTCTATCTGCTACGCCAAGCAGCCCCCTCAAAAATGAGGGGGAGATCTCTGCTGGGGGAAGGTTCATGGAGGATGGGAGCCTCAAGAGGCACCTTGCAGGACTGGTTCGGTCTAAGTAGGTGGAAAAGAAAACCCAATGGGGTTCGTATGCACCGTGTAAAATTTCAAGTTGTAAGAGGGAAGCCTCTTTTCCCAAATCAGAGCTATGAAATGAGCCAGTACTTCCCCTTACTCCTCTGCAGAGGAGAAAGAACACTGCCTGTAATGTCAAACTCTTCAGATACGCTGGCTATTTTGGCAGAGCTCCCCTCCCTCCCCCCCCCCCGCCACTCCCCCCTAACGAATTCAGAGCCCTTTGGGAGAGGGGCAGGCAAAACAACAGGAAATGTAAAGAACATAACAAAAGACAGAAATAAAATGTATTTCTTAAAAAAAGGCACGAGCCTTTTATATTGGACAAAGTGTGATTCACAAGAATCCCATAATTCTATGCTTCATATAGAAAAGGAAAGGTTTCCTAAAAGACTGATGAAGAACCAAATCCTAGACGGCTAAGGTACCAGCGAGGACTGAATTTAAGGCAATGGCTTCATCGGTGAAGGACTACACTGAACTCCACACTAATTGATCATTAAGGGTCTACTGTGGTTCCTAACTGATAGTCCTGAGAGGAGTTCATATACCTTCATGTAAAGCACTTGGTATAGTAGCTATAACGTATTCTAAGTCAGCGTGGTGGTGGTGGTGATAATGATGATGGTGGTGACATCCCGATGGAGACAGCACTAAGCCTGGATTCAGGAAGACTTAAGTTCAAAACCAGTCTAGGATTCTTACCAGCTGAGTGACCCAGAGCAAGTGACCAAATTTCTGTCTGCCTCAGTTTCTCAGCTTTAAAGTAGGTCTAATAACGGCTCTGCCTTCCAGAGCTGTTACAAGATGTCTGCAGAGCAGCACAGAGCAGCACTCCCATGCTGACTGCCCCCTCCTCTCTCCTCTCATTGGCTCTGCTTGAATATACATCTGTTCAAAGGGAGGGTTTTTCTCGAGGGGGGAGCAGGGATAAATACATTTTTTAAGAGCATCAATCTTTTTTATTTAATTGAAGGAAACAAAGCAACACAGAAGGAGGCACAAGCTACCTCACTCAACTTAGGCATAGTTTTCCTTAAAAAGTGATGCCCATGATAGGGGTTCACAGTTTCTCATCTAATCCTCTTTTCTGTTCTTTCCATACTGAATTTTTCTGTTGTTAATGATGGGGTTGACGATAAAAGAGTTCCAAAGATGCAAGCAGGGGTGACATTTTTTCCCTTTCATTGCAGGCTTTACCATACCTCTCTTCCCCCTACCCCGGCCCGCCCCTCTAATGCTCTCGGCCTAGTGGGAGGGGAGGGGGTGGCAGTGGCGGTGGAAGAACAGGGGAAGACAAACACTTGGAATCCCTGGGATCTTCAACAGGCCTGTATCTTCTCCAGGGAGAAAGATGAGCCCACGCTCCTTTTTCTTT
Source organism: Pseudocheirus occidentalis (assembly GCA_028646575.1). Classification (NCBI taxonomy): domain Eukaryota; kingdom Metazoa; phylum Chordata; class Mammalia; order Diprotodontia; family Pseudocheiridae; genus Pseudocheirus; species Pseudocheirus occidentalis. The sequence goes on along the minus strand of CM053597.1, from coordinate 10,962,124 downwards.
TCTGAATTCTGCTCATTAGCAGACCACGCAAAGGTCTTTGCCTCTGTTATTCGTGTCAGGTTGGATTCAGGTATCAGCAGGCCTCCCTGTAGATTTCCAGACTTACATCTACACAGTAACTGGGAGGGGGAAACCACTGACACTTGGTACTGGTTGAACAAACAATTCCGAGGGGAAAATCCAGCAGGCTTCAGAAAAATAACTATCGTCTGAACAAAGGCAGCATTTCAACTCAATCCAGTAACAGAATAATCACTTGCTTCTCTCTCAATACATAACCCTGATCCACTGACTTTCACACAGTAATTAAAATAGAATTCTTTCACTCCTGTCAGTACTGATGGGCAAGGAACCTTTACTACTGTCTTCTTTCAAAAAGAAATCTCTGGATATCAGCTTAAGGATTATTGGCCTAATTCAAGATAATTCAATTAAAGAAATGCTCCCTACAATTTCTTTAGTTAGAAACAGTCACTGCCACCCTTGGCTGGTGTGGCTCAGGCATTCCTAAAATGGCTGTCAGCACACTGAATCCAGACTGTTTCTGTGATGGTCCTTCTAGAAACAGGAACCAGCAGAGTCTAACCAACTGGCCAAACCTTCTTCTGTCGATGACATACTCTAACAGGTCCGGTGCACTATGCAGCTCACCGGAGAACACAGATTCAAATCTGCCCTCACGTGCTCGTTGTGACCCTCACTGCACCTCCATAAAATAAGACGGTCTGAGGTCTTTTACAGCTTTACATCCAGGATCTTGTGATGCCTGCAGATAATCTGTGCTTTGGAACATTCTTTTCAGTGATATGTGGTGAGACCGGCTTTTTCATTATTAAAGAGAGGAATTGGGATGATTTTAGCCACTGATATGTCATGAAATCACACTCCAACAACACAAGATGGTAAAAATAAAGACTTTCAGCATTTAGGTATTCAGAAGTGGACTGGCACAAAGGAATTCTAGTACTCCGTGCTACAGGGGAAGCAGGACTACAGCTGAAAGTCTGTGGGGACTAGGTCTACACCCCAACCTCTATCAGAGAGAGGCTCAGTGGGGAAGTTCTTTCTCCCATGGTTCAAAAGAGCTTGGGGCCTAATGGTCTGTGGGGGAACAGAAAGGGTAAAAGTTCCATTCCTCTTAAACCACCAAGGAAAACATTATATCTTAGGAAGCCTTTGGAAATGTTCCCTGGCAACCCTGGGTCTGTGAATGATGGGTATTTCTTTCCAACTGAACAAAGAAATAAGTGAAAACATGGGGAAAGCCACACAATTCAAAGTTCATCCCTTCAAACACATTTCCAGCCCTCCTGTCAGATTACTGAAAGATCAATTCTCACCTCCACAGCTTTCCAATCTCCCCCCTGTCCTCTCTTGGCAGGCCAGCTTTGTGCTAAGGAGCATTCTGACCGAAGGTAAAGCTGGATTTGGGTTCTTCATACCAGCGAACAGGTGGATAACCAGAGCAATTGAGATAACTTTTCTGGCCTTTTGCTTTCTCATCTGCAAAAGGAAGTTTCTCTATGGTTCCTTCAGTGCTATCCTGATTTTTACTTGATTCCTAAATGTTCTTTCCACCTGAAATTAGATGTCAGCAGGGTCCTTGGCCTTTTGGTTCCTAATAAAGAGAAGCTTCACTGATGGACCTTCTAATCCTACAGGGATGCAATTATTTCCAATAGCTTTATCCACACTGGAATTGAGACAATGGATATTAGTGGTCTGCAGAAACAGAGATACAAGATCCGTGGACTAGATGTAGCGTTATTTCTTTCTCCAAACTCCTCATTACCACTAAAAACCTCTCCAAATCTCATATATCATTTTTCATCCATAGCAATGTCCCCAAATGGTTATGTCTGAAGTTTGGCTGGTTTTTTTCTGAGCATGTATAGGCGGTACAAATGTTAATCAGCCATGAGCTTTGGAAGGGCTGGGGGGTGAACACCAATCTGTCAGGGTGTCAATTCTGTAGGGATCTGAGGAGATGGATCACCTAGTGCTTAACATGTCACTACTAGAAGAAACCCACTTTGTTCCTCATGCTGGAGGTTACAAAGAGAAAGAATAATTTGGAAATCCCACCTATGAAGTGATCTCTACGGGAGAGAATAGAATAGTGGGGGAGGGGAGGAGAGAGGAAGGGAAAGGAAGGAAAAAAGTCTTAGGAAAAAACCTAAATAGGTTTACTATGTGGCAATAATTCCCAATTAAGTGCTGGCTGTTAATGAGGTCAGACTGACTGCTATGGTGGCAGCAGAGAAATGTTTGGACAGATATTGACCAGCTGATGCCCTTATCAAGAGGGTGAAAAAGCGGGGATCTAATAATCATCCCCCATTTGCCCACTCCATCTCATTGTTTTATCTACTTTGGGCCTTGAGGCTGCAGATTTCCCACCCCTGCTTTGGGTAAACACAGCTGTAAGTATAGATGAAAACCATGGACAAGTTTGGAAACATCAATGAAGACAAGGAGAAAGATTTGGAGAAATCCACTCATTCATTCACTCAAATGATGCCCACAGATGTCTGCTCTGCACCAAAGCTCTGGGCTGAACACTGAGTGAAAGGGGAGAGAATTTAGTTACCTTTGGATTGAAATATCTACAGGACTGTGGTTGGGATCCTCCAAACAGGGCAATCCGATACTCATGTTTTTTCCTTCGAGGCCGCGTGCCGTCTACCAATTCTTCTCTATCCTCTGGGGAAAGCAGATGGTACCTCATTCCACCTAGAGAAAGATGACTATTTACTGCTAAGAACGTCATATTTCAGAACTCTTTGAAAACCTACCATTGTAGCTATAATATTATATTTCCTCACATAACTTTTTAATAGTATTCCTCTAAAACTGGAGAAGGGGAGAGGAAATAAGGGAATGTAGCCGAATTATAGTCTGCCACCACCCTCTGAATCAGAGACTCTCAAGTGTAGAATACCTTGGGGGCCATCTAGTCCAACTCATGAGATTGCTCTCTCCAACATCCTCAACCAGTGGGCATCCAATCTTTGCATGAAGACCCCGGGATGGGAGCGGGGAGTGTGGCAGTAGCCTGTTACTTCCCCAGCCTGCAGTCCATTCCATTCTGGACAGCTTGATTGTTAAAACCTAACCTTGCTTCATCGAAGCTTCTCCCCTATCCTGTCTTTCACAATAGTCCTCCAAATCACATGCCTCTGAGCCTTCTCTGGCCCAACAAACACCATTCCTTTAAATGATCCTTCTATAACATGGCCTCTTCCATTTGCTTCCTACAGTCTTCTGGAGAATGCCACAAGTAACCAAGTAATCCTAGGTCACTGCTTTAAGAATCCAAGGACTTAGTCAGGTCTGGTGACCAAAGGGAGGCAGCAAGATGTTCTTTGTATCTCACTACTGCTCAGTACTTAAAGAAATGAATTCAAGCTATTAATGAAAGGTCGAATTCTGAAGTCTAAGCTTACACTCTTTGGCCCCATATTGAGAAGATAGAACTCACTGAGAAAGACCCTGATGTTGGGAAGATTGAAGGCAAAAGGAAAAGGAGATGGCAGAAGGATGTGATGGACAGAGAATATTATGGAAACAATGAGTGTGAATGTGGACAGAGTTGGAGAGAAGCGTCTGGCATGCTGCGGTCAAAGAGTCATAGAGCAGACACGACTGAAGGAGTGAACACCACCATAGCTCATCTGACTTCCAAGGTGCTATTTTGACTAGACTTCATCTTGCTTTTTAAAATTCATCCTATGACACCACTGCCTCCAAATTCTGTCCATCTTTTTTTTAAAGCTCATTTATTATCTCTGTATAGTCTACATTACTCTCTTTAGACTACTCCCTCCTTTTCTTATCAGAATTGTTTCTTTGTATCATCATAATTTCATCCCCAAGAGCTCCATATTCCTTCCTAGGCTGAGTTCCTCCACAGTGCTTCAATCTAGGTCCTCAACCTGTGGGTCACAACCCCTTTGGGGGTTGAATGACCCTCTCACAGGGATCACCTAAGACCATCGGAAAACACATATTTCCAATGGCCTTAGGAACTGAGATACCTGTCTCCAGGCGGGTCCACCCACATGCAGATACGCCCTCATATGAGTATTAAAGGGTTGCAGCATTAGGAAGGTTGAGAACCACTGAGCTAGGGGATCCCACCTGAGCTTTCTGGGAAGCCTCTGAAACTCTGACTACATATCACATTCTTCCTGGTTTTGTCCCTCTCTCTATAACAAATTCCAAGATTGAATGTTCACTTTCCCCCAGGTTTCCATCATTTCTACCCCCAGCAGCAGTGCTTCTTGATTGTTGGGAATCCAACCCAGAACAGTAGCTGCCTGAGGTGGGTCCTCTATGGCAGGGGCTCTCATTTGGGCTGAGCTGCCATACCAGGCTTGTGACCTGTTTCCCAAGGCCCTCTATTTACGCTTTCTATCCAGACGGCTTACAGCTTATTCTGCTGAGGATAGCCTCTCTGTTTCCACCACTGTTGACTTTCACCCAAATGCTTTCCACCAGATTTCCTCACAGGAGCATATCTTAATACACAATGTGACTCCACACTGCCCTCTAGTCTGGCCTTTTAGTAGAACAAGGTTTCCCCTTCTAGAGCCATCTGCCAGTAATGGGTCCCATCCTGCCAGGTTTCAGTGACAACACTGACAGGGCCAGATTGGTTTTCCTGCCATACTCTGTACTTGTTGCCTATCTGCTCTGGTCTCAATACAGGGTTAGATGGACATGAGCAAGGCTAGCATCGTTGTACTCCTAGCCTGTGGGGCACAGGGAGGAGCACATACATTAAGAGGCAGAGCCAAGAGGGCAGGAACAGAAGACTGCTAACTCTTCTTGGCACCCTGCTCCAGTCAGTGGGAAATAGCAGCTCACTCCCTCTTTGGCGGCCTTGCAATGGGAGAGATTATTCGGACAAAATATTTTTCTTGATTCTCTCAAAACGATAGTAGGAGTGAAAAAAGTAAGTTGGTAACAGAAGTTTCAAGGTAGAAGGGACTCCAGGGTTCATCTAGTACAAACTCTTCATTTGATTAGATGAGGAAACAGGTCCACAGATGAGGTGCCTGCCAACAATCGCAAAGTGATGAGTTAGACACGCTGGAGAGGTAGAATCTAAGCCCAGGTATTCGGATGATTTCGAATCTGGCCCTCCTTTCACTGTATTATGGCACCTTCCGGTAGAGGGAATTTTAAAGTGATCTGAACAAAAAACTGATTACTGATACAGTGGATCTGAAGCTGTTAAATGTGATGTTCCCAAATCCTGATCTTAACCCTTTCAAATACCTCATAATCAAAGTTTAAGACACATTGGTGAGGAGTACAATCATCCAAATACCTGAAAAAAAACTTCTATAAAAAGAAAGGTCCACATTCCACTGCTAATGGGGCTCATTTAATCTGATAAATTAAACAGTGCTCTTTGTTCTAAATGAGTCAACCTCTGGGAAATTTTAGTGGTACAACTCAAGTGCCAAGAAATGCTATTTAACGCCTCTTATATTCTAGAAACCCTTGGAGACACAGCCGACTGTCTAACCTTGATGTTCTGTACAACGGATCTTGCTTGCACTCAGACCAGTGGTATACAACTGCCTGAAAATACCTATTTACAAAAAACCTAAGACCACCTGGAGCATTCTATGGCCACAGGATGCTCACAATACACGTTTGTTCACTGAACTGACAAATCACTTCATCAAAAAATATTTTAAGCAAAAGAATAACAAAGAGGCTAATAATCTGTTGGATGTTTTGAAGGTTATAGAAGTCAAAGAATTCTTCAGGCCACAATTTAGACTGCATGAAAGACTTAGTTACACATGAATTTATCATTCCATGTATCAGACTGGAAGTTCTTTGAGAGTGGGGGTTACAGTATTCATTGTATTTGGAGCCTCAGCACCTAGTACAGTTTCTGACAGTGCAGCAGGGGTGGGGAACTTGCAGCCTCGAGGCCAAAGATTCCCCACCCTGAGTAGATCTTAATAAATGCTTGCTGAGTGATTAGCATATAGTGCAAACTTCTAAATTCCGAAGCCACCAAATGAGCAGGTAGTTTGTCTATTTCTTTACACAGAACAAAAAAATAAATTATTATAAAGACTGTAAGGGTTAAATCCTCTATTGAAGAGGGCTTTTGAATGTTAGGTTTGCTTATGTGGACTATTTATTATTGTAAGAAAATTCTAGGACTGTACAACAAAAAGATCTCTCCTCAGGAAGAATGGGAAAAACTATCTCACATAAAAGAGGAATGGAAGGAAAAAAGCTTTTATAGTGCAGAGGAAAATGGGAGGGAAGGGGCAGGTAACTTTTGAACTTTACTCTCATTGGAACTAGTTCAAAAGAAAGAAAAAAATATGTATATATATATATATATATAAATACAAATATATACACACATATTATATACACACACACATATACACATGTATATATGTACACACATGTACGTGTGTGTGTACACACACACATATACACATACACCCTTTCAGCTGCGTTTAGAAATTTATCTTACCCCACAGGGATAGGGGAAGGGATAAGAAAAAGTGGGAGAGGGGATGATAAAAATAAAAAAAGAGGGCAAATTAAGGAAGGTGGTAGAAAGAAGTAAAACAGACTTTTGAGGAGGGACAGGATAAAAAAGAGAAAGAAGAATAAATAGAAGAAATTAGGATGGAGGGAAAAACACAGTAATCATAACTGTGAATATGAATGGGATAAATTCACCCATAAAAGGTAAGTTGATAGCAGAATAAATCAGAAATCATAATCCAATAACATATTGTTTACAAGAGACACACCTGAAACAGAAAGACACATAGTGTTCAAATAAGGGGTGGGAGTAGAATCTATTAGGCTTCAAAATTAAAAGAGATGAATTAAAAAAGATAATGGGGAAACTATATTTTGCCAACTGGTACCATGGACAATGAAATACTATTTAAAAAATTATAGCAAGTTTCTCTGATAAAGGTCCCATTTCTAAAATATATAAGGAACTGAGTCAAATTTATAAAAATAAGAGACATTCTCCAATTGATAAATGGTCAAAGAATATGAACAGGCAGTTTTCAGAAGAAGAAATGAAAGCTATCTATAGTCATATGAAACAAATACTCTAAATCAGTGGTTCTCAACCTTCCTACCCGCCTGGAGACGGATAGAGGAGCGGTGTCTCAGTTCCTAAGACCATCGGAAATATGTGTTTTCTGATGGTCTTAGGCCACCCCTGTGACCCTTGTGAAAAGGTCATTTGACCCCCACAGGGGTCACGACCCACAGGTTGAGAACCGCAGCTATAAATCATTATTGATTAGAGAAAGGCAAATTAAAACAACTCTGAGGTGCTACCTCATACCTATTAGATTGGCTAAGATGACAGAAAAGGAAAATGATAAATGCTGGAGGGAATGTAGAAAAGCAGGGACACTAACGCACTGTTGGTGGAGTTGTGAACTGACCCAACCATTCTGGAGAACAATTTGGAACAATGCCCAAAGGGCAACAAAACTGCATACCCTTTGACCCAGCAATGCCATTACTTGGTCTGTATTCCAAAGAGATGAAAGAAAAAGGAAAGCTACCTATATGTACAAAAGCATTTATAGCAGCCTTTTTGTGTGTGTGTGTATGTGGTAGAAAAGACTCTAAAACTGAGGAGATGCCCATCAGTTAGGGAATGGCTGAACAATTACAGTATATGATGGGGACAGAATACTATTGTGCTACAAGGAAGGATGAGCAGGATGCTTTCAGAAAAAATCTGGGAAGGCCTACATGAACTGATGCAGGGCAGTGAACAGAATCAGATCACTACACACAGCAACAGCAACATGGTAACAATGATCAACTGTGAAAGACTTAGCTTCTCTATCAAGACAATAATCCAAGACAATTCCAGATTCATGAAGAGAAATACTATTTACCTCCAAACAAAGAACTGATGACCTCTTAGCAGAAACTGAAGTATAATTTTTTCACTTTCAAAGAAAAAAGAAAAAGATCTCTCCTTGAAGTCGCTTCAATAAATTATGAGATCTGTCTGATCTGTTTTTAAAAATAGCTCTTTTAGTGCCCCTGCTATTTGTAGGCTGATCAGAGAAACAGGAAGAGGCACTGTTTTTTACCAAAAGATATTGTAGTCATACAATGGAAGCTGCTTCCACCACACAGACTTGCCATATACATGCTGGAGATGAGTACTCCAGAGCAAGAGGGGGGACACAACACAGAGCCACATTAATGAACAGCGCAATTCCCTGGCAATCTTTTCACTTCATTCTCTAAGTCAACAGGCCAGAAAAGAGCCTATATTTTTTTTCCACCAGTGACCCTGTTTCCTTTTCCATGGCGAAAATTGGGCTATAAGAGTCATTACTTCAGTTTCTGGTCCTACCACCTAGTACTTCTTGCTAGGGTCCCACAATGACTCATTCCTCTGGGCTGGTACCCAGGTCACATTTGTAGCCTAGCTTTTTGCCTTCTCTGCTCCTGCTCCAAGGAGATGGGGTGCCACTCAAGAACCTGGAGCAATGAAAGGCTCCTTTACATTACACATCTTCGGGGATAGCTTGATTGCACAAAGCAAAGAGTGAGGGGCTTGGAGTCAGGAGGATTCATTTCCCTGAGTTCAAAGCTGGCCTCAGACATTTACTTGCTGTGTGACCCTGGGTAAGTCTCTGAACCCTGTTTGCCCCAGTTTCCTGTAAAAAGGAGCTGGAGAAGGAAATGGCAAACCACACCAGAATTTCTACCAAGAAAGCCCCAAATGGGGTCATGGAGAATGGGACATGACTGCAAATGACTGAACATCAAATCTTCAGTCTCTCGTACTAGCTGAGTGTTGGGTGAACTGTCAACAGTCAGTGTTCTGTTTTCTGCTGTCCTCCAATCCCTCAGTCTCTGCAGAAAGCCTCTGCTCCCACTGTATTAGGGAATCAGATGGCTACTCTGTGAGTTTTCAGCCTTCCACTCCATCCCAACCCATCCATCTTTGCAGCTCCAATGACCTGCTATTCCAGTCTCAAATGCCACCTTTTACTATTTTTACTCATGTGCTCAATTCCACTCCTTCCTGACTCCATCAATTGTCCCTTTGTGTGTGTGCCTTTAGTTTCTCCCTCTCAGCTAGCTCCTTCCTTTCTGCCTCTTAAAATTTAAAGCCTCTGTTATCCTAAAAAGTCCTCCCCTTGAGATCTCAGTAGCCACCCTGGTCTAGGTAAATTCTCCTCTTATTGACAGTGCCTGCAGAGCAGTGGGCATCTGACGGTCAGCACCCCCCCACTTCCCACATCTCCTGAATCCTATGCACACTCTGACCCTAAGTCAGTCTATCCAATGGCATTTTCTCATTCTTCTTGGTTTCTCAGTAGCATCTGAAATTGTTGCCCATACCTTTTTTTTTTTTTTTTTTGCTTTTTGGAGGGCAGTTGGGGTTAAGTGACTTGCCCAAGGTCACACGGCTAGATTTTTGTGTTAAGTGTCTGAGGCCACATTTGAACTCAGGTCCTCCTGACTCTAGGGCTGGTACTCTGCTCACTGCGCCACCCGGCCGCCCCGCCCATATCCTTCTTGATACTCTCTTCCCTTGGTTTCCATGATACTTGGTCACTTTGGCTGTCCTTCCATTACCCCATGCCTTCTTTACCTTGTTCTTGGGCTCCTCCTCCTCCTCACTCCGCATCACCCCCTCAATGCAGACATTTCCACAGGTACATTCATTAACCTTCCTTCTCTTTCTTCACCCTCTCCTTTGACTGCTTCACCTTCCCCCTCCAACTATCACCGTCATGTGAATGATCTCCCAGATCTAACTTCTCCACACAGCTCCAGATATTCATTTGGCTGTGAGAGGCATCACAGAGTGACATTCATCATCTCTGTCCAGATGTCTTACTCAATGCTCAAATTCAGTTTGTCCAAATCAGAGATGGCTCCACCCGTCCTCCTGACTTCCCTAGTCATGTGACCACCGCACTACACTCCTGGCTGTTGTCTACCAGGTTCTGAAGTCCCTGAGTCCTCCTTGCATCCAGCATCTTCCCATTCATTCTTCCCCTTTCCATTCACACTGCTATCAGCCTAGTTCAAACTCCCTCTGCCACTCCAATGTTCTTCTTGCCTACAGTCTCTTCTTCCTTTGGCCTATTCTATATACTCTTTACCAGACAGAAATATCTAAAATACAACTCTGATCAAAATATTCTCTTGTACAAAGACCTGCACTGGCCACTGCTGCTAAAGAAGCTTGTTTTCTTAGGCTGGGGCCAAGGCCCTTCAAAGCTTCCTAGCCTTAGCTCTTACCAACCCTCTACACATAACCTACCGCCCAGTCCAAATGGACTGTTCTTTGCCCTGTACTTTCCCAATCTCCATGCCTTTAGTCACCCTATCCCCTCTGTCTGGGATAGCCTTCCCTAACAGCTTCTCTGCTGATCTAATATTTACCCATCCTTCAAGGCCTTTCTCAAATTCCACTTCCCTCCATGGTGTCCGCCTCCTCCCACAAGCAGAGGGCAATCTTCCCCTCACCTTTGTCCTCACCAAGCACTTTCACATTCCACTGTGCATTAGACTTGCTGTGTGTATATACAACTTATTTCTCTCCACTGGATTGTAAACTCCTTGACGGAAGGCACTGGGTTGACCTTCAATAAATATTTATTTAATGAATAGAGAAGAACAAATTGGTTTAACGGCTTAGCTTATAGATGGATATGAAGGCAACTTACTTACTTATCACCATTTTAAGGCACTCGGGATTGTCCTGAATTAGTGGTTCAGCTTGTACCGTTTTACTTAAGAAGTTCTTTGATATGAGAGGAAATCTGACTTTAGCAAGAATATCAACCATGAATGACTGCCGGTTGGGTTCATCATATTTCAGCCACCTGACTGCAGCATCATAGACCTGAAGCCAGAAAAGAACAATGATAGAGCACAGTCAAAGTCCTGCTGGGGCGATGCTATTTCCCAGCTGGCTTTGTCTGCCCCGTCACAGAGGACCTGGAGCACTCAGGGGACAGCTCCCTATTTTGGACAACTTTATACACAAGTACTTGTAAGATGCTGGTCGCTAAAAGTAAATCTAGTCTTGTCCTGAAAGAAAAAGACTTGTGTCATCAAACCACAAAAGCTTTCTGGCATATCCTCCAAACGCTGAGCTCCTGCTCTTCTCCAGCAGGGCCTTCCTTGGAAGCTGCTGTTTTTAAGGTCAGTGGTGCCACCAACAACACTTGGCCTCCCAGGAGTGAGCTTTCTCATCTGTAAAATGGGGACAATAATCCCGAAGAGTCTCTTCCTTCTAGGGATACTGCCAGGATCAAGTGGAAATGTGCACAAAGCATTTTGTAAGTGTTCAAGTGTGATGAATGAATGTCAGCTACAATGATGATCGTAACTTTTGCATCTGTCTATATATCCCATCTCTGAAGAGGCTGTCTCTCAAGGTCCCTGTAAGCCTATGAAATAAAACCACATACTGATCTCCAAACCAAAGGTCACTTATTGTGACTTGATAAGTCATTTTTTAAAACAATGAGAATAACTATGTGCTCTTCCTTAAACAAAATCCAAGCGGCAAAAATTTTCCTCAATGAAAAACTCTGATTAAAATGTGTCAATTCATATTATATATACAATTTTAATCTTCAGTGCAGATACTTTAAATAGTTCTCTAAAACGCATTTAAAATATTTGCATCACAAAAAGATCAATGTAACGTACTCAGCCTCTTCAGAACAATTCTATTACTTAAAGCACCTTAGGGCACCTGTGGAGAGTTTGTATTTGACATTTTAATCACAGGGGTGTACAGGCAGTCATCAGCTGAGAAAAATCTAGAAAACAAATAACACCGTGTGATGGAAAACCACTCCCCAGGGCATGTCCCATATAAATGTGTGCTCCAGGTTCCCAAGGGAAAGGAGGCAGAGAAGAGTCCCCAGAGAGAACCTGCTGTGAACAGGAAATGCACAGAACCAAGCTTCCGGCTGGGGCCTCCCGGCATCATCTGGGCATGTGCGTATTCCAGCCTGGGCACTTACTAGCCCTGTGGCCCTAGGATAGGAGAGCCATTCTCCTTCTCTGGGATTCCTTCCCCTCAGGTACAACAGTGAAATAACACTATTTACATTTTCAACTAGGGTTGCTGGAGGGAAAGGGCTTTGTAAACCTTTGAGTTTCTAGGCATCATTTTTGTATTTGTACAGCCCTTCAAGGCTGCCAAAGCACTGAACATATACCTTCTCATCTGATCCTCATAACAGGTGCTACTATTATCCCCATTTTGTAGAATAAACTGAAGATGGGAATGGTTAAGTGACTTGTCCAGGATCACACATCTCATTAAATGTCTGATGCTGGATTTGAACTCACGTTTTAGCAACTGCAAATTCATTCGTTTATTCACCATGGCACCAAGCTGCTCTGGGAAAAACAACAGCTACATGTACAATTCTGTACCAAATGACCACTAATCAGGCCTTCTTCTAGTCAAACTCAGGTCTCTAAAACTCATTTCTCCCACCATTTCTCATGCCTTTGGAATATCTCCCCCTTATGACCACGGCAACCCAGAACCAATCTTTCCTGATCTCTCCTTTTCCATATGTTCATCTTTTTGCATTTTGAGGTTTACTAAATGCTTTGATGGGGAATTGGTGATCGAGGCCCCAGAACACAGTGCACAGGACTTTTCAGTACACAGGAACCTTACTCCTCCCTTGAAATGATGCCAGAATCTCACCTGATCCTCTGCCCTTACAGTCAAGGTGTCCTGGTTCAGAAGGTGGGTTACACGTTTGACATCGAGCTGCAGGAACTCATCTGTTTTGTAGACTTCAGTGAAATGCTGATGAATGAAGTCATCGGCTGTGGCCTTCAGTTCAGGGCAGTCGAGGCACTCAGCTAGCACACTTATACCTACATGCAGCAGGGAAATTAAAAAGATAAAGAAAAACAACCAATGAGCTACATTCAGAAAGACTGAAAGCACCAAGGAACTGACACTGTGGCTTGAGGAAAGTCAAGCCAGGCTCGATCAATTTCAGACACTCAATTTTTCAAAGCAAAGGAAGGGGGTCAGCCTTCTTTTAAGCTGTTTTAAGCTCATGGTAAGCAAGCAAACAGACAAAACTTGGATTTGAACAGATACAAAGACTAGATCCTGAGTTTAATCCTAGCAGTGACACACTATCCAGAGGGTGAGTTAGAAAGCTCTGACTCCCACTTTGCTATTAATATCTCTAAGCAAAAATTTAATAAAGGAGAAAAACTCTTATTTTTAAAGAATATTTTCAAATCAAAAGCTTTTATTAATCCATCAACAAGAATAAACATGCTGGATACTGTGCTGAGAACAGGAAGAAAAACCCAAAACCAGTCCCTGCCCTCAAGAAGCTTACATTCTAATGGAGGAGATTTTAGTTAAAATGAATTGGATTTGGGGCAGCAAGGTGGCACAGTGAATAGAGCACTGGCCCTGGAGTCAGGAAGACCTGAATTCAAATTTGACCTCAGATACTTAACCCAAAATTAGCCTTGTGACAACTGCCCTACTTTACCCCCTCCAAAAAAGCAAAAAAAAAAAAAGAAAAAGAATTAAACGATTTGGATTTAATGTATCCATGGCATCCCTCTCACCCATGCCATCTATCAATAATTGAGAATGGATTAAAATGGAAAACTCCATAATAAATGCTTCTCAGCCCAATTTACATGCAGTGTGGTGGCCTTCTAACCTTCTGTCCATATTTTTGTAACGAACTACAGGGGAGACTGAGCAGTGGTATCTAAAAACATACCATTAATGGAGAAAACACTGGAGTAGTTTGGAATGGGGAGGAGGGGGAAGAAAAGAGAATATGAATATGGGAAGATAAACATAAGGGAACAAAGGAACTTTTTGTGAAAAAGGGGGCTCCTGGTTATATGATAAAGGAACTGCTTGTATAAAAGTAGACCATCCACAGAAGCACTCAAGGATTGGTGTTGTCATTATGGGAGAGCCTTGCATTGGGATATCATTCACATGCACACACTCACACATACTCACAGTCACACACATTCACATATACACAGTGACACACACTCACGGTTACACACTCACATACACATTCAGTCACACATACCATTCCCAGTCACTACTGACCAGAAGAAGCAGAAACTAAAAATATATATGTAGGCTTAAATGTAATTTCTGGGCCTCCAAACAAAACATTCAAAAAAGAATCCCTTTCTCTCTGTGAATTGCAAAATAAAATAATAATGCTGGCAAAGTCTCCCCAGCGGCAGCTTTCTCCTTACTACAATTCACAGATGAGCACAGGAAGAGAAACTGTTCCTTAAGCAGCTGTCTTCAGGAATGCTAAAAGGGGCTTTGGCCAGTTCCAGAAATGACAATATCAACTAACACTAAGACCCTCGGGATATTGAGGAATAGAGCTGCTGCAACAAGTATTTATTTTAAGTGCCTGCTATGGAAAACGTCCCTACCCTTTGACCCAAAGATTCCGCTAACAGGCTTAGACTATAAGGAAGCCAATTAGAAGACAGTCCTCATCTACACCAAAATACTGATAGCAGCATTTTTTTTGTAATAGCAAGTGACTGGGAACAAAGCAGATGCCCATCAGCTGAAGAATGGCTAAACACAGATGGTCCGTGAATGTAATGGGATGTGATTGGGCTGTAAGTAATGCTGTATGTGATGAGTCCAGAGAACTATGGGAGGATTTCTATGAACTGATGCAGAATAAAGGAGAACCTCAAGAAACAATCTGCACAATGACTAGGATAGTGTAAATGAAAAGTGCTACCACACACACACACACACACACACACACACACACACACACACACGTCACAAATAGTACAAAATTATAAAGAACAAGCCTGGTTGAAAGAAGAGATGTGAGATGCCCTTTGGCAGAGGTGGGAGGTCCACAAGTGTGGTACACTGAATCTATTTTCAGACTTCTACAATGTATAGATCAATTATGATGGTTTTTTTCTCTTCTTTTTAAAAAATATTACTCATTATAAGGTATAGCTCTGTGAGGGAAAAAGAGAGAGATTCTAGGGAAAAAGTGGTGCTATTAAAAAAACTAAAAATTTTTATCGAAAAGGCAAAGAATCTACTTTGGGTAAGGTACTATCAAGAATGTTAACTAAGAGCCACACCTTAAAGCAAGAATATGAAATTACAAGATCAAGAGACAAAAGGAAGGAAACATGCATTTATTAAGAACTTCTTATGTACCAGACAATGAGCTAAGCTTGCAAGGGAACTTACAGACCATTTACTTCAATCTCCTTATTTGATATATAAGAAAAATGGAGCCCAGAGGTGATGTAAACTTGCCCAAAGTTCCACAGAGAGTAACAGGGGCAAGAACTGAACCCACATCCTCTGCCCCTGGAGGGGGGTGTGCTTTTTCTGTCCTAGCACGTTGCCTCCAAATATTTCTAGTAGAGAATTAGCCTGGATCATAGTGCCTGATGATTGCAGATGGTGAAGACAAACTCGTTGTTAAAGGAACTGTGAAGTCTTCTTGCCCTAACAGCCAGCCCCAAGTGTCCTGCTGCTATCTGCTGCTCTTCTCTGAGGTTCACTTAGTTTCTTCATTTGTAAAATGAGAGAAGTGGCCCATAGGAGCTTTAGGATCCTAGTATTCTAAGACTCTTGAAATTCAGATTCTGTAGATGCTCACTCTGCAAAAGACCAAAGCTCTGTGCGTTAGGGCCCAGTGAACCATCACCACTCACCCAGGCAAAGAGAAATAATGTTCCTTACAAGTAAACATTTCAAATAAGAGAAATAGCAACCTCATTTTTTTCTTTCTTTTTCTTTTTGTGGTCAAAGATTTTTGATTCTTACGAAACCCAGGAATTTCCTCTACCATCCTCTGGCTTGGCTCCTGGACATACAGGTAACACAGATAAATCGTGCTCAGATCTGTCCAGGATTCCATTTTAGCCAGCTGTTTCTAGTCTCTTGGCATGGCTACACCTCCACCACACTGCAAAACTGGCCCTCTACCTTTCAGGGCAGTGCCAGCCATTTGAATAAGCAAGGACATGTGATTGATAAGCGGGAGAAAGAAGGAGGCTGAGTTAGGTGAAAAGAGCCCTACTAGGTCTGGTGGCCTGTAAGAAAAAGGAATCTCTTTAAATGAACTAAGCCCACAAGATCATTCAGACTATTTGCATACGAAGAAAATCAACCTCAAGCTGAGATTCCTCAGCTTCAGTTCCAAGCCCTCCATCAGCTGGCTGCTGCCTTTCTAGTCTTATTTCATATTATTCCCCTTCACAAATTCTCTATACTCATCATCCTGGGCTCCTCCTTTATATATGCCCAGCTCAGGTACTGTGTCTTCTACAAGAGCACTTTCTTGACCAGTACTCCCAGCTATTAGCACTTTCTCCCTTTTGAAATGACTACAATAACACCAGTTTCAGGAGCCTCACCTACTGAGAGCGACCGTTATCTTTCAGAGGCAATAGGATCTTGAAGTTAGTTTGTCATTCTTTGTGGAGCCAGTTTTTACTTTCTTTCTCTTGAGTTACTTGCTATGGCTTGAGAGAGAGGTACAGAGAGAACCTCTTTCTTTAGAGAACTATTTTAACTCTAGCATAGAAGGAAAATAAAGTGAATATTTGAGAAAAGACTTTAATTGGTCTCCTGAGAGAACTAAACAGTGGGATTGCGTTTCCAGGACTGAGACATCGGCAGCTGCCCTGATGGCTAAAGTTCACAGGTTATGACCTTTCTCACAGATGATATTGTGTAAATATGTATTTGGGTCGTCCTTTGTGTGTATCACTTGTTCTACTGCTAATAAACTGCATAGCCAGTGGACTGATTTAGGAGAATAGAGAAGAGTGGTTATCACCAACATATGAAAGTAGTAGATGCTGAAGCCTAATACACATGGGTAGAGTTAGCAGGGATTATGAATATTTTTCCTTTTCCACAGGCATTTTCCTTTGTATCAACCAACTCTGTCTCTCTCCAAACACACATGTATATATGTATGTGTATGTATGTATTATGCATGTGTATATACACATATATGCATATACATTTATACACACATTTATTTGCTTGTGTTCCTGCTGCATCCTCTCAGTAAAAGATAAGCTCCTCAAGAATACAGATGGTTTTATTTCTTTGTGACTCTAGCATCTTGTACATTAATAAATGTTTACTAAGTTGAACCCGAGAATGTTAAAAATGAAAAGCAGCTTCCCTAATCTTTTAGATGAAGAGACTAAGGCCAGAAGAAGGTAACGCCCAAGGTCACACAGCTAATTGCCCACAGAGGTGCTAACAGAAGCCAGAACTGCTCACCCTTCCTTTGTACAGTGGCAAAGAGTGATGAGAACACCTGCATGGCCTTTATGCCTCCTGGCTTGTAGTGAGGATACAGAGCTAACAAGGGCTAACAGGATGTGAGCTGGGATTATTCTACTACCCCTTCATCGTTCCCTCCCTCCCACCGTCAGGCTGACATCGCCTGTTATAAAAGGACTCATTAGGAGTCACAAGACACAGAATCCAGTGCCAGACCCCCTGTAATGTCACCTTCGTTACAGAGCCCAGGGAAATCCTGGTGTTTACTAACATGTTGACAGAAATTGTGATTGAATGCCAAGAGCTACTTTCAAGAAACATACACTATTACCCCGCGGAAGGTCCTGCTTGACATTCAAAAGCAGTACATTTCAGAATGATTTGTTGCCCTATGTTAATTGGCCTCCTGTGCTTACAGACAGTCTTTCAGTTTTAGAGGACCCACCAAAAACATGTCATCGGATCAAATTTTAGCGCAAAAAGGGAATCATCTAAGTCTGACCCCCTCATTCTCCAGGTGAAGAAACTGAGGGAGGTACAGTGACATGGAATGATCTGTCCAAGGTCATACAACAGGAAGCTGCAGATTCAATATCTGGACCTGGATCTTCGATCTACAAGTTGACCTTTTCCACCTTCCCAGATAACAAAAATAATAGCCGGGAGACATAAACCAACTTCACACTACCCTACGGGATCTTGCTTCCTTACCAAGACAGTTGGAAGCATCAACTTGTTCTTTTAAAAAATCCACACACATCTTCTTCACAGGCTCAATCTGATACTGGTTTGCAGCATCCAACAGAGATTGCACATTGTTACTGTTCACGGAGATCCTGCAGACACAACAATCAAAGTTAACACTGGTTTTCCATAAGCCACTGACATCATTTAAGTGTCTTCCCTGTGGAGTCTTCAACTCAAACCAACATTTGAATTACTGAACACTGATTGAGCTTTGCTTTGTTTGGAACATGGGAACATTGGAAGCCTTCTCTCTGTCTTCCTCCTGCTGCCTCTACAAGAAGTCCAGTTCACTGTTTCTGGAGTAAAAAGGCATTCTGCCCGCTCCTCTTTCCACAGCTAACCAGACCTGGATGGCAGATGCCTTCGGTGCACTGCCATGAAGACATGTTGGAACTAAATCTAGAAAGCACCTCAGCCATGATACAGTGCCTTGGCCAGAGCATTTATTTAAACTGGAGGTCATGGGGTTGTCGTGCAACGGGAAGCCTTCCCTTCTTCACTTACCGGGCAGTGTAAGCAAACTCTACCAGCTGCTCAATGATGTCTGGCTCAGCATCTTTGAGCTCAACTTCAAAAGACTTTGATTCCAGCATGTTGGCTAAAGGTAGGAGAAAAGACAACAGCTTGAGCTTGACCCATGCTCAGTTCACAAAGACCTTGTGCATGTGTTTAGTGAAGAGCATTTCAAGTTGCCATTAATGTAGAAACAATGCGACCTGCTCATTTCCCAAAAGGTGGTGATCTCAAGTGGTAATAACAGGGAGACCCAGAGCTATCACTTATCTAATGCTTAGTGTCTCCAGGAAGTACAAATGCTTTCTACACAGGAGATGGCCATGTGCAACACCTTTTGGTCTCCATATTACTTACACGTACCTTTGGAAGAGAGTAAATATCACCTTTAAAAATGGTTCATTTGGCTTCCACTATTCCTAAGGTAACTTTGAGTATCACGCTCTTGACTTGCAATGGGACAAGTGAGTTTGGAAAGGTTTAAACAGCTACAACTTTCATTCTTGGTTTAGGGCATCACTCAGGTCAGAATGGCATTTCTCTTTTTTCCCCTTCTCTATGAGATCTCAGAAGAAGTCTCAGGAGAGCCCCAAGTCTCTGGCTATTACTGACTCCACTTCCAAAGCATTTTTCATGACAAAGACATCTGGCCTAATGATATGACAGCTAGGGATCCTATGATGAATACCAGCAAGGCCAAGACGCCCTCCCGAGTGTATCCATAACCCTCACCTTTATTTCATAGCGCCCTTTATGAAAAGGGGGTCAGGAAAAGGTAGATTTGTTACTTCCGATACTTACTTGTAAACATTAAGTTAAAAAAATGACTGGCTGCAGCAAGAACAACGCGATGAGCAGGGATTTTTCTGTCCTGGACCATGAGAATCACATCACACAGAGTTTTCTATTTAAAGAGAAAGATCATATTAAATTTTTTCATTTTAAAAACTGTTTATTCTAAACTTAAAGTTTAAATAAAATGAATATTTCCATATGCAAAACAGAAAAGGATGATCCACAAAATTGTGAATCTCGATCATGCCCAGATGGCTTTTCCTTTTAATCAGATGACAAATGTCACATGTAACTCAAGGACGTGACCTCCTGCTCATGTGGGCCTCTCTCTGATCTTTCCTGTAGGATCTTCTGTGCATTAAAAAAATTATCATCATCATCATCATGATATGCCAGGCCCTGTGCTTCTGTGCTGCAGGGACTCTCTCTTCTTTTCTGGTACCCCTATCGCTAACTTCTTTTCTGTCCAAACATCCCCACCCCTGCAAATTAAAAAAAAAAAAAGATAAACAAAACTTGTGCAACAAATATGCATTGTGGAGTAAAGCCACTTCCCGTGGTGGCCATGTCCAAAAATGTCTGTCTCTACACCTCGAGCCCATTCCCTCTCTCTCTGGAGGTGGGGACCACACTTCCTTCTCAGTCCTCTGCAACTGGATCATGTTCATTTTAAAGACGAGTTAGAGAGTCTGATTATGCAAAGTTTGCAAACTGGAATTTACAATGCACTTTGTGACATTATTATCCTAGAAAAACCTTTGCAGAGCCCTTAAAAATGCCCTCAGGGATGGACTTATCTTCCCGCTTGCCTGGTCATCTCTGGCCCAAGAAACTGCAATAGTTCACCAATGACTCTAGAATAAAATCCAAGTGTCTCTGACACTTAGAAACATTCAAACTCAAGCCCTAACCTCCCTTCCCAGACTGATTATACAATATTCCCCCTCATACTTTCCATTACCAAGACTGGGTTACGTGTTGCTTGCCTTATGTAATTCTGCATCTCCCATCTCCCAGCCCCCAGTGGAATGGAAGGTCCTCGAGGACTGGGACTGTCACTTTTTTCTTTGTATGCCAGGGGTATAGAACAGTGCCTGGCATGGGATAGAAGCTCAATAATTCTTTGCTGAATTCAACTGAACCAATGAAATGATAATGATATTTATAATTTTGTTTAACAACTTTGAATTGTGAAAGCCGAGTTCCTATCCTAGAGGCAATGCTTGGATACCAACCCAGAGGACTAGAGGTGTAAACATCCACCTTCCTCACAATTAGTGGTCACTAAGTCCTGGTTGATTCTTCCTTCAGTGTTCTCCCATCTTTTCTAATGTCCCCATGACCCTATCTCTGGTCTCTCTCATCACCTGGCCTCTCCACCAAGCCGGACTAATCTCTCTAAGATGTCTCTCAGCATGCCACTCCCTACTTCCAGACCTCCACTGGCTCCATGCTCTCAAGCCCAAAGAGCTTCCTCAGGGGCCTCTGCGCTGTACAGTGAGCACTCACTCCAGCTGGGCAGGTGTTCACTATCCTGGGCACACCTTGACACCTTGCCTTGTCTCTGCCTCGCTTCACACCACCCGTCGGTGTCTTCTAGGCGGCTCCCCTTTTTGGTCCATTTCATAGAATCACAGAATCTGACAGCTGATAGGTAGATCAGTGGTCCAACCCATCTAGTCCAACCAATAAGCCAAAGGAATCTTCACAAGAACATACCCAACAAGTCCACCTGGGGAACCTGCAGCTTCAAGGCCACAGGTGACCTTCTAGGTCCTTGGGTGCAGCCTTTTGACTGAGTTCAAGTTTTATAGAACAAACCCTTTTACTCAGGGGATTTGTTCTCTGAAGTTTGGATTCAGTCACAGGGTCTCATTGAGGGCCTTTGAGGGCCACAGGCAGCCTTTAGGGCACAGGTTCCCACCCCTGTTTGAATCTCTTCCTAGACACCTCCAAAGACGGGGCACCCATGACCTCTTGAAGCATGCCATTCTACTTTAGGAGGAAGCCTTTACTTGTTTGAAAGTTTCATGGCCTGCAGCTGGAATCTCTCTCTTCAACTTCTCCCCCAAGGCTCTTACTTCTGCCCTCTGGGATCAAACCCCACAAAGTCAGTTCTTCTCCAACACAGAAGTCCTTCAAATACTGAAGTCAGCAATTATGTTGAGTATACGCTTCAGGAGAGGTCTATTTCTTCAATATGTCCTCCGATATCATGGACTTAAGATGACTCCAGATGTTTCTGTCCTCTGGATACTCTTCAGTTGTGAAGAGATTCCAGATATATCTGACCAGGGCAGAGGATGAGAGAACTAATACCTCTCTATGCCTGGAAGGTAAGATCCTCTGAATTCAGACTGCAAGTCAAACAACCCAGGCTATCCATGCCATTGCCTTGGCTACCATCTCCCCTTAGCCCAGGCTCCTGAACCCCAAAACCCTGGGAACAGCCATTCTTCCAGCTCAATGCCCACAGTCATTATCCTGCAAAGCAGTCTCTATGAAGACAGAGGCTCGCCAACTGCTCCTGTAGAGCCTGTAGCCACAGTTGCTGAAGACTCAGAAAAGAAAGTTCTCACCCAAATCCATGGTCCCATCAAATGGTCCACTGAGGATTTCATTCATGGAAATGACTTAAAAGACAAGACATTAACAACCTGCTTTGCAGCTCCACTCTAAGGACTGAGCCCTTCCTGGCAGACCTGAGCTGGGCCTTGTTGGTGGGCTATGAAACAGTATGACCACCTGGGCAAGAAATGTGCAATTATGTAAACAAAGAGACCAAAATGTCCATAGCCTTTAACCCAGAGATTTTCTTCCTGGGACTTCTTACAGTAACCTCCAAGGAGGTCACTGATAAAAAGAAAATCTCTGTACGTACCAAACTATTTATAGCAGCACTTTTCATGAGAGCAAAAAATTAGAAATAAAGAAGATGACCACGGTTTGGGCTGAACACATGGTGGTCCATGAGTAGAATGGAATGATATCGTGCTGTAAGAAATCTTCCCCCATCAGAAGAGGAGCTCCCTGAGAGCAGGGCTGCACAGACGTTCCTACTTATATCACCAGAGCGCAGCACAGGGCTTTGTACACAGTGAGAGCTTCATTCATTCCTGCACTTTTTCAACTGCCACCTCACACTGTTGACTCATACCTACCTTGCAGTCCATGAAAACCCCAGATCTTTCCCTGCCCCAGTGCTTTCTCTCCCCAGGTCTCTGACATCTTATGCTTGTGGAATTGATTTCTTGTACCCAAATACAAGACTTTTCATTGATCCCTACTGAAGTTGATTTAGTCCAAGGCTTAAGTTTTAGTGCAGCTCAAAAATCACCTCCAAACCCACCCAGGCTGCATGGAACTGTCTGCCTTGCTCCTTGCTCCCACTATTGCTACTCATTTTTGTACCTGCTTTGAGTTAGCCATTTTCTTATTTGTATATGTCACTACCAAAGCAAGACTGTAAGGCTCTTGAGGGTTGAGATTGCATCTTGAGGTTCTTTATATAACCTACAGAACCCAGCACAGTGCCTGGTCCTTAGAGGCAATGGATATTATTCATATGACTACAGGCTGCCAAGCTCTTCTCAAGTTTACTCTACTTCCTTTCTTTATCCTTCCCCTTCCCAAATACATACCCACACACCCACAATCCCCCCCCACATCCACACATGTACACACACACACACACACACATACCCCTTCATGCCCTGCCCTGCATGTGATACTCCCTACCCTTGAACCAATATTACTCTATCCCCTGCTGTTTGATGATTCCAATTCTAGGCATCCCTTAGACCGAAGATCTACCTTCTCTAAGAAACCCACTAACTCCATCCAAAAGCCACTGCCAGCTGCTTTCCTTCTTATGGCACTTAGCATCTTGACCACTTTATAATTACAAAATCACAGACTCTCAGAGTTGAAAGGGATCTTTTAGGTCATTGAACCTAACCATTTCATTTTACAAATGAGAAAACCAGAGCCCAGAAAGGTTAAGAAAGTTTCCCCATGTCACACAGGTAGCAAGTAGTAGAACCCTATAGGATTCCAACTCCGGCTCCAGCCCTATATCTTGTCATGGGGACTTACACTGAGCTGCCTCCAGGAAGTAACAGGAAAAGCACAACTGTGGGGCTTCCTGCATTTGAGAGCAAGTGGCAAGTAAGGCCTCTGGGGTCTTTAGACTAGCTCAAAATCAAAATCAACTCTCTCAAATGTTGCTATACCGCTAACAAATTTAGACTTATTAACAGGAATCATCTGAGGGCATTGTCTTCAGACTGTCCACACTAGAGAGTTCACACTCCTCTTCCCAATTTCAATCTCTGCTGACTGGAATCCTTCCCATCTTTGAAGGTCCAAATTGAGGGCAGAACCTCCTCAATTTCCTTGATCCCTTCAGAGCAGAGAGCTCTTTCTTTTGGGACCTCTTTATGAATTTAACTATGAAACAAAACAAAATACAGTATTTGTATATAACTTGTCTTCTCTACCTTACTATAAACTCATCAAATAAAGGGAATATCTCCACTGACTCTAAGGAGCACTTATTAAGAGATTCCTGCATGTAAAACACTATGCTGGACCACAAGCTAAACACAAAGGACCTGTCTTCACAGAGCTTACAATCAGAGGAAACAGGGCATAGACAAATATGTTTCCATATTTTGCATTAACAGGCCAGGAAAGGAAGCTGGTGCTATGCACTGACAAGTGGCCAAATATGAACAGTTCTCAAAAGAAAAATTGCTACAAGAAAGGTCAAATGTGGTGAAGACAAGGGCTGTATCCCAAAGAGATTGGATACTCTTCAGTTGTGAACTTCCTAAGTTGTGGCTTCCAGAACTGAGCATGAGAGTCCAGATATATCTGACCAGAGCAGAGGGTGGGAGAACTAAGACCTCTCTATGCCTGGAAGCTAAGACCCTCTGAATTCAGACTGCAAGTAGGAAAACGCCTGTACATACAAAAAAATGTTTATAGCAGCTCTTTTTGTGGTGGCAAAGAACTGGAGATCACAGGGATGCCCATCACTTGGGGAATGGCTAAACAAGTTGTGGCACGTGAATGTAATAGAATACTACTGTGCTATAAGAAATGAGGAGCAGACAGCCTTCATAATAACTTAGAGAGACTTATATGAACTGATGCTGAGTGAGGAGAGCAGAACCAGGAGAACTTTGTACACAATTACAGACACATCGTATCTGTGATGACTGACTTTGATAGACTGGGCTCCCCTCAGCAATGCAAGACCATAACACAACTCCAAAAGACTCATGATAGAAAGGGCTGTCCACATTCAGACTCTGCAGACTGAAGCAAACTACTTGCTCTCTCTCTCTTTTGTTTTGTTTTGTTGCTTCTTTCTTCTTTGTTCATCCCATTGGTTGTAATTCTTCTTTACAACTTGACTAATTTTTAATGTGATTGCATGCCGCCAAGGGGGGGGGAAAGGGGGAGAAAAATTGTAACTTAAGGGACTGTGGAACTGAATGCTGTAAACTAAAAGTAAATAATTTTTTTTAAATGTGGTGAAGACAGAGAAGTGGATAGAGATCCACGAACTGATGATGAAGAACGAAGGAGGCAAGAGCCAAGTAAACAAGGAATACAATGATTCCAACAATGTAAATGAAAAGAATAATCACAGAGAAATCTAAACAAATGTGAAATTACAGAAAACTTGAAACCGTGTCCCGCCCCCAGAGGTCCGAGGTCAACAAGAGTTGTGCAATACAAAGATTTTTGACTCTAATTATGCCGATTTCTTCTTTTTTTCCTTTGTCTTCAAAAATAATATTTATCATGTGGGATGGCTCAAGGGACAAGAACAATGAAGGAAACTGCAGTGACATAAAAGAGGCATTTATAAAAATGTTCTAAGAAACCAGTGCTTTAATTGATGTCCGAGGGAGGAAGGCTCATTTCTGGCTGAGGGAAATCACAAAAGGCTTCAGGTAAGAGAAGACATTTGCACTGGGCTTGGACGAATCCTGAGATCACAAACTAAGACCTGGAAGGGACTTGAAGAGGACATCCAGTTTCCCCCCTTCATTTTACAAATGGTGACACAAGGCAGAGAAATCTTCAATAACTTGCCCAGGGCTGCACAGCTAGAATACGAGGTGAGGTTGAAACCAAAGTTTTCCTTCCTCCAAGTATAACATCATCATGACACCACATTGATGGTCAAGTACTAAGCAGGATGAGGGAGAGCCAAGTGAGGGGTTGGATAAAGCGTCTATGGCTGTCAGGGAGGGATACGCTGTGGGATGTAGATGGTGTCAAATAATAGCAATAAAATTTGTTTTAAAGAATCTTTCCAAAGAAAGTGGCTGATGAGTCTGTAGAGGTAGCAAGTGTGGCCTCCTCCAACCCCCCTCAAAGTTTAGAATTGAAGAGGAGGAGAGAGGGTAAGATAACTGAAGGTAGAGTCAAGCAAAGATTTAGCATACAAATGACTGAAGGCCTTTGAGTGAAGAAGAGACTCAGTAGATGGGGAGAGGACCTGAGACAGGCAGGCCCTCTTCTTGGCCCCCCTCGCCAGCACTGGCCCCATTCTCCTCACCATCTTCCACTTCTTGCTCACCTTCTTTCTTGGCAATTGCCCCATATAAACGGATGTTCTCTCAACTGCTCTAAACGCCCAATTTCCCAGCCTATGGAACACCCATGTCCTCCTTTCTTCATGCTACCTTGGCTAGACACCCTTGATCTTGGCATTACACCCCAAGTTCCTCCTTTCCATGTTCCAGAACTAACTTCCCTCAATCTGATGCAAATCTTTTCTCTTTTCATTTCTTCCTATGCCCAATGACTCCTAAACCTGCTCTTCCCAGTACCAATGACCTCTAATCCCTCCTCCATCCCTTTGCTCTGGCTAAACTCTCCTCCCTTCCTAATCTTGACCTCGGGGAATAACTTCTACTCTATACTGTCCTAGCAAGCTGGACTCCTTGTTCTCTTATTTCATCACTGCTCACGTGTTACTAAATCCCAACTCGGGATTACTCCTGCCATCCAGTTGCTTTACTCCTTAATCACAGGAGGCAGAAGAAGAATATTGGTGCTGGCTGGGGCAGCTAAGGGGCATCATAGTGCACCGAGCACTAGGCCTGAAGTCAGGAAGACAATCTTCCTGGGTTCAAATCCAGCCTCGGACAACTAACAGTTGTGTGACCCTGGGTAAATCATTTAACCCAGTTTGCCTCAATTTCCTCTTCTGTAAAATGAACTGGAGAAGGAAATGCAGACCACTCCAGTCTCCTTACCCAGAAAATCCCAAGCTGGGGTCAGAGAGAGTCGAACACGACTGAAATGACTGAACACAACTGAGTCTATTATGAAGTAATGTTCATCTCAACAGAGCCCTCAGAACAGAAAGGCAATCCTACTCCTCCTTCCTAATCGATTACCTGTGCTCCATCTCCCCCACCACATCAGTTCTTCTAAAACTTTTCTTCTCTCAATAGCCAACAAGCATTCATGAAGCTTAATATGTGCTCAGAGTGCTGGGAATACACATTCAGGTAGAAAGACACACCTTCCATTCCACTCTCCTCCCCAACCTCTCTGCTGAAGACATCAACTCATACTTCAGTGGAAACCAGCCTGAGGCCATTCACCAAAAGCATCCATTTCTGCCCCTCTGCTATCATCTCCCTGCCTGGGACATCAGTCTCATCAGTTCTGCTCCAGTCTTGGATGGTGTCGTGGCTCTTCTGGCTGCTCTTGTTCCCATCACCCTCCCAAATTTACCCTCCTGGTCATTCTCTACCTTTCTGATTTTCAGATTGTTCCTTTCTATTAGTTTCTTCCTTGTTGTTTACAAAAGTTCCCAAGTCTCTCCTAGCATTAAAAAACCACAAAACTCCACTAGATCTGAGTAGACTAGGGGTGGGGAACCTGTGGCCTCAAAACCAAGTTTAGTCCTTTGACTGAATACAAACTTTACAGAACAAACACCCTTCATAAAATGATTTGTTCAGTAAAACTTGGATTCAGTCAAAAGGCCACATCCAAGAACCCGCGTGTTCCCACCTTAAGTCTCTCCTCTCTTTCTTGGCTGAACTTCTAGACAAAGGCTGTGTACAATCTCCTCCAAACTCTGCAATCTGCCTTCTGACCTTAGCATTTAACTGAAGCTGCTCTGTCTAGAGTCAACAACAAGCCTTCATTAAGGCTAATTCTAACGGCTTCCTCCTCCTCATCATCATCTTTCTTGATCTCTCGAAAATATCTGACGCAGGTACCAGCATCCTGGATGCTCTCTTTCCTCCCCTGGTTCGCCTCCTACGGTTCTCTCTGCTAGGATCTTCATCCGAGTCATGTCCTTTACTGTGGGAATCCCCCCAAATCATCTTCTCCCTCGATGCTCTCACCCTTGATGATCTCATCAGCTCCCATGAATTCAATTCTTTCATCTATACACCCAAACTGAACTTCTCTCCTGAGCTCCAGTATCACCAATTGTCTACTCAATATCTCAAACTGGATAGCCCACAGACATCTCCTCCCCAGCATATCCTAAACAGAACTCGCTCACTTTCTGCTCAAACTTGCCCTCTTCCTAATATTATTCTTATTACAGGCACCACCCAGTTCCTAACCTCAGTGTTATCTTCACCTCCATCTTGCTCACTGCACCTATCTGACCAGCCATTAAATTTGGTCCTTTCTCTATACCTGTCACACGTCTCACCTTCTCTCCACTCACAAGGCCGTCCTACTTTGGGCTTCTATCACCTAGAGCCTGAACTATTCAGCAGGCCTCTTCGTGATCTTCCTGCCTCTTAATTTTCCCCTCTTCTCTATCCTACAAACAGTAGCCAAAGCATAGGGATGCCCATGTCACTCTCTCCCTACGTAATAATCTCCAATAATTCCCCATTACCTCTAACCATGGAACGGCATTTCAAAAGCTCTACACAGCTTGACCCCTTCCTATCTTTCCATTCATCTTTCATCCATATACTATATTATGGGCCATACTAGCCCCATTATGGTTCCTTAAAAGTGACGCTTCCTCTCTCTTCTCCTTGCCTTTACCTAGTCTATTCCCCATACCTGGAGCGTTCTTCCTTCTAACTTCTGACTTAAAGTTCTGGCAAGGTGAGGCTTCTTCTGGCCTCCCAACTGTTAATGATTTCCTCTAGAGTTACCTTCTGTGCTCAGTCATGTCATAAGTTGGGACTTATATTGTGGTCTTTCCCTCATTAGAATGTAAGCTCCAAGAGGTTTACTTCATTTCAGCCTTTGTATTCCCAAAGCCCTCAATCAATCAGTGGTAGACTAAGCTTAATAGCCTCACCTTTAACTCAGCAGAATGGGAGGTCCCCGAACTGGCTTTCAATTTTGTCTTTAATGCCCCAGCCCAAAGCAAGATATCTTTCACATAAGAGGTGTCTAGTAAACACTCTTTAGATTAGTTGGGGCTGAAACTGGTAGCAGAAAGATGAGTTCAAAGATGAGACAAAGATTTGTAATATGTAATGACTAAGGCAGGAGTAAGGGGTGGGAGAAAAGAGGAGCCAAGGTTCCAGGGATGTCAACATTTTTCTCAGGGTTTGCCTTTAGCTTCAAGACTGGGTGGCATCAGACTGGCAAAGTCAGCAGAAAAGGATTGAAAATGCTGGAAAGGCTGTGGCAAAATAGGCACAACAATGAATGGGTGGTGGAGCTGTGAATAGGTTTAGCCATTCAGGAAAATGTGAGAAATGAGATTTAGTGCTTCTGCTAGTCTCCTTCTTCCAAGGTCCTGACTTTAAGTTAAGGACAGTACTGATAATGAGATTGCCTGGATTCTCCTCATTCTCCTAGAAAAACCCATAGGTGTTCAGTTCAGGCTTGGGTGGAGACACTTTTGTCTAGGTAACCAATTTGAGAGAAATAAACAATGGATGTAAACTAATCCTGTTTCTTTCTTAGATCAAACTCTTCTGCTAAGTTTGACAAAAACAACATGGAACATACGTGCATATCCTTGTGATGAGGTGCAGGCTCTGGGAAATCCCTTGAAGTCTGATTGAATCTTCCCACTTGATGAGGCATTTGCAGAGGCCATAAATATTTCATTGTGGTTGGGCCCAAACCTCTGTTACTAGCCTGGCCCCCCATGGTCCATCTGCTTCCCACCCTTGAGTCTATCAAAATATCAATTCACCCTTTCATTGACCTCATTAACTCCTCCTGAAGACCCTCCCCAAACTCATAACTCCTCCTTCAGGCCACCCCTAGATTCCTCTGTATATAAGACCCCATCTTCCCTCCATGTGTGTGAGAGAGCCATAGAATAGCTTAGCACAGACTTACTGTGAGAAAGCTCCATAGAACGACCTAGCATAGACTGGCTCCTTAAGAGTCTACCCCATATGGTGAACCTGAACTTTCAATAAACTTTGTTTTTCTTTCGCTGAGAAGACTTGAGTTGAATTCTTTCGGCAGGACCCGGCATGTTAGTATTTTGGGGTTTCAGGCAACCCTAACCCTCTTTGGGTAACCTCTTCGTTTTGACCCGTCAATATTGCTTATAAGGTCTACACCCCAAGGGGAACCAAAGAGGAAAATGCATGTATAAAACTATTCCTAACAGCTCTTTTTGTGGTAGCAAGGAATTGGAACGAGGGTGATGGGGTGACAGGACCTGTACCCCTAAAAGGAAAAGCAAACCAGTCATTGAATTTTCCCCGTACATTTCAGCAGCCCAGATCACTGGGACCTCTGGCCAATGCAATGGGCCCAGCCCAGTCCACCTAGATTACCCAGTCAGCTTCCTTGACATTCCTTTCACAACAATTCTTGGCCCACCCCGACTACATGCATATACATCACTCCTTAATCCCAACGCCTTCATCTAATTAGCCTCCTAGATACCCTTTCACAATTACACCTGGCCCATCCCAGACTACTGACCTCCACCTTAATCCTACCCAGACCCTTTGACCTCCCTTTTGTATATAAGCATCAGTCTCAGGCCCATTAAGCAGCACATTCACTAGGAACCCAGCCCACTTCTACTGGCATTACAATCAACCTTGCCCCCCAGACTAGAAGGTGAATTTATCCTAGGTGGCTGATGCCCTGTACCTGGACATTTCAGTATTCCCAGCACCCCTAAATCACACGGGAGGGGCTGCATATCAATTGGGGAATGGCTAAACAAATTATGCCTATGAATGTGATTGAATAAGACTATTTTGCCCCCCAAATCATGAAGATTTCAGGGAAACCTGGAAAGATTTGTATGAAGTGATACAGAATCAAAAGCACAAGTGAACAATTTACACAAATAAACAAGTGAGGCAGTGAGGTTGCACAGGGGATAGAGCAGTTTCTGCCATCAGAAAGACCTGAGTTCAAATCCAGCCTTAGATACTTACTGAGCTGTGTCATCCTGGGCAAGTCACTTAACTTGCATGTGCCTCAGTTTCCTCAACTGCAGAATGAGGTTAATAATAGCAACTCCCTCGTAGGGCAGAATGAGATATTTGTAAACCACTTAGCAGTGCCTGGTACAGGGGCATACTTAAATGTCCTTACTTCTTTCCTCTTCTTCCTCCCCCCCTACAAAGGATAACTGGAGAAGGAGAAAAGATGTTTGAAAATGAAAGTGAAACTATTTGAAAAAGGAGAGAAAAATGAGGAAAGAGCTAGGAAGTAACACCTAAGCTGGGCCCTGAAGAGACAGAGAAAGA
>CM053597.1:10837941-10921385 GCA_028646575.1 Pseudocheirus occidentalis | reverse complement strand
GAAGGAAGGAAGGAAGGAAGGAAGGAAGGAAGGAAAGATGGAAGGAAGGATGGAAGAAAGGAAGGCAAAGGTAGGAAGAAAGGAAGGAAGGAAGGAAGGAAGGAATGAAGGAAAGATGGAAAGAAGGATGGAAGGAAGGAAGGCAAATGTAGGAAGGAAGGAAGGAAGGAAGGAAGGGGCATATCTTTTTGGAGGAAGTTAAAGAAAGTGAGAATAATAATGTTGCCATTTTCTATAAACACAAACTATTCCTGTTATAGAGATGGGTGGACTTGCATTTGAACACAATATATCGCACTGTGTTATATGACACTGGGTCTGGAGTCAGGAAGACTCCTCTTCCTGAATTCAAATTTGGCCTCAGATACTTACTAGCTGTGTGGCCCTGGGCAAGTCACTTAACCCTGTTGGCCTCAGTTTCCTCATCTATAAAATGACCTGGAGAAGGAAATGGCACAAACCACATCAGTATCTTTGCCCAGAAAACCCCATATGGGGTCATGAAGAGTCAGATATGACTGAAAATGACTGAATAAGAACAATATGTTTCCATCTCTGGAAAAAATTTTATGCAGCCTTTGTATCGATCATCCCCCATGCCTGAAACATGCTGTCCTTTATACCTACCTTAGAGAGCTTCTCTATTCCTTTTAGATTCAGTCTAAGCACCATTTTCAATATAAAGCTTTTCCTGACCCCCCACTGCCCTCCCCACAAATCATCTTGTATTAAAAGACTTCGAATGTATTAATTTAATATTTATGCTGTATATATTTTTATGTATACTTGTTATGTCCTCCATTAGAATGTAAAGTCATGAGTAGGGATTATTAAAAGTCTTGAAAGAGCCTAATTAATACCTGTCAACTGATTGATTGATTGATTGATAGATCCCTATGAAGTAGGGCAGGATCAGTTTTGTTTTCTCCCTGGTACTCCATTGAATACCTCCCTAAGAAAGCAGGTAGGGACTTCTGTTGAAAAAATTATTCTCAAGAGCCACATTTTCTAAAGTGACTAAAACAGCCATACCCAGAGATCCCACTGCTAGGTATATGCCCCAGGAAGTCACTGGGGAAAAAAAGGTCTCATAGACACCAAAATATTGGCGCTATTTTTTCAGTAGTGAAAAACAGGAAACAAACATAGCCATATATTGGGGAATGGTGGAACAATTCCATAAATATAATTCCATAATGTAATTCCATTAGGAATATTACTGTGAGAAACAATGGACTTGATAAAAACAAAGAAGCACGAGAAGGCTTATACAAATAGATGCAAAGTGAAGTAAACAGACCCAGAAAAATAACACAAACAATGGCTTCTATAACATAGAAAAATAACAACAACCACAAAACAATCTAAAATGAAATTTCTTTGCAAAATTGCAAAGAATAAGCTCAGTTCCAAAGACAAGGTATGAGGAGTCCCCCTCCACAACCTTTGCATAGACAGGGGAAGGGGTCCATAGGTGTGTAACATTACATATCATGTCAGATTATTTTCAGTTTGTGGACCAGTTTTACTGAATTCTTTGTTTTCCTTTTTTGTCTTTTTTTAATCCTTAAAAAAAAAGAATGACTTATTGGGAGGGTGAGAGAGAGGGATAAGGGGGAAATACAGGTGAGATGAAAAGAAAAGATATCCAAAAATCTATTTATAAAATGCTACATTTTCAAGTAGGAAGTTGAGAGTGAATATCTCTCAAGGGACAGAAAGTAGAAGCCAATAGAATGACAAAATTCAAGGAAGAAGACCAAGTCAGGAACTGTGGTGAAGGGAGCATTACCTTGAGAGCTGATGAGCTCCAATTGCCTCTTAAGAAAGCTGTCCCCTGTGCCCCTCTGGGGTTTGGCAGCCAGCTGAGGAACAAGCTGATACACTTTAGACAGGAAGAGGAACTCAACCAGCAGAGACACCAAGTTCCATCCCAGGATGAAGCCACAACCGATGACGTTAGATGCCCACGTCATCACCTGTCCCACAGAGAGGGGGGCAAAGATGTTGATGATTTGGTCCATCCTTCGAATCATTGCATTCATGCCTACAAGGGAGAGTGAACCAAAACATTTCACTGCACACCCAATGTCCAAGAATCATTCAAGATATTGAAGGTCCCTTCTAGGGCTCAAGGTCTGTGGCCAACCTATTGATTCATCAGAGGCATGTAGGGCATGGGGGTCCTCAAGGACCATCCTCCATTTTTGTGGAGGCTCAGAAAGGAGAATGGACCATATAACTACTTAGTGGTAGAGATAGGAGGGAATTCCAGGTGTTGTGATCCCTGGTAAAATCTTCTTATCACAATGCTTAACATGATGTGAAAATATAAATACAAGTCAGTTAAATATCCACAACCATAGTGTACTCATCACCTTAGCATGGCTTAAAAGCCAGGGCCAGCAATAAAGGGTCAGCCTTGTGTAGTGGGAAATGGCTTGCATGTACAGTCAGGAACATTAGAGATCAAGGTTATTCAATCCCCTCTCCAATTCATCTGCCACTCAACTATCAAAAGGAATTTTCTAAGTCAAGGGTTTAATCATGTCAGCCCTCTGCTTGATGACTTCCTTGTTACCTCCATGATCAACTATAAAGTCATCTGGCATTTAATCTTCTTTATAACCTGGAACTTTCCTGCCTTCTCAGAACTAACCTATTTCTAGTTTCTCAAACAGCACTCCACCTCCCACCTCCATGCCTTTGCACTGTGTGTGCCCCATGCCTACCATGCCCTGTCTCCTCATCATCACCTCCTTGCTTTCCTGGGTTCCTTCCATACGCAGCCCAAATTCTACTTTCTGTAGGAGGTCTTTCCTGGTCGCCTAGTGCTCTATCTTCCCTCTAAAATTACCTCCCATCTATTTCATTTTTATCTTGTATGTACAAGCCCTTGCATGTTTTCTCTCTAATTAGAACATGAGGTCTTTGAGAACAGAGAACCTGGTTTGGCATTTTTACCTTTCTTTGTATCCAGTTTAAATATGATATTTTAATGAATTATTTTTGCTAACTAGGTGCTACAGAGGTGACATGGGATAGCTGATAGAGAGCTAGCCTTAGAGCTAGGAAGATCTTGGTTCAAGTACTGTTTGTAACATATTAGCTGTGTGACCCTAGATAAGTCACTTAGGGCCTCTCAGGATCCTAGGTAGTTATTTTTAGACTGTAAGGAGCTGACTTGCATTAATTGAATGAATTTTCTCATCAGGAATTCCCTAGACCTGGGAAATCACAGGTCTGCCCCTTCTCTCCCCCACTACATTTCAGCATCCTGAGTCAGAAGTCCAGTCACCCTGCCCTAGTTATGCTCCCATTATACACAGATATTCCTCCCATTACACACAGGCTTTGCTGAATTTACTCATCATTCTCTTGGGGGGAAGAATTCATTAAGAGCCTGCGCATTCCTTAATTTCTTTTGCCCAGGGTGATAAAACATCTTCATGGTGGCTTGTTTGTGGGTGAAGTATTGGCTTGGACTCACCAGCCAGCTGGCTTCTGTTGTCTCCAGTGATAACCACGATCCAGTCTCTCTGAATAGTGATGGTCAGGGCTGTGCTGGCCAGGTTGGCCAGATCTGCTAAGATAATCACTGCCACATAGCAGACCACCTATGGGGAGGGGTTGGGAGGCAGTTTGCAATCCAAAAACAGAATTTGATACGCAAATACTTTCTATGTTTTTTTTTTTAGCTGACGCTTCTACCCAAGCCAGAATTATTAGCAAGTCGTTCTCCTAACAGGTTCAGCTGAGAGGAGGGAGAAAGTACTGTTCTGTTGACTTGGTGAGTGTTCTTCCTGCCCCTCCATCAGCCCCAGATCTGATGCTAATTTTGGCCCCAAAGACAGGAGGCCCACAATTCAGTTGTCTTTGCATGTCTGTGATTTAAGGTCTGATTCACAGCTTTGAGGTAAAACACAACTCTAAAGAAAGACTAGCTAGGTTTAAACCCCCAGTCCCCAGAATGCTGCAGAACAGGCAAGTGCTGCTATCCCCAGCAGGAAGACACAGCCTGGACTTCTGACGTTTCATTTCATTGTACGAGAGGAAGATCAGTACACACGTACCATGAGCCAGCCTTCCCAGATGCCTTCGATCTCACTTTTGTAGGAGAACACCAACATTAGGACCACACAGCACGCAGTGACAGAGGAGTTCTGAAGGAACAGGGACGCATGGGCCACTGGTGGTAAAGAGGATAACCTGCTCAGCACAGAGTATTTACAGAAAAGAACAATTCCCTGCCCTATAACTTCTGCATATACATTTAACCAGATCCCCGTGCCTGCCCCAAGTGACAGTTTAATCCACATCTGTTCCACTGTAATTCAACAGAAGGTCATATTTTCCTCAAGCAGGTACAACAGAAACAATGGTTCCACAATTTAGACTGGCATCTTATACCATAGACTGCAATCCACTCTCAACGAATCAATAGCTTAAATACAAAAGATATTAGAGGCTAATGGAAGGTCATGTATTTCAATACCATAGGTAGGACCCAGATTCACAACCAGATGAAGGCTAAGAGAGATTAGGGAAGACAAAAGAGATGCTTCAGATGATATAAATGCAAGGGAAGCCTTGCGTGAACATGGCCTGACCATGGTGGTCTCCCAGCCAGTAAGAGGGCTCTGAGGTGGGGAATTCTTTGACAGGGAAATCCAAGAAAATGACAAAGTAATCTTCAAATCTTCTGCTTTCTCAGTGCAAATCAACTAACCCTTTAGATTCTAGCTGTCTCCTCCCTGAGGGGATCCTGCAGCCACATGGCTGACCAATCACCAGGAGGGAAAAAAGAAAGGCTGAAGGTCCCACATCTCTGACCACTCTCAAGCCCCCTCAAATGACTTTGCATTTTCCTCGTATGTACTTTGGAAGCATTTGTATATCTGTTTCTATTTGTTCCTTCTAATAGAATGTCAGCTCCTTCAGGGCAGGCACTACTTGACTTTTATACTTGACTTTATACTCTTAGAGGAGTAGGCATCATTCGGTGCTTTGTAAAGGCTTGGCTTTTGAAACTCATAGATGAATTAACTGGATCATTTAAGAAGAAGGTGAGAGAGATAGTGAGCAGCTAAAAGCTCTGGGGAGGTCTGTGTTTAATTGGATAAGTCCAGAAACAAATTCGAGTTTATCTGATGAATGATACTGCCATAAGTGCGTATCTCCCAACAGCAGTGGCTCTGGAATATCCAAGTGGGTGCTCCATTAACAGGTGCCCACAGTGGCCTGTGCAAGCCTTTTAATCTCATACAACTCTCATTCATGTCTTTCCTTAAGTCTTTGATGGGGAACCTACCCAGAACACGGGAAGCCTTTTATGGGTACTAATGGACTCATTTTTCTATCATTTATTGCTCGCTGCATGGCCAGTGCATCTCCCTTTTCAGTCTTTGGGCAGATATCTCTTTGATATCTTTCTTTTTTTCACATTCAATTTGTTTACTTTTAGTTTACAACATTCAGTTCTTTGATATCTCTTACAATTCTTGTTGGTAAAGATTAAAGTCTAGTCACGCTACCCACACATCTCTCCATTCCTTTCAGGTGACTGTCAGCAGACTTTGAGTTCTGGTCGATTGTGAATTCCTTATCCTGTATTTTGCCTCTTTTCGGATCCCCAGAGCATAGCACAGTGCTTGGCACATAGTAGGCACTTAGTAAATGTTTAGTGGATTGAACTGGATTGGAACCCAAAGTCATAGTAGCCTGGATCTTCAAGCCTAGGATCTCAGGGAGCTCAGGGGCAGAGTGGATAGATAGAAAGTTGGACTAGGAGTCAAGAAGATCTCACTTCAAACCTTGTCTCAGACTTAGTTGACTGTGTGACCCTGAACCTTTCACATAAGCTCTCAGTTTCCTCATCTGTGAAATCAGAGCCAAACTATGAAGATCCGAAGAGCTGGCACATGAAAAGTGCTTTGTACCCCTTAAAGCCAAATACGTGTGCTAGTCAGCAGCAGCAGCAATCAATCAATAACCTCTTAACCTCAGTTAAAGTTCTGTAAAATGCAGATAATAACAGCTCCTAGAGTTGTTGTGAGGATCAAAAAAGATGGATTTTTGTAGAGTTTGCACATTTTAAAGTGCTAGAGAAGGCTGAGCTATCAATGGTTATACATTTTAGGCACCGTGTTAGCTATTGGACAATGAATTACCTTTGTTTCTTGGTTTTCTGTCAATCCAATCTCCAATTAAAACCCCAAACACCAACACTGAGCCAGCCACCACTAAGCCAAAGACAGCTGTTAGAAGAAGGTTGCGTCCGTATAACTCTATCAGGAACACAGACAGAGCAAAGTGCCACATTCGGTCTCCCTGCAAGGTGGCCCAGGCCAAAAAGACACAAACACAAACAAAAAAGAGGCCGGGGTTGGGGACTGTTCTTCCTACAGTGACCAACGAAATTAAATTGTGAATAATATGCATAGACGTTGGGGACAGACCATCTTGCTGGGGTTTTCCAGAATTATGAAGGCAGGACAACATTTTCCTACAACACAGCCAGCTCTCATTTATCCAGTGTAGTGAGGATAGAAGACTGGATTTGGAGTCAGAGGACCTGGGTTCAAATCACTTCCCCTCCCTGGGCCTCAGTTTCTCCATCTGTAAAATGAAGGGGTTGGAGCAGGTGGCCAGCCTCTGAGGTTCCTTCCCATTCTATGGTTTTAGGTGTGGGTGAGACAATTCCCTTCCCCACCCTCAGTTTCCTCATCTTTAAAGTGAAAGGGTTGAATGTGACCTCAAAGATCCCATCCATTGTAAAGCTAAGATCCTAAAACATTGAGATGTGACCCAATGTCAAGATTTGTTTGTGAAATCCCAGTTGTTCCCAACCTCAGAGCTCTCTTAATCATTCAAAACACAAGAATAATTATTGACTTCATCTTACCCATATAGAAAGCGCACAGCTGACATAAACCAAAACTCTTGGCCCCAGGAGGGAGTTCAAAGTTGCCCCTAAAACACACACAACCAAACCATGAAAGACATTTTCATGTGAATCTTGTCAAAGACACACTAGGTTCATTTCCTCAATGGAAAGGAAAACACAGGTAGCTATTGCCCAGTGGGAGAGAAGGACTTGGAGCCCAACAGGTGGTGTTTCCCACAGGACTGCCGAAGGCATCCCAGAGGTCTAGCAGGCTCCTCTAGATCCCAAGAAGTGCCCTCAGGACCCTCCCTGAGAGGGATGCATAGCCTGAGGGTGGGGTGGGTATTGCCACCAGGCTCAAGCATCTCATCTTTTGTGCTTACCAAGACCTCCTTTCTCTTCCATGGTCACAGATGGGTTCTTTTCAGCTTAGAGCAAGCCCCAGTTTTTCAGTACTAAATATAGCTCAGGATTCAGAATCTAGAAGACCTGAGTTCAAATTCTGCTTCAAATACTTCCTAGCTGCATTATTCCCCGGCAATTCACTTTATCTCCTAATCAAACAAGTAACAGTCATGGAGCATTTTCTTACTCTGGGCCAGGTAGCCTGGTGAGCAGCGAGGAGGCAGTTGCATCATCTGTAAATCGGGGACAATGGTTATACTGACATACAGGAGAGAATGTGTGTCAAGTTCTTTGCAAACTTTGACTGCTCATATAAATAAATGCCAGTTATTATCATGGGAGAACAAATGGCAAGGAACCTGTTTCTAGCTCAGGAATCTGCCTCTTGTACATTGGGCAGAATTGTAGCACCAGGGCCACATTTCAGACCTGGGAACGATGGCTCACGTTTCTAGCACAAAGCTTTTGTCCCAACAAGCCTGTGACATGGGGAATGTGGGCATGATTCTTCTCATTTTTCAGATGAGGAAACTGAGGCTCACTAGGGTAAAGTGACCTAGCCATGTCCAAAGCGCTAGTAAGAATCAGAGCCAGAACTGGAACACACATCTTCTCACTCCAAGGACAGCGCACTTTCTACCTCATCGTGCTATAGTTTAAGAATATGACCTTGTAATAATTGTGGAAAAACTAATCATGGTACCGTGATTTAATAGCACAGAATCTTCCAAGTGGCAAATAAGGTTGAAGTCTATTGATAACTTTTAGGGAATTTTCCCTTACACCAGGATCAACAAATTGGGAAACTGTGTGGACGCTACTCTCTGACAAGAGAACTAAAGTCAGTTTCTAGTGACTGGGATCTCTCTGCATGTTTCTCTGTCTCTGTCTCTCTCTTTCTCTAGGTGTCTCTATCTCTATCTCTCCGTAACCCCTTGCCTACACTTAGCCCTGGCTGAGGGCTGTCAGAGAAAGTCAAGGACATAGCCCAGATCCAGGTAACAGCCTGGTTTTTAATTTAAAGGCATTTTCAGTTATGGAGTGAAAATAAACAGTTTGCCCTCAAGTGAAATAGAAAACAGAATCCACTTTGGCAGCTGGAGCCTTCAATTTAAATGGAAGTGATTGAATTGAGGGCTTGAAGCATATTTTCGTTAATAATTAAGCAAAGGAGCTTTTTTTTCTCCCTCCATTTCCTTGTGGCCACTAAGATCATACTTCTCCCTCTACTCTCTTGAAACCCAACAGATCTCAAAAGAAAAGCCCAGGCTCTGAACTGCACGGAGAGACCTGATTAAAGCGTTAGCCTTGAAGGCCATGGTCAGTCACCGAAGTGTCTCACTCATTTATCTCCCTGGGTGGGAGCCCTGCAGGAATTCACATTTGTAAAATTCTGTGGGATTGTCAACTGGAAAGTGCTTCTGTTGCCTTTGGTACCATTTGAAATCCGTCATGGAGAGAAGCCTTCCCCTGTGAGCAATGGCTTCTATGCAGCTCTTCAGACATGGGAGATTCTTTGGATTGGGGATTTCACTTCCCCCTAAACCCCATGCTTTGCAATTTAATCTTACAAATGAAAGAACGCAGGAGTCACTAGTGAAAACAGAACAAGAGACAACATTTTACAGTCGTCGCTCTAACAAGGTATTTTTAATATCCAATTCAATTAGGCAACAAGAAACCACTCTGAGAGAGCCTTTGGAAAACAGGCCAAATTGCTTAGTGACATTTAAATTAGAGAAATTCTGTTTTTGCAGCACATCATTACACAAAGAACAAATGCATGAAAACCCCCCATTCACTTTACTTAATCAAATCCCCCCATGCCCAGTGGCACAGTGTAATTTCAGACTGATGATGTTAACACAGCAACATTTGCAACCCAGAGAGAGATGGCTTCTTTTCCCAACCGAGATCGCTTTGGAGAGTGAAGCTTTATTGGCGACCTACCTAAACGTCTCTTTTCTCTCCTAATTTGTCTGGTGCCTACGATTTCACTCAATTTCTCTTTATTTCCATGGTCTTTGATATCGTTGGCTTCTGCCATCATTATTGCATACTGTGAACAAGAGATTTTAGAGAATGACAGATTTATTCAGGGGACCTGGCATTGTCATAAACTGTGAGAAATTAACAAGCTCTCCCTTTAATTCCAATTGGATTTCCCTTAAAAACTGCTCCCACTTGATTCTTTCAACTGGAATAAGTTAATTGTACAATCTATTACAGGGTCTACTGCATAGGAATAAAGTCAAAGGACTTGTCAACAAACGAGGCATGTTAATAATGCCCCAAACCAATTACTCAGGGGAAATAAATCTCCATCAGCAGCAATCAAAAGGCCTCCCAGTTTTAATTTATCAGAGAGAGAGAGAGAGAGAGAGAGAGAGAGAGAGAGAGAGAGAGAGAGAGAGAGAGAGAGAGAGAGAAGGAGAGAGGAGAGGAGAGGAGAGGAGAGGAGACAGAGATAGACAGAAACAGAGAAAGAGACAGAGAGAGGGGGAGAGAGTTAAACAGCAAACAGTCCTTCATTAAACACATTATGTTTCCACTTTGATTATTCAACAGGGTAAATTGATTACATTTACTCTAATTAATGAAAGTTTTAAAGTAAAAAGAAAACCACAAGCACATTTACAAGAACACAGCAATGAGCCTCAAATGTTTGCTCCCACCTGCTAAGAATTTGATTTAAAGTAAGAAGCATCTGAAGCTCAGTGAAGTGTTTTACTCACCCAATGTAGGCAGCAGGGTGGAATTTTTCATGTGTTCCAGCTTTGAGTTTGGCCTCAGTTTCCCATTCACCCCCCAGAGACTGTGTGCAAAGGTGTAACTGGTCAGTGAAAGAGTTCTAAAACTTACATGTGCCCTTGTCCACACACGAACCCCATTGTGCAAAAAGTGCTGGGTGTGCAAATGCTTCCTCTGGGTCATCAGATGAAAAGCCAGCAGTTTCTGCTCCCTGTGACAGGCTGGGAGAACATAATCAGAACTGGGCTCATCTGCACCGTCTCAATTTAAGTGCTGGGCCAAGGGAATGTGGCAAACCGTCCTGAGTCCCGTCTCTCTCCTGCTGCAACCTGCGTGGACAGAAAACCAGGGAGACACCAGAGCAGACACAACACACTAGGCCACTTCTCCTTGAGTGTGTTCCCAAAACTTGCATGTCAAATACAAAGTAGAGACTGCAGAAATATTATTAATAATGGATGGAATAGGGCAACAGGTATAAAGTGCCACCCAAATGTTAGCTCTGAAGCAGGTCGTTTCTCCAAGGTTCAGTGTTATGCTTTCTAGGCATACTCAGAAGAGTTTTGTTGGTAATAAAGCCCCAAAGTGCTGCATTTTTGTCTCAATTCCAGAACTGAGAAATCTGGGCTGAGTGGTGAGAAGGCTGACTTGTCCAAGGTCACATTACTAGACCGAGCCTGAAGTAGAACCTGAAACCAGAGCTTCTTTACTCCAAGCCCATGCAATGCGGAAAGAGCCTCCTTTCCCACACTGGAGCGCGTGTGGAGGGCAGCAGCCAGGCAAGCACAAAGCAGGCGATCCACAGGAGGGTATGGGATGGCTGCCCTCCCAGCCCCCCGTTCCTAGCTGGTCGGGGCCTCCTCAGGGTCGCCTTGTTAGACCTGTCTCACATGGCTCAGGATCCCCACTTACTTTTTCTGAATTTCATTTGCTCCAGGTTCTCTTGCTCCTTTCTGCTAAACGATGGTTTCAAAGGCTTTAATAAACTCATTTATGAGAAGGTGTACATGTCTTAATGGATCACTCCTCAAAGGGGTATTTACCACTACAAAGATATTCCTCTAACTGAAAGGAGCTAATGGTGGCATGCCAGAGATCAGGGGGAGGCTTCTGGGTATATTGTTGGGGGGGAATGTTCCGAGCCCCCTCCAAGCTCACAGCATGTCATATTGCTGGTGTTATAAATCTTACTATCCAGGACCAAAACTAAGTGATTTGTCCAGGGTCACACAGCTAGTAAACGAGCCTGGATTCAAACCCAGCCCTTCCTGACTCCATATCCCTCAGGTTTTTTTAGGAAGGATGGGTGACAGAGAAGACCTGCCTTTGATCAGGGTGTTAAAGGATGCAGCATTTCACAAGCCCTTCCTACACTTTTCAAAGCCGCCATGCCCACCTGGTGATGGGCACTAGGCGGGCCCCACTATGCGGGATCTGTAGATGCTCACTAAGGACACCTAAAAATAGGTGGCAGAAGTTGTAAGCGGAGGCCTGGGGGCAGAGGCAGCAACCCCGGGGAGTGGATACCTCTGAAGGAAAGAGGAGATGCTGATGGTGCTGCTGCCCTTACCCTGCTTAGACCATGCCCGGAGGCAGCCACTTTGGAAACAAAGACTAGATTTGGAATTGCACTGATTTAGCAACTCCCCTATGGGGACATTTCCTCTACCTGCACCTGCTCTTCAGCTTGGCATCTTAGGTAGGTGCCTGGAAGCCTTTCCCAAGCCCCTTGGCCAAGGGTCTCTCCTTGACCTCTGTTACGCCTTTGTACATAGTTTGTATGTCCTCCCTCCATAGGACTGTGAGAACCTTGAAGGGATGGCTACTTTTCCCTCTCTTTGTATCTCCTGTGCTTAGCATATTCCATGATAAACCGTTGGTACTTAAAAAATGCTTGTTGACTTGGCCTGAGATATTAAGTGGCAGACGTGCTCAGGTGCCTGAGCTGGAGCCAGGCTCTTTTGCCTTCTTGTAGAGGGTGTGATTTTGCGGCTGCTTGTCCTTCATTCTAGAACAGGACCATGGCATCAGGAAAGTGATGCCGTGACTTGCAAGTGAATTGGATTTAAGTGAGGCAGAGCTGTGCAAAGTCACCAGCCACACTTTCACCTCTGGAGCCATCTGGGTCCAGTGGCCAGATATAGATCAACACCACTGGAGGCGGCCCAGGATGCAGTGAGGGGCCTTGGCCTTTTCAAGCTAAGGAGCTTAACAGGTCTCAGAGGGTGGGATGTTAGCTGGGACTTAAAAGAAGCCAGGGAAGCCAGGAAGTGGAGATGAGGAGCAAGAACATTATAGACATGGGCAAGAGCCAGAAAACGGCTGGAATCAGGAGACGGACTGTCTTGTTCCAGGAGCAGTGAGGAGGCCAGGGTCACTGGAGGGCAGAGTGTGTGGTGAGGGGGGAGGCGTGGAGGGAAAGAGGGAGGAGGGGGGAGAGAGAGAGAGGGAGAGAGAGAGAGAGAGAGAGAGAGAGAGAGAGAGAGAGAGAGAGGGAGGGAGGGAGACAGAGAGAGAGGGAGAGAGAGAGACAGAGAGAGAGAGAGAGAGAGAGAGAAGAGAGAGGGAGAGAGGGAGAAAGAGAGAGAGAGGAGAGAGAGAGAGGGACGGCTTTAGGAAGATGACGTTGACAGCTGAATAGAGGATGTTCTAGAGTGGGGAAAGACCTGAGGTAGAAAGAGCACCCCAAAGGCTGTTGCAATATTCCAGGGCTGGAATGCTGAGCTTGTACCAGGTGGCAGCAATGTCAGAAGACAGAAGAGGAAGTAGCTAAGAGTTACAAGGTAGAAAGTATTCGGCCAGAGAATGGACAGAGGATGGGAGTGGGGAGAGAGTACAAAGTGGAGGATAACCCCTAAACTGTGAGCCTGGGTGACTGGGATGATGGGGGTGCCCTCAACAGCAATAGGGGAGTTAGGAAGGGGAAGACTGTCAGGGGGAAGCTGACATAATGAGCTGAGCTTTGGACATGTTGGTTTGAAGATGTCTACCTGACATCTAGTTTGAGATGTC
Organism: Pseudocheirus occidentalis; assembly: GCA_028646575.1. Classification (NCBI taxonomy): domain Eukaryota; kingdom Metazoa; phylum Chordata; class Mammalia; order Diprotodontia; family Pseudocheiridae; genus Pseudocheirus; species Pseudocheirus occidentalis. The sequence continues at coordinate 10,908,331 of CM053597.1, read as the reverse complement.
TAATAGGAAGTTGGAGATGCTGAGCTCAGGAGAGAGGTTAGAGCTGGATAAATCAATGTGGGCATCATCAGCATAGAGGTGGTAATTGCATCCACAGGAGCTGATGAGATTGCCAAGTGAAATGGTTTGGAAGGAATGAAGAGGACCCAGGACAGAACATTGGGGATTGACTACAACTGGCAGGTGTGACCTGAATGAAGATCTGGGAAAGGTGCAGTCAGGTTGGAGGAGAACCAAGATAACGAGTGTCACAGATGGACAGGGAGAGGGAAGTGGTTATGAAAGAGAGAAGGATGATTGGAGGTGTCAGATGCTGCAGAGAAGTCAGCAAGGATAAAGGTTGGCAAAAAGGTCATTGGCTCTGGTAATTGGAGGAACTTCGGCGAGAGCAGCTTCAGCTGAATGATGAGGTCGGAAACCATTCTGCAGAGTTCAGAAGAGAGTGAGAGAGGAGAGAATGGAGGTGTCCATTGTCAATGACATTCTCGAAGGATGGAGCTGCCCAGGGAGGAGGGAGAGAGATGGGATAGTGGGTAACAGGGTGGAAGCATCAAGGGAGGGGCTTTTGAGGATGAAGGTGCTGTGGGCATGTTTGTAGGAAGTGGGGGAGCAGGTAGGAAGAGACTGAAGGTGAGAAAGTGCGGACGGCAGAAAAGGCAATCTGCGACGAACATGGGACAGAACAGCATCGCTCGCACAGGAAGCAGAGTTTGCTTTGGCAAGGAGAGAGGTCACCTCTTCACGTGAGACAGGGATAAAGGACGAGACGGCGGCAGGAGACATCTGGGTAATGTGAGGAGGAAGGGCTAAGTCCCTGTACAGCAGGCAACCTTCATTTTTTCAGTGAAATAGGAGGCAAGGTTGTCAGTTGAGAGGCTATGGGGTTGGAGATGGAATGTTTGAGGAAGGATGGAATCATTTGGAAGAGCTCTGCAGTGAGATTATAAATAATTTTATAGCATATCAACTCTGTAAGGCTTCAAGATTTTCTCTAAATTTGTTCAGCAACAGGGAAGGGAATAAAGCAGTTCTTTGTTAAATAAAACCTCCATGTCCTATGATATCTTGTGGGATGGGGGTGGAGGTGGGGATACCTCCACAGACTGCACCCCAGCTTCTCCATGCCTGAGCAGACAGGAGGGAAAGAGGGAAGGCCCCTTTCTGGGGCCAAGTGGTGGCTGGTCCTTGGGTGATAGAAACCAAGATCTCTTTCTAGGTCTATTCTAGAAGATTCTTCTGCTTAGGAGGCCTAGGAGGATCTGCTCAAGCTGGAGGTCCTCTAGCACAGCCTCTGAGAGCCACTTTCAAGCTCAGTCACACTGTCCTCGCCTCTGCTGCAGACATTCACAGAAAAGGTGTTTGTGGGCACAGAGCTGACAAAGGAAGCCTCTAGGACTCTGTCCACTAGAGTGCAGTGGTGACCACAGTGGAGCCGTGGCTATAGTGGCCATGCATGCCACTACACACGGCCGTCGAACCCTCCCACAGGCACCGAAGCATTTGGGAAAGTCATGCAGCCCAGTCCAGAGAAAACAAGAGGGGAGCTCTGTGATGTGCCCCTCCTCCCCCAGGGACCTAGAAAATGGGCAAAAGTAATTAATTAGGGGTGGGGTCACTTCTAAGGAGGGGAAAAAGGGTGATGGAGTGAGCACCCCAGGCTGTGTTCCTTCTGTTCCCTCTACCTTCCTCATCCCTGTTGGGGGCACCCAGCCTTGCACTCATGCCCCTCATCCCATACATCCATTCAACCCTCAGGTTTTGCTGATCCTGCCTTAACACTTTTCCTCTCTTCACACAGCTTCCAACCCAGTTCCCACACCCATCTTTCACCTAGACAAGCACAATAAATAACCTCCGAATTATTCTCCCTTCTTCCATTCCATCTCCTTCCTAAATCCATCCTCCATATGTTTGCTAAACTGATGTGAACTTGAATATCAACGTGACTACATCACCCCCATTACTCAAAAACCCTCAATGACTTCCCGCTACTTCTAAAATGAAATACAAGATCCTCAGCCTCACAGGTCAAGATGGCTGTAATTCTGCCCCATCTATCTCTGCAGACTTATTCCACATCCCTCCTCTTTACTCTCGGCTCTCTGTCCAAGCGTGGGCCTCTCCCACAGTTACAGGGCACTACCTCCTCACCATTAGCCCTGGACCACTTGCTTTCCTTCAGATGACACTCCCTATGCCCCCTGCCTAGTTCTCCTTGCTGCTGCCTCTTGAAATCTGGTGTCCCCTTATCTGTGAACGTGGTGTCTCCTCCTCCTCCCACCTGCCCAGAAGAACACAAGTACCACAAGGATGGAGATTGCTTCATTTTTGTTTATTCTCCATGAGAAAGAAGAGGCCTGGCCATCTGTGGGGCTGCAGCCCACTCAGGACCATGGGGCCTTTCCAGCTACCTGGAAGCTGAAGTCTTCCATATGCCTTATCTCCCCCATTGGAATGTGAGCTCCATGAGAGCAGAGACTTATCTCTAACACTTTGCACAATGCTTTGCACACACACACATAAATGCTTCATTCATTGGTTCATTTGTTCAGAACCTGGCTCACAGTAGACACCAGTGTTGATTGAATCCCTAGTGGTAGAAGGTACTATTGTTCAAGTGTGGTCTGGGCCAGGTGGTCTGGGCCGTCCCACCCGGCCCCACCATCCTGTGATTAACCTTCAGGTCCTGTGTTTCTTTGGAGGTACCTAAATTTAACCTGATTTTCTTCCCTTAGATGTTAAACATGTGCTCCTGAGACTAGGCTGATGTGAGCAGCACAGTTCTGCCTCTGGAGAGGTGAGATTCAGGATTGCTCCATGCCACGGAGGCCCCCTGCCCCTTTCATTTCTGTGACCTGCCTGTGGTGTCCCCACACCCTGGCAGAACAGAGATGTCCCTTCTTCTCCTCACTCCAACCTACCATCTCAGTAGTGCCCTTTGGGTTCCAGAATGACCCCCTGTCTCATCTAGGAAAGAAAACTAAGACTAGTTCAGACTTTACTGGTTAAGAAGAGCTTCCTGGGTATCTCTTCTTAGGGGTATCTGCCTCATAAAAGAAGATGCCCATGGGCACCTTCCTCCCTCTTGCTCACTCTGCCTTCTGATCTCTGGCCACATTCCCTGGCTGCCTCCGTGCCTGGAATGTTCTCCCTGCCCCTCCCAGATTTTTTCAGTCCATCTTCTCTAAGCCCCCTTAAAGCTTGGCCTTCTCTCCGCTGGCTGTCCCCAGCTCACCCTGTGTCTAGCTGGCCATCACACGGTTGTTTTGTTATCTTCCCCGTTCAGCTGTGAGCTCCTTGAGGGCAGCTGGTAACCCAGGGCCTGGCATGGAGGGGCCACTAATCAATGTGTAACTGCTATCTGTCTTGGTGCCATCATTTCAAATGCATCTTCACGACCCCTTTGGGGTTTCTTTGCTAAAGATGTTGTCGTGGTTTGCCATTTTCTCTTCTAGTTCATTTGACAAGAAACTGAGGCAAACAGGGTGAAGTGACTTGCCCAGGGTCACAGAGCTAGTCAGTGTCTGAGGCCAGATTTGAACTCAGGCCTTCCTGACTCCAGGCCCGGATCTCTATGCACTGTGCCACCAAGCTGCCCTCCCTACTCCTTATGGTCCCTAATACCCTTCGAGGCTCAGTTCCAGGGGCACCTTGAGAAATGGGCCTTTTCTGATTACTCCCCTCACTCCTGGTGCCCTCCACAGACATTATCTCTGTATTTACTGTGTATGGATTTCTGCTTTTGCTAAGGCATGCATATACATGTCACCACACACACAAAGAACACAAACTTTCTGAGAGCAGGGCTTGCTTTGTTTTTCTTCCTGAATACTCAATACCTGGCATATGGTAGGTATTTAATAAACACCCACTGAAGCCCCTGCAAAGCTCCCTTTTCAGAGGGTCTAACAGCCAAACTTCCCAGCTTTGCCTTCCTGTGCCTGTGTTCCACGACCCTGGTAGAACGTGCTTCCCTTGAAGGCAGAGGCTGTCTTGGTTTTTGTCTGTGAGTTCCTAGCACGGAGCACAGCACCAGGTCCACAGCCAGCCCTTACTCTATGTTTGCTGAATAGAGTAACCTCTGAGAAGGGACAAGATTCGCTTTGTTCCTGTGACCACAGGCTTCCTTAACCACCTTCTGGATTCTCCCCCAAACTCCATCTTGCTGCCGCTGTCTCTCTCTCAGTGAGTCCCTGAGAGAGGGGGCAGCAAAGGGAGCCCCAGACACCAGCAAGGCCAGGAGGCTGGCTGAGTTAGGATTTTATTTTATCTTGCTATACAGACCACGATGAGTCACTGAGAATGCCGAAAATAACAAAGAGCATGTTTGGAACCCATGGCATGGGCAACGATTCCGACCTTCCAACTTCTTTGTTCTTGCACCGTCTGCTCTTGAATATCTCATTTTAAATACATGTCTTCTGAGAAGAAAGATTGGATTTAAGTTTGTTTTGCAAAATGCAGCAAGACACTATCTCGGCTTCAGACTCCATCCTATTCTGCCGGGTTCCCCTGGCTGTCCCTGGCCAAAAAGATAAGCCATTTTTCGTACTTTAGAGTCCGTTTTTCTCCAAGAACAGAAATAAACAATTTGCAAACAAGGCAGAATACACAGGTAATGTCTTGTTGCTAGACTTATTGGGAATAATTATACAAGGAGGAAGGGAAAGGGAATGACTGAAATATATTACGGAAAACTCATCCGTGCCTACCATTAAAGCAATTGTAAGGAGTTTTAGTGAACAGGCACCACATGAGAGAGAGTGTGTGTGTATCGGCTGTGTATCCGAGGCTGTATTCTTGGACTGGCAATCTTATAACTGATTCCTCAGTGCCTCAGTTTCCCCATTTGTATAAACTTCATGGAGCTTTTTTAAGGGGAGATGGCACGTTTTGGAGATGATATGCCTTTCCTTTAGCAATTAGATAATCAGATTAGGGGATTGTGAAAAATGGAGTCCACCCATCTTGAACACAAATTGTGGATGTATTTCAAGTTTTGACTTGAACGACAACTGGAAAGCTTCATTTTTTATTCCAAAGAGGAAGCAGAACACTGTGGGGCATTTTATATTTGGGAACACAGGACTTTCTTGTCTTTGAATCTCGTTCTGCCACTAACAAGGTGGGTGAGTTTGGGCATGTTGCCCAAAGGTCTGTTTCCTCATCAATAAAATGAAGAGGGTGGGACTAGATGATTGAGGAAGGGGAGGAGAGGGGAAGATTTATCCCTACATGATTAATGTATTCAAATCCTACCTTTGAAACTCCCTAGTTGAGTGACCCTGGGCAAGCCACTTTACTTTCGGTGGCTTTGGTTTCTTACCTCATGGGGCTATTGCAAAGAAAGTGCTTCGCTTACTTTAAAACTCCCTTAGAATATGATTAAAAAAAATTATTTAACCCTAAAGTCCTATGAACTTTAGGGTCATAGCAGCATAAGTCACAATTTAAAAACAATGACAACAAACCTTTGTAAGGTAACAAACCAGACATTTGTGCAGAGTTGTAGAAAGTTAGTGATCCTGCTTCCGAGTTGTAGCTTAGAAATGCTCTATTTCTACAGTCATTTTAACCCTTTCCAAGGATACCATCGTACAGAAAAAAAAGGCTTTGGCTGGTACTAAGGATGTTTGGTTGCTAGTCAAGTGTCTTCCATTTATTTGGAGTGTCACTCCTGCAGTTCATGATAATAAATGTTTCAAGAACATACAGCCCATGGGAAAAACAATGTCTTCAACAGTGGTATAGAAATGACTTTTTTTTCCCAATGAATTTTATTTTGTCCCTCATTCCTGAGCAACCATAGCGGGAAAGTTTTGTTATGGAAGAACAAAATTTAATTGATCTGACAGCACCTACCATTCTTGTAAGGAAGACAGTTACCCAAGGCATACATGGTTTTTACCCCAGAGAGAAATCAGGTCATTTTGGCCCAGATGTTAATGCAAAAAATAGGTGGGAGCAGAGGTCACTGACAAGTGCCCATTGATATTAATCATGTTTACTTTCCTGAGTTCCCCATTAAAATCTTGATGACTAATAACACCTACTTTGGTTTATCTGAAACTGGCAGATCGATCCAATTTCGACATTATTCCATAATGTTCTCTTTTTTATATTTCTCCTTCAGAATTTCACTCACCACATAAAGGTCTCTGGTTGCATGGGCTCAAATTTACAGGAAAGAGCCTACCTCTTCTCTGTTAATCCCTAAAATTTTCAGTACTCACTAGCTGCAATGTTAGGGGAGCCTAATGAATTAGAAATGTGTCCACTGGCTCACAAAAACTTAATGACAGAGGGAATAGAGTCATCCATCGAGTAGAAAAAAGGTCAGAGGGCCAAGTGCTAGTTTTGAGAATGGGGGTTAGTGGCCGGGGCACTGGGTTTGGAGGGAGAACCCTCATCTGGCCTCAAGCCATAGCATTCCTAATCACATACCCTTGGTCACTGAGCAATCAGATAATGAGATCAGGGGATCATGAAACGGAGCCCACTGATCTCAAATACAAATTGTAGATGTGTTTCAAGTTTTGACTTGAACGACTGGAAATCTTTTTTTTTTTTTATCACAAAAAGGAAGCAGAAGTGGGATATTTTATTATGAGTTCCTTAATCCCACAGACACTCAGTTTTGTCATCTGTAAAAGGGGAATAACACACAAAGGTCTATTTTGAGTCTCAACATGCAGTTATGTAAGGTCTCAGCCTCAAGGCACTCAGACCCATGAACTGTTATTATCACGGTTTGGATGGGAGCATAAGCATATACACACAATGTAGAAGCTGATGTTTCTAGGGACAAACAACTTTTACTTCTGATCATTCCTGTTTGTTTCTGCTGTCTCAACCAACAAAGATGATCATTGGATGGGTGAGAATAAAATACAAATGGTTAACAGGAGACTAAAAGCCAAGACATATAAGGAAGAAAGTGAGGCATAACCTACTGCCCTCAGCAGCTTCAAGATGTTGGGTCCACACTCCACACTCACAGACCTAGCCCATTTCTACCCTTCTCCTTCTTGGGTAGGAATGGGGATTGAAGGCATTCTAGGCACAGGGAAGGGTGCAGATGAAGATACAGAGAAATGAGAGCTCCACACATCTATTTTGGCAAGAGTGTGAAGTGTGGGAAGGGGACTAATCTGGGATTAGACCAGAATGTGGAGGCTCTGACATGCTGGAAGGGTTTGAATTAAATGTGATGCCCACGGGGAGCCACTGAAGATTTCTGAGGAGGGCAGGTGCAGGGCCACATTTATGCATGAGAAATATTATTCTGGCAACACTTCAAAGAATGAATTGCAGTGGGAGTAGGAGTGGGGAGAAAAAGGGATAGAAGAGGTGGCAAAGTTGATAAAAATAATTCAGGTAAAGGATAATGAGGGTCTACAGACCCCAGAGTACAGTCCAGGAGCAACAGGACCAGAGAGGAAGCGATGGAGAAGACTAAATAACAGCTCACCTTTCCCAAGCGTTCCATGGTTGGCAAAGCACTTTCTCCCACTGCCCTGTGAGATAAGTCATACAGGTGTTTTTATCCCCATTTCACAGACAAAGAAACAGAGGCTTAGAAGTGGCAGAGAGGAGTCGGAGATCTTTCCCACAATGAATACTGTCGTTACTAATTGCCAAAGTTAGGACCCAAACTCAGGTCTCAGGACTCCAAGTCTGGGGTTCTCTCAACCACTGCATGCCTTTCAACAAAGGTTCAAATGTCAGATGTAATTCTACCATTTTGAATTTCTTTTGCCAATATGACAATCAATCTGATCTTAGGACCTCAGAGTTGGAAGAGACTTTCTAGAAGGAATGGTTAATTTTTTTTAATGTTCGTTAACTTATTTCAATACGATTGGTTTCTTTTTTAATTTCATAGATTTTATTCTATGCATTAAAAAAATCTAAGAAGAACCCGGGGGCTTTGCCAAATTGCCCAAGGAACCCATTACACAGAGAAGGTTAAGAACCTCTGCTACAGGAGGAGTGAAGGAAGGGGAATTAGCACTTATGTAGCACCTACTGTGTACCAGTCCCTATTCTAAGGACAACCCTGAGAGGGAGGTGCCGCTGTTAACCTCATTTTAAGCTGAGAAAAAGGAGGCAGAGATAAAGTAACTGGATTTAATCACCTACATCAGCTTAGTTAATTGACTTAAATCATCTGCTCCGATTCCCTCAATTTTATTGGTGGGGAGACTAAAGCCCAGAGAGGTTAGGTCTCTTGCCCACAGTCAGATGCCTAGTATCTATGGCAGATAATTCAAATACCACCCAAGTAGCAACCAGCCACTACACAACAGGAGACATGCTCGGCGTCCTCAGGATATTTGCAAATGTCTTCTTGACATTCAAATCCAACGAAGTTCTGCCGCCTGAGGAAAACGCCTGTTTTGCCCACACAGAAAACCAAATAGACGTGAACTCCATTTCTGCATAGCCCCCATATCCTTTCGGTCTCGACTCAGGCCTTGCATAAGTGGCAGACGCAGCACAAAACACTGATTTGTTCATCAAATTCTGTCAGGCGGGAATAAGGGACATTTTTATTCATTTTAAGGAATTAATTTTAATCTTGGAAAATTTGAGAAGCAAATTTAAGACAAATGAAAGATGTTACTTCCTACAGTAGGTAGATCTGGTCATGGAGAAGGCTACTAGGTGGATCAAGTGCAGGACCTGGAGGCAGGAAGACCAGAGCTCAAATCTAGCCTCAGAACTTTAACTACTAATTGCCCCAGTTTCCTCATCTGTAAAATGGATTTAATAATGATAATAATGACAGCATCTCCCTCCCGTGGTTGTTGGGAGGACAAAATGAGACATTTGTAAAACTGCTTTGTAAACATTAAAATGCTTCACAAATGCCAGCTGCTATTAGCATGATTACTGTCATTCTCCTATCCAATTAATTTCAGCAGCCTCTAGGATAAAATAGAAACCCTTCTAGGTAGCCTTTAAAGGCCATCGCAACCTGGTTCCGCCCAATCTTTCCATCCTCCTGCACTCTGAGATCCAGGCAGACTGACTTTCTCTCTGCTCCTCACACACTACACTCCCTCTCCTGATCTGTGCCTTTGTACCAGCCACTCTCTGTGCCTCCGATGTCCTTCCTCCCTTCAACACGGAGCCTCAGCACCAGAATCTGCACAAAGCCTTTCCTGATCCCCATGCCCGCTTATTTTCTACCCCCACCTGCACTGGACTACTTTGCACTTATATCACACGCAGGCACACACTGTCCCTCCATTAGAATTGTGAAAAGGAATTATTCTATTCTTTGTACTTGGAACCCCAGCATCTAACACAGGATTTGGTTGATATTGCCCTTTCCTCTCAAAGGGGACCATGACGTCAAGGAGGTGACGCCATGACATACAAGTGGATTGGATTAAGCGAGGCAAGGCTGTGCAAAGTCACCAGCCTCGCTGTATCCTCCAGAGCCATCTGGGTCTAATGGCCAGATATAGATGAAGATGACTAGGGATGGCCCCAAAAGCCTGGATATATGGTATGCAGTATTATATGCTTATCGACTGATTGATTAAATTAATTGCCTCCAAGAAGTGATATAGGCTGGAAATATGAATAATTTTAGAAATGGTTTAGAGAAAATAATTAATAACAGAACTGTCATAGGTTACTTTGACAATCAAGGTATTTTGAAGCACCCACCTAAACTTTCAGGTGAAATTCTCTTTTACAACCTGCCCAGATAGCATAACTTCACTCCCAGGCCGAGAGGTCTTAGACAGTATGGGAGTTTTCATATTCTGGTTTGTGGGTTGGACAGAATTTGGAAAATTGTACATGCTTTTCAACCATCTTATTCTGGCCCTCAAATAAAAATCTATCTTTAAAAAAAATTTTTTAAAAATAAAAAATAAACCTTCTCCTGGTAATGTTCTATGGCTAGAAGGACCAAAATTGTGGGTGACCCTAAGGCTGGGGCGAAAGTTCATAAAATATTCTCAATGATGACTGATGCATGAGAAATATCCTGAGGGAGGGCGCCAGGGAAGGGTATGATTGTCTAAGGAAATGGGCCGATTATTTAGCAAGGGTAAGGAATAACAGCTGTAGAGCCTACATGTTGTATGGGTGCCCACGGAATGTAAAAGAGCACACTGGACAGATGCTCTGGGAAGGACCACTAAGTGAAAATAGATGGCCTGCAGAGTATCTTCAGATGTGGCTGGGCTGCCATTTGCACTGATAGACCGAATATCTACACTGAGGAAACCACATATTCACTGAAGCAGGTATGTGTAAGTACTGTTTAATCAAGTGCTTGTCTTTATAGTATCTGAATTTGTTTGTCCCTACCAGCAATTTGGTTGATTTAATTTGTGCCTGTGTGCACAGAAATAGACACTTGTTTAGAATATGATTTTAGACACTCGATAGCTATAAAAAAAGCAAAGATCATCCCTACAGCACAGGGTTACTTATTTCTGTATGTGTTTGTGTCACGGACCCTTCTGGCAGTCTGCTGGAATCTGTAGAGCCCTTCTCAGAACCGTATTTTTAAATAATTGAAGAAAATGTTATATTTTAGCTAGAAGTTAGTAAAAATAAAGATGTAATTATTTTCTCATCCACATTTACAGGCCCCAGGTTACAAAATCTCTTTTCTAAAGAAGGATGGTTAGTTGGTTTTTTAATTTGACAAACATGGATCTTTTTCTGCATCAGGAAAAAAAAAAGTTAGGCCCCAGTTTGTCCAACTTTCTGACCAGGGAGGGATTTTTGCCCCAACTACACAGATGATTGCTTCAGTTCTCTCTTTTTGGTGTGTGCTGATTTTGTCTTCAGTCACCTTATCAACCTGTTATTCTACTGGTTAAGGTTCTGACTGACACCTGTGATGCTTTCAAGTGAGGAAGATGATCACTTGAGAGAGACGGTTCAGGGAAACAGAACAAATCTCCAGATCTTTTCCTGGTGGGCATGATTCACTGCCCCCTGCATTTGAGCCTCTTCTTGCAGAATGCACACCGATCCATCAATGTTAATATTAATATGTCCCAAACCAGCAAGGTCCTGCATTGATGGGAGTTGCATAGATTTAGAATTGGAAGGGACTCTAGAAGTTGAGTCCCACCCCCTCATTTTATTAAAAGGGAAACTGAGGTACAGAGCAGATAAGTGACTTGCTCATGGTCACAAAGCTAGAGAAAAAGAATTATAGGAGATGAATCTAAGAGAATTCAAAGACAGAAATGGTAGTAAGAATGACCTAGAGATGAGGTAGAGGGAGAGTATGCAGTTAATCTGGGCTAAAAAGGAATTTTGACTAAGTACTTGGAATAAAAACTACGTGAAATGAAATTATTTGTGCTTTCATTTAGTGGGAGAAGACCCTGGATGTGAGGGTGAGAACAGTTTGAATTTTATGCAGAAGGAATCCAGGGAAGTAGCCAAGAAAGCAAGAGGGGAAATGGCCCAGACTGAGGCCAGACTCTTCCTAATACACTTTTTATGAGAATCTGGATGTGCTTGGTTCAATTTAATCCAACCAGCGCATGTGGAAGAGTGAGATGTACCGCGGATGTATTTGAGAGAACAAAGTACAGAATGAAAGAAGCATGGAGGGAGATGCTAAGACGGCCTCGCCCTGGTCATTGTCATCCACATTTATCTATCACCTTAAAGCTTATAAAACACTCTGCCATGTTATCTCATTTCATCTTTACAATGATCCTCACAACAAGGAGGGCACAGTCTTTCTCTCCATTTTACAGAGAAACTGAGGCTGAGCAAAGTGGCATGACTTGCCAAATGTGAGAAGTAGAATTCAAATTCAGGTCCTCCCAGGTCTCAGTCCAGCACATGGTGCATTACAAGACACACTGCCTCTTGAAGTGATCCCAGAGAAAGTTTTAGGGCCATAGGACTTTGTGCCAAAGTCCATACACAAAAATGCCTAATGTGCCCAGGCATTAGAATGAAGAGAGGTGTGGGATATGTTGGGGAAGGCACTGGATTTGGAAGGAGAAGGGTTGGGTCTGAACTTTTGGGCAAGTAAATTCACCTTTCTTTGGTCTTGATTTCCTGTTTCTGAACTGAAGGGTTTACTAAGGCTCCTTCCAGCTGTAAATCCAATTAAGTCAAGTGGATAAGTGCCCACTATGCATCAGGCACCATCTTCCTGTATGAAGCTGACCAAGCGGCCCAGTTCCACTATTAAGAGCAATCTCAATCCACAGAATGTCAAAGCTGGAAAAGGAACTTGGGACAAATCTTATGGAGGGAGGAAGTTAAGCCTGTGGGTGGCAAAGTGACAGCTCGTCAAGTATCCTGATGCCTAGCTGGGTAAGTACACACCAGCCAATGTCCCAAGCAGCCGCCACCATTGCTCAGACAGCCGTATTCCTGAAAGGCTTAATCTGTTCATGGTTTGCGTCAGTATTGTGTACTGTTTTTAAACACACACATACACACACACACACATATTTCAGGATGATATGTTCCAAAGTGTTTATTTAAATGGGATTGTTCTTTTATTCCTCCTAATTCATTTCTGGGTTAGGGAATTTGGTCTCCAAAATTCTTTCACTCGGGTTTCTTAGGGTTTAATTCGCTATAAATCTGAAATATGGGTTTTCCTCCAGGAGAGTTGGGGATATATAGTATTATTTCCAGGGGCCGTGGTTCTCAGCAGTCTGCAGTGTGAGCACACCAGTCCAGCTCTGCTCTCTCTTTGCCCAGACTGAGCATGCCAAGCTTACGCTCCTTTCACTCCAGACCTCCATAACCCTTTTCCATGTATTGCTCCTGAAGACAAGTCGCTCTCATCTCATCTTTCCAGGGGTAATCAAAATAATACCAGTTGTGATAGTAACATTGATGTAGTGTTTACGATGTGCAGATATTTCCCAATTCTTACTTCATTTGGTCCTCCAAGCAACCTTGGGAGGTAGACACTATCACTATGCTAGGTTTACAGATAAGGAAACTGAGGCAAACAGCAATTAAATGGCTTGCCAAGGGTCACAAGCTAAGAAGTGTCTGAGGTTGGATTTGAACTCAGGTCTCTCTGACTGCAAGCCCAGTGCTCTATTGGACAGGGGAGGAGAGAGCAGGTTATCATGGCACCTCATCAGATGATGCTTAGCCAGAGCAAGAGAATGAAGCAAACCTCTGCTGCTATTCGAGCTGCCTCCTATTTCTGCTGTGGCAACTCTGCCATCCAGACGCAACAAGGAACCCCAAGAGACCAAAGCGGTGAACAAAGCCAAGAGGCACGTAGGACCAAAAGGAACAACATGGAGATCTTCCATTGCCTGTCGAGCTCAGAAATCATTCTGTCTCTGCAGCTCCTGTCAGGAAGCCCATGGGCTCTCTTGGATAGAGCCATTTTCATGGCCATGGTTGAGCAGCTTTGGGGACTCAAAAATAGTAGACTGCCTTAAGTGTTATAATATTAGAATGGAATTCTACACGACTCTGTGCAATGCATCATGGCAAAGTTCATGGATGCTTTTTACCCTATTAGCTCATCTTGACCACTGCGAGTCTGATCAATTCAATTATTTATTAACTTCAAATAAATACCTATTATAGAAAATTTGCTTGGCATGTTCTTTCCTATAATGTTAGCAAACCCAGAAAATTCAAACCTCCTATAAAAGCTGTAAAAGATACTTGCTGATCTGAAAATACTTTAACAGATTTCTGATACAAATCCTTCCTCATGGAGAATTAATTATATATGCCTTGGCAGACTTTTGGGGTTTCATCTGCAACACCCTATAGAGTCTCTTTAGAGCTGTGGGGGCCAGCCGATGTGTGTTGATTGTTCTGTGACAGGCCTGCCCCAGCTCCCAGTCTCCATTCCAGGTATGATGCTCTTTGTAACACTCCCATGTGCAAACACGGGACACTGTTGGAAACAAGCTTCAGTCTACTAGACATCCATTATGTATTTATCTCATCTTTGCCATTGGAGTCCCACATGACGTTGCATTGTTGGGAGATAGAACCTATAGTTTTACCAGCAGAAAGGAATCTTATTGATTGATGGAAGGGGCTGTTTCACTTCTATCTTTGTGTATCCAGCCTGGTCACTACAGTTCCAGGTGCATAGTAGGCATCGTATTGATTGGTTGGCTGAATTGTTTGCTGTAGGAAATGTCTTACTGTGCCTACTTTCTTCTCATTTCCAACAAGAATGCCTTTGGTATCTATCTGTGCAGACCCCTCTCATAAAGCCTTCATAGGGAAATAAGAAATTGGGCATATGTATTGGTAGTTGCTGACATGTTTTTCTTACTTCTCTTTTTTCCATTCTCAGCATTATCTTCTGCCCCTTGAGAGATCCAGAAAATGGATTTTTCCGCACTTTTCAAATTGTGTCACCGGCTACATGGAGTTTTTCTATTCGTTCTTGGTCCGGCTCAATCACCCTTTTGAATTTTATTCCCCTAAGGACCATTTCCACTTCCTCACATAGCACAAATGTGGTGATTCTAACTGCAAATGGTGAGAATAGATCAGGAAAGAAATGTTACCAAATTGATTTCATTTTAAATTTCACATGCTCTCAGGACAAGCTGGGCTATACATTAAGTTTTCTTCAGACTTGTTTTTGCTTCCTGTTTAGGTTTGCCCTTCTCTTAAGTTTCAATGATCTTCCTCCACAGCATCTTACAGATGTGACTATACTCTGAACAAATATTGCTCTTGGTTGCAAGGCTATTTGGTGAGACCGAGGGTTTGCTAACTGAGACAGTTTCTGGCTTCCTTTGGACTGATGGTGATCATTTTAACACTGAATAAAATCCTTAGAAAGAGTAAATATCAGTCAATGAAAAATCTTACCTTTATCCACTGCCTGTTTTTCAGTGCTAACAACTTAAGTAGGTTGTCTTACAGTTGTTTTAATTAATGTCGTATTTCCCAATCACTAACTGCTCTTTAACTTGATATTTTGACCTTTGTCCTAATTATTCAATCAGCTGACTGCAGCCAGCTTATTCTGAAATGATACCCATGCCAATTAGTTAGCTATTCCCCTGTGAGATAGCCAATTTCACCGATGTGTGTGTATGTGTGTGTGTTATTCCGTGTCCACCATGTCCATGATTCTTTTCTTCCATAAGGTATTCATAAAAAAGTTGATAAGCTCTCTAAGAGACATATAACTTCCAGTCCGTTCTCTGACATCCTCCCCAGTGCCCATCTTCTTACTCACTTCAATATCTACGTCTGTGCTGCATCTGAGGACCCTACCCAGGCCTTGTAGGATTTTCCTACTGCACCAACCACAACAGGGATTGATACATAACCTGAAGTTACCATCACCATGACCTCTTTTAAGCTATCCTGAACTACACTACAAAGTGAGACTGTTGCTCTGGGGTACATGAAGCAAACAGCTCATTCCCTCTTTGAGGAGAACCGACAAGCTCTCCTTCCATTTCACTTCAGCTTTTTTATGCCTCTTCATGTAGAGAGACCATAAACCTAGTGCTAAAGGGAACTTAGTTGTTATCTAGTCCAGCTCACTCTTTTTACAGATGAGGAAACTGAGGCCCTCAGAGGTTAATTAACTTACCCAAGGCCACTTTAGAAATAAGTATCACAGACAGGATTTGGACCCACACCATCCAGAGTCGATGCTCTTTCTACTCTACCAAAGTGCCTTCTAATGCTATTATTACTGGTATGCTTTAGGTCTTCCATTAGACCAGTGGTTCTCAACCTTCCTAATGCTGCGATCCTTTAATACTTGTATTGTGGGCGTATCTGCATGTGGGTGGGCCCTCCTGGAGACAGATAGAGAAGCAGTGTCTCGGTTCCTAAGACCATCGGAAATATGTATTTTCTGATGATCTTAGGCAACCCCTGTGAAAGGGTTGTTCGACCCCCAAAGGAGTCACAACCCACAGGTTGAGAACCGTCGCATTAGACTACTAACAATTAAATCAATGTTGAGAGATGATCTAGAAACTGTTTGATCTTTAGTCCCCTCTGTCATGCTTTTCCATAGCTCTATCTACCACTGACCCTAAAGAAATGGAAAAGGACAGAGGACTGAGAGCCATTTTGTATTTGTCTTGTCCAATGGGTTACAATGGCTAAAGAATTCATTGGCTAGAGAGCGACGAGCCTCTGGCCATTTAGTCTGGCCAGTCCTTCGGAAATAGGACATCATATATGTTCGTTTGTCCATTATCTGTCCAGTTTGATAGAACCTGCTAGAATTCGTTCTATTGGAAATACCTTGAGGAATTCATAATCATCTCTAGGCCATGATTAGGCATGAGCATTAAGATCTATAATGCAGTTTAAAGACATATTTTCTATTTTCACAGCTCCAAACACATTCACACAGTAGAACCATTTAATGGAAGATTAAGTTTTTGTACTGAAGTAAAATCTAGTTGAAGCTAGGTAGAAAGGGGAAGAAAAGACACAATTCAATCCCTACCTCTTCCAATTTCTTTGACTGGAAAAATGACACGTGATTTGCATATATTGATATGTAAAAGTTATAACTGTTCTGCCCAAATTTATGGATGTGGAGGACAGATTGATTAGTTAGATCCTAGCAGGTAAGTTCCTCTATGCATTCATGTTAGTTAAGGCCATTATGAGAAATATTTCAGCTGACCAGTATGTCCCTTACTAAATTATTCCTGGGAACTGTTTCCAGGACAAATACATTATAGTTATAAAGACACTTCTAGTTCTTTGGATAAAAGGTTAATTTATAAAAGTAAAGTTTTACTATATTATTTTTTGAAAACTACTAGTGTGATTATTTAGATGTTTCCTATTGTCTCTAGATATATGTATTCATTTCTACATAAGAATACTACTTAGAGGGGCGGCTAGGTGGCGCAGTGAATAGAGCACCGGCCCTGGAGTCAGGAGGACCTGAGTTCAAATCCGGCCTGAGACACTTAAAACAAAAACTAGCCATGTGACCTTGTGCAAGTCACTTAACCCCAACTGCCCTCCAAAAAGCAAAAAAAAAAAAAAAAAAAAAGAATACTACTTAGAGCAGAGACCCTGAAGTCAGGAGGACTTCAAATCCAGTCTCAGACACTTGACACTTACTAGCTGTGTGACCTGGGGAAAGTCACTTAATTCCAATTCCTTTGCCTTCCCCCCTCCAAAAGGAAAACAAAAAGAATACTACTGTTAGTAGCAGACAAGAGCCAGGTCCGAGCATTTCATTTTGAAATCATTTCTATTGTATACAAACTATAAAATTTTGAATCACACCTTTGCTTGCAACCACCCAAAAAGAATGTATTGAGCCCCTATAATGTTTAAAGTACTGTGCCAAATGCAAATGGGGACATAAAGTCATGGTCCCCGCCCTCTTAAGAATTTATAATTTTCTTAATTTATAAATTAATGTAATTTATAAGTTACATTTATAATTAATGTATTTTCTTAAAGAAAATACATAGGAATTAAGTAAAGACAAAAAGCACAGTTACTTAATTCTACCTGTTTCTTAAAAACAACTCATCAAGCTTTCAGTATTGTTAAGCACTGAACGCCAGTTCGCTTCCTTTTTCTGAATCAAAGCCCTGATCGACACAGTATGACTCCTTACAGTACACATCTCCTCCGGTAGAACATTGGTTCTGCCATCTATTTTATCCCTAAGGTCCAATGAATGGCTTAGCACTGAGAACTAGTTCTCCATGTTGAACTCAACTCATCTAGATCCCCTTCCTCACTTTCTTTCCACTTTCCTTAACTTCTACTAATTTTCAGTGACAGGGATTTTTGTAATGAGTACATGATCTGGAAGCAATATTTTACTTCAACTTTTATTTCATTAAAACCTGTTTATTAGCAGCAACATTCTGCTATATAAAGTACTATATATGGAAGACAAACAATATACAAAACTTCAAAAAACTAAACTCCAGTTTATTTTCATTGCCATAAAAAGGTAAATAGCACATAAAAAGTATTCAAACTCGTGGTTTATTTTTCAGGAATGTAAACTCTAGGTATACAATTAAAAACAAAACATTTAAGATGAAAAGGTTAGTATCACTACATGATCAGAAGAAAAGGTAAGAGGAGAAGTGGTGTACAACAGGAACTACACGTGAGAAAGCAGTTTTAAGAAATAGGATCTCAGATTTGACTGATAAAAACACCTCCCATCAATGCATGTGTACTCCTGGACTAAATGGTCCTCTACTATTAAAAAAGTGACAGCACATTTGCCACTCTGCCCAATGGTGCATGTAGTATTTATAGACAGAGTCACACAGTACAAAAAGACAAAATATACTTTACACTATCCTGGAGAAATCCCAATGTACTTATAACACTGATATGGATAATGGACAGTACTGAACATAATGGTACTAAGGAAGCCTGGAAAAAACCCATCCCAATCATACGTCATCTTCCTTTTTCTTCCCATGGCTGGGAAGGTTCCATCATACATTGTCTATTAACTATCTTTAGCAAGAGTACACAAAGGCCAACAAATGATCCTCTCTTCAGAATCAGATAACCACAGAATAAAACACCTATCTACACATATGCTGAGATTTTTAAGCCACAAAAAATGTTCCACTGAGAAGTTAAGAAGATACAAACTTTGCAGGCCCTCAAGGGTAACATATCTCTGAAAGTCTCGCCCTCTGCAAAGGAGAACTTTAGGTCAGCTTCTAAATTCAAATACAAGACTGCTTCACTTTCTCAATACTTAGCTGCAATATGTCTTCTGCTCCAGACTATGAATAAAATCGAACACAGTGCTAATGCTTTCATTTTATTTTTCCAAAGAATATGTAATCCCTTAGAACTGGGATAGGTCTTAACTGTTTTGGTTCAAATATATATTTCCTTTTACTTAATTTCAAGTTAACGTTTAAGAGGATCAAGTTAACATTTAAGAAATGTCTAACGAATGTTTCATAATTAAAAAGGATAAATAAAACTGCTTCTCCAAAATGACCTTCAGGAAAGATTCCAAGATAAGGAATCTCCAGGAATCAGCCTTTTCCTGCCTTGGCATAAAATCCTCCTATTTCCTTCTGCCCTAGCCCATCAGGACCCTCTGAGTTCTCTGCAGGAGCGGGAAGACCCCATTCTTCCCAGCACCTCAGAGAAACCGTATGATGCCCTCTTGAATCTCCCAGTGGAGAGAGAACTACTTTACCTTCACACCCTCAGGGATCCCCCATGTTGAAGTGGAAGGAGAGTGCCAGGGCAGGGAGGGATATTCCTGGAGCCCCCCCACAACCCAATCTGTATGGACTGGGTCCAGAACTGTCCTTAAGTCCCTCTGGGTGGGAGGGCACAAGATCAGGATCTCCTCGTTGTTAGAAAGCATTACTGGGCACAAACGTGGGAAGCACAGTTGTGTCAGGATCACTGTAGCCCAGTTGTCATGTTGTATGTCAACCTGCCAGCAGCAAGATCTGGGGCACACTCATCCATGACTTTATTGCTACAGTTGTATCGTTAGATGATATAGGTTAATGTCAGACAAACGTAATGTATATAAAATTACATTAACATTTTCCTGTAACAAATAATTTGTCCATGATATATCATGAGAATAATAGGAGGAAAATACTGAGAATTCTAAGGCAAAAGACTAACCCGGCAACTGACTTGCACTGTTATCCCTAACACCAAAATAATTCACAACAGGGTGAAAATACAGAAGTCAGGTCCACAATTGGCATCTCCTCAATACTCAGTGTTTTCTGAGAGTTTGCAGCTGGGGCACCAACTACCAAAGGCTTCCCTAATCTACATAACCTTCCCTTGTGAGACTCCACCAGAAGTAACAACCTGCTTGAGATTAAGACTAAAGACATGAATTCATTAAGAGTATTAATACTGTGGCAGCTAAAGAAAAGAAAATCCTGCAGCTCTTTGTTCTCCTTACAGATAGGAATAGGGAAGGAGTCCTCGTGACCTTTGACACTCACAATGGCACCCAGACCTCCCTGCTGAAGGATAGAAACCCCTCCTTCGCCAGCAGGAGCTTTCCTGGTCTATACCTGTCTGCCTGTTAGCTGCTCCACAGACCATTAGAGCTCATCCCAAGTTTAGTGCCTGAACCTACAGAAAATGAATCTTGATAATATTTCTAACTTGGTGGTATTCAGAGCTGAGAGTCATAAGTTTGTGCTTTGGTTTTTACAGATTCATTTCTGACCTAAGTTTGAATAAATCAGCACTTTAATGGACGCCCCCCACATGTTCTTCTTCTATTTCTGACCCATGCTTAAGGAAAGACTGTAAAAAGCAAACATCCTAAATCATTGTCTATTTTTCTTTGGATTTAAGGGGAGGAGGCAAAAATATGTAAATGCCATTTGACTGTTAGCGAAACAGGCTCTGAGAGTAGCAGGTAAAAAGACTGAGGGGGCCAACTGGTCATTTTGGTAACTGTGTTCAGATCAGTATAAGGACTATTTAAAATATAAACAGTTTTCGTAGGAGGCAGCCCCTTGTTCCTGTGTGGGGATTTTACATTTATGGCCCCAAAGCAGGAAAAGTGACCACCCTCAATGACAATCACCCTGTAAATGTTTTTTGTTCTTTTATGGTCTGTTATTTTCTTTCATGACATTGTGCAGTTGTAAAACTTTTAACATCTAAATTCCTTTATTTGCATAGAAACTTAATGCTGTACAAGAGGAAAAATTGACAGTTATCTTGGCTTTTAATATCTTTCCTTCTCTTTTCTTTTTGCTGGAATGCTATGGGATTTACAGTGACTTTCCAGCCATAACAAAAGAAAGGCATTCTCCTAACTAGAGAATCAAACTAACTGGAATTTCCAAAATAGAAGAGCTGGAGAAAGCGTCCACCTCAGCCCCAGGGCCCTATTACAACCTGGGAGGAAATGGTGAAATGAAGGTTTACCAGCTCAACCAGCAGCAGAAAACACCACCATCGGACAGGTGGGATCCAGCTTTCTGCTGAAAGCTAACTATTGCTAAGGCCTTCAATCACCTTCCAGGGTGGCCCCAGGCTCTGATCAAACTCTGGTCCCAACCAGGAGATACTTCCCTTGATGCTGTCCCTCGAATATACATGGTTTCTCATATGACTGAGGATTTTGCAAAACAGACTCACTAAAATGGTGGTAGGATTTCTAGAGTTTCATTACAGCCTCACCTTTTTATCAACAATCAATGACATCCATCTACACTGAAGGTCACAATAAAACTAACAAAAAGAGCCAGCCAAAGTGATCAGACGACCTGCCGAAACCACATCCTGACTTCCTCAGGAGCTGATAAGACTATCCTCCAGCTGGGGGAACCTGGGAGAGTCAGGGAAAAGGGAACACGGCCAAGGAAAAGCCAAATTACAAGTTAACTCATTGCACTGGAGACACTGCTTGCCATTCCAGCTGACCTCCAAAACTGAAGACATCTGTGAGTTCTTGTCAAAAATAGGAATGAAGGAAGGACACAAAAAGGAAGAAAGTCTCCCAATTCACTGCTTATGTGGGGATAAGCCTCAGTGCTAATCAGTTGACAGAGTGATGCTGATGCTAGGGGGTCTCTGTTGGCTGGGTGGGTGTTTAACTGGAACTTGAGGCTCTATTCTTTCAGAGATATAAATCAGCTTTTCCTCTTGCAGACTGCAAGCAGAAAACCTGTTGGCATCTGTGCCTGTCCCACCACCGCCTGCAGCGCCCGGGTTGTGAGGGACATTGCCACCACTGACTTGTTCAAAAGACTTGCTGAAGACGGTGGTGGCCGTCCTGGCCAGGCTGTGGCTGCCAGGCTTGGGCAGAGACTGGCTGGTAGTCAGAGTGAGCCTCTTCAGAGACAGCAGCTCGAGATTCTCGCTCAGGGCTCTGGGATTTTGTTTTCGAGCTGAGTGCTCTCTGCCCGATTCACTGGAGGCTTCTTTCTCTTTTCCTCCAGTTCGGCTTCCTCCCGACCTTCGTGGATTCTTCCCTAAACTAGTCTTGCTGGTGGTGTTGGAGTTTGATAAGGCAGCCTGGCCAGTGCTAGATGCAGCCCTGGAATAAAATCCTTCATCAACTTCAGAGATTTCCATTAGTTCCTCTTGGCCTGTTATATCTGTATTACCTAAACAAACAGATGATAATAATAATAAAAAACATCAGCATTTAGTCATTCACATAGGATGATTAATTTTTACAAATCATTTTAGATTTGGGTGTTTTTAGAGCACATTTCAAAGAATGAATCAAAACAAACACTACCCCAGCACTACACAGCAGAAATGCCCCTGTGTGATTTAAATGATAGCAATTAAGGATGTATTTAACACAAAAGCAAAAAGGCATGCTGTTACCTCACTCGGTGGTATCTGAGAAAGATCATCTCCTACAATTCATGCAAAAGATTAGAAAACCTCATGAGGAAAACTAGGGGCAAAAACCCTCCTAATGCATGTGCTGCAGTGAGCACAGCTCCCAAGTACCCCATCTCCATTCTTAGACTTTAGCAAATACTTGAGTTAAAGAGTGCAAAAAACGGACAGGGCCCCTTCTCCGTCAGCCTGGGTTAGGTCACTACTTTGGTATTTCAAATACAGTCTGGACTCTGAAAATCAGGGTCAGGCTTTTGCTTTTATGTTTCCCTCCACTGGAGAAGGGAGACCCTGGAAATACCTAAAGAAGTACTTTGAGATTCTATCTGTTAGAATTTGAAACAGACAGCCTTCTTATCAATGGTGATCGGTGACACTGCCACCCACAGAAAGCAGAGACTGCTCACTTCCTGCTCACTTTCTGCCCGTGTTTTTCCTACCAATTTTGTGCTTGCTAAAACAGGTCGGATCATTCCAAGTACTGTGAAGATTCAGGGGAAAGGTACTGGCACTAATCCATGCATTTTCAGTTTTAGTGAAGGACATGCAACGTGTCTGTGCCTGTGTCAATCCTGTCCAGCATGCAGCAGTGCCCTCGCCACCGGGCGGGTACCTTGGAGGGCAGCTAGAAAGATCTCTGCTAAAGCGGCCCTCTGCCGGGTGGGCTCAGTCCATCCTCCATCATTCTCCTCACAGACTTTTGCCTCCTGAGCTCTGGCAAGCCTTTGCTCTCAGTTCTAGGGTCTGGGGCTGTTTCCTGCACCCCCTGTACATGCTGGGCATCACTTTCTCCCAGGGCTTTGCTTTTTTCCCCATTCCCGGCTCTCTCTCCGGCCACCTTTGTGACACTAAGCTCAGGTATGACCAGGATGCCCGGGTCAGCAGACTCATTACCGTTGTCATCTTGCTCTAGAATTGAAGATGATAAGACAAAATGACGGCTGCAAACAAACAACACAAAATGTAGAACGAGAAAAACAAACACAGCCTAACAGAAGCCGGACGCTGGCAGGGCGGGGAACTGCGCCGGGTCTCCGGCTCCATGTCCAATTCGTGACTCCCGGGGCTCTGGCATCATCAGACACAATGGGAGCACGCAGCTCAGACACAACATCGAACTCTGGCAGTTTTAGACACACACTCAAAGGATAAGTTCACGGTGAACACGAGGGAAGATTCTCTTTTAAAGCCCAAATGGAACTTCAATTGCTTTGAAGCTATCAGGGGGCCACCTGGACCGCACTACCGACTTCTACCTCTACTTCTGTGCTTTAGGAAACACCCCTTTGTGCACTGGCTCCTGAAACAGGGCCACAGGAGACAGAATCAAAATTGGAAATGGAGGTGACCTTAGAGGTCACCTCATTCAATGCCCTTTGGCATGGGAGGACCTGGGGCCCAGAGAGAATCAGTGACTGATCTAAGGCCCTCTTTCCCAACCCTCTCTCAGGCTTCCCATGCAGCGTCCCCTGAAAGGTCCACTCTTACTAGTTATTACAGCTCATGGTGCTTAAACCTGGGCATTGCTGCCTCGCTTCTCAAATTTTCTTATATCCTGTAGAACCTTTCTATTTACACCTTACCCTATAGACAGATTAAAAGGCAAAGCATGTTAGAGAGCCTAGTTTAATATATTTTAACAATCACCGTAAACACCTAAGAAGAATGTCAAGCAGGTTCAACAGAAAAACTGTAAGAGACCCACTAATCGACGGAGCTAGCTGACAGAGAAGTCTGATAATGGGACAGCTTAGCTATCTGGCTTGTCCGCGTTCAAGGCCTGTTCGCCGTCTACACTTCTGTTCTTTAATGCCGTCTCACCAGGGTGCTAGCGAACCTCTCCATCAGCTCGGAGAGCACAAGCCCAAAGCTGCTTCCCTCCAACCTGCCGTGTTTTTCAGCACCCTAGGCCTGTGCTGTTAGTCACTCTTCTTTAATGTGGGGATTCTAAAACCGTCTTGACATAAATCCATTTTGTTTGTTTGCCAACATAAAAGGACAATCTTTGCTCTGTAACCTACAGCGTGTTAGAGTCCCATCAACTGCCTCTGCAACATTCCCTGTAAAGGCCTTCAGGGCACGACCTTTAGAAGGGTATAACTCTCCTGGGAGCCGCACGGCTGCCTCCTAAGAGGGTCTAAATGAATCCTTGTGAAGACAGAGGAACTGCAGACCATATATGACCAACAATGATGACAGTACCTACTCACATTGAGACAGCACTGTCAAGTCCAGGGTTCTTTCTACTTGTCCCTACTACACGGACCACTAGAGCTACGTCAGGCAATGGCCAGAGTGGTCGATTGATATTATGAAAGTGGCCTGTACCTTCCCACCCCCAAATGGGAATCGCTAGGTTACAACAGCAAATTATCCAAATTAATGAATTTAATCAGTAACAAAATATAACAGAGAAAAGAAATGGACACCCAATTAGTTAAGATCAAGACTGTATTATGGAAATAACAATAACACTAAATTATATCATTTAATACAGAATTAAATCTTTATATTCTCTCCCCCCCTGTATAAACCAGATTCCTTGGCTAAATTTCAATAGCATTGTTTAGGTATTTCTTAAAAAGCAACTAAGTCAGTTTGGTTAAATAGGCTGTGAGGCCAAACGAAGTTTCTAATTTAAGGTACCTGAGATGAGTATTATTTAAAAATGAATCCGAAAACTGTATTTATTTGTATATAATTATACAAATAATAATTGTTATAAATTATAAATTATATAATTATACAAATAATAATTGTTATAAATAATAATTTTTAAATAAGCTTGAAGGTAAAAATGTTCAGTTTTTAACAAAAGCTAATAAGACATGGGCAAAGGGATTACCAAATGCCTTAACTGTTGACTACATTCATCAGTATAGACATAAAAATCAGAAAAGAGAAGCATCTCTTATTAAATTCAAAAAATAAAGTTAATTTATAAGTAGAAACATGAGAATTCATGTTTTTCTGTGGAAATATCTGCCTAACTAAATGAAAAATGTACATGGGAAAAACTGAAGTGGGGGCACAAAGTAGGCGTTAAGTTGTTTGGGGTTTTTTTTTAAATGGTAATGTTTCTTTAAAAATACTTTTTCAATTGATTATTTACTTTAGTATGCTTCTCTTTTTAAATTTTGAGTTCCAAATTCTCTTCTGCCCTTCCACCCCCTGAACTACCCACTAAGACAAGCAATATGAACTCAATTATACATATGAAATCATGTGAAATGTTTCCCTATTAGCCATATTTTTTTTAAAAAAGCAAGAAACTAAAGAAAATTATACATCAATTTATACTCAAGAGTTCATCAGTTCTCTCCTGGAAGTACGTAGCAATTTTCATCATGAGGCCTTTGGAATTGTCTTGGATCATTGTACTGATCAGAGTAGCCACATCTTTCACAGTTGAACATTATTGCAACATTGCTGTTACTGTGCAAAATGATCTCCTGGTTCTTCTTACTTCACTTTGTATCAGTTCATATTAAGTCTTGCCATCTTTTTCTGAAACCCCCTCCCTTGTCATTTCCCGAAGCACCAAGAGTACTCCCTCACAATCATACACCACAACTTGTTCAGCCATTCCCCAACTGATGACCTTCCCCTCAATTTCCAATTCTTTGCCACCACAAATAGGGCTACTATAAATATTTTTGTACATATAGGTCCTTTTTCTTTTACTTCCTGGGTACACAAACCTAGTAGTGGCATTGCTACATCAAAGGGTATGCACAGCTTTATAGCCCTTTAGGCATCGTTCCAAACTGTTCTCCAAAACAGTAGGACCAGTTCATTACTCCACTCCAGGTGCTAGTTCAGTAGTTCATTAGCATACCTATTCTTCCTTCATCTCCCCCAGTATTTGTAATTTCTGATAGTTGTAAGGTGGTACCTCAGAGTTGTTTTGTCTTTCTCTAATTAATAGTGATTTCAAGAATTTTTTCATGACTATAGATAGCTTTGATTTGTTTTGAGAACTGACTGTTTATATCCTCTGATCACTTATCAATTGGGGAACAGCTCTTATTTTTTATATTTGACTCAGTTCTATACTCAGTATATATTTGAGAATTGAGGCCTTTTATCAAAAAGATTGTAAAATGTTTTGATATTATGTCACTGTTTATGGTATCTTTTAGCAAAATGTAATTTCCCTAGTTATCCCTTTTAATTAGGTCTATTTTTGCTTTTGCTTTGTCTGAAATCATGACTACTGCCTCTGCTTTTTTTTTTACTTCAGCTGAAGCATAGTAAATTCTGTTCCAGTTCTTTATTTTAACTCTGTGTGTATCTTTTTGTTTCAAGTATGTCTCTTGTAAACAACATACTGTTGGATTCTGGTTTCTAATCCATTCTACTATTGGCTTCTGTTTTATGGGTTAGTTCAACTCATTCGCATCCACAGTTATGAATACTATTTCCCTATATCCAGTTTCTTCTTCCCCTCTCTCTTCTCATCCTGTCCATCCTCAAAAGTCTATTTTGCTTCTAACCAGTGCCTCCCTTTATCTGCTCTTCTTTTATCATTACCACTGCTCCTCCCCTTTCTCTTATCCCTTTCCTTTCCTATTTCCCTACTGGGTAAGTTACATTTTTATATACAACTGAATTAGTACATATATATTCTTCCCTCTTTGAATCAATTCTGATGTGAGGTTCAAACATTGCCCACTACCTCACCCCCCAATTTCTCCTCCACTGTTAAAGCTCTTCCTTGTGCACCTCCTTTATGTGAGAAAAGTTTCCTCCTTGCGCCTCTCCTTTCCTCTTTTTCCCAGAACTATCTCTTTCTCACCCCTTCATTTTTTTGGGCAGAGATCATTCCAACAAAATCAATGTACATCCATGCCTTCTATGTAAACTCCTTTTAGTTGCCCTAATAATAATGACATTCTTAGGAGTTACATGTATCATCTCCCCACATAGGAATGTAAACAATTTAACTTTATTGAGACCATTAAGATTATGCTTTCATGTTTACCTTTTATGCTTCTCTTGAGTCTTGTGTTTGAATGTCAGAATTTCCTATTCAGCTTTGGTCTTTTCATAAGGAATGCTTGAAAGTCTTCTATTTCATTAAATAGTAATTTTTTCCCCTGAAGGATTATACTTCTGTTTTGCTGGGTAGGGCATTCTTGGTTGTAAGTCCAGCCTCTTTGCCTTCTGGAATAGCATATTCCAAGCTCTCTTCTCTTTTAATGTGGAAACCATTACTTCTTGTGTGATACTGAGACTGTGGCTCCACAATATATGAATTGTTCATTTCTGGAGGCTTTGACTTAGAAGCTCTGGAAATGGGTTTAATACTCCTGATAGCTTTCATTTGGGGATCTCTTTCAAGAGATGATAGGTAGATTCTTTCAATTTCCATATTACCCTTTGGATCTAAGATATCAGGGCAGTTTTCCAATATAATTACTTGAAATATGATATCTAGGATCTTTCTTTGATCACAGTTTTCAGGTAGTCCAATAATTCTTAAATTATTTCTTCCTGATCTATTTTCCAGGTCAGTTGTTTTTCCAAAGAGATATTTCACATTTTCTTATAATTTTTTCAATTCTTTTGACTTTTTTTTATTATTTCTTGAGCTCCCACTGAATCATTAGCTTCCACTTGCCCAATTCCAATTTTTAAGGTATTATTTTCTTCAGTGAGACTTTGTATCTCCTGTTTCATTTGGTCAATTCTTCTTTTTAAGGAGTTCTTTTCTTCAGTGAATTTTTCTTTCTTTCACCGTTAGGCCAATTCTGTTTTTAGTTTCTTCATTATTTTTTGTGTCAAACTGTTACTTTTCTTTTCATAATTTTTTTTTGCATCACTCATTTTCTCCCAATTTTTTCCTCTATCACTTTTTTTAAATTCTTCAAGAATTCTTGTTGGGTTTGAGTCTAAATAGTATTTTTCTTTGAGGCTTTGTTTATAGCTGTTTTCACATTGTTGTCCTCTTCTGAGTTTATGTCTTGGTCTTTCTTGCCACTGTAGTAACTTTTTATGGTAAAATTCTTTTATTGTTTGCTCATTTTTCAGCCTATTTCTTGAGTTTGAACTGTATATTAAAGTTGAGCTCTGTGTACCTTGGGGTATCCCAAGCTTCAGGCTTTTTTCATGCTGCTGTTTTCAGAGCTACCTCAGGGGTCTGCAGATTTTTGGTACTTCCTTGTTTGCACTCTAGTCTTTAACCAGGAAGTGTCCCTGGTCCCCTGCAGTCACAAGTGCTGGTGCTCTCTTTGCCTTGGAACTGTGAACAGTGCCCCCATCTCCCTCCTGAACTCCTTACTGCCCTGGAACTACAACTTAGAACTTCGTATGGGCAACAGAGTTACCAATCAATGCCACATGTATCCAGTTCCAGTAACTGGTCCCCTGTAATCTCTTTCTGACCAGTTGTCTGACCTCCTTGCCATTTCTGGGCTGAGATATCCCAATGCCACTGTGGCTGCTCTTGCTACTGCCATGTGTATGGGCTCTGGACAGGCCTCCAGCCTGGTGTCACAAACTTCTGCTGACCTCTTAAGTTTTCTTAGGCTGGAAAATGAATCATCCTGACCTTTTGTTTAGTCTGCTACTTCAAAATTTGATTTGAGGCATTATTTTAAAGTTGTTTGGAGAGTAATGTTGAGAGACTTCTTCTGGGTTGCCTCTATTCTGCCATCTTGGTTCCACACCCCCTTCCACATAGACACTTAATAAATGCTTGTTAAGTTAAATTGGGAAAAATATATTTCTTCAAGGAAAACAGGCGTTGGTCTTAACAATGAAAAGGGAACCAAAACAGGTCCCAACAACACTCATACAGTACTTTTTGTTATAGCAAAGAACTGGAAACAAAATAAGTTCCCTTCAGTTGAAGAACAGCTAAAGAGTCAGTCAGTCAGTCAGTCAACAAGCATTTATTAAGCACCTACTGTGTGCCAGGCCATGTGTGAAGAACTATGGATACAAAGAGAGGCAAAAGACAGGTAGGTCCTGCCCTCGAGGAATTCATAGACTAATGGGGAAGACAACAAACATATCAAAGTACAAACCAATTTTGGACAGGGTAAATAGGAAGTGATCAACAAAGAAAGGCACCCGAATTAAGAGGGGTTGGGGAAGGTTTCCTGTAGAATAAATTGTGGCATATGAATGGCACATGGAAAGTACTTAATAAATGCTCATTACTTGCTTTTTGCAGCATAAGAAACCAACAGACTTAGAAACATGGAAAGACTGGTTTGACTTGTGTGACTTAATACAGAATGGACTAAGCAGAATCTGACAACATATTATGCGCTGGCCACCATAATAATGTGGAAGAAAAGGATTCTGAAGAATTTCAGAACTCTAATCACAGCAGGGACCCCAGCCTAACTTCCAAAGAATGACAAATCAGGAGAGAGATAGAGAGAGGAAGGGCTAAAGGTATGCCATCAGACATACATGTTCAGACGTGGCCAATGTGTTAGTTGGTTTTACTTGACTACATGTTTGTTACAATAGAAGGCTTTTACTTGGTGGGGGGAAAGAAGAGATGATGGATTAGTGCATAGTGATAGGGGAAACATGGCATCAACAATTTTAAAATCTTCACCAAAGAGAACAAAAAGAAGCACAGAAGGGGACACAAATAAAGTAATTTGGTCACTGTCTTGTTAATTTACTATATGTATATACTATATACTATATATATACGTGCACACAATTTTAATAGTATTTTTCATACTTACACACCAAGACAATTTTTATCATTCATTTTTACAAGATTTTGAGTTCCAAATTTTTCTCCTTTTCTCTGAAAATGGTAGGCAATGTGATACAGGTTATACATCTGCTATCATATAAAACATATTTCTACACTGGTCACAGTTGTGAAAGAAGAAACAGCTCAAAAGGAAAAAAATACACAAAAAAGAATCAAGTGACAAAGAGTAGGCTTTGAACTGCACTCAGAGTTCATCAGTTATGTATGTGAATGTGAACGGCGTTTTCCTTTGTCAGTCCCTGGTATCTCTTAGACCATTGTGTTGCTGAGAAGAGCGGAGTCATTTACAGATGACCATCACACAATATTTTCACCTTGCAACAGTTCATACAAGTCTTCACAGGTTTTCCTGAAATCTGCTTGTTCACCATTTCTTTTTGCAATAATATTCCATTACATTCATATATCAGAGTTTGTTCAGCCATTCCCGAATTGATGGGCATCTCCTGAATTTCCATTGTTTTGTCACCACATAAATATTTTTGCATATATAGGTCCTTTCCCCCTTATTTATGATCTCTTTGGGAGACAGACCTAATAGTGGTATTGCTGGATTAATAGGTATGCACAGTTCGATCGCTCTTTGGGCATAGTTCCACACTGCTTGCCAGAATGGAGAGTTCACAACTTCTCCAATCATGCATTAGAGTCCAATTTTCCCAAATCCTCTTCAACATTTATCATTTTAATTTTTGTCATATGAGCCAATCTGATAGGCGTGAGATGGTACCTCAGTATTGTTTTGCTTTGCATTTCTCTAACCAAAAGTGATTTAGAACACTTCTTCATATGTCTATAGATAGCTTTGACTTCATCTAAAAACTGCCTGTATCCTTTGACCATTTATCAGTTGGGGATTGGCTTATATTCCTATACATTTGACTTCGTTCTCTATATATCTGAGAAACAAAGTTTTATCAGACACTCTTGCTGGAAAGCTTTTTTTTCTCCAGCTTTCTGCTTTCCTTCAAATTCTGGCTGCATTAGTTTTGTTTGTGCAAAAACCTTTTAATTTAACGTGATCAAAATAATCTATTTTATATTTCATTATGCTTCCTATCTCTTGTTTGGTCATAAAATTGTAATTCTCTTAACTTCTCCTTTAAGAATTTGGTTGCTATTCATTTTTGGTAGAGTTGTGAGCAGATCCAACCATTCTGGAGAGCAATTTGGAACTATGCCCAAAGGGCTATAAAAATGTGCATACCATTTGACCCAGTAATATTACTTCTAGGGCTATATCCCAAAGAGATCATAAAAATGGGAAAGGACCCACATGTACAAAAACATTTATAGCAGTTCTTTTTGTGGTGGCCAAGAACTAAAAATTGAGGGGAAGTCCATAAACTGGTGAATGGTTGAACAAGCTGTGGTATATGAATGTAATGGAATACTATCATGCTATAAGAAATGAGGAGCAGGTGAACTTTAGGAAAGCCTGGAAAGACTTATATGAACGATGCTGAGTCAGAACACTGTACACAATAATAGCCAAGGTGTGTAGAGACTGACTTTGATAGACTTGGCCCTTCCTATCAATGCAAGGTCCTAAAACAATTCCAAAGGACTCATGATAGAAAATGCCTTCCACATCCAGAGAAAGAACTATGGAGTTTGAATGAAGAGTGAAGCAGAGTATTTTCTTGTCTTTATTGTTCTGTTTTGCTTTTTTCCTTCTCACAATTCCTCCCATTCATTCTAATTCTTTTATATAACTTGGCTAATGTGAAAGTATGTTTAATAGGAATGTATATGTAGAACCTATATTAGATTGCATGCCATCTGGCGGGGGGGGGGAAGAGAGGAAGAGAAAATTTAAAATTCATGCAAGTAAATGTTAAAAACTAAAAATAAACAAACTTTAAAAAATAATCTGGATGCTATACCACATATATATATATATATATGTTTAGTATTAATATTACTTCATTGTCTATGGTACTTTTTAGCAAGATGTAGTTTTCCTTCCTTTTTTTTTTTAATTAGATCTAGTTTTGCTTTTGCTTTGTCTGAGATCAGGATTGCTATCTCTGCCTTTTTTTAAAAACTTCAGTTGAAGCATAATAGATTCTGCTCCAGGCCCTTACCTTTACTCTGCATATGTCTCTCTGCTTCAAGAGTGTTTCTTGAAAACAATGTATTTTGGGATTCTGGTTTTTGATCCACTCTTCTATCTGCTTCCACTTTATGGGAGAGTTCATTCTATTCACATTCATAGTTATGATTACTAACTGTGTATTTTCCTCCATCCTATTTTTCCTCCTGTTTATTCTCTCCTTTCACCTTCTCTCTCCTCAACAGTTCTGTCTACCCCCTCCCCAGTCTGCCCTCTCTTCTGTTAGTCTTCTCCCCCTATCTTTTTATTTTAATCTCCTCCTACCTACCTGTTGGGTAAGATAGATTTCTACATTCAACTGACTGTATATATTATTCCCTCTCTAAGCCAATACTGATGACAGTAAGGTTCAAGTGATGCCCATCACGTACTCCCCCATATTTCCCTCCACCGTAATAATTTTTTGTACCTCTTCATGTGAAATTAATTTACCCCATTCTACCTCCCCCTTCCTTCTGTATCTCAGGTACTCCTCTTTCTCATTCACTAATTTTTTTTATGTTATTCCCTCGAATTCACTTTATATTCATATCTTCTATGTATATTCCTTCTAGCTGTAGTATTGGTGGAATCATTTTTAAGAATTACAATTATCATCTTCCCATGTAGGGATTTAGCTCCACTGAATCCTTTATGTTTTCTTTTCCCTTTTTACCTTTTTAGGCTTCTTTTGGGTCTTGATATTGGAAATCAATATTTTTTTATTTATTCTGGTCTTCTTCTTACGAAAGCTTGAAATCTTTCTAATTCATTGAATAGTCATTTTTTTTTCTCTTAAAGCATTATACTTAATTTTTCTGCGTAGGTGATTCTTGGCTGTAGTTTCTAGCTCCTTTGCCTTCCAAAATATAATATTCCATGACCTCTGATCCTTTAAAGTTGCAGCTACTAAGACCTGTGTAATCCTGATTGTGATGGCCCAATATTTGAATTGTTTCTTTTTATACACTGGCAGTATTTTTCCCTTGACCTGATAGTCCTGTAATTTGGCTAAAATGTTCCTTGAAGTTTTTATTTTGGGATCTCTTTACTGAAATTATTGGTGGATTTTTTTCAATGCCTCTTTTGTCCTCTGGCTCCAGGATATCAGGGCAGTTTTCCTTGACAATTTCTTGAAAGATGCTGTACAGGTCCTCCTTTTCATTATGGCTTTCAGGTAGTCCAGTCCAATGATTCTGACATTTTCTCTCCTGGATCTGCTTTCCAGGTCAGTTGTTTTTCCAATGAGATAGTGTACATTTTCTTTTATTTTTTTTTTCATTTTTTGACTGATTGATTCTCAATGTTTCACAGAGTCATTTAGCTTCTACTTCAGCAATTCTAACTTTTAAAGAGTCGTTTTCCTTAGTTAGCTTCTTTATTTCCTTTTCCATTTGGTGGATTGCAGTCTTTAAGGAGCTGTTTTCTTCAGTGGATTTTGCAATCACCTTTTCCATTTGGCCAGTTCTACTTTTTAAGCAGTTTTCTAAGCTATTGATTCTTTTTCCATAATTCTCTTCAATCACTTTCATTTCTTTTCCCAGTTTTTCTTCCACCTCTCTTATATGATTTTAAGCTCCTTTCTGAGCTCTCCCAAGAGTTCTTTCTGGGCTTGAAACCACTTCCTGTTTTCTTTTATGGCTTTGCCCATAAGTGTTTTGATACTGTTGTCCTCTTTTGAGTTTGTGTCTTGATCTTTCCTGTCACCATAATAATTTTCTATGATTCATTCTTTGTTGTTTTTTGCTCATCTTCTTTGGGCTTTTCA
Source organism: Pseudocheirus occidentalis (assembly GCA_028646575.1). NCBI lineage: Eukaryota > Metazoa > Chordata > Mammalia > Diprotodontia > Pseudocheiridae > Pseudocheirus > Pseudocheirus occidentalis. The sequence continues at coordinate 10,874,410 of CM053597.1, read as the reverse complement.
CCTTATTTTAAATTTGAATTCAGCTCCTGGGATAGAAGGGACACAGTCTCAGGCTTCTTGTGCCAGGGGCTGCAGGCCCTGGCTGTTTATTGGTGCTTTACTGATGTTGCCCTGAGGACCACAGGGGACCCTCATGTCTGGTGCTATGCCAAGTAGGTGAGGTTAAGGGTGGCTGGTGCAGCTGGAGTCCACAGGGGTCTATCAGTTTACCTAGTGCTAAGCCAGGATCCTAGTGCTACTGTCTGGCATGTGCTGAGGCCATTGGGATGTTTCTGCATTTCCCTGGGGCTGCACTGAACCATGTGGAGGTCTGGCCATTGTCAGCTTGCCTGGGGTTACCCTAAAGCCCATGGTGGTTCTCGGAGCTGGAGTCTGCCAGTTCCCCTGGCTATACTGAGGCACATGTGAGATCATGGTGTTAAGTGTTTGCCTGTTCCACCACACTGGGGCTAGGATCTTCCACTCGTTTGCTGAGGTGGGGCATGCTGCTACCTTGCTAGGACACTTCTCGCGTTCCTTTTTTACCTAAGAGAGACAGACCTTTCTTGCCCATCTTCCAAAGTTATTGTGCTAAAAGACTGTTTCACCCCATCTTTTACTAGTTCTGCTGTTCTAGGATTTGTTTCAGGGTGTTGTTTTATGGTTGTTTGGAGGTGAATATGAGAGAGTTATGGCGATTCACTACACACACAGACACACACACATACACACACAGACACACACACATACACACAGACACACACACAGACACACACAGACACACACACGTTCATAAAAGAAGTTCACTGTGTTGTCTTCTTATACTCTGTATAACTTAATCTTTGCATTTGCTGATTATGGTTAAGTTCATAATAAAATAACAAAATATAACATTTCATCTTGGATTTGAAGGAATATAAACTGGAGTGGGAAGGATATTTCCTATGGAGGGAAGAGTATGAGCAAAGGAATGGATGGAGAAAAGTTTAGGGAACAGTAACAAGACTTAAGCACAGGCTGCATGAAATGAAGACAGAAAGGGAACTGTACTACAAAAGCCACACAATCTACACTAGGGTTTCTAACCCTCTTGATGATTAAAAAAAATAACCCTACAACCCTCAGATAGTTGTTGCAATATTACCATTAAACTAAGAAAATATGTGGTCATAAAATAAGCTACGGAAAGAGTTCTGTATGTTTTTAAATGAATTTGTATATCATTAGCCACAATAGCACATAAGTTCATTTGAAAAACTGTAACACGGGCATGTAAAAGACATTCAGCCTACAGCAAATCTATCTGCTTATTATGGACTCTGCCCCCAATCCCTGGCTCCCAGGCTCCCCCTCCTCTAGATGATGTCCTGTATACAATGAGGAGGAGCCCCTGAAGTTTTCCTCAGAAAGGGAAGTTACCTGGGCACACCTGGGCCTTAGCACAGAGAGTTGGGTAATTAGCAGTGTGTCCAGGGCGCCTTAGGCTAGAGAGGTGAGCTAAGGACACCAGTTGTGACTCCAGTACAATGGTGAAGGTGAAAGGGTGAATTGAGGGACTGAATGAGGGCAACTGGAGGAGAATGAAGGGCATTCTAGAAGAGCTATTACAGAGAGAAAATTGACAGGATTTGTATGCTGACTGGATGCAGGGGGGCTGAGGTAGAAAAAAAAGACTAAAGATAACTAGGCTTTTCAACCTAGGAGAGACCAGAGAATGGTTTTTCTGAACATAAACAGGGAATAAAGATGTGGGACAGGTTCTGGGGGAAATGTTAAAATCATTTTGGATATATTGAGTTTGAGGTGATAACAAGAGATCTAGCAGATGCATCCAGCAAGGAAAGTGGAAGTATGGGAAAATGGAAAATTGTTCTTAAGAAAGCTTGAGAGGCTGAAATTTCTGATTTAGGAGAGAGGTGAAGAACTGATAGTCTTAATGTAGAGATTCTCAAAGTATGACCTGAGGATCCCTAGAGGTCCCTGATACTCTTTAAAGGGCTCTGTGAAGTCAAAACTATGTTCATAACTGATACCAAGACATTTTAACTTCTCACATGGCAAATACTGATAGATGTAACCAACCACAGAAGCAAAAGCTCTTTGGGAAGGGAGTCCTCAATAATACTTCAGAGGGTAAAGGGGTCCTGAGATCAAGAAGTTTGAAAACAGTTGGTTGAAGTCATCAGAATGTATGAAATCACTAAGGGTAGAGAGCACAGAAAGAGGAAGGTAAGAGTGAAACTCTAAGAAAATAACTCCCATTTAGGTGCTGTGGGAGAAAGAGGAAATATTGAAGAAAACACAGGGTAGGAAGAAAAGCAGGAAGAGGTGCAGAACAACAATCTGGAGACTTTCAAGGCAGAGGAGGCTGTCAGTATCCAAAAAGCATTAAGCCCTGAATAAGTGACATGAGAATAATTAACTTCTTTTTAAAAGTAACAATAAGTTCCTGCCTCTGTTTCATTGGTTCAATAAGCTTAAATGTTTATCTGATGAGTCTTTAGAGACTTTAGGTAATACCTTAATTTGATTATTCTTTTCATAAGCTGAATGATAATGTAGATCCATAATCACATCAATTTAAACAACCATGTTTCTAATAATCACTCTCTCGTGTACACAGCAGTTTCTTTTTAGGTGATGCCTTGATTCCTGATACATTTAATTTTCCACTGTAATATTATGAAAAAGTAATGTCCTCATCACTACATTGAAAGAAGGAAACCGAGGCAGCATAGGGCTGTGAAATGACTATGCCACCAGCTCTTACGGAGGCTTTGTTGATGCCACAAGATGCCTGGCAGACGCTGCTACCTGGCCCTGAGTTTGAGCATGAATCCCACTGAACCTTAGAGAAATATGCTCTGACCTCTTAATAAGTGTTTATAGGTAAAAACTAAGTGAGCTTTTAGTCTTTAGAGTAGTCCTGAGTTCATTTTAGCTGCCTGTAAGATTGGGGTTGCCAGAACACAGGTATCTGTAATGGAAAATAGGTTCTGAAGTTCTCAACTAGAAATAAAAATGGGTACAAAGCTTGAATCAACAAAGTTGTGTTGCACCAATTCAATTCCAGGTGCCTGTCCAGCCTTTGAAGACTACCTGTACTAGGGCCACAGTCACCACTTGCTTGAGTAAAGCGAAGTCTGGCTGAAGGGCAACTCTGGGACTGAGGAGCCCATGGAGTCAGGAACCAGAACTGACTAAAAGGAATCCAGCCTGTTCCTCCTGCTGCTTTATTACTTAGTTCTTAGTCCAGTCGTTATTAAGTCCAGCTAGGGTACTTATGTATGTGTGTGTGTGTTTACACATGTGTGTACATATGTATGTGTGTGTGTGTTTACACATGTGTGTACATATGTATATGTGTGTGCATATATGTACACATTTAGATAGATGCACATGTGAATGGCACTTAAAATGGCATTTTATGTTAACCCTATCTGTCCCCCAAAACTAAAAATTACTTCCTGATGCCAACTCATGAATCTTAACATTGCCTTGGTAAAGTGGTAGAATAGCAAGTCCTTACTAATTACATTTTGTAAATGGGGAAACTGAGGCACTGAAAGAAAATTTTTTCTAAAAATCACCTTAGTATCAGTTAGAATAATTTAGGCCTGATGTGTCTTTATTCACTAGAATTTGCTATTCCTTTCATTGTTAATATTTTAAATATTATGTTTAAGCTTGCTTTGGGATCTATTTGATTCAAATAATTATATCTGATTTTGTAAATAAATCATAGCAGCCATTAGAGCTTCATATAACAAAAAAAACCCCTCACTTACCAAATATGTTCAAATTTTCCCAGAATAATAACTTTATATAAAGCCCAGTTTGATTAGAACTTATTAACATGAGAATTTCAGCTGTGTATGTATTCAATTTTTTCTATAAAAATTTAAGGAAGATTGGTTTTTTTGTGGGGTTTTTTTTAAGTGTGACTGTGGTCCAAATCAACTCCCTGCGCAGTACTGAGCTCTACTGGTCCTATGTAATGAACTATCAGATATGCTGCTACATGGCCAGGAAAGCATCTCAGCCATGTAGGAATCTGCCTTAGGGAATTCCAGGGCATCAGCCTTTGTTCCCAGTCAGAGGTGGAATGGGACTAAGTTACCAGCTTTTTTCATTTGCTGTTCTGAAGCTGATGCCCTAATATAATTCAAATACTTTCCCCCAACAATGCTCTCCTGGAGTCTCTTCCCGACACCAAGGCCAGCCCTTAGTGTAAGCCCAAGATCCTTGTCCCTTTCAGGGTCTTTTTTTCATTTCTTTGCTCTTCCCAATCTGTACTTTTTCACACTGAGCAGTGTTCGTTTTCTTAATAAAGATGCTCCCTCTGCCTTCCTAAGTGCTTGTGACTGCAAACAGCTGACCGTCCCACGTGTTGTTATGCAAGAGGTAGGGACTTAGAATGACTTTTAGATCCTGCACTCTTGATCTAACTGACATGGTTTTGTTAGTTTTCTGAACTTCCATCATTCTGGGAAATTAAGCATCCTCAAACTCTCAGAGTGCTTAGATTGTACTGTCACATCTGAACACACAAAAAAAGTAGATTTCTCACCTTTCAATTGTTTTTCCCTACCTGCAGCAATCAGAATGGATTCCACAGTTGTGGTGTGGACTCGGGAGGCTGTCTAAGCCTAAACATCTATCCTTATCACTCTTAACTTAGCACAACCATCTGAGGGCAGGGTAGAATTCCAACATCCAAACATTCCAGAAACGGGTCTTTGTTCCATCGAGTCCCTGCTCCTGCAGTGAATCCTGCTCCAGGACTCACACTGCATTTCCTAGACACAAGTCATGGCTTGAGTTCTTATGCAAAGAGTTCCCAAAAAGTGAGATAAGAAAGGGTTCTGAAAAGTCACCAAGCTCTGCATTATGACAAATATTATGCAGTCACATTAGGGGGACCACCTCCTTCAGAGCTGCAAACATACTTCTTACCCAATAGATCATTACCATCAAATGACAGTCCTGTCATTCATGGTACTGGGCTAGACAATCCTTATGCATGCCCTACATTAAACAAATTCAATGCATAAACATCTGATATTACAAAGTAGAAACATTAAAAAAATTTTTTTTGTCTTACAAAAGGATTTACTTATTATAAGATCACTTTTAAAAGTAAACTCCCCCAGTGGTTTCAAAATGAGACTTGGGGGCGGCTAGGTGGCACAGTGAATAGAGCACTGGCCCTGGAGTCAGGAGTACCTGAGTTCAAATCCGGCCTCAGACACTTAACACACACAAAAAACTAGCCGTATGACCTTGGGCAAGTCACTTAACCCCAACCGCCCTCCAAAAAGCAAAAAAAAAAAAAATGAGACTTGATTTCTACAAATCTGATTCCTATATAATCTCACAGGAATAACTATACTGTAAAAATCAAGGCATACCCAAGCAAAGCCAATGACACATAGTCTATACCCTTGGGGGACTGACCCACAATGACCCCAATACTTACATAAGCATTCAAGTTACACAAAAGAGTGGAGAATAATAAAGATTTGGGGTCCCATTTACTCATTATGAGAATAATTTGGTAAAAAGTAAACATACACCAATCATTTGTAAGTATACCTTAACTAAGGCAAAACATAATTCTGACCCTCCAAGATTCTTTTGAAAATGTTTTAAAGGACAGAAGAGAAGATATCTGGGACATTATGGGCCCAGGGAGCAGGACTAGGGGATGAAGGTGACAGAACAGGGAAGTTGGACAAACAGAGGGAGTAGAAATGAGTGGCTGGTAAGGGCTGGGTGTGTGAAGGGGGCAGAAAATGAATGTGGATGGAGTGGCTAGGTGGTGCAGTGAATAGAGCACCGGCCCTGGAGTCAGGAGGACCTAAGTTCAAATCCAGCCTGAGACGCTTAACACAAAAACTAGCCGTGTGACCTTGGGCAAGTCACTTAACCCCAACTGCCCTCCAAAAAGAAAAAAGAAAAAAAAAAGAAGATGAATGTGGAGTCTTGAAATTGAGAGGGCAAGGCATTTAATGCAGAAGATGGGAAGTCATCACTTCAGGATTTCAAGGTGAGTGAGTGGGAGGGTGAGCAATGTCTGGGAGCTCCCAGGGGAGGGGGCAAGGCTCATAACAGTCTAATGTTATGAAACAACATTAAACTAATGCTGTCTCACTTGGCATTAGTACCACACTTCTGTTTTTCTCTTCTCTCTCCTAACCTGAAGCACCGAATCTTACCTTAGTTAATGCTTCTTTTCTTCCATTTTTACCCTTTCTCACCTTCACATTCTGCCTCTCCCCCTTCCAGTCTCTCTCCCATCTAGAGCTGGCCTTGCCAACAGCTGGGCCAGGTTACTCCCTGGCCTGGAATGTTTTCTCCTTTCCCCAAGCCATCGTCTCCACCCTTGAAGAAATAAAACAAACTGAAAAGTGTCAGTAATAGAGACAATTCTCAAGCTGTCGTTTAGGGGTAAAAAATGGTGACTCCATGTTCTAATGATATTCTGCAAACTTCTGCAGTGAAAGAGAATTATTAAATTTTAAATAACTTCTCAAATCTACAAATTAAAAAGAAAAGCTTAAAAAAAAACAGGGCCAAACAATTGTGTCTAAATAAAGCTGGTTGAAAAGTGAGACTTCTGGTGACTAGTTAGATTTCCTGTCACATGGCCCCCAATCCCTAAAAACTAGTTCCATGTAATGAAGGTATGAAAACACCCTTACCCACAATCAAACACACAGATGCAAATGCACACATGTCTGGTCAGATGGAGTCCAAGGCACCTAAGGCCACTTGCCTGGCAGTCAGGACTGAAAAATGAGGGGCAGGACACACATGGTCAGAGAATGGAGTTAGGCAAAAGGTAACATTAGGAAAGGACAATGCAGAGACATGAGGAACAGTGATAAAACCATTCCCAAGAAGTAGGAGTTATGAAACAACATTCGAACTTCAGCACTTCTTGACCTGCTATATAAAAAGGCTTTTCTCTTAGAGACACTAAGTGGTTAAATCCCTAAAGATGCCTAGGTCTTGACTTGGTACCAGAATATATTTTTAAATGTTCATAAATTAAAATAATTCATAGAAATAGAGTTTAGGTGGTTAAGACTGAAGTACATTTTCAGAAGCCATAATAATCAATGGATTTTCAGTCACTGAAAATGGTCTGAAGTAATACAGCCCTCTAATTTATGCCCCAAGTATAGGGCAATCTTTCGTAGGGTTGTTTCTATGGAGAAGTCTCGGAAACCAGTCCCATTTCAGAGGGAAATTCCCTTTTCTCTCGTCTTTCTTTCCCCTTGCTCTCCCCTTGCCCCATCCCTTCTGGTTGGAAGCTTTGCCCCTGCTATCCCCCCACCTCTGCTCACTCACTTCTCATCTTACATCAGCAAATATGTAGTAATGGGTAGAGTCTGTGGGAGTAGGGGGAGTGGGAGAGAGGGAAAGGGGAAGAAGAAATGAGAAGAGGAAAAACTGGCAGATGGGGAAGAAGAAAGTGGGAGAGCTAGAAGGAAAGGCAAAGAGGGCATCCTTTAACCTCCTAAACAGTCACCCGAGACTGGAGCTTCTCAGCTCCAGCTTTCAGACCACAGAGGGATGAACATCTTTACTTCAACAGAACTTGGGGATCAAAAGAGCAAAAGGCATCTCAGAAAAGGGGAATAAGGTCAAAACACTACCCAAAGAGGAACAGCACAGAGTGACCAGGGAATCAGAGGAAAGGGTCTGGTTCTGGACCTCAACGTCAAGCAAGCACTGACTGACAAAGCTCTTCCTATGCCCCAAACACTGAGCTAGCCACAGTGGGCCAAACCTGGACTCTGGATCTACTTGTATGGGTCCTCATAGATTTTTATCAGGAAGACTGTCACAGTTAAGAAGACTGGCCTTTGTGCTTTAGCTGCAGGGAAAGACCAATTAAAAGCAAGAGGGGAGAAAACCAAGGCTATTTTTCTTAGGCTACAGCATAAAGCCCCTTAAGAATTGACAATGATGACAAGGCACCTGCTGGCCCAAAACAGGATCGCCACAGATCTGACGAGAGAGAAAAAAATACAAATGGAAAGGCGATTTATAGAGCCATCTCTTCTCTTTTGAAAAAGTTTAGGATTATGCTTGCAAATGATACATTTTGTGAACTCTGATTATCATTTACTTTGAGTATATTTTTCTACATATATGGCTGGGTTTAAATTTTCTGGGTTGTGTTGTTTTGTTTCCCTTTTAACAAAGGGGATGTTTAGTCTTGAGAGGAGAAAACTTAGTGGGGAAACACAATTATAATTTAGAAACGCCTGAAGGGATGGCATGTGGAAAAAAGAACCAGTCTTGCTTTACTTGGAGAACTCAAAGGGGCAAGTGACAGCCATGTCAGCTTCTCCAACAATGGAGCAGGACTGCCTAGGAAGGCAGGAAGGAGCCCAAACATGGGTCATGCTGTCAGCCATGGCAAGCAGCACATCAGACACCTTCTGGGCTCTCTTTCAACACTGAGATTCCAGGCACTGGCTTCTAGGAGCTGGGACAGTTTCCACTGCAGTATGATTTCTTCTCTGTTCATACTGGCAAGACAATAAATTGGAAGGGAAAGACAAGATTCTTTACTGATGGTTTCATTGGTAGAATTTCCAACTGAGCTGCTGGAGAATGAGGCCCTTGTGGAGTTTGTCTTGGGCAGCTCACCATCACTGGCACAGACCAGATGGAACCCAGAGCTACCTTTGCTTACTGATGATTACGGCAACAAGCAAATCACTCTGCAATGGGCCATCGCGTACAATCAAGTGAGTTCCGCCCTCTGCTCACCCCTTTCTGTGTTCAAGACAGTAGCAGAGTTTTCTAAAATGACAAGTGATCGCACTGAAGCATCTAGAGTTCTCTAGGAGTTACTGCTGTTTTAGAACAGAGAGGCACATCTGGCTTACGTGTCTTAAATCACCAAATGATGCCTCACTAATGGGAAATACGACCATTTTTATACCTTGCCTGAAGTGCTTTCAAAAATCTGGGGCACTAATTGAAATTGTGGAAGAATTCGTTTAAAAGAGGAAACTTCTTTACTTCAATGGTCATTTAATCAAGCTCCACAGCTTTATCCATTGATTATTGTCCACCTCCCTGCTCCCCATGCCAAGGGCAGCCCCTTATTTTCTGTTTCCTGGCACAGTCTCATTTGTCTCCTTTGCTTATTTTTTCTCAGCCCCAGAGACTAAAGCAGCAGCTGACACCAGATTCACCAAGAAGAGGAGCTACTATTCCTACTTGGTCAATAGAAAGAGGGTTGGGAAATGGCTTTTGTTTCATTTTTTCTACCTCCAAACAGACCCTTTCATATTTGAAGATGCTCCCCAGAAAGGTCCTGCTCCCTCTCCCAATCTGGGATCACCCTTTGAGGAAGGGGGAGGGGGAGGAAGGGGGAGGGGGAGGAAGAAGAAGAGGAAGAGAAGGGAAAGGATGAAGGTGATGATGAGAAAGAGGAGGAAAAGACCCATTAAGGACCAGTTAGGAAAGAGAAGAGAGAGATAGAGAAGAGAGCACTAAGAAACTTAGGCTGGTAAATGCCAGCAAAATGTGAAATACTGAAAGTCATGAACTGTTGAAACAATGATGGATTTTACAGAGAAAAATCTCATTCCAAAGAAATAGAAAAGGCTTGAAGCTGTTGTTATATTGTGATATTCCTCAAGCAGGAAAAAGGAACCACTGCTATTCATTCTGTCTCAAGCCCTGTGCCAACCTGCTGGTGTGGCCAGGCAGCAACCAGAGCCATTAGGAAGCAACATCCGGTGCATGGGCATTCACAGAAGCACAAAAGCCCAAACTGGAGAGTGAGGGCAATTACATTTTCCATCTGAATCACACCTCTTCTATTGGAAATAAAATTGTTTGAGAAATAAAGCAAAGCTAATTTTCATTCACTAACACGTTATACAGAACATCCATATGCACAAGGCATGTGGATTCTCCCTTGTGCCTAAGGCATGCTTTGATAGCAAATTAAGTAGATACTTAGAGGGTCATTAATGCTTCCCAGGTCACGAAAGGCCCACTTACTTACATGTTTCGATCTTTAAAGGAACACTCTAAGGAAAAGAGCATCTGGCTTATTAGGATTTTGCAATGAAGAATGCACTTGTTAGAGCACACGTTCCTCACCGTGTCTTTTCCATCTATGCCCTCTTATTGACATGCTGGTGACAGCATTTCTGGATATTCTCGATGAAGTCGGGGTAATCTCAACCTGAATGCATCTTTTACCCTCCTTACTAGATTTCATGGCAACTGCAGGCAGTGAAGTCTTTATTGCATTAGCAACCTAAGGAGGAAAGAAATGACTTACATTATAGAAAGATGTATACAATTTCAAGTCCCATTACACTTGTAAGTGAATAAATCCACACTCTCCAGAAAACACGAGCGCACAGAGATGAAGGTACATCAGATGCCACCTAACAACAGGCCAATGCTTGCGGACATCCCACACACGGGTGTGCAATGTAATGACTTAGTACAGAGCCAGGAGGGTGTCTGGGGACGGTCTTAGAACACTTTAATAATTATGCAGTTTGTTTTCCCAAATAACAATTCATTGCCCTGCAAGACAAGGTGCTAAATGACTGAGAATGATTCACGTGTTTTATATGCTGCGAATGTTGGCTCCACTGCTTATCATAACTCAAAGTAGAAGAATCCCCAAGTCCAGCTGGAGCAGACGGAGCCGTGAAGCACGTACCAGCAGTGGTTCGGGATACAATTCCAACTGGGCTCTGTACAGGACATCTTCCAGGGCCATCTGAGCCACGTCCCATTCTCCATTGTAACTACAAAAATGAAATCCAAAGTGAATCACTTTCTTCATTAATTGTACACATACAAACAGAATCACAATTAAACATCAGAATATTTCTCTTCTGTGAGAGTGAAAGCCAACCAAATTAGTGTACTACCTCTCCAGTCCACTCCCTAAAATAGTTTTAAACCTTTGAATTCCTTTCTAATGCATTAAGAGGCCTGTGAATAGTTAATACAAAGAAAATTTATACAGGTCCTTTTCTCTCCTACAGAATGTCTTCTGTTTATAGAATGGAAGCCAGATATAGTCCAAGATGGATTTTGGAACAAGCACTCAGAACACTGCCCACATCTCCCACAGCCTTTACTGGGATACACCTTGTAACATTTTGACTTTTTATCCCTAAGTATTCTGATAAAGTCCTTAGGAAGTGTATATGATGCTATTTTAACTGATAGACCAATCATTCTGACTTTAATGAACCAGAAGCTACAAGTCTTACAGAGAAATCAGGAAAAGCCCACCAAGATGAAGTGGCAGCTGAGAGACAGAAGCAAGGCCTTGCCGAACAATAAGGACAGACAGTGGATATAAGAGGATCACTGTGTGGTCTGTGTGCCAAGTCTGGGGCGACACCTATGAGGCAGGGTAGGAAAAGACTGGCTTGGCAGGGAACAGGACGCTGCCCCTGGAAGATGAACCTCCTGCTCCTTATCTCCTGCTGGCGCCATGTACTGTTCAGGTGCAGTACAGGTAAAGAGAGAAATGACAGTCACCGGTCTGATCATTCAACAAGCCTTCACTAAGCAGTGACCGGGCACCGGATTCTGAGTAGGCTAAGAGTGCCTAAGACAAACATTAAAGAACTCCCCCCCCCTCCCTGTGAAGTTTCCATTCTGTTGGAGATGGAAACACTATATACAAAGAAAAGCAAGTAAAAAGTCATTGTGGAGGGCGACCATGGGAGGCAGTAATGATACACTGGAAGGAAGTCATCAAGGAGGGCCACCTGGAGGAGGCGGCGCCTGGGGAACTGAAGAAGCAGAGAGAGGAAGGCAGGCGTTTCTAGGCAGCAGGGGCAGGCTGGGCCAGAGGAGATGCTAGACAGTATGCTGCCCAGGGGAACAGCTGATTGGCCAGCTGGACGAGAATGCGGAGGAGAATAATGGGCACCAAGCCTGGAAAAGAGGGCTGGAGACAGTACGGAAAGGGCTCTAAAGGCCCAACTTAGGCATTTAGATTTGATCCTAGAGGGAGCCAATTAAGCTTCCAAGCAGGAGAGTGAGGTGGCCAGGCCTAGGCTTTAGGGATGGCAAATTGGCAGCCGTGTGGAAGATGAAAAGTTTTAACAAAGACTTTTTAAAAATTCTCTAATCCCCACTTTGGGATCAGAAGTGTTCTGTGGGATGGGTGGGAGAGGCCACAAGGAAGCTCACAGGACAGTATGGCCCCAGTCCATTCGATGTGGGTCAGCATGTGTACGTGTGCCTGGCCCAGGAGGGACGGCCACTTCTAAAGTTGTGTTTTGCCAATCTTTTGTGCGGAGAAAATGTTGATGCTGAATGTACTTTTTCTTCTAAATGATGAATTTCAGGACTTCTCTTCCTCCTCACCTCTCCCCCTGCCTTCCCTGTTTTCCTTCAAGTCCTAGGTAAAGTCTCCCCTTCTCCAGGAAGCCTTTCCCTCTTTGGCACCTTCCCCCCACATGGCTTGTTTTCCACTTATGTCCTACATGGCTCGCTTGTAAGTGGCTGGTAGCATGTTGTCTCCCCTATTAGACAGACAGTGCACTCCTGGAGATCAGGGGTGTTTTTGATTTTCTTTACATCCCTAGGTGCCTAGCACAGTGCCTGGCACATAACAGAACCTTAACAAATACTAGCTGACTGAGTGACAAATTATCTATCAAAAATATGATAAACAGACAACAATCTAGGGGTACAAAATCAGGCTTAATTTCCTCTATTTGACTTAAAAAATGTTTGACCTTTGCTTTACACTCGGGTTCTTATGTAGCCAGATTCCCTGGGATGGTATTTTTGTATGTAAAACATACTGGCAGAAAGCCATGCCTTCTCTGTGGCTGGAAGGGAAACTAATAAAAGTCAGAAGCCAGGCAGTGCCCGAGGAGGTCACTTCATTCATCATCATGGTTAAAGAAGAATGGTCTTGGGTATTCAGACACTAGTGAGCCACATGGCATGAGAAAAGGAACACACAACCCTTTGGCACTTTTCATCAGCACATCTACACAAGTCTGCTTTCAGCATCTCTGAATCAGAAAACCTAAGGTTCTTGCCCATTGCTTCTGGGAGTCAATGCAGACAAGACTTAGGAAGGAAAAGTGTGAGGATCTGAAACACTGTCACACAGCCTATGGATCAGACTTGTTCTCTTGGCTCTCAGGGTGAGAGACAGGAACAGTGAGAGGAAGTGATTTAGAGACATGATTCAGCCCAAGGGCAGGAAAAACTTCTGCACAATGAGAACCAACCCAAAGTGGGAAGGGCTGCTTGAGGAGGTGAGGGGGTCCTAAAGCATTAGAGGTCTTCAAGCAGAAACTACATAAACATTGTTGGGAAGGCTGCAAGAAAGAATTCTTATTTTGGTTCAGGTTTGATCATGTCTGAGTCTGGGAGGCGAGGCGAGGCCCATGGAGAATCAATGGGCAGAACAGCTAGAACCAGGAACAGGCAAGACAGAGAACCATCTAGGGTGTAACACATGGGAAGAGGATCCTAGCAGGGGGCAATCATTTTGGAAGATGATTTTAAAATAATTGCTCATATTATTTGCCAGAAAATTCTATTCTCTATGTCATCTATAGACATAGTAGGTAGTATCCGATAAATTTCTGATTGACATAGGTTATGTTTATATACACGTTACAATAAAGGCTCCAAGCCTCAAGCAGACAGTAACACAAAAGAGGCACACATTTTTAAAGTCTTGTCTAGGGCGTACAAAGGACAATCTTGGCTCTGACGGCTGGTCTCTCTCAACACACAGCTCTCACATAAGGTAAGAGTAATTACAAATGACAACTGTCATATCTTGGAGAGGATCAGAAGATGCTTCTACAGATCACATGGAACATGTAAATAAGATCTGATATCCTCTTAGCTCCTAAAAATATGAAACAGTTGTCATTTTTGCCCCCTCCTGAGCCCAAGAAAATACTATTGCTTTCAGTAAATCAACAAAGACTTTTCTGAAAATCTAACAGCAATACGTCTTCCTAAAGTCCTGCCCAGACCTAATTGTGATTCTGGAGATGACAGATCTTCCTAGACACAGCACGATGAAAGGAATGAAGAGACAGAAAAATACAACTTTGCACTTTCACTGCCATCTGAACAGCACAACATCTGACTTCCTCCTGCTAGCCAAATATTCCTTTGTTCAATAAACATTTATGAAGCATTTTTGCCCTGGATAAATTCCAATTAACTAGAAATTCCCTCATTTTACACAATCATGACAAACAACACTCTATAAGCACGCTACAATATTTATGCTCTTAATTTCTTATATAATCAGAGAGGCTTTGGAAAGTTACAGAAAAGATCATGAAGCAAGGCAGCTCTGTCAAAAGCCATGCAATTTTGTAGAAAACTTGTAAAGTGAATGAGGGATGGGAGAAAAGACAAAAGGTGTCTGGGCATTCATCTGTGCCTTACTAAGTCTTATTTGATCCCTGAATGAATGAAGCACAATCCTGACTTGGCTAAAAATTCTCCTCTCTTACAAAATATTATGAATATTGTTATAATCTATGTCTTGATGACATACATAATCTTTCAAACATTCTAAAAAAACTTTCCTGAAGCAAGTTTTGTCAAGAGCTTAATTCCATATCCTTCTATACAAAAGTACTTAAAATGTAAATCTAAGAAGAGTAGTTGAAATGGGCTTTTCTTAATACTGTAATCTAATTTCCCATACACTATATTAACTGATGACATTTTTTTCCCCAAAGATCAAAAGGTGTATTAATTTGGACATGGGATAAACTTACAAGGCAAAATAAACTCCTGTTAACATCTGCACCATGAATTCTGAAGAAACAGGGATCCTGTTATTTATCCCTTTGTACTTTCTGATATTTTGGCGAGGATAGCCACAAATGCAGATTCTAGAAAAAACAAAACAATATGTTAGTGAGCAATTAGCTAATGTCTTCTTTAGCATTTATAAACTAATTTATTTAGCACATTTCCATCAGAAATTGAACATTTATAGTAACCTTTTGCAAAAAAGGTTATTTCTTAGACAAATTCGATTGAATAGATACATAGCCACATACATGCATATATGTGTTTGCAGATGTACCAGCTAAGGCCGTCTTACCATGCTGGAGGGGAAGCTGCCCTTGGCACAGCTCATCTGGTCATTCTGATGGACTTACTGGTCAATACTCCTGACTTCAGATGAATCAACTAAATGGGGATCATAGCAATGATCAAAAATGAATGGATCAGCTCCCTCGTTTCCCATGAACAGGCAGAGTCTGAAGGTTCCAAGTGTCCTCTACTGGTAAAGTCAAGGCCTCCAGTTCCACACTAGATCCTGTTCTCAGAAGAGAACTAGGCAAGGGTGCTCATCACACAGTCTATGTGCAAGTGTTTCCCAGAATAGGATCTTATTCTAACAAGCTCCCACTGAAGGAAGAGGAAGAGGAAGAGGCCAACGAGAAGGAGAGGAGAAGAATGGCAAAGAATATATTCCTGGCTCCATTCTCAGTGTCATTAGAGTTCATAAGACACACACTGGAATCCTTAAGGCTTCAGGTACTTCTACTTTCCTAACTTTTGGCCTTCACTAAATATGAGTAAAAATGTGAAGGCTACCTAAAAACCTACCTTCAGAAATGCAGCCATGAGACCTGTTTACATGATCTGTCTAATGTTATGCTGGGCAAATTACAGGAGACACACTTGGATTTTTGTGTTTCTCAAAAAAATACTTCAAAATCAATATTAGCTCATTTCTTTAAATGACCATACTTAGCTTCCTAGAGATATTATTAAACGAACACTAAGCTGCCTCTCTCTGTATTTCTCCCTTCTAGTTCTTAAGGATTCTACTGTCTCTTCTTTGTACCACCATGCATCCTTCTTGGGGATTTTCCTAGAAACTTGCTTTGCTCCTCTGGCTCCCTGATTCTCCGCTTCTTAAATGCCAACATTAGACCCCATTTTCACAAAGGACATGAACATCATGGCCCCTTGATTTCTGCATTAAATTACCACAGAATTCCAAAAGTAAATCCTGAAATCATGGAGGGAAATAAAGCCTTTGGAAAGACTGTTCAGTAGTCCTGCCATCACACTCCAAGGAGGGACTTTGAGCGTAATGTGTGCCTCTAGAGAAGAACGGCCTCTTCTGGTGATCACGTCAGCAGCTTACCAGTTCTCAGAGCACGCTAGCAGATACGGGCTAATATGAGCTTTCTATTTATATATTTGACAAATTCATTTAGAATTAAGATACATTCAGTTCATCTGTGATACAGAGATGAGAAATAGAGGTCATTGAGACACCAAGATGTTGCATTTTAAAAGTAAATGTTGTCTGTCTCTTTCTTTTTGCTTCCTTGGTCTTTTATTTCTCCCCCCCCCCTCCAAAAAAGTGCTTGCCCAAACTACCCCATGGAAGGTAGTGAGACTTCTTCTTTCTATTTCTCCAATTCCTTCATTAAGTGAGCAGCTTTCAATCAGTCTCACTCTACAAGTCACTTCTCATGGGGCACATACTGCTAAAGTCCCTAGGCACACAAAGGCACTACCAAGCCAGGCCCAATGTTCAACATCATCTCCCTGGGACTTGCCAGATGTGACAGAGTGGGCTACTGTATGCAGAAAAACAGCGGGCTCACCAAAAAAGTCTCCTTTGTTAATGTGAAAGCAACCTGATTCTGAAGCCAAGGCCAGAAAACAGCTCCCAGGGTAGCCCTGTCTGCACTTCCTTGGAGATCTGACATCCAACACAGAATCTGGGTTCTCTTCTCAGAACAAACCAGAGGATGGAAACGGCCCCAAGCTAGACCTCACAAAGGAGTGTGGTGAGCTTGTCAGAGAAGATTCAAGAAAAGCAAAGAGGACTCTAGCTGTGCCTTCAAGGAAGCATTTCAGGCCCCTAGGGGGACAACAAAAGCACTAGAGCAGAGACAGTCAGGATACATTTAGGGAACAGGGAGGAAAAGTGCTGGGTGCTACTGCTGAGGGTTGAACTGGATAAATAGCTGGGAAAAGACTGGATCCCCTAAGTCCTTAAAAGTCAAAGAAGGATGAGTATTACTGATCACATAGACTACCTTGAAATGAAAATTTGTTGTTACATATTTGGAATCCTCTCTTATGTTATGCAATGCACATGACATGATTTTTTCTAACTCTATATTTAAGTTTATGAGATGTTTGTGTTTATTTTGTCTCTTCTGTATTTGTGTTCTGGCGTTTGAGTCCAAAATAAAATTTTGGAAAAAAAAGTCAAAGAAGCAGATGGTGGGAAGACTCACACAACACTGAGTATATCTGCTGACCTGCTTTCATCTTATTATATAGTACAGAAAGGGCATAGAGTAAAGGATCTGGAGTCAAGAGAGTTGAATTCCAACCTGTCCTGTGACACTGGACAAGCCACAGACTCTCAACCACAGAAAATTGACTCTACTCATCTACTATGTTAGCGGTGACAGCTAGAAGGAATTCCCACACTGATAAATCACGGGTCCTGGAAATACTGACATAACACATATTTGGTAAAGAAAGACCAAGTATATAACTTCAGTATCATTTTAAAGAATAGGAAACATAATTAAGTTCTAAGTGAGGAGTCAACAAAGTTAAGGCATGAATCTAAACGTCTCATGCTTAGTGAAGTTCTCCCAAGAGCTTTTGCTTTTTCTTGGCTGCTCACTTCCTGCTCTGCTCCTCCCATTCCTTGTCTGCTCTCTCTGGATTCTAACACTGGCCAATGCTTTCTCCCTCTGGCTAGCTCCCAACCCTCTACTGCCTCCAAAAGAATTCCCAAGATCCAAATTATTCTCTCACTCCTTAAACTTACTTTCACTGATTCCAGGTCAAGATCAACCAAAAAGTATTTATGAAGTGCCCACTATGGCACCGTGCTCAGCACAGCTCCCCAAAGCATCCTCTCTAATCCCACTCCCATAGACCTCTAATTGGCAGCCAAGCTGAAAGAAAAAACTCAGCCATTACCCATCATTCTCACTTATATCATGGCTCCTAACAAGCACAAATATGGATTGAAAAAAATTTCCAAGAGAATATGACAAACACTCAATTGGATCAACATTTGTCAAGAGCCTACTATGTGCTAGGCACTGCCACATCGCTTTTATATATTTGGTGGGTTTACTTTATTTAGCTAAGTTTATTCTTCTTTTTGGAACTTTTAATTTTTAAAGTGTTGGAAAAAGCATAGCAAGGAAGCTATCATTGCGAACATAACCAGTTAGTGTGCATATTGAGTAAAAGCTGACATTCAGTTTTTCATTTACCTTGAACAAATTTGACACAGCGATTGAAGAGAAATATTGGGCATATAGGTTAAGGCAGCATTGTAACACAATAAAAGGAATGTCAACACTTCAAACCTAAAGAGAAAACAAAAGAGATTTCACAAAATCTTAATTCCAATTTAATAATCATGATGATGATGATGATGATGATGATGACAGCTAGCATTTAGAAGGTGGCTTGACATCTGTGCTTTGAAACAAAGGAAGGAATAAATAGTAATACACAAATACTACATTGAAACTCTTAAAAATTAGTGCCAATTTACCCTTTGACCCAGCAATACCCCTTCTCAGGCTGTGTCACAAAGAGATCATAAAAATGGGAAAAGGACCCACATGGACACAAATACTTTATAGCAGCTCTTTTTGTGGTGGCCAAGAACTGGAAACTGAGGGGACGCCCATTCATAGGGAAGGGCTGAACAAGCTGTGGTATGTGAATGTAAGTGAACACTAACTACTGTGCTATAAGAAACGGGGAGCAGGCAGACTGCAGAAAAACCTGGAAAGACCTCTATGAACTGAGGCTGAGTGAGGGGAGCAGAACCAGGAGAACATTGTAACACAGTAACAACCACAGTGTGTGATGGCTGATTTGGATTAGACTTAGCCCTTCTCAGCAATACAAAGACCTAAAACAATTCCAAAGGAGTCATGATGGGAAATGCCAGCCACATCCAAAGAAAGAACTATGGATCTGAAATGCAGAGTGAAGCAGACTGTTTTCTTTTTGGTTTTGTTCTGGCTTTTTTTTTTCTTTCTCATGGCTTCTTCCATTCATTATAATTCTTCTATGCAAGATGTGAAAGTGTGAAAATGTGTTTAATAGGAATGTATGTGTAGAGCCTCTATCAGACTGCATGCTGTCTTGGGAAGGGTGGGGAGGAAGGGGAGAAAATTAAAAACTTATGGAAGTCAATGCTGAAAACTAAAAGTAAGAAAAAACTAAAAAAAATTGTGCTAAGTTTCTTAAGAGAGTAAATAAAAGCTATGACACTTATTTAAAATTTATATTTTCCAGATGAATTCTGAAATGAGCATAATCAATGATTTGAGCTGAGTTTTCCCTTACAATTAGTCATGTGTTCAAATGAATAGCATGCAATGTGTTATAATACCGTAAGTCTAATGTAAAACAATTCTCTGACTTTTATGCAACAAATCATATTTCTCAATCTTACTTATTCTGAGCTGTTAACATCTCTCTTTGAGGATGAGGTCCACTGTAAACAACTTTTGATAAACCATGCTGGCATAAAGCACTCTCTGTCAGAGCCATGGAACCAATGCTGGAAGGCTTAAAAAAAAAAACCACATTTAAATAAAGCAACCACAACAAACATTCTTAGAAAATATATCATTAAGGAAAGGTAATATAACAGTCATACTGAATAGTGAAAATAAGTGCATAATTAGATGACCAGTCTTTTACTTTTAAATCTTCTTTGACATTGACTAGCCCAAAAACCCAAACTATAAGACTTAACAAGAAATTCCAAACTGATGAGATTCAATTGCTTCAATCTACAAAACTATCAACTTGATAAAAATGCTAAAAGATCTCCAAATGGGGGAGTTGTAAATTGGTATAGCTAGTCTGGAAAACAATTTAAATTATGTAAGAAAAGTGACAAAACTCCTCATCATCCATATTCCCCAAGGAGGTCAAGCACATAAAGAAAGGTCTCATATTTATCAAAATACCAATAGCAGCCCTTTTTACAACAATAAAAAGCTGAAAAAGTACATGCCCTTCAATTGCAAAACTGCAGAACAAAATGCGGTCTATTAATGCAATTAGGATTTAGGAACATGACACTAGAAATTATTAACATGAAGTTTAGAAAAAACAGAGGAACATTTATACGAACTAATAATGAAGGGAGAAAACTAGCAGAAGCACATCCCTTCAGACAATGCCTACAAGAATGTAGAGGACAAGAATGAAAGCGAACCAGTTTCCAGCCAAATGCAATGGCTGCCGTTGGAGGGAGGGAGGGAGGGGATGACTTCCAAGGCAGGAACACCATTGTGAGGTCTGCTGGAGCTGAGGTGGCAGCTTGAGTTTCCTTGGAACATGTATTTTTAAGGAAATGCACTTACGTCTGTTAAGAAAGGGGTTTTAGGGTGTGATTATGGTAGGAGACAAAAGTGAAAAGGAGACCAGATTCCTGTTTTTCCATATCCAGTATAATGGTATACAGAATTGCAAAAAAAAATAATTGGGGAGTGGGGAGAGAAAACATGCAAACGAAGTTTTTACAAAACAAACTTGTCACCATCTACTTTCCAATTTTATCCAAACAGAGAAGAAGGGGCTCCTGGGAGGAGTCCCCTCTGCCAAGGCAGGTCAGCACCTTCTGTGAAACTTAGAGCCTTAGAACCTGAAGTAAAGTGACTTCATCAAGTCAGTATGGGTACGAGGTAGGATCTGAGGCAAGGCCTTCCCATCTCTGAGGTCGGCTCCTACTCCCCTCCACTGTGCAGCCTCTGAGGGTAATGCCACATTTATTAAGTTCTGATTGTTAGATGCTGAAGGAGACACAAAGCTAACTAAGAAACTGTAGCTGGCCTCAGGAAACTTCTAATCTATTAAAAGGACAGGACACATGCACACAGAACTCATGCAAAACCAAAACATGGCAAGTTTCATGACCAAGGATGTGAGAGAAGAATCATGGAATGACGGGCCTTTATGGATGGAAGGGACCACCGGGGACATCCAGGAGGTGACTAAAGATTCCCTCTGCAGCATATCTGGCAGATAGTAGTCCACTGTCTACATAAACACCTCTGGTGAGGGGAGCCCCTGCCTCCCAAGGAGGGAACCCATTCCATTTCCAGGTAGCTGTAATTGTTAGGAAGTTTTTCCCTCTGCCAACCCTCAATTTGTCCCTTTGGATCGCCACTCATTAGTGGCAGTTCTGTCCTTCTAGGGTCAAGCAGAGCCAGCTACTACACAACCATATCTTCTTTACCTTGTACTTGGGAACTTGATTGTTTTGAATGCAAGCATAAGATGTATGCACTGATTTCCTACTAAATTTCATCTTAATTGATTTGGCTCAAATCTTCTAATCTACCAAAAGTTTTTTGAATCCTGTCATTTAGTGTGTGAGCTATTCTTCTAAGCTTTGGCTCATCTGTGAATTGGATAAGTATGATGCCTATGTAATAAAAATGTTGAACACAGATGTCTGAGGCATTCTACTGAAGACCAGGGGGCTCCTGCACATTATACAGATTAACCACTAATGACTCTTCTTAGGGTCCAGCCATTCAAAAGTCATCTAAATCCACCTAACTGTACTATCATCTCATCCACATTTTTCATGTTTTCCAGAAGGTTAGTATCATAATGCAAGACTTTATAAAATGCTCTGCTAAATATGTGGGCTAAAAAATCCCCCAACGGGGCAGCTAGGTGGCACAGTGAATAGAGCACTGGCCCTGGAGTCAGGAGGACCTGAGTTCAAATTGACCTCAGACACTTAACACTTACTAGTCGTGTGACCTTGGGCAAGTCACTTAACCCCAATTGCCCTGCCTTCCCCCCACCAAAAAACAAAAACAAATTGAAAAAAAATATTAAAATGTGGGTTTGCTATGGACTTCTGAGTTGCCAATGTAGGTCATTCTCCTATGACCTGTCATTCAAGAACTCCTGCTGGCCCTTTATGGGGACTACTTCCCTTTCTAGGTGTTCTCTGACTATCTCTTAATAATTTGCTGTAGAATTTGGAAAGGAATTAAGTCAATGCTACCTGGGATTATCGATGATGTCTGAAAGCTCACAGGGAACAAGAGGATGCCTCAGAATGGGAAGAACAACATTCCAAATTGCAAAGGGGCAATATTTTCCCTGTTCTAATTCTGCATTCTCTCTCTAGTTCCCCATGATCTTCCAAATATCTCAGAGAAATTCAGCCATCACATCTGCCAGTTCTTGGGTGGCCTGAGAGGGCCTAGATGACTTGAGCTCATTAAGGGAAGCCAGGTCCTAGTCATCTCCTTCTCTTGGCTGTCGGCTCCCTTGTGGTCATTTTCTCCATCTTTTCCAGTGCCAGAGAGAACAGGAGCAGAGTCAAGGAGTCCTTGCTGTCCTCTCTGTCACTGATCATGACTGTTTTATCTGCTCTGTCCATTTTGGATGCTGCTTATTTTTCCAATATAGGGTAGTGGTGGTTTTGTAAGCTTAACTTTCCTCCCGACAGCAGCTCATTCTGACCTTCGTACTCCCCAAGAAGTTCATATAGGACTATGTTGCACATCCCTTTGAATCTAAGTTGGTTGTTTAGTTCTCTGTGGACCCATATTAGTCTCTTTAGGTAACTAACTTCATCTTGTCTTCCTCGGTGAGACTGTTTCTTTTTTAAGGTCTTCAGAATGAATTCCTGAGAACTTCCCCTTCAACCTGCACTGACTTCTCCACAGAATTTTAGACCACAGCATTCGAGGCATCCTGAGCACTCTGACATCTACTTTCCTAAAATTCAAGGTGTATGTCCCTCTATTCTCAAAAATCTCTTTTCTACTCTATTAAAAATCCTAAGAAACAGTAGTCAACTTCTTCCAGGGCTCCCAAAATTCCTACCTCCAGCAAGTAGTTCATTCTGACTGATGAGAACCAGATCTAAAATCAAATTTCCCTTTGTTGGCTCCTCAAACTTTCGGAAGATGGAAAGAAATTACTTCCAGTTGGAGGGAGAGGAAGGAAGGAGAGGAAGGAACCAGGGAAGGCTTTCTGGAGATAGCATTCTACCTGGGTCTTGATGGGTAGATTGGCTTTGAAAAGGTGAGAATGGTGGAATGTAAATTTTAAGCATAAAGAACAGTGAAATCAAAGGCACAGAGGCAAAAAAACACCCAGCCCATTCATGGAGTGAATGGTAATTTGGTTTGGTTGAGAGGGGAAATATATTTGGGTGACGTGTAGGCTAGAGTTGGAAGTATAATTGGAATAATAGGATGTTGACCTATAAATGCCAGGCTAAGTCAAGGCCTCTGGGCAGAAGCCGTCATCTATTTGTGAACAGCAGAGTGACAGGAGTACATCTGTGCATCATACAGATTAATTAGGCAACAAGGTGATGGCTGGATGGGAGAGCACAGGAAAGGCTGGGGAGAGGAGACACGGTGAGAAAGGGAAGCTAAACTCAGACAGCATTTTATTTGGGGCAAAGCACCAAGACAAACACATTCTTCTTGAGTCTATTCTGCCCCATCCCCTTCCTGCCCTTCAAGAAATATCAATGGAATGGAAAACCTAACAGATCGGGCCCACTACATTCACTCTGAGCAATGCCACTTACTTCATGATATATTGATGGCTTAGATAAAGATGGGATTGTAAAACTCAACACTTTGTTATGTCCCTGTTTGTCAACTATTTCCTACAGAAAAAAGAAGAGAATAAAGTGACATGTAAATTAAAGTCTATAAGACAAATATACATATACAGTCACATAGAATCTCTATATTCTTGGCTTAAATAAACAAAACTATCTAAAAACTTAAAATGTCCTTACATTCATTGAACCAGAGAAATAAGAGTCATTAGGAATTTGCACATGTGTAAACATATATATGTGTACATCCATATACATATGTTCTTAAAGTATCAGAAATAATCGCTCAATTTGTTAGATTCAACTCAAATGTGCGACTGCATTTTAAGAACTTAGATTTTCCTGGTTTAATACATGTAACATGTTTAAACTTGTTTCTCCCCCTCAATCAACCAAAATTAGGTAGCTAATAAACAAGTTAGAGAAACTTGACAAGCTAATTACGTGCCTTGAAGATTAGCAATAACCTGAACTCCTTTAAAGGAAGGAGGTAGATTAGAAGCTTTCTTAATTCCCTTACAAACTATGTAACTGCAGAAAATGAAAATACAAAAGAAAAACATGCTACCAGGTAAAGTTTAATCTGTTCAAATAATTCATGCAAAATTCAGAAGCAGCCGAGATTTTAATGAATCTGGGAAAGTGTGGTCCATAAATATTCATCGCCCTAGAAAGGCTCTCAAATGCACACAATCTATGGATCTGCAGAAAACTTTATTTGTGGACAAAAAAAGGGAAAGCCTTAAAAATCCGACTGGAAAGCCGGAGGTTTCGTAGCTGGAAATTTCCAGCCATCCTAGAGCCCTTTAATACTTGAAAGAACGATGCAGACTGCACGTCTTCACATCCTGCACAGTCTCTGTCCATCTCATCTAACACATCTCAACAAGCGGATGTCTCCAATATGCTGGAATTACAGAAATGTGAGAGAGGAAGGGACTTCCACACAATAAACCCAATGAGCTGCTGGAAGACTTCCCGTGAGGATGAGCAGCCTGATACAATTCGGCTCCTCCTGGCCAATAGCCTTTCCTGACCTCTGCAGCCATACAGCTTGAGCTCTGCTCTCCGAGAACAAGCAGAACAGGGTTAAGCCTCTTCTAGGTGATAGGACTTCAAATGCTTAAAGACAGGCATCAGGACAAATCAGGCTTCTCCCAGCTAAGCATCCCCAGTTCCTTCGAATGATCATCATTTGGCAAAAAGTCAAGCTTCATCTCTGGGCTGTGATCACCTTTCTCTGAATTTTCTTTTTAGCTTATTCATCCATCGTGGCACACAGACATGGCAGGCATGGCACTGCAGCAGCTATCTGTCTGATGCTCTCCTCAGGCCAGTCTCCAAAGAGAAGCCTCTCAAGGCAGCCTGTGATAACCTTTGCCTTTCTGCCCACCCTGTGACACTACTGATTCACATTCAGTTGAAGTCCACCAAAGCTCGAGCTCACTGTCTTCCTTTAGGGCCCAACTCCTGCCCTCATAACAGAATACTTCAACTTAGCTAAATTCTACAGTCCATGCCCTTCTCTTCAATCCCACTAGTTATGCACAGCAATAATTATGCCTTACACTTGACCGTGTTTCCCTTCCATAGCCAGAAGCTCTGACATTCCTGAAGCTACTCATTGGCTTCTTCCTCGGTCTTAGCTCTGCATCCTCATCATGACCCCAGTCCCTTCAACCTCTGAGTTTTTTCTCAGGTCATCACCCCTCCTCTATCTTCTCTCTCCTCCCCTCCCAATCTTGACCCTAGAGATAACACATTCACCTCTTTGTCTTCTACTCTCAAATTCCCTGTCCCCTTATCCTATCACCACTCATCCCCTGCCAAACCCAATCTTGGATTCTTCCCACCACCTGCCTCACAACAGAGCTGGCTGGGGCTAATCCTAATTTTGCTAGACATTATCAACTGGGTCCTCCTCACAAAAGCAAGGCAACCCTTTTACTCCTCCGTAACTGATTCTCTATCCCACTCTTCAAAGAGGCTGTCCCACACCTCTTCTCCTCCCCCCCAAACCTCCGCACACCCTCTTTTTTGACCCTATAATCGGAGGACCTTGACAATACTGAGAAAAGAAAGATGATTCTTGGTGGGTTCCCTTCTTCTGCCTTTTTAATCTCATAATCCCTCAACATCATCCCCCATTCTTTCTATTTTATTCCAGTTTCCAATAACGTCCTTCTCCTTGACAAGGCCAACACCTGTATATGTGTCCTTGATAGATCATGCTGTCTCTCTGCCTCTGTCTCTCTCATATCTTTAGGCTCTTCCTAAGTTCTTCCCTGATGCCTATAAATAAATGCTTCTAAATCTTCATCCTTAAAAAATCTTTCTTAGGTTCTGCCATCCCCGTCCAGCTCCCACTCTCTCTTTCTCTTCTTGCTGTCACTTCCATCGCTCTCCCTCACTCTGTGTCCTTTTCTATCTGACTTCTAACCACAACCCCCAGCTGCCAGAGCAGATAGCCCATCTTTCTCAAGCCCTTTTACTGGCCACTCCTTCTGCATCATTCCTCTTCTCTGTACCTTTTTGATGTCTGTTCCTCATGCCTACGATATTCTCACTCCTTGCTCCGACCTTCTGGCCTCCTCTTACAAGAAGCTCTTCCTGTTCCCACAAATGCTAGTTCCCTCCTTCTACTATGACTTCCAAATTACCCTGGAGGGTACCTTTCCTACATGCACAGAGTTGTTTGCAAGTTTGGCCCACACTAGAATGGGCACTCCTTGGGGACAGGAGCTGATTTGGTCTTTCTTTTTACTCCCACACTTAATGCAGTTCCTGGTATTTAATAATTACTCAAGAAATGCTTGTGGACTTCCCTTGGTTTTTGTAGCACCATTTCTTGGTTCTCTCCCAGAGTGGCCAGTCCTTCATCACCCCTTTTTCCAGCTCTCGTCTCTCCCCCAACAGTCTACGTGCTGCTCTCCGAGGCTCTGGGCTGAACCCTCTTCTCTTGCTTCTCTCTCGGATGCTCACTTCCCCAGTACCCACTGGCTGGATGACTGCCTCAGCTGAGACAACTCCCAGATCTGCTTAGCTGCTCCAGTCTCCTCCCTGAGCTGGAGTCCCACATCTTGATCTTTTTTTAGTACATTTCAAACCGGATGCCTCACACACATCCCAGACTCAGTGTGGCTAAGATGGAGCTTGTTCTCTCCCACCCAAGGCCAGGCCTCTTCTGAACATCCCGTCTCCACCAAGGGCACTTCTGCTTTCCTTGGTTGGCATCCTCAGACTTATCCTCGACTCCTCGCTCTCTAGTGAGTCCCCAAATCTTGCTATTTCCACGATGATGACGACAATGATGAGGATGACAACATAATAACCGCCATTATCATCCCAGGTGGCATCTCTAAAGGGCTACTCTGTGCTGGCCCTGTACACCCCTCCTCCTCTCTCTGCTCACACCTGGACTATCACCAGCACCTCTTGTTCTGACCTTCCTCACTCCAATCCATCCTTCACACAGATGCCAAAGTGCTTTCCTAAAGCACACACCTTACCATGTCGATTCCCTCTTCAATAAACGCCAATGGCTCCCTATTACCTCTCAGAGCAAAGATAAACTCCTCCTGTGCATTTTGTTACTGCTGCTCAGTCATTTCAGTTGTGCGTGACTCTTCATCACAACCCCATCTGGGGCTTTCCTGGCAGAGATTCTGGAGAGGTTTGCCATCTCCTTCTCCAGCTCATTTTACAGATGAGGAAACTCAGGCAGAGTGAAGTGACTTGTCCAGGGTCACACAGCTAGTAAGTGGCTGAGGCTGGATTTGAATTCAAGTCTTCTTGACTCCAGGTCTGGCGCTCAGGGCACTGTGGAGCCACCTTGCGGCATAATCTAGAACTAGATTATGAAGGACCAAACGACAAATACTGGGGTTTCCATTTTATCCCGGAGTTACTGAGCAGGACAAAGTCACAGAGCTCAGACCTGTGGTGTGAGGACTGCCTCTTTGTGGCCATCTTCTGGATCCTCCTGCCCTCAGCCACTGCCGCTGCCTCAGGCCACCAGCCCGACTCTCCGTTCTCACACAAAGCCCTGGGAAAAGCTATTTACGCTGGCAATGTCCACTTTCTTTCCCTTGTTTTCACCCCTTGGCTTCTTCCTTCTGGGCTAATCACTCAACTAGAACTGCTCTGGCAAAGCTGATCATGCCTTCTTGGTCACCAAGCTTGATAGTCCTTTCTCGGGCCTCTCCCTTCTCACCCATCTGAAGCCTCTATCACTGCTCCTTCCACTGACTTCCTCCACATTCTCCCCTCTCCAGGTTTTTGGAACCCGCCTCTCTCCTGGCTCTCCTCCCAGCACACTGGCCGCTTCTCAGTCTCCTTTGCTGCCTCATTCTACATGACACGCCCCTCTAGCCCAGGGCTCACTGGCACTCTTCTCTTCCCTCTCTATTCTTTTGGTAACCACAAGGGTCTAACCATCATCTCCATGCAGATGACTCCCAGATCTATCTGGCCTCAGTCTCTCCCTTCATCCTCTATTGAGCCTCAGATGAAGCAGCAGGGGAGGGGAAGACATGTCACCAAGACCCAGAGTGTCATCTGTGGGTGAGAAACAGCAAGGCTGGTTTGGTGGGACATCGAGCTCACATTTAGTTTAGAGACAATCACCCAACGGTAATTCTTGGCACTCTGGCCACTTCAACATCTTGCACCTCTCCCTGAAGAAGCAAAGGGAACTGAGGGCCAATACAAACTCTTCCTTTTACCTTCCAAATAACCCAATAGCTTACAATTTGTATTATAATATTAAGTTTCAATGTGTCGCGAAAGGAAAAATAAAAAGATGAGATAAAACTAATTCTTGTACACCTAAGTAAAACAGAAGAAAGTCTGCAACTATGTTCATTTAAATAAAGATGGACAATGAAGTGAAAGAGGAAAAACGCCCCAGTGGAGGGTGGAGACCTCCCCCCCAGTGGAGGGGGGCGACCTCCCCTGTGCACTCTGGGCGCAGGCTGTCATCTTCATACAAACCAAGTTGTAAACGCCTAAAAGAAGAGCTTCGACGCAGCCCGTGCTGTGCCGCTTGCGGGTGGCAGACACTGCCAGGTAGCACCACATCAGTTCTGGGAGAAACTGCAGCGTGAAGAGTAAAAGCTTTTTTTCTCCACTTCTGTAGAACTCAAAGAGCTGGTGACAAACGGGTTCGAGCAACTGGGGAGAGAGAGAAGCACAGTCACAGACGATCAGAGTTAACAGGCATCATTACTAAACAAAGGACTTCCCCTGTTTGAGTCATGCTCTACAAGAAAAAGAGGGACATGTGGAAGCAGAACTTGTGGAATTTTCACACTAAAATCAAAGGCCAGACCTCCAAGGCCTTTTCTTTCTTTTCTGTAGAAAAGTGTCTAACGCTTCCCCCAGCCCAAAATAAAACAAAACAAAACTAAGACCATAAAGCCCAACATTTATTCTCTTCAGCCCATGGAAACACCCAAGCCCTAAGGAGTACAGACCAAAGGAAGCACTCCCAAGAATGGTTTGGGCCCCCAGTGCTTGGACACTCTGTGGGTTGGCAATCCTGAAACTCTAAGTTCACAAGCCCTTCCCAAGGCTATCAGAGTCAGCAAGAGACACAGAATAAAGACATTGCTACAGGCATCACAATAAGGCCAGTCAGTCCATCCACGGTCAGATAGTCAGTCAGTCAACAAACATTTACTGAGCACCTCCTGTGTGCTCAGCATGGTGCTAACCATGCAGGATATAAGAAAAGGCCAGAAAGATCCCAGTCCTCAAGCTCACACAAGAAGGGGGACTGCCCTGTAAATAAGAGGGCTGCTGGGCGGCTGATGGTGGGTGTCCACTCTGGAAGAGGACCAGAATGACCTCACTGTGCTAGAGTGAAGTTCACAGTGAGTCTGACTGTGGCCGGTCAGACCATACGAGCTCAGAAGGCTCTGCCCCAGGGTGGGCGCTAACAGTGTCTGTGACCATCTGAGGTAGGCAGGCACAGGTACACCCCAGTTGGCTCGAGGGATAGAACTAGGCCTGGGGTCAGGAAGACGTGAGTTCAAATCTCATCTCAGATACTTCCCAACTGTGTGACTCTGGGGCAGATCACTGAAGCTCTGCCTCAGTTTTCTCATCTGTAAGATGGGGGTAAACAGCAGCACTGGCCTCCTGGGATTACTGTGAGATCAGATACTTAGCGTGTATGCAGGTGACCCCCAGGTCTGTAATACTCTCTTAGTGAGAGGTGATTAAGTTACTGATGGAGGAGAGATGCCCTGCAGGAGTCAAGGCAGACAGGAGTCTGCAACCGCCTCAGCCCAGCAGGTGCCGAGGCCAAACTCAAGGCAAGCTTATGATGTGACCAAGCTCAGCTGGGGCACAAGCTAGAGCCAGACCAAATCACCTGACTGCCAAGCATCCATTAGGCACCTACTAAGTGACAGGCTGAGAATGCCGAGAAGGTGAGGACAACTCAGAGGTGAGCTTCTCTTCCAAAGCTACATGTGATCAGCATTTTCAACCGCTGACTTCTCATCAGAATCAGATTCCAATTTATCCCCAAACCCACCACTACTGGCATCATAACTCTGTAAAGATGTCACATCACTTACCTCACTTTGTGGCTCCTGGATAACTTTATATAAAGATGAAACCAAAGCACTCTTATCTCTCAGATCTCCGGCATACTGTGATAGAGATGTTTCTGGTAGTGTCTAAAAACAAAGCAAAATTACATTTAACTTATTGTGGCATCGTGCTATTTCCATGATCAAAACTAACCTAAATCAACTGACTATTAAAAATCATTTAAATGCCATCAGCAGTCAACTGTCAGACTCAGTGAGGAGACCACAGTGAGAACAGGGGATTACAAATTGTAGCTAAGATGTGGAATTGCAATTTCTATTATATTTCAGCTGAGGAGATTCAACTGCTATAATTCAGGCTAGGTGAGTTTCTAATAACTCTGCATAAACGTTAGGACTTCAGCTCATCAATATAACGCATGTGATCAGAATGTTATGTAGAGTAAAACTTATGCTTGAACACTAAGGAAATCTGGCCTTTTCTATGCTTCAGAGAGAAGCAGCAGCACTTAGTTATGCCAGCTCCACTGCTACCAAAGACACAGACTGGCCAATCAGTCTGGCTGTTCATCTGTTTCAATCACATCTAGCTCTTCCTGGCCCCATTTGGGGTTTTCTTGGTAAAGATACTGGAGTGGCTTGCCATTTCCTTCTCCAGCTCATTGAATGGATTGAGAAAACTAAAGCAAACAGCAGGCAAGTGACTTGCCCAAGGTCACAGAGCTGGTAACTATCTGAGGTCAAATCTGAACTCAGATCCTTCTGACTCCAGGTCTGGCGCTCGATCCCCTGCACTACCTTGTCCAGAGACAACTTCAAAGCAGCAAAAGGGTGCTCCTGGCACGGCCAGAGAGCAGGAGGCCAGAGACAGGCCTGGGATTTGCACAGCACGTGACAACCACAAGCCTTCCCAGGAAGAGAAGTCCACCCTCTTAAACTTACCTCTCATCATCATCCCTCCCCTGGAAAGCCCACCTGCTGAAAATGCTCCTTCAGAAGAGTAATTCTGAAACAATGCCTGGAGCATGTCCCCTCTCTTGATGTCACACTGATGGGTTTTATCTAATTGACAAACTAAATGTCCAAAGAGAGATAGATGGAGTGACACAGCTGGGAATTTTGTCATAAAGATATTCAATTCACTTCTCATTACAGGTAAATAGAACAAGAACTCACTCAAGGAGACTCTAAGTATTTACTTTCAATAGGTGATTGAGAAATCCCTTTTTTCACTTCACAAAATCAATTCCTGTCCCCCATCCCTGAGACAGGCATGTATTTACCAGAAAGCTAAGTAAACATGAATTACT
Source organism: Pseudocheirus occidentalis (assembly GCA_028646575.1). Classification (NCBI taxonomy): domain Eukaryota; kingdom Metazoa; phylum Chordata; class Mammalia; order Diprotodontia; family Pseudocheiridae; genus Pseudocheirus; species Pseudocheirus occidentalis. The sequence continues at coordinate 10,842,890 of CM053597.1, read as the reverse complement.
TGGGGACTTTCTACCATTCTCCAAAGAACAGAAAATTGTTTGCCTTGGCACTATTTACATAAAGGCAGATTAGGGCTCTCGTCAATATTTCAAAAGCATGTAACAGAAGATCTCTAGGCAACATTCCATTTAAGTCATTTGATCAACCGTCACCTAATAAAGGAGGAATTTATGTAAAAGGGATGGTTGTATACAAAAAACCCAAATAGAAGCCTCAGTCTGATCCTTGATCCTTGAATCTGAAAATGCATCTAATTCAAGACTACAAAATGACTGTTACCAGTTATAATCAGCTCATGAAAGATTACCAAACTAATTAGTAAACTGTTACACAAAAATTCAAAAAAAATCTAAAATTCTCTGTTTATGAAAAACAGACAAGATCTTGAAATTCAACTATTTTTTGAAAAACTTTCAAAGGAACAATCTCTGGGAAATATTTTGAGCCTAGAATTTATTATCTTTAAATGAGAAGAAGAGTATTCTAAAATAGATAAATGAATACAGTCAATACCTCCAGATTTCTTTCCCAATTCTGTTATTAATTGATTTTATGAATCTGGAAAAAAGATACTATGAAAAATGAGAAGAGATGCCTGCCATGATTATACAGTTTTCAGAGTAATGAAAATCTTAAAATGTCATTACATTTAAATATTACAATGATATTATACAAGTTAAAAGCAATAAAGCATGTGAAAATTTATTTCACCACACTAATTCAAGAAATTTTTATCAACCATCTACTAGGAGCAAAGAACTGCCCAGAGATAGCGGCCTTTCCTATGAAAAGGTATTTATCAAGATATGGAAAGCCCAATCAGAAACCTAAAAGTAATGATGGAAAACCATGCTGTTGAAATGAATGCTTGGCAAGATTTGAAGAAGAAGCCAGATGCTCCCCATAAGCATCATTTGGCAGATGGTTAAGAAGCAGATTTGAAATTAATTGCAAGGATGAGGGGTAGGGGGCACGGTGCAAAGGGTATAGAAAGAGGCATATGGTAAAGACTGAACAACAAAAAAGCCCCTTGTCAATAACCACATCTCTGATATGGCTAGACTGTGAGTCTTGCTGCATATCGGCCACTAAGAAACAAGGACAAATTAGAGGAATAAAAACAAGTTAGATGAAATTACACAGAGCATTCAAAAGATCACAAGCCAATCCGAAAGACAATAATTTAAAAATAGATTTTCAAAAAGCAATCACTTTACAAGCTAGAAATGAAATACCAAAACAAATTATATAAAATTTCCATTCACTCAATGCTATGAAGGCTTAATGGTTTCCCCATTAAGATAATCTAGACTTTTGAGCTATTTTTCATGTAATTCATGGTCATGCCTCTGGAGTGATCCATCCACTCTAGCCCTTCAGAGATCCTCCCAGGAACTAAAGGCATGTCTTTCTAAAGCAGTGACTGACATGAGTTTGACTGTGTCGAACATGGAAATGGAATCCATGAACACTTATCAGCACCATAACTCCATAATTCATTAGTATCACTCTCGTCCAACTAAGCTGCCCAGTCCAAGATGTCCTGTGTCACAGGCCCCTGGAGCACAGGAACTCCAGTTAAATGGCATTTTTTGGCCTATGGCTTAAAGCTCTATCCTTTTACACAGGCAGTGATAGCCACGAGCAAAAAACCTCTTTTCCACTCAACTCCACCCTGCTCTGCCCTCGCCTCTGCCCCATGTCCTACCCTCAGGAACCCCATTCTATAATTCACAAATTCTTGTCCATCCCAGACCTCTTCCTCTTACGATGCTGCATCTTATAAACCTGGCCCACCTAGACATAACGGCATCCTTTTGCTCCCATCTCCTGTATTAGGTCCATGGGCAGAAGGAAGAAACCTCTTCTTTGCTCCCCATTGTTCCTGCCAGACTACATCCCTTGCTGTCACCATCAGCAGTTTCTCTTCTCCATCTCAATCAGCGAGTCACTTAACATGGATTACGTGCCTGCTGTATGCCAGGCATTGTCCTAACTGTTGAGGCTACAAAAGACAGTCCTGGACTTGGAAAAAACCCAGACTTAATGGGGATCCATCCTTCTGTCCGTATCACCCAGTCCAGAATCTTATGAGCAACAGTCTACCAGGTTCCACATTAGTTTCCTTCTTTTCTTAAGCAGCACTGCCGGCTCAGTCTTCTCACTGCAACCCCTGCCCCCAATGAGCAAGAATTAAACCTTCTTTGTGTGTCAAGTTCTGGGCCAGCTTACATTTTATCAAGGGAAAACCAGAAGCCAGTATTATACAAAAGACACTCAAAGTAAAGACAAGGTAATTGCGGGCAGGAGCGGCACTGGTGCTATTCCTGTGCATTTCAGGTAGTTGGGAAGGCCAGGCCAGAGGCACTGAGACAGCAGTTAGAGAAGTGGGTGTGAGGAACAAGAATGCCAACACAGCTAGTTCAGGTAGCTGGTGAAGGGAAGCAGGTGGAACAAGCTGGACCTGACCTGAGACCTATTCAAGTGGCCAGTCAATTAGAGTCTTTGGGAGAGCCAGAGTGATCTGGAGTTAAGGCTGGTCTTTAAGAGGAAAAGGGAAAAAATACAAATATACAAAATATACCAAATTAGCCAAGGCAAAAAAGAACTTGTTTAGAGCCCTGCCCAAAATATCATCACAAGAAATAGGTGCAAAATTCTACCAAGAAAAGAGGCCATAGTCACTGTTCATCTGCCCTGGAAATTTCTCTTTAGCTACTTAAAAAAAAAACGAATCACATATTTTTACATGTATTATTTCAACACCCCCCCCCCACCCTCTCCACCCTCATCCCAGCCATTTGAATCATTTTTAAAAAACCAACCACTCCTTGCAACCAACACGCACAGGCCGGGAAAACAAAGGCACACATTTCACCAGTTTTTCCTATGGTTTTTCTTTTGTAAAAGGCAAGAAATTGGTACTTTGATTATTTCTGAAAGTTACCAATTTTCCTAGAATTTTCTACCCAGATTGGTCAGAATGAATGTAACTGATAATTGTTTCTGTTTTGCCCAGAGACCCTGAGGGTCTCCCCTCCCAGATTTTTTTTTTGAGGCCTTTCTTTGCCTCATCTTTGCCTTAATTACTGAATAGGCTTTGCCTCAGTCAAACTAAGACTTGTTAAAAACCTTAGCTTGAAAAGGCCAGGGCTCTCCACTGCATCCAGGGCCACTCTCCAGCCATCCTAATCAATATCTGGCCACTGGACCCAGATGGCTCCGGAGGAGAGAATAAGGCTGGCGACTTTGCACAGCCCTCCCTCACTTAAATCTAATTCACTTGCATGTCTTGGCATCAATCCCCTGACATCGCGGTCTTCTTTGAGAACTAAGGGCAAATAGCAAGAGGCTGGAAAGGAAGGGTAGAGTTGAGTGGTGTAAGGGTTTTCATGATACAAGAGTTGGCATTTGATTTTAGAGGCAGCAAAGAGTCGCTGGAGCTTGCTGAGCAAGGAAATGAAGAGGTAAGACCAATTCTGGTCTCTGTGGGGAGTATAGAGAAGAAAAAGGAGACACAGCCAGGGAGGCTAATTGGGGAAAATTGCAGGGGTCTGGGAGGAAGTGAAGCTGGCTTGAATTGGTGGCAGTGGGAGCAGAGAGAAGGGGACAGATAAGAGAGTTGCTGTGGAAGGGAAATGGAGAGCTGAGACACTGGACAGGTGGCATCAGGGAGAGTACCCTCAAGGCTACGTGTCTGGACTGACTTCAGTGAGCATGCAGACGCCCCCCAGAGAGCCCAGCCTTCCAGCTTCATCAACTCTCTCAATTCCCATAAGCCATCTATTTGCTCTACCTCAGTCACCCCCAAGGGCTGGTTGATCATAGCCTCCTTCTCACTGTTGCCCACAACTGTGCTTCTTCTGTGATCCTAAACTGAAATTTCCCCGTCTGAATCCAGCCTCCTGTCTTGCCATCTACATTTCCCTACCTTGTTTTTCCTGAACCCCTTTCCATTCTCATGGTGACCTCCAGTCCTTCCATCTCTCCTTCTCCCAGTCCCTTCTCTAGTCTCCTTTTCCTCCCTTTATTCTTTTCCTATAACTGACCACCTCCACTCTGGACTAGCCTTTTCCCGGTACTCCTTGCCATCCAGCCTTTTACCCCCAATACCTGGCCAAATGCCAGCTCCAGGGTATCCTTCACTATGGACTTTCTATGCTCATACTCAAACACCACTGAACACTGATGAAGTCATGCAACTATGTCAGTGAGTGAATAAACATTTATTAATTTCCTGCTCTATGCCAGGGACTGTGCTAAGCACTGGGGAACAAAGAAAGGTATATAGACAAGTCCCTGCCCTCATTGAGCTCATGTTATAATGGGAGAGAGAAAGGCCTCCTGTAGAGGGAGGGATCTGGGCAGAGTCTTGAAGGAAGTCTGGGATTCAAGGAGGCCCAAGTGAGGAGGGGGAAAGGGTGCTGCAGGTGTGGGACAGAGACGGCCAGGGTGAAAGCCCGGAGATGGGCAATGAGTGCAGCTCCTCCAGGACAGCCAGCCAGCTACAAGTCTCCGTAATGTGACACAGGGAGGGGAGGCAAGTCTGAGAAGGCTGTAAGGGGGAAAGAAGTCACATAGTAGAACTTGGAATGTATCCATGTAACAGCAATCAGTTTAGCAGATACCTAGCACTTAGTAACTTAGGGCTAAGTATGGAAGGTGTGAGCCCTGTCCCCTGTTGGGAGGGTATGAACTCCCCTGTTGATGCAGAAGAAGGGGACTGGCTGAAACAGGGGGCTAGGTGTATATATAAGCAAGAATTCCAGAGACTGAGAGACAGAATTGGAACTTTCCTGTTGAAGGAAGCAGGATTGTCTCAGCATCTGGGAGCTGGGCTGCTGGACTTAAGAAGTGAGTTGGAGTTTTCTTAGAGAGAGAGAGAGAGAGAGAGAGAGAGAGAGAGAGAGAGAGAGAGAGAGAGAGAGAGAGAGAGAGAGAGAGAGAG
>CM053597.1:10785621-10837441 GCA_028646575.1 Pseudocheirus occidentalis | reverse complement strand
CTGAGGACTGGATGAGAACCTGGCAGCTGTCTGCTTCTGAATCCAGGTGACTGTTTGGTGGATTCAGGAGGGAGCTGGGACCATGGAAGGGGATACAGGGAATCAGAGAGACCACCCAGAGTCAAGATGAAGAGAAGGCCTCCCCTTGAATGAAAGTTGAGGTTTGCCAGACACCAAAGGGTAGAGGGTTTGTGTGGTTTTCTAATGATTAAGTTGATGTATGGTTGCCCCATGAGTGGAAGTTTGATTATTGTATTGTGAATTGACTAAATGATTAAGTAAGGAGGGTTTCCCCCTTAGGGAAACCAGATGATTCTTCTTTTATTCTTTGTTCTAAATACTGTGGCCACTGTAGTGAAAATTGTGTGGCCATTCTAATGTTGAGCTGTCATGAACACCATATTATGATTTTCTGTGATAAGATGTAATGTTATGAATATGATATTGTGAATATTGTGAATGTTTGCCTTGATTTGTAATGGAATAAAAAGAGTGTTCACCATTACTGTGTAATCCAAACCTTAAAAGCTGTTCACATAGCATTCTTTTGGGACTCTGCTGGTGCGTGGCGTTACAATCCAGATGATGAAGTTTACTGGGGGCTGACAGGAATGGCTATTCCTACACTTTGATATGAATGAAAATTGTTTTCAATTAACAAGCATTTATTTTATGTCCCTCCAACATCCACCAAGAAAGGAAAGTAAAAGAAAGGAAAGGAGAGGAAAAGAGGGGAAGGGAGGGGAGGAGAGGGAAGAGGAGGGGAAGGGAGAAGGGAGGGGAGGGGAGGAGGGGAAGAGGAGGGAAGAGGCTACTTACTATATAAGTCCAATTTCTTCTGCCTTGTATTTAACTGAACAAAATGGAATTAAATGTGATCTAACACATTTGTTATCTTTTCTAATAAACTATAATGAAATTAAAGATAATTTTAACATTTCAAAGTATTGTTAACAAAGCAGGATTACTTTTTATGACTATCTCTTCTTAAAATTATCCAAAATGAATTGTTTACTTTTTTATGGTCTTTTAATGTTCCCCAAAGCAACAGTATCAGAAGCATTTCTTCCTCTCCCCCTTTCTCTTATCTCAATTTCTCCTGAGGGAAAAAACAAACTAACAGGCCCCAGGTGAGAAAGAAGCCCTCTAACAGTGATCCACAGCCCCCAGAAGAGGCCCAGGTATGGTAGTCAGGAGCACCACACAATGATCTCAGAATCTGGAGGCAATGGTAGCAACGGCTTGACCCTAGCCTCATGGGGAATGGGGAAGATTGACACCCATGACCATTCAACTGTCTAGATCCAGGGCAGGGTCCAGCTTCTCTGAGAAATGAAGTCAAGGCACACTGCACAATATCATCAGGGCACACTGCAGCACAGAATAGCCATATAAGGTCAAACACAAGTCAGCTGAACAACGGAAAGAAAGGACAAAGATTACACTAAACTAGCAAGGTCTACACTTCAGTTTTAATTAAAGCTTACATTTCTAACACTACTAACACGTAACAATAGTTTGGTGTCCATACAGAGAGAACTTCTAAACTAAAAATTATTGTCCCTAGAATGCAAACCTTGGAATCAGAATGTTTTAAAAGGGGAGACCTTATTTCTGAATGGCTGCAGATGCAGATACTGGACTCGGCCGCTGGAGTGAGGGTCAGAGAGCCTCCTCACGCCATCACCGAGCAGGAACCGCTCCACCGAAGGGCATGAAAGGAGGCAGATCCCGCCCTCCGGAACTCGGGGGCGGCCTGTTTCCGAAGATAACAGAGGGCTAGAATCTCGCTCACTAGGAAGAGTCCAGGACAGATGAGCAGCGTCTGAGAACCGAAGGAGGGAAGGATTCCTCGTTCTCAATTATTTACATTCACGGCTACTTCCATTATGAAAATCACTGAAGAAACACCGTGTTGAAGTCTTCAGTATCACTGTTCCAATAAACAGGAAGATCCCCTAACCAGGCTGATGGTCCACTGTGCAAACAGGGCACTCGCAGGCAATCTGTACCACGTTAGCTAATGCCAAGAAATCATAACTCAGCTACACATCAAGCTTTCTTGAAGTGGAAAATAAAAACTAACCAGAGGGCTAACAACACAGAGCACGTTTATATATGCTTATGTGCATACACACACATATAATATAGAAGTGAAGTGGAGGCACATGTAAGATTTTTCCTAAGCAGTTGAAAATACTGACAGACTCTTAAGTCCAAGACTATGTATGACATTCTAGACTATGCTACCACAAGCAGGGGCATAACTCGGAGAAGATAGACTTCAGAACCTGGAAGCGTCTGTGACAGTACCCCTATGACTCAGACCACCGCCTACTCAGTCCTGGTGCCTGTCCCCCCAGAAATCCTGCACAGGGACTCCACCCAATGGGTCAGATCCCTCCTCTTCAAGGGGTCAAACTCAAGTAGAAATAGGACACTATTAACCCACCCAGATGGATCCCTTTGGGCACACTGATTTAGAAATCCATACAGTAACATATCTATGTTTTACTATCATTTTATTTACTTTATTAAAATCTTCCCAATTACATTTTGATCCAGTTCAAGCTAGCATAGCCGAGTGTCAGGGCCACCTGCAAACTGTGTGTGGGAGTCAATAGAAGCACACAGGGAGGTCATCAATTGTTAGTCCAGGAGTGATATGGACAACCTATTTTCTCCCCTCTGGCTGCACTTCTCTGACGAGATCCCATGTAAAGCTTCTCCTACACAATCTTTTAATGTGTAGTGTGCTCATGCCCACTATGTGCCTCTCCACTGCTCCTTGAGAGACCCTCAGCTTTGATTCTTGGGAGACTATGACTTCATGCTTCAAAGAGACAGCATCACTGGAAGAATATTGTTCAGAAGATAGGCCTTTGTTTCAGAGAGAAGCACAAGGTGACCAAAAGCAACTCACAGGTTTCCAAAGGCAATCCAGCCCACTCTCCTCCTGCTCAATTCTGGTCCCAGCTCTTTTTCCAGCCGCAGTGTTCACACAAGATATACTGTATATACATACATATATACATATGTATATATACATATACAAGATATACTGTATATACATACAATTGTACCGGCTGTATTCTTGACAGAATAACTATCACAGACTAGACAACAGACCCTCTGCTGGCACTGGTGTTTTCCTGTGGGCTTAGAGGAAGGTGGGCCTTAGTGAATCTGACTTTATAATCTTCAGGCGCTTGATGCAAAGAGCACAATGAATCTGCAAATGAGAGAAAATGGAAGACCTTGCCCTTTAGAGGGAATCCCTCTTCTCTCTGGACACTGACCATCCATCATGACATGGCAAATACTTTTGTCAAACATACATCTTTCTGTTATGTCTCATTTAATACTAATAATCAAAAGGATGAACACAGTTATCTCTGCTGACATATCTTCTAAGGAGTCTTCTTTATTTTGGCATATGCACAGAGATACTTTGCTAGAAGGGAACCTAAAAGGTGATGTTTTGCTTTGAATCAGATGAGTTTTTTGTTGTGTTTTTTTTTACAGACAACTGATTTTTATCCACTGTTTCTTCTGGTTCTTTTCATTCATTTTTATTGCTATTTTATGTTCCCTATATAACTAGTTATCCCAAGTACCCTTCCCCCTCCCTGGGAGCTGTCCTACAGGACAAACAGTATTTTTTTAGAGATAAAAATCAGCACAACTGATGGATTCATTGAAAAAGTCTGCAAACCTGGGCTAGTGTGAACCTGCTCCACAAAGGGGTGGGCTGCAGATGTCTTCTCATCTCACTTTGCTGGAGCCCTGCTGGACCTTTATAACTGGGTCCCCCTTGCTTGTGCCTGTGGGTGCGTCTTCCTCCTTTCCATCTGCACTGCTGCAGTCCCTGTGCGGACGGTTTACGCGGCTCCCATCACCTCTGCATTGGTCACAGAGATCTTCCCAGGTTTCCTTGTACTCATCACACACATTCTTTGTTACAGTACAATTCTCTTCCATTCTGTCCAGGTACCACGATTTCTCTAGTCATTCCCCAATCAAGGGCTGTCAAACTTTGTTTCCAATTCTTCACTAGCACAAAAAGTGCTGCCATAAATATTTTGGATTGTGTGGGGACTTTTTTTTAATCAAGGGTCTCCTTTCAGTATAAGCCCAATAAGAAAGTTAAAGGTTATAGACATTTTAGGCAGTTTATTTGCATCATTCTAAGTTGTTTTATGACTGCATCATTTCACGGCCCCACCAAAGATGTACCAGGGCACCTTCCCTTTCACAACCTCACCAACATTGACTGTGACCATTCTTTGTCATTTTGGCCAGTTTGCAGGGTATGAAGTGAGATCTCAGGGTTATTTCAATTTACATTTCATTTGTTAGTAGTAATCTGAATCATTTTTTCATATGATTATGAACACTTTTTAGTTCTTTTGTTGATATGTTGCTATCTTTTGACCACTTAGCTCTTCTAATAGAAATATAAATACATATACACATTGTTTATATATCTCAGATACAAACTCTTTTTAGAGAAAGTTGATAAAGATTCCCCTCCCCTCCATTTAACCCCTTCTCTTCTCATCCCAGCCATTCTTCTCAATGAATAAATGTTGTCTGGGTAGAAGAGTTTCTGCTTCAAATGATCAGTTACCTATTTTACCTTTTGTAACTGCTTCTATCTCTTATTTGGTTAAGAATACATCTCCTGTCCATAGTTGTGAAAGGCACATATGTTTCTTTTCTAATTTTTTTATCGTAGGATCTTTAATAATAAGGTCACAAATACATTTAGAATGTACTGTAGAGTGGGGTGTGAGGTGTGGGTCTAAGCCTAGTTTCTCCCAGACTACTTCCTACTTTTCCTAAAAGTTTTCATCCAACAGGGAGTTCTATCTTCGGTAACGCATGTTTTTCACTTTATCAAAGATGGGTTTCTTGGGTTCTTCTTCTCTGACTCTCCCCTGTCTAGTCTGTTCTATTGCTCTATTTCTCTATTCTTTAACCAACACCAAACGGTTTTGATAACACTGCTTTATAACACAGTCTGAGGTCTGGAAGCGCTAGTCCCCCTTCGTATTTACTGCTTTTCATCATTCCCCTTGATATTCTAGATATTTTATCAAGTTCTTTAAAGCATTCCCTTGGTCATTTGATTGGTATAGCATTAAAAGTGTAAGTTAAGTTCAGCTATATTGTCATTTTTATTATATTGCCACAGCCTAGCCATGAGCACTGAATATTCCTCCACTCATATAAGATACTCTTTATTTCTTTAAGGAGTATTTTGTAATGGAATCTACACAAATCTTTTAGGCACTTGTGCCTGTGATTGCAACATCCCCAGATATTTTATGCATTTTGTAGTTATTTGGAATGGAATCTATTCCATTATTCTTCTATTATTGCTTCTTGTGTTTTGCTATTATTATATAGAAATAGTATTGATTTGGGGGGGATTTAATTTGTAGCCTGCAACTTTGCTCCATGTTGGGGTGGGTTTTGTTGTAAGCCTGGGTCATATCTTCCAGTCTGCTAGTCCAGCCTGGCTGCCAGTAGCCTGAGGGGTGACGGAGAGGTGAGGAGTGAGCTTAGGGTCAGTGAGCATGAGTTCATAGATTTGAAGCTTTTTTTTTTTAACCTCCTTTTGGGTTCTGCATATCTCAGACCACGGAGATAACTGAAGTTGCTTTATCTTTGGCCCATAATTTATTTACTGCAGAAGTTTAAGAAGCTGGAGGTCAGAGAAAAAAAAAAGTAGTTCTCTTTCTTATTTCTCACATGACTCAGAAACTGCAAAAGCCTTCTCTTCTTGTTGTTTTATGATACTGTTCCTAATCCCTTCACCCTCTTCCCCCCACCCCCACCCCAATCCGCCTCCATAAGATTCTAAAACAAGTATATATTCTGAACTGGTGTTATCCTCAACTTCCAGATGTCTCTATTTGCCCAAGAGATTAAGCATTTCCTTGCTGGGTGAATTTCAAGATAATTTTGGTCTACTTTTTATGTCAAGGGATTTGCACTGGTTAAAGTCCCTTGGGAAACAATAATGATATGTTTTGATCTACTCCTTTATCCATTTCACATTTTTTGGTATCAACAGCTCATTTAAATAGGTCAAGATAGAGTTTTCTCAATTGAATGCCAAATCTCATTCTTAATTTTTCTTCTAATTTGTTTACTGATTTTGATCTTTTTGCTAACAAAGGTCATAATTCTTTCTTCATTTTCTACTGACCACACTCTTGGACTTCATCGTGGTCTCAAGAAATTCATCATTCTGCAAGACCACATCAACTGAAAGCCTCAGGCCAGCCACCCTCCCTTCCCCTCCCCTCACCCAGGCTCCTCCTCATTCTCCATTTAGGAAGGTCACTAGAGCAAGTCATCTCCTCATTCATTCCCTGCCTCACTAACCTCCTCTGGGTGTCATTCCAGCTCGTGTGCCTGGTATCCCTGCCCTGACCAAGGTCACCTTGCCTTTAGGCCTCATTTGCTCCTATCAGCTTGTTGGCTCCTGGAAGGTAAGGAGTCTCTTTGTATCCCCAGTGCCTGGCACACAGTAAGCGCTTAATAAATGTTTATTGACTGTTCACAACCACTGACTGCCTTAGGAAGATGTATGTTGCAATCACAGGCAGCACGCCTCCTCTACAGCTGGATTCGCTCATATGTCACTGTGCTTACTATATGGACACAGCAATCAGACTTGGAGAAGATGGCTTGGTGGGAAGGGGGGCAGGGGAATAGATGACTTATTAAAAGAGGAAGACCTTAATTATCAGAGAGAACACAGGCAGGAGAAAAAGGGAGCTCTTTCTGTTGTCACGTGGCTAGCAACATCAGTGGAACAGATGTACAGAATGAACGAGAGTGGAGAGGAATGCTTCCTCATGCTTGCTGATGGTTCCTCACGTCAGCATAATACTGGTATGAGGAGGAGAAAAGTGAAGCAAATCAACTTATTGTGACCCAGAAGGGGGAAAAACCCCAAACAATTGTTCAGAGGAAATTCCTAAGCACACTCACAAGCAGATCGTTAGTTCTGCTGATATCCCAAACAAAATGTAAATGAATTTGGAAATGAAGTTTATTATTTGTTATTGCACAGTAAACATTACCTTGAATTCTGACAACCATTCCTCCACAACCCCTTTCTCTGTCGTCAACATCTTTCCACATCTGTTCAAAGCCTCTCACCTAAAATGAATGGACAAAATTGTTAAAAGTGAGTGTTTTCCTTGTCTTGCCAAATGACAGTAGAAACTGTACAATTGATCTAATTCCAATAACTATATCACGTTATTAAATAGAATTACTTAATCCTTATTGACAATCTACTTCTCAGCCAGAAACTTTGCCCTGGTTTTAATCTACTGAACTTCTAGCCTTTCCCTCCTCCCCATCTCAGCTGGTGACTATACCAGTGGCCCACTATTTCAGGCAGGTCCCAGGCCCATCTGACTTTATTACCTACTTCCTCCCTGGTCATCTTTTCCACTGAGTGATCCACTATCTTGCCACCCTGCTTCTCTAGTCCCCTCTATCATCTCTAGTTTGAGAACCATGATCAAATCAATTCTGCTACTTGTTCTAGAGAGGTAGCATGTCAAACTACTCCCCTGCGGGCTCACATACACACAAGCTCTCAAACCTTCTGCTCAGTCCTCTAATGTTGGAATTACTTCCTTGTGTAGATGGCTTCTTCCCAGGAGGACGCAAATCATTTTAGAGTAGGGACTATATTTACTGTCATATATTTTATTTCCAGAGCTTAGCATAGTCCCTGGTATGCAATAATACTTAAGACAAGTTTTTTCATGATTAACTATTAAGATCAATGTATATATACAAGATAGAAAATGTCAGGATCTGACAAAAGCATCACAGTCACCACACACAAACTGGCTGCAAAATTTTTCAGTCAGCTTCCATAATAACAGCTGCACGGCATATTAGACACTTGTTTTCCCTTGATAACGACTTTTAAATTCCAGAATTAATTGGAAGTTTAATGGAAATGGCAGGGGAAAAACACTAGAAGTACAAATGTCTAAAAAAAAACTATTCAAAGTTGATTTTGAGCCAAGAACTAATGAAATTTAATATATTTTTAAAATAATATTTTAGTTCTCAGTGGCCATGAAAACATTTTGAAAAACACTTTAAAAGTAGTCTACAAAAAGACAAAGGGCTTCCAGTGCCAGCAGTTATGAGTTAGCTCTTGCCACACATGGGCCTCATGCCACTGTTCCCTATATTTGAAGCCATCTTTCCATGGACATCATATCTGGGGACAGTGTATTCCATGATTTGGGGGATGATGTCTTCTACAGCTGTCCTTCCTATACTGTTCTAGTGAATGCTTATTTACTAAAAGCTAACTAAGAGCACTAGTTTTTGGTTAAAGAAAAGAATACTGGTTAGGGCTTGCAGGCTTACAGTGTTCAAAGTACAGCTGCAGGGTTACCCCTAGAATCCAAGGGTGCTGCCATGCTCTGGGGTTCCAGCTAAGTGCAAGTTTTAAAAATGACCCAGAGAGAGCTGTTAAATAGTTCAAACTCCGGAGAAAGACTGCTAAAAGTAGGGCAAAAAAATCTAAAACAAAATTTTTTGGAGAAATGTCTACCTAATTCATAAAAACAGAACTTGGTTTTGATTAGCAAAAAGTAAACTGAATACAGATAAACAGTTACCTGAAGTTATAAAGAGCGGGATACAGTATCAGGTGCATAAAAGAAGGACTTCCCAAATTCTGTTCTCCTAGAGACTAACAAGGCTAGTAGTCTACGAGAAGAATCTGAAAGGTCATTATCTAGAGGCAAAGATAGGCACCAGAGGCCACAACATATCTTTGAAGAAAAGTATTTATGATGTGAATGAATGCATGAAAAGGTGTTATTAAGAGCTCAGGGAACATGCCACAAACTGTGCTGAGTATGGTAGATTGAAAAAAAATGTTAAGAGCCTGTCCTCCAGGAACTTACCATCTAATGGGATAGATACCATGAAAATGGTCACGTGGAAGAAGGACCAACACAAGCTGTAAGGACACTGACCTCTGGGACAGACATCAGCATATCAGATAGTAGGACTTGGGCACAGACTTGAAAGAATCAGGAGGAGGATGAGAATAGGGCTAGAACTCTAAGCATGGGGAAGGACGGTCAGTGAAAAGGCCCAGAGTTGGGATAGCAAGCATCATTTGTGAGGGAAAGGGAGGAAGCAAGTGCCCTGAGTGGCACAAAATGTGGAGAGGAGTAAAGTAGAAGATGAAATGGTTGGAGTGGACCAGGTTATGAAGGGTTTTAAAAGTCAAATGGAAGGTTTTCTATTTGACACTAGAGTTTCTTGCATAGGGGCCTGGCATGGTCAAAGCCATACTTTAGGCACATGACTTTGATAATCAGGCAGGCACACCTACCAGAAACTACTGCAACAGTCCAGGCATGAGGCGATGAGGGTCTGCACCAGGGTGGGGGCTGGGTCAGAGGAGAGATGGGGGAATACACCAGAAACGTTACAAAAGTAGAATCAACAAGATTCACCACTATATTGGATGGGGAGAGGGACAAAAAAGAATGAGGAATTAAGGATGGCACCTAGGGTGGGAATTTAAGTGACTGGAAAGATGGTGGTGTCCTTGACAGGAACAGGGAAATAGAAAAGGGAGTAAGTCCGAAGAGAAAGAGAATGAGTTCAGTCTTGGCCATGTTGAGTTTAATTTGTGTATGAGATAAGATGTATATATGCAGCTACATGGTTCAGTGGATAGAGCAGTGGGCCCAGAGGCAGGAAGATCTGAATTCAAATCCAACCTCAGATACTTACTAGTTGTGTGACCTGGGCAAGTCACTTTAACCCTTATTTGCCTCACTTCCTCACCTATAAAATGGGGATACACAAGAGAAGAAAACGGTAAACCATTCAGGTATCTTTGCCACACAGAAGCAGCCATGACTGAACAACAAAAACAGTAAATGGAATATTCAATCTGAGAAACCCACTGGGCAACTGGAAATGTAAAACTGAAGGCCAAGAGTGGTTAGAGCTGGACAAACAGATATGAGAATAAGGACAGAGATGATAACCAAATCCACAGGAGCCGACAAAATCCTGAAAGAAACAGAAAAGAGAGAGAAGAGGCCCAGGACAGAGCCTTGGGGGGCACCCATGGTTAGAGGGCAGGACCTGGATGAAGATACAGCAAAGGAAAATTAAAAAGGTCAGGTCGGGGAATGAGGAGGAGGGCAAGGACAGAGAAGTGTCAGAATGCATACAGAAGAAGAGGGTGACCAACAGTGTCAAAGGGGGCAGAAAGGTCGAGAAGGATGAGGACCAAGAAAAGGTCAGATTTGTTGATTAAGAGATCATTAATAACTTTGGAGAGAGGAGGTTTAGTTGAATGATGAAGTCAGAAACCAGACTATAGGGTTAAGAAGAGAGTGGGAAGAAAGGGATCAAAGGCCACAATTGTAAATGGCTTTCTCGAGGAGTTTATCGATGAAAGGGAAGGGTATGATATAAAAACAGCTAGTGGTGATGGATGGATCAATGGAAGGAAGGAGGAGGAAGTAACGTAGAACATCTAGGGAATAAGGAGGTATAAAATAGCTACTGTGGAAAGTCTAATAAACAACCAAAACAAGATCTTTTCTCCAGCTTTTTCGAACAAGCAGCTAGGTTTTTTCTCAAGTGAAAATTAAGGAAACAAAAGTATTACAATTTGGCTACTCACTTTTCTAGTATATCCTATCATTTGACTAGGTAGAGAATTCTACTGAATCATAGAATTTGAAACTTGGAAAGCTCTTCAGTGGCCATCTAGTCCCACCCATACTTAAAGCTTTATGATCCAGTGGTTGTCTTAAATGGCACACATAATGACACTCTTAAAAATGTTTAAGATTTCTTACCAACTGTGTGGTTCTAGAAGACTGTTACAAGGTAGATCTCTCTTCTGCTGTTCCCCACTGAGTGGCTTTTGTGACATTGCTACACTGTCTTTAACATTGATATAATGACAGTAAGAGCTGCAAATTTCTATACTTAAGTGACTTTATGTCATTAGAAGACAAAGTCAAGCTCTTTAGGGCTGGGGCTGGGGCAGAGGGAAGGGAGGGGGATAGAAAGGAACATATTATGTCCTAGAAAACTTTGTCATACAGGAGTTTAATTTTTACCACATTTATTAACTATATTACTGTATATCATCTTTTATTTTCAAATATGATGCTACTGACATCAATTACTATCTTTCTAACATGAAAGTGTGCCTGAGAAGACAAGACTGAACTGAGTTGGTAAACAGAAACAATCTACATTTACATTAAACGAATGGGAGAGCAAGGAGACAGGGCAGTAACTGTTGAAGAAGACAGGAGGGGGGTTAAAACTTCTCACTTTTTATTAAGAAGCAGTGAATTTAATTTTTGTTAACACAGTCAATGTGTTTCTACTCCCCCCAGTCTGAAACAAGTTATAATAGCAATCGTTACATAAACAACAGAGTCACTAAAGAGAAGTCACAGCAAGCAAAGGGAGAAAGGGTGGAGGCCAAAGAGAGAGCATAGAGTTATATATGGAACAAACTATGCAGAGAGGAAATGATGATAACCCCACAGGTATCTAGTATGAAGTAGGACAAACTCTGATTCCATACGCATGATTCTTTTCACTGAACATTCCCCAGTCATTTAAATAATTCCAAAATAAATGTTGAGAATGGTTTCTCCAAAATGAGAGCAAATGAACTAAACCCAAAGGGCTATAAAACTGCACACACACTGTGACTCAGCAATACCATGACCAGGCCTACATCCCAAATAGATCAAAGGAATGGGGAAGAACCTATATCTACAAAAATATTTATAGCAGTTCTTTTTGTGGAAGCAAAGAATTCGAAACTGAGGGGATGCACATCCACTGGGGAATGGCTAAACAAGTTGTGGTATATGATTGTGATGGAATACAGCTGTGCTACTAGAAATGAAGAAGAGGATGGTTCCAGAAAAACCTGGGATTTAAAATTTCTACGAACTGATGTAAAGTGAAGTGAGTAGAATCACGAGAACTTTGTACACAGTAATGGCGATATTGTTATAATAATCAGCTATGGAAGATATAACTATTCCGATCAATGCCACTTTGGGGCAGCTCCAGCCTTAACTGTTCTCTCTGAATCTTCCACCCTTTGTTCCTAGTTCTTCCTCTGGGATCAAATCTATTCCAACAGATTAGGTTGTTCACATTCAGAACCTATCTAATCCCTCTCACACAAGACAGTACTACAAATACTTGAAGACAGTTATATCCAGCCCTAAGTCCTCTTTTCCAGGCTAAACATGCCCAGTTCCTTCAACTGATCTTCACGGCTCTTCACCATCCTGGCTGCCCTCTTCATAGCACTCACTGGATGGGCAAGGACTCATCAACATCCTTCCCAAACGACCACAGTGCTCTAGCAAAAGAACTGATGAGGGCAGATCAGAGAGAGGTTCTCACCTCCTCATTTCCAGTTCTCCTTTTAATTCAATCCAAGATTGTATTAGCTGTTTTTAGCTGCGTGACATATCACAAAGAGGACTCATGTTGAGCTTGAAGTACAGTCAACAAAATACTTATTAAACCAGCAAACCGCTAAATGAGTGCAAGGAGGCAGGAAGACCTGAATTCAAATATGGCCTCAGACCCTTACTAGCCACGTGACTCTGGTTAAGTCGCTTAACCCTGTTTGTCTTAATCCACTGGAAAAGAAAATAGCAAACTACTACAAAGTCTTTGCCAAGAAAACCCCACAGACAGGATCAGCGTGCTATGCATGGCCCATAGGGTCACCAAGAGTCTGCCACAAATGTACAACTGAACGATAACAAATGTACCAGGTACTGTGCTAAGTGCTATGCATACAAAGAGAGTCAGAATCATGAAAGGAGGTCCCTGCCCTGAAGGCCCTCACTTTCTAATGAGAGACAAACAGGAATATAGAGGCCAGCACTAGCAGAAAGTGTTAAGTGTTGGGGGAGGAAGCAAAGAAAGCTTCCTGAAGGCAGGAGTTGAGCCAAGTCTTGGTAGAAGTCACAAAAGGCTGGACACAGAAGTAAAGATGAACACTCCTTCCACTCAAAGCCCAGTGAAGAGCCCTGGGAGGGTAAGTAGTGCCCATATCATCAGCCTTGCTTGTTTCCAGTCTAACCGCACAGTCATCACTGTAGAGAAAGGGTGCACCTTTCCCATCACCACCACCATCAGATGTCAACCAAATGAGCAAGAAGGCTTGGGAGCCTGCCTCCCAAACCACCAGTCCTCCACAGCCCCCACTACCACCATCTGGGGAAGCAACTTCTAAAGATGGAGCTTGGCAACTACCTCTATGGGCACTACATATGGATATGACTACTGAAGATCCAAAAAGAAAGTTCTCATTACCAAAATCCTTGACGCTGCCAAAAGTTTTGAGAAATGTCAAACATCAGAAATTGATATGAATTTATCAATGGAAATTATATTGAAGAAGAGGCCTGGCCATGTGCTCTGCTACTGTACTCCCTGACCAAGAGGCCTTTCCATTTGACTCGCCCCTAAAGCTGTCCACACGCGTCGCCTCCCCTATTAGAAGGGAGGCCTTCAACATTTTTGTTCAGCCCCGTGGGTCAGAGCACGCCAATTCTGGCCCTGGTGTTTTCTTGGCAAAGAAGAATGGTTGGCCATTTTCTCCTTCAGTGGATTAAAGCATCTGTTTTATAAATAGTAAGCACTTAATTAGGTGCTTTTTCATTCACTCATCTCATCCAAACCTCAAACAATGCTGCCCCGTAGATGCAATTATTTCCCCTTTTCACAGAGGAGGATATCAATAGCTTTCAAAAGGATAAGTGACTTGGCCAGAGTCACAAACTTTTAAGTGTCTGAGGCATAATTCAAACTTCAGTCTTCCTAAATCCAGTGTCTTATCTGCAGTAGCACCTTGTTTCCTCCACTTAAAATCTCAGTAAGCCATTCTGCTCATCTATTATCTGCTATTATTGGAGTCACAGCCAGTTTGGGTTCAATATAACAGACCAAAGGTAGAGCCATCAGAATTCCTAAGTGCAGAGTTAGGAATCTCCCTCTTGAAACAAAGAAAACTTCATTTGAGCCTGCTGTCTCCTTAGGCCATCAGGCTATACTTCTCTCAGCTAGAATTCTACAGAGGTTCCTATGTGTGTCACCACTATCCCACCTTCCACCACACCTCTCGATTGATACAGTCAGGCTTCAGAACATCCTACCACGACTAAATGTGCTCTTAGCACCTCCCAAGGGTCTCCTCTTTCTTCACCTTCCTTTGGCCTGATCTCTCTTACAGGTTTTGACACTCCACTAACCTCTCCTACTGCACATCTTCTCCCTTGGCTTCTATAAGACAACCACTTATCTCGGTTTTCTATCAGAACGAAAGCTCCTTGAAGGTAAACACTTTCATCTTGGTCTTTGTGTCATTGTCTGAGCACACAGCTGGTGCTTAATAACTGCTGATTCTTTCTACATGTCTGATGACTCCTCCTCAGCCTTCTTTACCAAATCACTGAGCTTCTTGAACCACCTAGAGGAGGCCCCAGGGTCCTTTCTCTTCCTTCTACGCTCTCTCTCCTGGTAAGCTCAGCACTGGCCCCGGGGGCACTTGGGATCTCTGTACAGATGATTCCCAAATCCCTCTATCTAGCGTGGAATATGGATAAATCTTAGAGAATTCTAATTTGGATTTTGTCAAGAGACTGGCAGAGACCTAGGATTTAATGACCTGCCTTCATGTTCCAACTTTGCTATTTAGTAATTGTGGTTCCTTAGGCAAATTATGTAATCATGCTGATACTCAGTTTCCTCAAATATGAAATTATGACAATCTAATGCCTCTCTTACAGAGTTTAGAAAATCAAATAAGACAATAAATCTGAAAAAGAGTCAGCTACTTGGTGCCATGAATACAGAGCTGGGCGTACAGTCAGGAAGACCTGAGTTCAAATCCAGCTTCAGAGGCTTACTGGTTGTGGGGCCCTGGGCAAGTCTCTTAACCTCTCTCTTCCCAGTTTTCTCATCTATAAAAGGGGGATAATAATAAAAACTACCTTCCAGGGTGGCTGTGAGGATCAGATGAGATCAAGTCAGTGAAGTGCTGAAGGCCCTATACCCCACTACACTGAGCTCCTGGCGAGTACAGGCTGACTTTTGCCTTTCTCTGTATCCCCAGCTTAGTGCCTGTCACATTTTATGTGTTTAATAAATGTTTATTGGCTGACTGATCTGTAAAATATAAAATCCTCTACAAATGTTAATGGAAAACTGATGATTAGCTGTTCCCCTAAAATTACTGCATCATACCCAAGAGTTACTGAAGTGATTGCGTTTCTCCTCTCCCCTCTGGCCCACCACGCTCACAACTTGACCTCAGATGCCCACGATGACAACACCCCAAACTGACATCTACACAGAGTTTTAAGGTTTGCGAAGCACTTTCCGTATCTTATCTCATGGATTTCCAATTATCCCTGTCAAGAAGATACCCCAGTTATTTTGAAGCCCTCTTTACTGCTGAGGCCACTGGGGAGGTGACAGGGCCGTAAGGCCCGTGGGCTGGGGCTGGCACAGGGTTTTCGCACTGGTCCTTCTCTGAGCAGGCTCTGTGTTCTCCTTTCTTCACCCTGTCCTGACAGGGCTGGCAGTAGAAAGCGCTTCTGAGACCCTTAACAGAACGTACTTATAAAACTCTTTAGTGTTGTGATGGTCATTCTCACTGGATAACTGAGTTCTAATATATTTACATTGCTGACGTCTCATATTACATTATATATCAAAAGAAAGAAAATGCTTCATTCTCTAGCAGCTCAACCTTTCCAAATACTGACCACAAATTTTAATCTAAACCAAAAAAAGGTAGCGTTTTCATTCTGATATGTTTTGGTTTTGAAAACACAGTCAAAATGTCCAACATAAAACATTAACATCGCACATTGTTTCCAAATAGCTGTAGGCATTTTTATTAATGTTTCAACCAACAAAAATTGCTACAGTTAGCATTATCATTTGAAGAACGGTCCCAAAATGATGAAATGAATTGTAACTGTTTCACAACCAAATCACAAGGAGAACTAAAAATCCCTCAAATTCCTTGAGTCAGATGACTGTTGTTGGCCAGCAATATGAATGTCAATTCCAAAATGATATCAAACTAAATTTTTATGTAATCCTTTGGAAAGATGTAGAAAAAATGGCACACCTGAAAAAAAGGTCTTTTAAGAGAGTGTGATGGATTCTAAATGAAAATCACTGATGTGAAAATTGGCTAAGCCTACTATTCAAATCATAGTTATGTTAAATTCTCATCTACTTACTTACACTTGCCCCCAATGTAGGCCAGGCCACAAAAACTGCCCCCATTTCTCCACCCACTTTTCCACCTACCTGTGTCAATTCAATTTAATCAGCAAGCATTTGTCAAATGGTTATTTTGGGCCACTCACTAAACACTTGCTATAGAAGATCCCTTCAACTGATGAAATCACCATAAGGCAATCCAAGAAGTCTATGCTTGGATGTCTTCACCGTTTCCAAGAATCCAAGTTAGAAGAGATTGAGTCAGAAGGTTTGGTCTAACATATAGGTGAAGCAGAAATGCCCTCTATACCCTTCCTCACAAGAAATCCTACAAATGCCACTTAAAACCTTCCAGATATAGCTAACACACAGCTTTCACTGAAGCTGCCCACCCTACTTTTGGACCGCTTTAATTATGAGAAACTTTTTCCTTACGTTGAACTAAAACGTACAGCAGTTTTCTCTCAAATAAGGCCAAAAAAAATTTATCTAAAATCGCCATTTTAGTAGTTTAGAAAAAGGTTTAAATAATCTAAAAGAGACAGCATTTGGAATCGTGCTTTTTAAATACAAAAATTATTGTCCAAGTCACATATAGATTTGTGGTGGAAAGGGAGCTCATTGGGTTGTGTGCAAAAGGACTCAAGCTAAAAAATCCTTGCACTGCTATTTCCTCACTCCATAACCTGGGGCACGGGCCCCCTGTCTGTAAAAGGAAGGTTGGACCAGATCATTTCTAACATTCCTCCAAGCTCCAACCTATCAGCCTATGAAATAACTGTGTTAGAGTTGTCTGGGACAAGAACGACACATGACAATATGCTCAAGACTTTTGAAAAACCAGCTTTTAAGAACTTTTTAATAGGGAAAACTTCTTGAGAGTGTTAAGAAAATATAGACATTAAAAATGGAATCTAAAATATGAATGCATCATGAGAAAAAAATGGAAACTTCATGGGAGACTTGTAAAGGTCTCTTTAAAGGTGGAGTAGCAGAAAGCAGTCAGTGACGTGGCACTTTCTCATGGACAACTGTCTCACTTGTCTACCATAACCCAAAACTCTCCCCTTGTGAACCTGTCCTGTCGACACTCCCAGATAAGGAACAGTGACTAAAACCATCACTGGGGGAAAGGACAACATGAATTACCCAAGGAAAGCACATGCTCGATACAAAATAGAAACAAAGATTAATAAACCCTCTGTAATATCTACCAACACTCAGCAAGAGACTTCCATGACTGACAAGCACACGCCTGCAAGTTCATCTATAAATGTTTTCTTAATCCATTAATAAACATGGAAAACCAGAGTATATATTGATTTGGTAACTTTGGAGCATTTATAAATATCAATTAAGCAAACTAAGCAACTTAGACCATTGTCTCACATGAAAAGATTTGAAAAATATTGTTTTGTTGTGAAGATTTTCTTCCTGGGAACAAAGAAGACATAGAGGGGGTGCCTGGTTCTTCTGTGCAATCCACTTTCTATTTCCTCTTTCTGTCCTTTTAGGGTAGGTGTTCAGCTGGTAGAGAGTTTCTTGGGTTTCTGAGGAGGTATTTCTGTGAAGGCATTTTTTTTCTATAATTCACATGAAAATATTTCTATATTTAGCTCATCTTCAAATCACAACCATCTTCATCTGTTCAGTGATTCAACAAGCAATTATTAAGCACTGACGAGGTACAGGCACTCTGGATAAAAAGAAAAACTGAGAGTTTCTGCCCGTGAGGTCTTACCATGAAAGAAACAATTCCAGCCAACAAGAAATTTACATTCTAATCCGGGAGTGTGCACAAAAACATATAAAGCACAAAAATAAAGTGAATAAAATCAAGTATGTGCAAAGTAGTTAAATACAAGGTCATCTGGGCCACTAAGGGGGCATGCAGAAGATAGTGCTGGAGCCAGAAAATGGGCCTCAATCTCCTGTGAAGAATGACGGCCCTGTGAGGTCCCTGCTAGTTTGGGCTATGAGAGCACAACAAGGATTCCTGGAGACCCGAGCACTTTGTTCTCCTTCTGCCTATTTTTATAAAGGACAAAGATCTCAGACCCTGGAAGACTGTGATTTCAGTCTTGGTAACGTAAGTTGAAAAGAACTATTTTTCAATTTTAAAAACTTTATGGCATTTAAAATTTAATCCTTCTGAGTAAATAAATGAAACAGGTAATGACAAAGATTACCCGGGAGACACTGAGAAGGAAGCTATCCAAGAAGCCAGTTTATTTCCTTTCAAACAAGCAATAATTAGAGTACTTATTTTTAAATTACTACTGTTAAATTATATACAACACTAATTTGAATTTCAGTTATCAATCACAATCAACCACAATTGTTTATTTTGGTGAAAATGTAATGGCTTAAAACTGTTACTCCCCAACTTAAATTCAGGTTTCATGATGTAAAAAGCATTTGCATGTTTGTAATATAAAATTCCTAATGTATTGAATTGATATTTTATAATTTATATTAAGGAAGCTTTAAATCATTAATCAGAGTCATATAATTTCATCATTTTTTCAAACAAAAGATATAGCTGTTGTCTGATTTAACCTTATAGAAAATTCTCTTTTTTTCCCCCAGATAAAGGTTTCATTTTAGAAAACAAATCTGTTTCATGATGGCAGAGGGACTGTTGGAAAAGAAGGAAGAAGAGGAGGAAGGAGTATGCAGCCTCTTGCTGTGATCACAGGGTCATGAGAAAACGGCCAGTGTTGGAGATGGTGACAAGGAATGTATAGTCTCTAAGGGAAAATCCCTCTAATGTTAAGCCAGAAGATGCAAGGTCTGTAAGATGAAGGAAAAGGAACTCTACTAACAACAGTGTGGGGATTACAGAGGGCACAAGAGGAGAAGTGGGTAAAAGAAAACAGAGATTAAGGGGAGGGGCAAACCCAGAACTGGGGCCACTAGATGGTGATAAAATCAGAACACAAGTAAAATGAGGGTTCATTTCTCAAAGCTAATGGAGGCCGACCCTTGAAGTCGCTGGAGCTGGAGGCTGCAGTGACCACAGTCATCTCTTCCAGATGTTCCACTCATGGGAGTAATCCCAAGGGTGATACCATTCAATCCCCTCATTTTACAAGATGAGCAAAGGGAGGTGGAAAGAGGTCAAGGATCTTTCGATAGCCCCACCCGCACCCCACCCCCCATGCCTCTGCCTCCAAATCCAGCCTTTGTTCTGCTCTAACACTGACTCTTAAGGGAACATGTCAAATAAAAAGTGTAGCACATTTCCCCTACTCCGCATAAGGTTGGTATCACTAACAAAAACATTCACATTCATATTGCTTATTAGTTAAATAAAGCTCAATTGTAAGAGTTTAGTTCTTGATCCAACCATTCTGGAGAGCAATTTGGAACTACCTCCCAAAGGGCTACAGAACTGTACACTCTTTGACCCAGCAATGTCCACTACCAGGGTCTGTAACCCAAAGAGATCATAAAAGCAAGAAAAGGACCCACATGCTCAAAAATAATGACAGCAGCTCTTTTTGTGGTGGCAAAGAATCTGAAATGGAGGGGATGCCCATCACCTGGGGAGTGGCTGAACAAGCTGTGGCATGTGAATGTAATGGAACCCTATTGAGTTATAAGAAAAGGTGAACAGGCAAATTTTGGGAAAGCCTCGAAAGCCTTACATGAACTGATGCTGAGTAAAATGAGCAGAACCAGGACAACATTGTACACAGTAACAATGTGTGGTGACTGACCGATAGACTTAGCTCTTTTCAGCAATGCCAGGATCTAAGACAACTCCAAAAGACTCACAATGGAAACCGTCATCCACATCAGGAGAAAGAGCTTGGGGGTTTGAATGCAGATTGAAGCGCACTCTTTGCTCTCCTTTTTTTTTTTGGCAGTTTTGTTTCTTCTTTCTCGTGGCTCCTCCCATTAGTTCTAATTCTTCTTTATATCGTGACCAATGTGAACATTGTTGTTGTGCTTGTGCTTCCTTCTCAAAGAGGGCTGGGACATCAAGGAGATGATGACATGACTTGCCATTGACTTGGATTTGAGTGAGGGAAGCTGTTCAGGGTCACCAGCCTCACTTTCTCCTCCAGAGCCATCTGGGTCCAGTGGCCAGATATTCACCTGGATGATTGGAGACGACCCAGGGTGCGTAATTGTTTAATGGGAATGTATACGTAGAGCCTACATTAGATTGCACACAGTCTTGGGGACGGGGAGGAGAAGAAAGGGGAGAAAATTGAAAACTCAAAATCTTATGGAAATGAATGCTGAAAACTAAAAGTAAATTACTTATAAAAAATTAAAAGTTTAGTTTTAAATGTCATAGATATTTTTCTTCAGCACAAAAATTATTTTAAAATAAACCTGTTTCAATATATTATAAAAATAAAATGCTTTAAAATAAAAATTAGAACATTTCATTCAAGCAGAATTTAAAATGTCTATCAAACTCCAAGGTAACAGGCAGTTGGTAATGTAAGACTATAGCTCAGAGGAGCTATTAGGACTAGACATAAAGACGGGGGTGTCATCTGTAGAGAAAGGATCATTGAACTCATGGAAGCTGAAGAGATGACCAAGAAGGTACAGAGAATGAGGAGGACCCTGAACAGAGCTTTTGAGTAGCCACCTCATACAGGGTGATACATGGAGAAGAAGAGAAGAGAAGCAGCAGGAAAGAAGAGGGTCACAAAACCCAGGGATGAGACAACACATGTAGATCAGTCACTACAAAGAGTTAAACATAACCAGACAAACAACTAAGAAATTCCTGGTGACTGCGGTTGAAAGCAGTTGAAAGCAGTTTCAGTCCAGGGGGAGAGTCAGAAGCCAGATTCCATGGGAAATAAGTGGGAGATGAGGAAAAAGTTTTCTTATTTTGGACTATATCCTGTTTACCATAACAACTGTTCCATCATTAAGACTTGTATTTTCCCCAGGGAAAAAGATCTTTTGTATAAAAATATGTACAACAGCTCTTTTTACAGTTGCTAAGAACTGGAAATTGAGAGGATGCCCACCAACTGGGGAATGACCAAACAAGTTGTGATATATGATTGTAATGGAATATTATTGTGCTGTAAGAAATGACATGTAAGATGATTTCAGTAAGACCTAGAAAGACTTACATGAACTGATACATAGTGAAACGAACAGAACCAGTACAACAGTGTACACAGTAACAGCAATATTGTTCAGTGGAGAACCATGAATGACTTAGCTATTCTCAGCAATACAATGATCCAAGACAATCTCAAGACTCATGATGAAGCATGCTATCTGCCTCCAGAGAAAGAACTGATACTGTTTAAATACAGACTGAACATGAGATTTCATCCTTTCTTTCTTTTTATTTGATGCTTCTTGTACAAAATTACTAACATTTCACATGTATAACCTATATTAAAGTGCTTACCATCTCAGGGAAGGAGGAAGGAGGGTGAGAATTTGGAAATCAAAACTTGTTTTTAAATGCTTTAAATTTGTTTTAACATGTAATTGGGGGGAAAATAAAAAATAGTATTTTTTAAAAAGACTTTCTCCCCACCAATGACCTCTCCTTATACTCTCCTCTATAGTAATTCTCTTCTCTGTTGTTGTTTCAGTCATGTCTGATTCTTCATGGGTTTGGGAGTTTTCTTGGCAAAGATATTAAAGTGGTTTTCCATTTCCTTCTCCAGTTCATTTGACAGATGAGGAAACTGAGGCAAACAGGGTTAAGTGACTTGCTCAGGGTCACACTTCTAGTAAATATTTGAAGCCAGATTTGAACTCAGGGTCTTCCTGATTCCAGGAATCACTGTACCATCTGGATGCCTCAATTCTGGGCTTACCCCTCCCCTTAATCTCGATCCTCTTTTACCCACTTCTTCTATTGTGCCCTCTGTAATCCCCATACTACAGTTAATAAGAGTCCTTTTCCTTCCTCTTACAGACCTTTCATCTTCTGGTTTCCATTTTAGAATGATTTTCCTTAAAGACTATACATTGCTTATCACCATCTTCAACACTGGCCTCTTTTCTCAGGACCCTCTGATCACAGCAAGAAGCTGCACACTCCTTTCTCCTCCTGCTGCCTTTCCAACAATCCCTCTGCCATCAGTTTTTAGCACAAATCCTCTCTTTGTGTGGAGTCGGTTTCATCCAATTACACCACACTGTCCAGATTCCTATTGACTTCCAAGGCACTCTCTTTTCTCAATGGCCGTGTAAAGTAGCTCAGACTTCTTCTAAAACTCTGCCATCACATTTGGAGACTTCCAGGTACATTGGGATGGCCCTCTGAACACCTTGGCCTTACAGTTTAGCAACCTCGACTCCATGACCTCAGTCTCCACTCAACTTCTGCCACCAATAGGGGAGGTCAAGCCTTAGAAATCACTGTCACTACTGCTGCTCCTCCAAGATCTGTCTTGAACATTGAAATTCTCTTCTCTGAATACAACCTTTATCTGGTTATGAGCTAGAAAGGACTCTACAAGTCATCAAATCCCACCTCCTTCCTTCATATTCCAGACACAGAAACAGTGCACACACTGAAGTGACTTGCCTAAGGTCATACTGGTAGAAGGAGATGGAGGGGAGATTCAAGCTTGGGTTCTCCTGCGCCATCCTTCTTCTGTCCTTTCTCTTCCTTCCCAGCCTCTCTGGTTCTGAACCTTCTCTTCATTATTACCACCGCGCCCCCCCCCCATCTTGTTTTCTACTTCTGAACCTCTCACTTTTCTCCCTTTACAATCTTGAATCCATAAGCTTGACAGTTAAACAAGGGATGAGACTCCACCCTTGAAGCCTTTGGCGCCTTCTCTTTCCCTCTATTTCTGCCCTGATAATCTTTAACAGTCACCTTCATCATTGAACAGTCTTCTCTTTCCCAAGCCACAAGTGTTGTAAAGAGTCGAGAAGCAGTGTTATGGGAGTGCAGCTAAGCCCTCAGCACTTCTCAGCCCTCTTTATTCCTCTCTTATTGACACATGCCCTTGAACCCCTCCTCTTGCCATCTTTCCCTGGGGATGATCCAGAGTCCCCTCGCTAAGCAAAGAGACTCCTGCTTATTATCCTCGCTCTAGATGTTCACTAATCCTGCCACCCTTATTCTTCTCCCTTCAAACCTCATGACAAGCATCAGATTCACTTTCTTCTTTCCTTCTTTCCCACACTCTGAAGATCCCCATCCCGGCAGCTTGAAGCGAAAGTCTCAGTCCTTGGGCCACTTTAGGCCAAAGATGGCCTCACTTGGCTTTTACCGGATAAAAGGAACCATCACCAGGCTCCCCTTTTCCACTGATGGAATTCACTAACTCAGAGCACTCCCATCCCACATTCCCCCAAATGAAAACCATGGTTGCTAGCTCTCTTGGGATGGTCTGTGGCTGGCTCTTAAAATGTACTCACACTAGGAGATTAGTGATCTGCTTCTTCTGCTTCCTTATCCATGTAGGCAACAGAGCACAGGCCACTGCTGCCTGTGGTCTGCTTTTTAACTATAAGTCCAGTGTTTTATTCAAGCCCTAAGCCTAAGAATCTATACTAATTTCACTGGTTGGTTAAGTTCTCTTGAAATACAAGTCTGAACAACAACAACGAAGAAAGAAAATTAAATTCACTCTGCTCCAAGAACTACATGATATTATTTCCAAAATGGTGGAAAGGGCTTCTTTCAAATGAGCAGACATTTTTCTTTGAAGGGAACTGGTTCTCAGACTCAAATTTCAAGAGTACTAATAGACTGAGTGGTCCTCTCCACTCCCAGTCCAACATTTAATGATGGTATCCGTATAAAACAGAACATTCCTTTTCACCTGTTCCTCTATCTTCTCTTTAAAGTCCATCATTTTGTCAAAAGACATGAAACACAGCTGGCTGGTGCTCTTACCTATTGAAACTCAGAATCTTAGAGCTAGAAAGGACTTTCTACTTCATCAAGGTCAGCCCCTGCATTGCACAGGCTCAGAAATGAAGTCTATTAGACAACGGCACAGATAAGTCACAGAGCTCATTAACAGCACAACTGCAACCAGGCAGGTTTGGGGACTCCCAGGCTACTGCTGTTTCCTCTAAGACACACTGCCTCTAACACTACTTCTTTAAAAAGTTCCCTTTTTGCCTTCGTCTGGAATTTAATTGAATCCAGGTTAAGCTGATTTTAAAAGATGAAAAAAAAATATTTGAAGTTATTGAAGCATGCACAACTTAACCAGAAGCTAACAATTCTATTTTCCAATCTGCTTTGAAATTTCTGCATAAAATAAATGTAGCCTATATTTAAGCTATTAAAAATATGTAGTTCCAAAATATTCATGTATTTCTGCTATAGTTTTTTTAAGCGCAAAGTTTTTTGGTTAAACTTCTGAAACTGCAGAACAAGTAACACAGCATTTTAGCATTTTATTTCTAGAAACGCTTATCACTGATTGTAATACTAACAGGAAAAAGTACCCCACGTAGCAAAAGCTTCCCCTCCCCTGCCATTTAACTGACCATGACAGCTTTACAGAAGGAAAGTGACAGGGCCAACCTTTCATTTTTCTGCCACTCAGACAGTAAGGCCAATTCCTACTGTTTCAGTGGCTTTCTGCCAGTAAAAATGCTCTTTAAGTACAGTAGTTTACATCGTAATTGTTTACTGGATCACAGGAATTAGAGCTGGAAGGAAGCTTTAAGATCATCTAGCCCAACCCCATCAATTTTCAGGTAAAAAAAAAAAAAGTGACCTAATGCTCTGCCTAAGGTCATTCAATGAGTAAGTGGGAGAGCTGACATTTAGACCAAGCTGCTCTGACACAAAGTTCACTGTTCTTTCAACTTCTTTTTCAACTTCAGTTTCCCTTCTTTTACCCATTTGAATTTGCTCTGATTTCCCTTTTCTCTGAAGTCTTTCCTACCTGTCCCCTCCTTTCCTAGCACAGATGTACCCAGCAGGTCAGGAATCTTTTCTGCAGTTCCCCAGAAAATATCAACAATGGGGGTACCTAAATCAGTGCTGGAGAATCAACCCATCCTTCCCTGCTCACTGAGAGCTAGAGCTGGCGAGGGTCTCCTTTGAAAAGCTCACTCATACAAGACAGCAGAAGAGCTCTATTTGGTTAAAGATCAGGTAGCAAAGAACAGAAAGTCAGGTCTCGGTTAAACCCTTCGGGCTAGGAGACTAGGGAAAAGGAGCAAGAAAGACCTCCTAGGTAATACTGGCCTTACTGATCATTAGGACTAGTTTTTCCTTCAGAGTAGTGAGTTCTTTCCTAAAATGTCTTCACTGCTCTTTCAGTATTTTCCTAGGGTCCAATACCAATTACTATTTTTCAAGTGATTTATTTTTAGTGGAAGACCTTGGTTCTGAGCCATTCTGTGTGTGTATGTGCGCACGTGCAATTTTGACCGTTTGTGCACTACTTAATCAACTCATGGGAGCTGGGGATACATCCATTCCATGGCCTCACCACTCCAATATCAACAACAACAGTGATAATAAATGCTCGTTTATATTTTAAAACCATATTAAAACAACAAAATTAGACTGATATAAGAGTGTGCTCAAGCACTCTTCAAGACTTCTTACCTCGTCTAATGTTCCAAAATTCCACTATCAGTATTTTATAAGGTGAATCATTCATTTGTGGTGCTGCCCAATTCAACAGTAGGTCTAAGCTGTTGACATCTCACCAAGAAATACAAACTTATTTCTATCTACTCTTACAGCAGGAAACTCAAAGAGACAGCACGGACAACAGCAATGAAATGGGACAAATTGCCCAGCTTTAAGCTAGACTGTCATTTTAATTTTAAAAACTACCTTTTCTCTAACAGCAAAAGCTCCCAGGACCAGGTGTACACACCATCGTCTTTGTCAAAGTCCAATGGAAACAATAAGCTGGGTTCCCAAAGCTCCAAAAGCTTCTGTGTACTGAAGCTGGAACTCAGATTCAGGCTTTACAGAGAACTAATGCTGTGGTATTTAGGTTTCCAAACCAGCCCACCAAGCCTATCACAGTACATATACACACAGCTGCACAGCTGGATACAGAAATACATTTCACTCAATAGAAAAACAGGAGGGAAAAGGTAGAAAGCTAAGATTAAGGAAGGGATTAATTCCAAGCAAACCAATCTCTAAACATGTACAAAAATATTTATAGATCTTTTTGAGGTGGTAAATAATAAGAATCTGAGGGGTTCCCCATAAATTGGGGAATAGCTAAAAATAATTATGCTATTTAAATGTGTAGAATACTACTATTGTGCTATAAGAAATGAAGAAGGGGATGGGTTTCAGAAAAATGGGAAGATTCATATGAACTGATGCAAAGTGAAGTGACCAGAATCAAAATAACTTATACAATGACAAAAACATGGTTGAGACAACACTGAAAGAATTATATATTATTATAAACATAACGATCAATCATGGTTGCAGAGAACTAATCATCAAACATGCTGCCTACCTCCTGATAGAGGGGTGAAGTACTCAGAGTACAAAATGAGGTGGGGGAGAGGGCAAAGCGTGGGGGGGTGGGTTGGTGCACAGTAATGTGAGTATTTGTTTTGGTTATAACAGAGGTTTTGTTTTGCTTGCTTTTATTTTCAATTTGAGCAGGATTGGGAGAGGAAAGGTAGATTTTTGCTGATTAAAAATATACAATTTTTTAAAAGAAAAATTAGTTCAGTCTTGAATATGTTGCATTTAAGATATCTATAGGATATCCCATTCAAGATGTCCAATGGGCAATTGGAAATGAAAGTCTGGAGGTCAGGAGAGAGGTCCCCTAGGGTCAAATAAGTAGATCTGAGAATCATATGCACAGAGATAATAAGTAAATACATAGAAGCTGATGAGATCACCAAGTGAAATAGCATAGAGGGAGAAGAAGGCCTAGGAGGGCTTTGGAAGACACTGTATGTAGCAGGCACAAACTAGATTAAGATTTATTAGCAAAGGGCACTGAGGAATGATCAGACAGGTGAAGAAGGAAGCATGAGCAGTGTCATGAAACTCTAGGGACCAGAGGAAATCAAGAAGAGGGTAATCAACAGTGTCAACAACTGCAGAGAGGTCAAAAGGGATGAAGATTGAGAAAACGGCATTACATCTGGCAATTAAGAGACCAACAGTAACTCAAGAAAAGTTTCAACTAAATGATAAGGTTGGAAGCCATACTTCAGAGTTAAGAAAGGAACACAAGTAGGAGTACTGACCGTAGATGGCCTTCTCAAGGAATTCAGCTACAAAAGGGAAGAGAGATATAGGATGGTAGCCACTTGGACTAGAAGGATCCAGTGAGGGTACTTTTAAGGATGAGAGAGACACGAGCATGTTTGCAGGCAACAGGGAAGCGGCCAATAGGCAAAGACAATTAGTGAAAAAGTAGAGATGATAAAGGAGACAATCTGCTGAAAGAGACAGGATGAAATGGAATTACATGTATGCGCAGAGCGGTTTTCCTTGGCTAAGAGATGGGAAGAAGGTGACATTAGTGGAGGAAAGCATCATAGTAGTGTGACAAAAGGAGGATATGATGAGGAAAGGAGCTCTCAGCAAATTCAGAGACAGAGGGTCAAAGATGCTTGCAGTGCTGCGGAAAGTGTTCACATAATTTCCACCTCCCCCCCCAAAAAAAGCAAACAGAAAAAGATTTCTCTTTTTCCAAGCTTCACCAGTTTCCTCTTCACAATGACATGTACCAATTTCACTAAGTCTTAGAATACTACAAAGTTTTCTTTCTTTATTACAATATAATGTGAAACAGATTGGTCTTATGACCAATACTTACAAAAAAAGAAAGGAGATGAAAAACCCATTATCTTCCAGGTAATAAGAAGAAACCTTATTCCTTCACAGGACTTTCTCTACCATGTCATAGAAAGTTCTTCACTCTGGAAGCTCAATCTCTGCCTGGACTAATTTTTCACACTGGAAGTACTCTCCAGCCCTGTGGCCTCTCCTTCAAATGGGCCACTTCCCCCCAGAACCTCCCTTTCAAGGGTGAGGCCCAGGCCAGCCATACCTCCCTCCATTTCTGCATGCACTCCTAACCCTGGACTTTCTTTACCATGGCCTGAGCTTGGGACCTTCATCTTCTGCTCCTGCCCCTCACGTTTAAGTTTCCTCTTCGGTATTTTTGTTCCCCATTAGAATGGAGGCCCCTTGAGGACATGGACTATTTTCTTTCTGCTTGTATTTGATTTCTAGCACTTAGGCAGGTCCTAGCACATGATAAGCACTTAATAAATGCTTGTTAACTGGCAAGTCTAGATCCATTTTAGGAAACTATCTATGTAATACTTTCGATGATTCTACCCCTCCACAACTGCAAGAGCTCATCTCACTAACATGTCATTCTTCTAATGAGGTAATATGGCTACCAATAAACACTATTAACCTCAGATATAGTAAAATTAGGAGTAATCTAAAGGGCAACAGAAAGATTTACAGTAGTAGATCACGACTAATGATGACTTGTACTTAAGAGCAATAAACAACCATTAAAGAGGAGATGGATGACATGTGATCATATAGTAAGACTGAGATCTGAGAAATGGACAGTTGGAATGCTTATACACCCAAAGATATTAAAAGAACAAGAGGAAAGCATCAGACATAGACACTGTCCCAGGATTTGTGGGAAAGCATGGAGGAGACAGAATGGAATGGGATTACTTTCTCGTGTAGAACATCATGACTGGTGGAAAAAGAAGCCATGAAATTATGGCTTCACCAAAATACCTTTGTATTACATCTATGCTAAAACCATGACTGGCAAGTCCACCTGACTGGCAAGCAACTGAGAAAGGTCCAAAAAGCTGCAGATTCTGGATGGAAGGAGCACTAAGATGACACTGACCATGTGAAGGTTCGGGGGTGAAATACGTGAGCTCAGAGCAAGTCTAAAAGAGAAGCTCGCAAAGTCCCCCTTGAAACAGGCACCAGGACTAGGTACCATGGACACAGCCAGTCCTGGATGTTTTCTTACAGCTCTCAAATGAACTGGGTTAGCTTATGAAGAAGAGAATTTGGGTGAGAGCAAAGGCTGTATGGTGACAGATGCGGATGACATTCCACAGTAAATGATAAAACTTGGTTTAATGACAAGAATAGACACGCAAGACAACTAGGAAAACACCATGAGTAGAGGATGCTGCCCATTATCCCAACAGGTATTATGATGTGCCTAAGATGATATACCAGCAAGTAGCTGCCCAATATGCATCATGAGTCTCTCTCATGTATTCTCCCTGCCCCATTACATACACATAGACACCTATGTGTAGATAGGTATATACTCCCCACACAAATGTCCACTTTATCTACTCTGAAATATAAACATGCTGTTAAGAGAGCCTCTTCCGGGGCTTCAAGAGCACAAGCAGAAAATGCTTTCTCGTGCCTAGGCTGGGTCAAAAGGTCCAACTGAAGAATCAGCCGATTTCCACCAAGAACTAAGACAAAGAGAGGAGAGAGCACTTCAAAACCATCCACATTTAGGAAACTCCTACCTGTATGCCAGGGACTGACCTGGTCACCCATGGCACAGAAAGGCTGAAATAACATTCCCTCTGAAGCAAAGATCTTCCAGCCTTTTCTCTGACTCATTTCTATTTCCCATAGGCCACAGTGACACTATTTATTCTCAGCACTGAGTTTGACCAGCAGAGTACAGTGGAGAGTAAGGAGGTGGTTAGCTTTATCATTTCCCCAAACTTCTAAGACAGAAGGAGCTGCCAGCTCCTTTCCCTGAACTAAAGATATTTCAGTCCCACATCAAAAACTACAGTAGAAAGCCTGACTATAAACTCCACCTGTCAACCATTCAGCAGATCATTGACCTTTTACTCATTTCTTCACAAACATGCTAGCATACATGAATATTCTCTATTCAAATACAAAAGGCTTTCAACAAGGAATTACAAGTGGCAATATTCAGTACCAGCTTGGGACAAAGGAAGAAAGAAATATTAGGAGATTTGGATTCCAATTAAGGTTTCTACTAGGGTGAGTCATTCTTCCAAAAAAGTAGAATCTTAAAGGACTCAGATGTTCAAATAACAGTCACACCCACATCTTATTAAAAAAAGAAAGTTAGTATATGGTGGTGGGAAGTGGGGAGAGGCAGGGCATTGTACAAGTAATCTAGTAAATAGCTTAATGCTTACTATGACCCCCAATCTATGAGTATTTTTAAAATGCATACAAGAAGGGGAAGAAGGAAGGAGGGAGACTTAGGAAAGGTTTCATCTCGAAAGCAGCACCTCAGCTAAACTCTGAAAGAAGCTAGAGATTGTCATAAAAAAAAAGTAAGAAGTGAGTATATTCCAAGAAAAGAACAAGCACAGTTTGTGCAGTCACCTACAGTCAGGGAAAGCTGGACACAGGTTACCCAGACATTTCATGCATACAAATGAAAAACACTGTGGACCTTGGGAAAGCAGTAGCAGTTCAGTTTGACTAGAATACAGAGTTCGTGAAATAGAGAATTATGAAATAAGGCTGGAAAGAGAGGAGCATGGGACCATAGATGAAAAGTTGAAAGGGGATCATCAGTGTCATCAAGAAGAATGTCACCATTTTACATGTATGGGAACTAAGGCTAAGAGTCATTTAAGTGACTAGCCCAAGGGTCAGGACTTGAATTCAAATCTTCTGGTTTTAAATGGAGTACTACTTCCCCTATAACACACTGGTAGATGAAATCCATGTTGTGAAGGGCCATAAACACCATGCTAAAGAGTCTATACTTTATCCAGGAAGCAATGGGGAACCACTGATGGTAGTAAGAAGGGATGTGCCATGATTGAAGAGCTGTATTGCTGTGTGTGTTCAAGATAAATTGGAGGAAGGAGTGGCCAGAAACAGGGAGACCAATTAGGTGGCTTTTAGAGTGGTCTAGCCAAGAAGTGAGAAAAGCCACACCTAATATGGTGGGTTTTTGAGAGAAGGGAATTTCTGCAACAAATATTTTAGAGGTAGAATCTGAACAACTTCGCCCCTGACTGAAGAAATGAGAAAAGGCAAGGACCGTTCTGAGATTGTACGAATTTAGATGGCTGGAAAATGGTGGCACCTTCAGGAGAGATGAACTTTGAGGAGGGGCAGGGCTCAGGAGTGGAGACGTCATGCATGCACTTCCGAGACACTGAGTTTGAGATGTTTACAGGAAGTAAAGCTAGGGCTGAACACAGAACTCGGGATGACATTCATAGAGATGGGGACAGATGAGGTCACTGAGAGGAAAGAATGAAATGGAGGTGGGGGAGCACCAATAGAGAGATGATGCTCTATCTCAAAGGAGATGGAGAAAGAGTAGTCAGATAGTTGTGAAGAGAAACAGGAGAGTGCAGTGTTATAAAAGCCAAGAGGAAAGAGTATTCAGGAGGAATGGCGGGCAACAAGGGGACAAGGAGGAGGAGGCTACGCAAAAAGTGCCAGAAACTTCAGAGAAGACAAGGAACCAGAAGGCAGGGAAAGAAATCAGAGGAGGCTTTATCAAAGGGGAGACACCGAAGAAAGCATTTAAAGATGAGCAGAGATGGATTGGGAGCAGGGGAGAATAATGAGGGAGGACAACAGTTTAGGTGAAAAGCATAAGCAGAAATTTAAAAATGGAAACATTCCCAACATATTTAGGGAGAAATGAGTAGCCCAGGCTAACTAAAGCACAGAGTATGGGTAAGAGAACAGTGGGAGAGAAGAGAGGAAAAGTAAACTATCACATAAGGGAATCCCAAATGCTAGGCAAAGGAATCCAGATTTTGTTTTTCAGGCAATGGGAAATCACAGAAGGTTTCTAAGCAGACTAACTGAGCTAAAACAAAGGTCTGATCATGACAATCTGATAACAATGCGTAATATAAATGGCAAGGTAAGATGCTGAAGCAGAGGAGTATCTCACTGGGAGACTAGGTAGGAGGTGCTCATCTAGGCAAGACCAAACAATGGTCTGGACTAGATTAGATGTTCCGCTGGGGGAAAAGAACATGGTTCACAAGAACCAAAGCATAAAAAACAAAACTAAACAATGTTTGATGAGACCTCGCTGAGTTGTTGACTGAAATACCTGCCAAAGGAGGGCATACTCAAATACAAAAAATGATCTGTTAAGGACAACATCATTTCCAACTAACTTGGGGAAAGCTGATTTAGTAAAAAGTTCAGACTGGAGAATAACGATAAAAGGAATGTATCTATCACTTTCAAGCATTTAAAGCAATTTTTAGAAGAGCCCATAAAATGATTTTGCATTGAAAGCTCTATTTTCTGCCCTAAATTCATTCTAAATACCTTCTTTTAAGATATTTCTTTCTCTTTTGGATCTTTCTTCCTATT
This sequence comes from Pseudocheirus occidentalis, assembly GCA_028646575.1. Taxonomy (NCBI): domain Eukaryota; kingdom Metazoa; phylum Chordata; class Mammalia; order Diprotodontia; family Pseudocheiridae; genus Pseudocheirus; species Pseudocheirus occidentalis. Next base: position 10,804,812 of record CM053597.1, on the reverse strand, counting down.
GTTCCATGATTTATGGAGTTGTCCACAATTCTCTTTCACTGAATAATATTAACTTTTTCCTTTATAATAGTTGTTCACTGTGCTCATTTGGAAGGAAGGAAGGAGGGAGGGAGGGAGAAAAGACGAAATAAAATTTTATTAAACACCTACCATGTGTGAGGTGCTGTGCTAAGTACTTTACAAATATCTCACCGGATCTTCACAACATCGCTGTGAAGCAGTGTTTTTATGATATCCATTTCACAACTGAGGAAACTGAGGTACACAGAGTTTTAATTGTGCCAGAGGCACACACAGCTAGTGAGAGTTAGAGGCTGGATTTGGATTCAGGTTTCCCAGAATGCTACCCACTGTGACCCGGCTTAGCACAGCCTCCACTGGTTTATTTGCTTGTCAGCTGGATTCGTATTCAGACTCTCTCTCTTGAATTCTTAGTACTACAACTTTTCTCTTACATTCCCTGACATTTTGGCCTTTGGTAATCCTCCATGGGCTCCACAGACCCTAGGTTTGGGCTGCTGTTGCATTGGGGAAGATGGAGAGCAGCCAGGAGAGGTCTCTACTCTGAGTAACCTCCGGAAGAAGAGGGCTGGTCCCACCTGGCTTTTCAGTTCCCTTTCCCTCAGGCCTGGTCTTCTGTTGTCTTCTAATCTATAGGTCTGAGTACCATGAGCAGCAAGTTTTCTGTCTGACCCCAATTTTCTATTCTACCTTCCTTCTTTCCATTCAACGGTAGGCCAGAAGCAGTGTCTAGCAACTTCTTGAAGGGCTTAGGTGAGGTGGTTTGGCCAGAACCACTGCTGGTGGGATCTCCACAGTCAGACCTAAGTCACAAACCCCAAAGTCTGCTTGTATTCACTGCAGTATCCTGGGTGAATCAGCTGGAGCTGGGAACATTAATTATGAAAGGTCTTTGGTGTTAATTCATAAAGTTCTTCCGCTGGTGCTGGTGGGGGTGCTGCAATGGAGCAGAGTTGTGCCTTCTTCTCTTGTGGATTTAGCTTTAAGTGCTCTAAATGTGGCACATAATTCCTTGCTTTTGAGGTTGAAGCAGTTTACAGAGAGCTAGTGTTCGGCCATCAGGCTGGCCATATGCTCTGCATTCTCTTTAAAGAAAGGGTTTGCACAGCATCTGGCTCAGGTACCTTGTGAATACCATCATGGCAATACTATGGTGACAACCTCTCTGATCTTCAACCTCCTCAGCTGTAAAACGGGGGTGATACTATGAGGAAAATGCTTTGTAAAAGTCAAAGCACACAGATTCCTGCCTGTTTTGTCCTTGTAGTTCTTCAATCATTTTCAGTGGTGTCTGACCCTCCATGACCCCACTGGGGTTTTCTTGGCAGAGATACTGGAGGGCTTTGTCATTCCCTTCACCAATCTGTTTTATAGATGAGGAAACCAAGGCAAACAGGGTAGAGTGAATGTGCCTGAGGAAGTGCGTGAGGCTGAATTTGAACTCATGACTCCAGATCTACACTCTATCCACTGTGCCAACTAGCTGCCCAATTCCTATTCATCAGAGTACAAATTAACCAGGACTTATGCTATTATTACCTATTTATTAACTCATTATGTTACACAAATCTATCCTTGACTGTAATTCTCCTTTTGCCTTCCTCTCTCAGCCAGGGGTTTGGAGGAAGAACTGCTCACTCCTAGCACTGTGCCTCTTACAGCTAGTTTTCAAACTCTTTTTAAGAATACCGTTAGTTCATAGAAGGATCTGTTGACCAAAATTCTCAGCTAATATTTGAGAGGCTGTCTCTGCCTGGGATAAGCTTCACTTGGCCTCTTCTTTCTTTACCCCTTCTATTCTTGTGCAACAACCTTTGTAAAATAACCTTTATAAATAGGAAGAGGAAGGTGCTGATTTAGCACCTTTGAGAGGCTGGGCTTGAAATCCCACTTCTGAAGCTTATTAACTAGATGACCCTGGGCAAGTCACTTACCTTCTATCAGGCTGTTTCCTCATCTAGAAAATGGGGATAATCATGCTTTCATTACCTACCTCCCAGAGTTGTTGCAATGATGAAAGTATTTGGCAAGCTCTAGATTAGACCTTGTCATCTAGAGGAATCCTCCTATGAATCGTCTTGTTTAGCTGAGGACTTATTCCCTAATTGTATATTTTGCATAAATCCAAATCTGTATTTACAGTAAACTCCTGCTTACTCAAGATAATTAAAACCGCCACACTCCTTATGCCACTTTACAGTTTGTAAAGCACTTTCCTGAGGGGAACAAAATCCTTTAGGTGGACAGTCCAAGCCTTGTTATCTCCACTTTACAGAGTAGGATACTAAGTCTCAAAAACTTTAAAAGGGAGTCACCCAAAGTCACAGTCAATGAAGCCCGGAATCAGGACTTGAACAAAGGTCTGCTGAGAGCTAAGACCAGTAGGATTTCCTCTACACTTTGTGAGCATCATCTGTGTAGTGAGACTCTCCATGTGGCATGAGGATTATCTCCCACATGTAGCAGGGAGGGTCCTTAGATAGCTTGAAAGGAGGCAGAAGAGACCTCTCAAGCCTCTCCTTCCCACCCCTCCCCATTCTTCTCCAAAGGAGATTTTCATTCTTGTCAAGAAGGGAAGCAAGAGGTTGGGCATGGAGGTCACTCAACTCTCCTCAGAGAGATGGGGTACTGGGCTAGAATGAGATCTATCTGCTCCCTTAAATATTATTAATCTGCAGGGTGAGGTTTGCAGGCCTCTTCTAATCACTGTTTCACTGAGGGACGGAAGACTCCAAGCTTTTTATCCAAGACTTGGAGCCTTTTCCACCAAAAGTCAGATCTACAATGAACACACATAGTACTTAGCCAAGAAAACCCATTTATCCAAACCGGTATCAAAACAGAAATCAGAGAAGGTATATATTGGAGAATATATACCAGACAACACAGAGTGAAGGAGCCATCCCATTCAGAGCAAGGTAATTCAGCCCAACCAAGAAAGAGAGAGAGTCCCAGATCTCACTCAAGGGGTAGTTCCTCAGAGTCTCTAATGCAGCAAGCTGGAGACAGGGACAAGATAAGGTAAGGTCTGAACTACCCCACTCCTTGTTCAATCTCACCCACAGTTGAACTGTCCTCTGCATTTCAGTCAATTCAACAAAAAAAATCTGTGCAAGAAAAATGGGAGATGTGCTAAAGAGAAAGGTGGCAAGAGACAAGAAAGATAATTCAAGTAAACAAAGAAAACCAACAAATGTGGATGGGATGTGTGGGTCATCACAAAATGCTTCATATTGGAGACAGCACCTGAAATGAGCCTAATAAAAGGAAACTAGCTGAATGAGAGGCAAGGCCCTAACACCCTGTGCTGTCATCTATATCTTAGGGAAAACTCAGACTCGGGCTACCTGGGCACTTCATCACACGAGCTGAGAAGGCTTTCAACCACTAATCTGTTGGCAATTGGAAACAACTGAAGGTTTCCAGTAAATTAATCTTCCTAAAAAGTAAAGGTCAGATCATCTATCTTGGAGTGGTCACACTGTGGAGAGGAGATGAGAGGAATCTGTCTACCAGCAGGTGAGGAAACAGCTCCTGTTAACAAAGCCAATACTGAGACTGAGACAAGAAGCCATCCCAACCAAGCTCTTTCTCTCCCTGTCCTTCCACTTCCTCCCCCAGTCCTGACAACACAACACTGGGATTTTGCATTTGGGGTTAAGTCAGAGAGGGAGTCTGGTTAGGAGCCAGATAACTCATGAAGGAGAGAAGCAAGAAGAGAGAGGAATCTGAAGCAATAGCAAGAAGTAAATGAGGACTCCTGTGATGTCTGGCCATTTAAACTAGAAGTCAGGTCATGCCTACTTTTTAAAATAACGAGACTACAAAAGAAACACTTATAGGAAGATCCTGCTCTCCAGATTTCTGCTCTAACCCACACACTCCATGATAGTCCTAGAGATACAAATGTGGAGATAACACCAAATCTGTACTGACCCAACAATAAACCCCAAAGGTTGGCTTTTTATAAACCCCTGCTATGTGTATCATTTGTCCCTTATTTCACTAAAATAAACAAAGGAAAAACCCCAGTTATTTGAGCTTTTCAATGATTTGTTTTCCAGATAAACAAGAACAAGGTACAAATCATTCTCATCTAATCAGCATTAAAACAGAGGAGGACCTATACAAAGCCAAACTAGATTCTCACAAACAACTCCTACAGTTGGAAAGATTAAATCAGTGAATCCTCCAGTCAAAATGGCAAAGTGAAAAGGAACAGACCAGCCCAGTTCCCACACAGATTCCAGAAAGGATAAAATGAAAAAAGGCCAGACTGAATAATGATTAAGGCACTCTCACCTAGTCAAAATGGGCAAAGGGAGCTGCCCCAAAGTTTTTGAGCACTAACAAGAGGTGCCAGTCACATGAACCCACCAAGCACAGCCCTTGGAGACCTTCCTGTTCAAACCAGAATGCTCCAGTCTGGGCCTAGGAGAGGGGATGTAAACCCCCAAAGCTGCCAAGCTCCTCAGCTCCTACCTAGAGGGCAGTAATCGGTCCCCCCACACTAAGGGCTCTGAAAGTCTACAGCAAGCTGACAGGAGCTACTTCTGATGGTCCAGAAGACATCCTTGACCTCTGCCTTTAGGATACAGGTGAGCCTGAGACCTACCAGCACTAACAAGGAGAGCCAGAGGTAAGACGACAAGACACCCAGAGAACAAAAATGGGCCTACCATCCCATTCAAGTGTGCAGAAGCAGTTAGAACCTGGCCCTGGCCAAAAGAAAAAAAAAAAAAGGTACGAATTCAGGTAGGATAGCTAAAATGATGAATAAACAGAAGACACTAAATTTTATGGATTCAGAGACATTCAAAACATAAGGATGGGGAAGACAATAACTCCACTGTGATTACAGGCAGAAATTAAAATAAAAGCAAAATTTGGTCACCAAGTCTATTAGAATTCCTTGAAGAGCTAATATAAGAAATAAAAAGAAGATATTACAAATTAAATGAGGACACTACGAGAAAGAATTAGGAGAACAAACAACCTAGTACAGAGACTGTCACTGTCAAAAGAGCCCAACTAAACACTAAGAGAGAAATTTTGAATATCAAAGAAGAGAGTAACATAATTGAAGACAAAAAAAATCATTGAATTAATACATGAAAACTAGGAGCTGATTTTTTTTTAGGAAAAACAACTATTAAGAGATAAAGACAATCTGATTTTTTTAAAAGAGAAAGGCAAACCAAATTGCTACTAAGAAAAGAAATAAAAAGGAGACTTCACAATCAAGATTAAATAAAGAAAATTATCAGGAATTACTTTACTCAATTATACGCCAACAAAATGGATAACTTAGATGAAATAGATGAATACTCCCATCAAATAATCAGATTTACAGACCAAGAAATAAAAAATGTTGGTGACTCAATTTCATAAAAAGAAATTGAGTAAAAACACTATCAATGAATTGCCCCCAAAAAAGCTCCAGAACCAGGCGGTTTCCCAAATGAATTCTACCAAATAGTAGAGTACAGCGACCTCCAATGTTACCTGAACTGGCAGCAAAAACAGGAAAAGCCGACACACTTTTAAACTCTACGACACAAATATGGTCTTGATACCTAAATCCAGGGACAGACAAAGCAGGGCAAGAAAACTACAGTCCAATATCCCCAAAGCACATTAGAGCAGAAATATCAAGTCAATTATGAGTACAGCGATGGTAATAACGTATTAAAAGATAACATAGCATAACCAGGTTACATGTATATCAGTAATAAAAAATTGTTTGAAATAAAGAAAACCACAAACATAATGAACATATGAATAACAAATGATTTTATCAATATAATCAACAGATGCTGAAAAAGGTTTTTTCAAAATACAATACACATTTGTTTTCAAAAAAATTACAAAGCATAGGAATAAATGGAGCTTTCCTTAAAATACAATAGCTATCTAAATCTAAAATACAATTTAAATAAAATTTAATTTAAATAAAATTAATAATTAAATAAAATTTAATTTAAATAAAATGAATAATTAAATAAAATTTAATTTAAAATAAAATTTCCTAAAATACAAAGCTATCTAGATTCAACATTACCTATCAATGGAGAAAGGTTAGAGGCCCTTTCAACACAAGGATAAAGCAAAGATGTTCCTCTTGACCCCTGTGATTTGCTGCATGGCTAGTAATGCCAGTTGTCGGAATAAGACAAGAATAAGAAACTGCAGGAATGAGCATGGCCAAGGAGGAAACAAAACTGTCGCTTCGGCAGATGCCTCTTTAGAGAGCTGGCCTCAGCACTCCAACCTTTCTAGATCACAGCTGCTGGTCTCTAAGCTCTGATAGGACTTGACAATTTGTCACGACTGAGCTTAGAGAGTCTTCTGCTCTTGCCCAGGTTATCCCATAGCCAAAGGCCTCAGCAAGTGGGCACTGAACAGCAAACTTAACCAAGTTTATGATATCAGTGATCAAGAAGCTGGGTAGGTCTGCCCCCATGAGATGCCAAAGAAAAGCAGACTCTGAAGTTCATTTTAACAAAGTGTGAACTCATCCAGGAAAAGAGGAAGAGAGGGCAGCTCAGCAACGTTCTAGCTGCTGGGAGGAAGGCTGCTGCCAAAACGGGACTGACTTTCACTCCCATCACTGACAAGTAGGATGGAGGGGGGGGAGAGAGGGGTGGTGCTCTTTCCACATGCTCCGCCCAGAATGCCACTCTGCAAGGGCAAGTGAGCCATGAAGCTGAAGAACACAACTGTCCAGCTGATAGTGGAAACCAGCCCTTTACTAATCACTGGGCTGTGCATATTAATCCTGGCCCACTCCTACCCATCGGCTCCAAAGAGCTCTGGTTGTATATGGGCCTGGCCACTGGAGTTCACGCTGCCAAAGGTGAAGTTTCTTTTGAAATGGCTTTCAGAGCAAGCCAAGTATATATGGAGGACAAGCCTTCTCCTGGAGGCAATCAGTACCAGAAATGTCTGAAAGGCCCTCCATATCACCCTCCAAAAGAAAGCTGCCAACAGACAAATCAGGAGACTCTGGAGGATGGTATTAGACAACCTTCTTGATTAATGTTATTAGCCAAGATCTGACCTACACTGAGTCAATCCTGACTAATCTATCACTCTCCTGGGCCGATCCAACAATGTCTGCGAACTAAAGATCATCCCTCTGCCTAGCCCTCATTCCTTCAGCAGCCCTACTGTCCTCACCAACCCACTCCACCTTACAAGGGAACCAACTCTGGCTGGCCCTCCCTAATCCTCAACAATGGGTTCATCAGTCACGTAACAGAAAAATTGGGGCGCTAGCTTCCTCACTGCCTCTCAAGGGGGTACAAGGAGAAACTAATGAGGGCAGGACACACAGCTGCAATCATCCGAGGCATGATGATGAAGCTGTTTTAAACATCCATTCTAGCAGCGTTCAACTAGCACTAGCTACCTGAGGATGACGTAGGAGACTAAAAAGTCAGTCTCCGCAATGGTGAGGAACTTAACCTTCTTCAGAGGAAATAGCATGCCTTCATCAGAAGCCGTGGCACAGATTTACTCATATGGAAGAAGAGAATTTTCTGTAACATCTTTGATAGGATCTGCTCTTACAGGAGACTTACCTGGCAGAGTCAGCCCATATCCTAAATAAACACTAACCAAAATTGGAACAAAACTCTTGTAAATAAGTATTCACACGGCACTTTAAAGCTGACAAAGCCCTTTACTGATCCTCAACTGATCCTCAAATAACCCTGTGAGATGGGTGCTATCATGATCCCCATTGTACAGATGAGGAAACAAAGAAGAGAAATTAAGTGATTTGCCCAGGGTTACATAGATAAAATCTAAGGAAGGATCATCCCAAATCTTCCCAGTTCCAAGTTCAGTACTCTATCCACTGTGCCCTCTAGCTACCCTGAGATGGAGGAAAAGGGCCACTGAGAGACAGTCCCAGAACCACGCAGGATCCGAGCCCACTGATCTTTTGAAAGTAGATGCTCCGCTGGGCATGAGGAATAGGGGTGAGCACCATCCTTAGACTAGGAGGCCATAAGAGAACATCAGGCCTCCTGTGTCCAGAGTGGGGACAGATCAAGTCTGTAATCTCTCCTTTTCTTCTGGCCAGGTCAGTGTGATATCTGATGGACACTAATATGCCCTATAAACCACTGGCCACATGTAGTGTCATTAGCAAAATTCCTTCTTTGATCCTGATCCCAAAGTGGAGAAAGGCCTGTAACTGTCCAGGTCTGTCCTCTCTGGGCTCTAAGCTCAGCCAAGCTCACAGCCTGGGCATCACCCTCAACTCCCCCTCTTTCTCACCACACAAATGCAGTCAGTAGCCCAAGTCCTACTGATTTCCCTTCACACCTTCTTTCATACAGACCCGTTCTCTCCTCAGACACTGCCACCACCCTGGAAAAGGCCCTCATCAACTCATACCTGGACTACAGGCAATAGCCTGCCTGGGGATCTACTCACACCAGTCCGTTCTCTACTCAGCTGGCCAAGCCCACATCTGACCATGTCATTTCCCTAGCCAATAAACTCCAGTGGCTCCCTATCACTCCAGGATCAAATATAAAATCCTCTAGCATTTAAAGCCTTTCATAATCTGGCCTTCCCACCTTGCCAGTCTTCTAACACCTTATTCTCACCCCAACCCTACGTACTCTTTGATCCAATGACAATATCTACCATCCCCCTTATATATTTGATGTCCTCCCTTCTTTCCAAGCCACAGTGACTTGGGTGCTCTGCCAACTAGAACCTTAGCTCTTATACTAGAGGAACTCATACCAATAGTGCCTCCAATTTGGATGCAAAGGCTTGGCAGTTCTGAAAGACCAGATTGGATGAGAGAAAATCCAAGAGTCCAAAGCACCGAGGAAATATCCAGAATCTGAGTGGGTCAGAAGAACCTTTACTGTTTTGGTCAAAGATGTCCTGACATAATTTTATTCATACCCCCAAAGGCTGACTATCAATTAATCATCTTGTTCACCTCATGTTTCAAAAGCCATACCCAAACTCCTTAAGGGAAAGAGTATCATCATCTTCCACCCACTTCCCAGGACACTTTCCCAGGACAATGGACGCTGTGTCTTCTCCCATTCTCTTGAAAATGTCCGTTTGGGTGAATAGTCTCGATTGCTGAACTGCTGCTGAGGCTGCCCCAATGCCCTGCTCAAATTGGACCAGCCTGTACAGTGATATGGTAGGAAAGGCCCATGGTTAAAGCCTAACACCACTTGGGTGGAACTCTGTTCAAAAGTCAGACTCTAATTTTCACCTGAAAAAGGCATAAAGCCAGTCCACCAAATTCATTTCTTTAAAAACAAATAAACAAACAAACCCTCCCTTGCCATCCCCCAATGGTGAACTGGCTGCAAATAGAATTCATCTCTGTGAGGTCAAGTATAATGAACTTTCCATCTCAGCCACCTAGAAAGAGATGAAGGCCACCCCTATTTTAGGCCTCCATGCAACTGTCCTTGAAGCAATAGTAAATCCTCAGTAAACTCTCCAAGACTATTTCTCTGCAACCAACAAAAATTCTGAGTCGCCTCCATTAGAGGAGGGATATTAAACATGCAGCTGCAGCCCACTACTTTAGTCCACTAAATTAATGGCATCTTCAGAAAACTAGACTCTCCCAAGTGTGGTACAAACCAGATTAAAATATCATTGGGAAAAATTTAACAAAGTAAAAAATAGAACTGAGAAACATTTAGCAAAGTAAATAAAAATACAGTAAAACATAGACAGCATTACATTTTAAAACCAAGTCCACATGTGGCCCATAGGGATCCTTACACATGGTTTGGTGGCCCTAGTTTTGAGTCTGGCACACTGTATTAGACAACACCCTCATTAGCCACTGGGGTAATGATTCATAGGCTTTCACCAGCCCACCCAGCCTCTGACTTCCCCATGGAACAAGTCACTCCCAGGGGAGGCTCCAGACAATTTTCCCACCAGCTCAGATTCCCATTCCTCATCTGTATTACAGCTCTTACTTTCCTCTTCCTCATCCCTGTAGAGTTTAATCTAATGCTCTCCAGCTGAAGCCTTTGAGTCAGAGATCATGTTGGCTATTTCAGTACCAGACCCTCCTCCATTTACCTTTCTACAGCCACTCCTCAGCCTTTCAGGTACCCATCCGCAAAAAGCAAAAGTTCATTCCCCTACCTCTACCTCTCATATCTACCATCATTTTCCTTATGCTGGCAATACAGCTTTTCTAAAGAACAAGAACCCAAGAATGCTTGATTTTTAACAATACTACAAGCACACTGGGTGCCTTTTCACCCACACAATCCTTCACCCATTTCAACAATGAAATTAACCAGAAAATCACTGCCAACAATCCCAGCCAACCACGCCAAATATGCTGAGCCAGGCCTAGTTTAGGTGAACCACAAAAAGTAATAAAAAATGACATTATTAATAATAAGGGATAATAAGGAAACAATTCCTAAGGTTACACAAGATAATAATTTAGATAAAATGGTTTTTCCTCTCCACCTCTGCATGCACCACAGCCACTGCCCGGCTACTCAGGAAGGCAATCACCAAGCATCTAGGTCAGAAAGGTATTCCCGCAGGGAAATGAGACTTCTGCTAAAACTTCTGACATCAGTTTGGCCTTTTAGGGCTCAAACAGCAAGGGAGTCAAACTAATGATGATCCTAAGAAGAGCCTAACCTCCTCTCTTTAAGGAAAACCTGCCCAGCCCACACAAAGGAGGTGCTGGTCCTTCACCATCATTTTTGTGGTGATAGAAACTCCCTGTGCTCCTCTTTCAGTTCAAAGCTACAACCCACGAGGGACCATCTTTATCAGTCTGTCTAAATTAGCAGCCCTTAAGATCTGCTCTCAGAATCAGGATCCCATCCAACCTGCCCCTCCTATGTTGACACAATATCTGTTGAGGAGAATTCATTCCTTTAAGAGAGCCCCGACAGCACTATGTGGTGAGGGCCAACTGCCAACTGGACTTTAACATGGACCCCAATAAGACAAAACCCTGTGGGGTACCCAGAAGCTAGATGAGACAGAAGGTCCTAACTCCATTCCTCCATTTCTAGATCAAGTGCAGAGGCAGATCATGAGGAATGCAGCGTCTTAACTGTGTCTTAAGTACGTGGAGCCGGCAATGATGACACCCAGCCTCTCTAGCAGGCAGCTAGAGCCTGGAGACTGTGCAACAGGAAGTAAAAAGTCAATGGATGTTCAGGAGCTGCCGAGACCTGAAGTGCTTCCTCCCCTGCCCCTCCTCCTCCTCCACATAGTCTTCGGCAACTTTCATGTCTTTTCTCCGATTCTGCAGTGAGTTTCTCAAAGGCAGAAACCAGCACTACAAAGCTCTCTAAGGTGTGGTGGTTACAACACTGGGTCTGGAGTCAGGAAGACCAGAGTTCGAATCCTGACCCATTAGTCCTTTACCCTGGGCAAGTTACTTAATTGCCCTCAGTCTATTTCCTCATCTGCAAAATGGAGCTAAAAGTACCGACTTCAAAGTAGAAATGTAAAAATATCATGGCCCCTAGTCAATGGCAATACTAGATCTGCTCTAAAGCTCAAGGTGCACAGCTGCTAATTAAAATACCTCCACTGTTGATTTACAATTTAGGCTTAATGACTTAAATTCTCATGAAGTGCTGGGCCTCTCCAAATGATGCCATTTAAATAATGGGGAAAAGTAGACTAGTACAACAAAAACACCTGAGAACAAGTCCAAGCCGCTCACCTAATTTCAGTATTTCCACTGTATCTCTGTTTTAGTAAAGCGCACGTATAAGAAAGTTCATCTAAAATTTGTGAAAGCCCAGTTCTGCAGTAATACATTAGACCAGAATGTCAACACACAGATGAAATGCATATACACACACATACATACATAGCATACTTGATATTTGGGGGTCTTGAGCACCCCTAACCCTAAACCTCAACATTTCCATCGTCAAACCTTGTAGCAGTTACAAAAATGGATCCCAATCCATTTGGGGGGGCAGGAGGCAGATTCTCAAGTGATTTGGCCTGAATGAGTTTGAAGGTCCCTTCCTAGCTCTCAAAATTGTGCAAGTTAGGAGACAACAAAAAACTTGATGCGAGGTCAAGACTAGGTCCAAGAACGACTTTGGGCAAAAGAACCTAAGTTCATTTGTCTTTTTATTTTCAGCAGAGCCAAGTATTAAACTTGAACCAAGGCCCTGTACTAAATCCAGCCCTCTTTCTACTCCAGACACCATGCTGCCTCCCTGGAAAGGCCAAACAGCATTCAAAAATGCCGATGCTTATTACTTCTGTGTTATTCTGTGATAGCACCTCTTTAACACCCAGTAAACTGGGACTTCTCTAAGTATACTGTGTAAACAGCACCCTTAAACTGTCTCTCCTGAGTCATCTTACTATAAACATTTTGGGTAATATTTGCTACACGGAGCAAAAACTGCTGGACATCAGAGCATGACTCTAATAACGAGTAAGTGCCTGTCAGCACACGTGAGATCCCAGGGAAGACACGCAGGTCAGCTCAGCACGGCCCCTCTTCTGTTCACAAAGCACACAATCTAGTAAAACTGAGCCAAGAAGAGAAGAACCACCATCAAGATGGCTTCACCAAAACGCTGAGACCCAAAAGAAGAGAACTCCGGAGTCAAGCTCAACCCAAAGGCTCGTGTCAAGCAATACGTTCACTACCTTGATCAAGAAGGAAAGCGACCTGTAAACCACTGCCCTTCTTACTGCCTACAACATGAAAACGCTACCATTCCTATTTGTGGAAAGCACCTCCATCACAACACTCTGGGATGGTAAGGGCAGGTCTGGTGACATCACCCCACTCAATAAACTCAGCAGGCTCCCTAACACCTTCAGGATCAAAACTTCAAAGCCTCCGTTTGCCATTTAAAGGCCTTCATACCTTTCTCTTCGTGACCTTTCCCAATCTGCTGTAAACACTGGGATCCAGCCACAATTCCATCCTGACTCCCCACCTCAGGACAGGCCTAGACGGCTCTCCAGCCTCACCTCTGCCTCCTGGCGTCCTTCACAACTCAAGGACAAGGCCACTTTCTGCAGGAGGCCTATCCCAGGCCCCCAAGCAGCCCGATGAGCTTCCAGTGACTCTAGAGACCTTGTATGTACAAAGTCATTTACACTTTTCAGTATTTTCTCCATTAGCTGTGCAATCCTTAAAGACAGGGACCATGGTTTTTGCCTTTCACGTTGCCCTAGGGTTCATCTTAGCGGCAGGCCCACAGTAAGCACTGAGGAAATGTGTGCCCCTGATCTCCTGGGGTAAACCCTGTTCAACTGTGACTGCAGAGGCCCATTTCAGGAGGTCTAGTTGGAGGTCTATGCTCCTTCTTAGGATATCTATAAAGACATTTTCCCTCTTACAGTTTTATAACTGCAATTGCCACCTTCCCTCTGGGAAACATAAACTGTTTTCTATTTAAACTAAGGGAGGCAGGGAGGCCGCAGAGCATAGAATGCCTGGCCTGGATTCAGGAAGATTCATCTCCCTGAGTTCAAATTCGGCCTCAGACGCTTATTAGCCTTGTGACCCTGAGCAAGACACTTAACCCTGGTTGCCTCAGTTCCCTCATCTGTAAAATGAGCTGGAGAAGGAAATGGCAAACCCCTCCAGGATCTCTGCCAAGAAAACCCCAAATGGTGTCAGGACAGTCACATGACTGAAAAATGACTTAACGAGATCTTTATATACTGAAAGTTTATTCTCAAAAGTTTATTTGCATTGGAACCAAGCAGATGCCTATCAATTAGAGAACGGCTAAACAAGCTGTGGTATGTGAATGTAATGGAACACTATTGTGCTATAAGAAATGGGGAGGAGACGGTCTTCATAGTCACCTGGAGAGGCTTATATTAACCGATGCTAAGTGAGAAGAGCAGAACCAAGAGAAATGGGTACACAATCACAGACACAACGTATGTATGATGACCAACTCTGATTAAACTGGACTCTTCTCAGCAACACACGGTTAAAAGGCAACTCTACAAGTCTGAGGATGGAAGGAGATTCTACACTCAGAGAAAGATCCAGAAAGACCAGAGTTTAAATGGAGACTGAAGCAACACATGCTATTGTTCTTTTCTACGTTTGGTTTTGTCTCCTCTTTCCCGTTGTTCAGTCCATCCATTACAACCCTTCTATACAACCAGACTAATGTCCAGTGTGAAAGCATTTGCAGATCCTATACTTGATGCCACCATGGGGAGGGGGGGGAGGGGAAGAGGGAGGGGAGAAAATCTGAAACTCAAGGGGTTGTAGAACTGAATCTTGTAAACTAAAAGTAAATAAATCAATTTTTAAAAAAAAAAGTATATTTGCCTAACAGAAAGATGCAACATTAAGTGTAGTGGATAAAGAACTGGAGCCAAGACCCCCTGAGCCTGAATCCTGCCTCTGACACTGCTGGCTTGGCTGTGTGACCTTAGATAACTCACTGCCTCCCAACTTAATAAGACTGTTAATTGTAGAGAATATAATGCAGACTTCTGCACTTGGTAAAAAGAGCATTTTAATCTGAGAATTCACGAACCCAATGAAATAAAAAAACCCAATGGCACCATCCTTTATAGGACTGCAGTTACCATTCAAACAGAATCCCAAAGGTAAAATCCAGAAGCGTCTTCCAAAGAGGATCAAGATCCTCTCTGAAAATGATGCCAGGCCACCACATCTATATTCAGCCACAGCAGCCAGAGGGCACATACACTAAGTTAATTGTTTCTTGCTTTCTTCACTCACCCCTAAAACCAGCCAAGAAGACTCCCTCTTCCCCAAATCTTCCCAGTTAAGTATGTATGTCAATGCAAATAGCCCCTGCCATCATAGATCAGGGCCTCCCCATTTCCTTGGTTTGCCAACCTGGAGTAAAGCAGAACATACACTCATTCTTTTCAACTAAAAAGATCCCAACGGACGTATCTGGAAATAGAAGTGACAGACACTACCTTGCTCCCCTATCAGTCATCACCATAGAACTCCCAAAGGAATGGAGTTAGTCCCATCTCTGCCCAAAAAGGAAAGGCTGTGAAGGCATCTTTGGAGCAGTCACACCAACACTCCATTCCGAGGAATTGTCACATCACCCCAATGTGGACAGAGATCTGAAGACACCCCCCCCATTATGGCACTTCTATATCCCATCAGCTGTAAGGGCTATTCTTTATCAAATCTCTTTGGGACCAAAGTCATATGCATGAGCTTCCAGTTGAAGATGCTGGCTTACGAAATAACCACTCATTTGGAAAAGGAATTGCAATGAGTAAAAACTCACTGGGTCTCCCCATTTTTTAACTCCTCAAACTCAGACAGTCTTCATTCCCATTGCTGCACTGAAAGGTTCTAATTCAGTCATGTTCCTTTCAATTCTGAATCAGTGATCTTGTAATTCATTTAAAGGAACTGATTCAGGTCTTATTTGTTGTAAGTGATATTATATCCAACCCTTAGCTCTCTCCTGACCTCCAATCTTACATCACCAACTGCTTACTCGACCTCTCACAGGAGGTGAACATCTTAAACTCAAAAGGTCCAAAACAGAATTCATCATTTTCCTGTTGAAATCCTCTCCCTTCCAGGACTCCCTTATTATTAATGAAGGCATCACCATGTTCCCAGTCACTCAGGTTCTCCATATGTACATTATTTGGTCTTTAACCAAGGTTGTCTGCATGTCCCCCACTAGAATGTAAACCCTTTGAGGGCAGATGCTATTTTTTTTCTAGCCCCAACACTTAACACAGTGCCTGGTAATATAGGCTTGTTTACTTAACTTGAGGACCCAATCAATATCCATTTCCTAACTTTCAAAATAATTACAACAATTAAATGTGTTAATTTTATAGTTCAAGCTAAGTTTAAATTGTTTTAAATTATGAATAGCTCCCATTTATATGATAGCTTACAAAGTATTTTCCACAAAGTTTTAGGGACCTAAATAAACCCTAACTCTAAGAGATACAAATCTAAATAAAATTAAGTGTCTGTGAACTATGCTAAAACCCAAGTCTCTAAAATTATACTTTTCCAAAAATAGCTATTTCCAACAAAACACCATACTGAAAAACAAAAGAAAACCATTCTGCACAGCATGAATTTCATAAATCACCAATAGGTCTCATGACACTAAGGCAAGTCTCCCAGCACTGCCTGGGCATAAGCGCTTACTAAATTATGAATCAAAGAATGCCTCTGTTTTATATGTAATGGCTAGTATGTAACTGACAGTCTCTCCATATAAATTTCCTGATAATATTAATAAAGAGGTTATTAAAATTTCCTTATCTAATGAAAATGGCAAATATTAATTTGAAGAAAAAAAATCAGACTTGATAGGATTTGTTTCATAAATATATCAATATTTCCACCACCCCCTCCCCCAATGAGTTATTTTCTTTTTTTTTTAATTTTTTTTTTTTGGAGGGCAATTGGGGTTAAGTGACTTGCCCGAGGTCATATGGCTAGTCTTAAGAGCATATTAGTTAGTAGTTTAACAAATTGACTTTTGAAAAGTCTATTAGCCTACCAAAATACCAAAGTCAGTTTTCTTCTTTGTTACTTTTCCCTTAAATTTAAGAACTTCCGTGTTTTTGGCTATTTGTTATAAACCATCAAAATCAGTTTGCAGTTTCTTTTCAGAGGAGGGTGGCTGTTGTGATAAACTCTTGGTAAAATTCAAAACAAGCTTTTCTTTCTAATGGTGAGGAAATCTTTGGAAATATTGAGTCACTGATTATGAAGTCCATGAATACCAGGACAACTACACTCACTCAAAGTTAGGGCAATCTTTATATCTTTAGTCAGACCAGGATTCCAAAGCTGAAAATCTCTTTATTTATAAGCAATTACTACATCAGCCAAAAGGTAGGCAGAAAGAAGCAAGGCAGGTGGACAATCTAATGCAGAAACTTTATCCTTGAAACTTTGAGCACTAAAATTTGGCACTAGGCTACCTAAGTTTGGCACAAAGTTTGTGTGATGAGCCATTCTTAAGTTTGCCAAGACCTCAGAAACCATCTAGTCTAACTCTCTGACTTTCCATCTGTAAAGTGTCTCTGAGGTCAATGAAGGGTAAGCCACATGCACACAAGAGGCCCTAAGTGTCAGAGGTGGGTCCTCATCGACAACTCTTTGTATCAACCAACGGTTCTTTCTGAGAGGTATTGTCAATTGTTACAAACGGTGTATTAGTCAAGAAAAACAGAGTTCTGCTTAATGTAACACTCTTCTCATTTCCACCCTGGAAAGGACTATAAGTATGGAAGGGTCTGAATCAATGGGCTTACATGCAGTTCTAAAATACTGATAATCTATTGAAATTTTCAAGTTAAAACCCTGAAACTCCCATGAAGAGAGTATTGAATTTGGAGTCTGAAGGTTGTCATCCCAATGAAAATGGCAGTGCTAGCGAATAAAGTCTCTAGTTGAGGGGGGTTCAAAGACTCATTTGTGC
Organism: Pseudocheirus occidentalis; assembly: GCA_028646575.1. NCBI lineage: Eukaryota > Metazoa > Chordata > Mammalia > Diprotodontia > Pseudocheiridae > Pseudocheirus > Pseudocheirus occidentalis. The sequence goes on along the minus strand of CM053597.1, from coordinate 10,787,335 downwards.
AAGTCCCTTAACTTGTCTCTTCTGTAAAACAAGTAGACTGGCCTTTCCAGATCTCCATCTATGACTCAGTAGTCATGTCAGATCTAAGGGCAGGAACAAGAAGGAGTCACTGGGTCAAACTTCAGGGAGTAAGGCAAAGAACCTACTGCTCTTGTAACCAGGTGACCTGGATTCAAGTCTGGAGCTGGCCCCTTCCTGCACGACTGGAGCCAAATCTCTTCCACTTTCCTCTGTGAAGGGAGGGTGCCTTGAGAAAAGTTCAGAACGTCATCTCAGCCACGGCGCAGCCTTGGGCACCCGTAACCTCCCTGGGGCTCATGCCGTGCTTGGCCAAGCTCCCAGTCGATGGCCCTTTAGAGCTATCACACCGAAGAGGCTACTGCAGACAAGCCACTGGAGAAGCAAAGAGGGGCTGGGGCTTCACCCTCAGAGAATCAGGGGGAGCGCTGGGGGGCACCTGACAAGTCACCCCCCTTTCAGGGCCATTGAAATCGGGACCTCGCTAATCTGCCCAAGATCAGGGGTCGGGGTGAGGGATCACACCCCGGACATCACTAAGCACCTACTGTGTGCCAGACGCCTGTCCTGCCGCCGGACCCTGGGCAAAGCCCACTCCAACAAGGGTCAGGGAAGCCGCTAAGGGCCTTTTCTCACCAAGAGCACAGCGGGATCTCAATGTGGAGGCTGCATAAGGAAGCATCAGGGAGCATCAACCCGGTGGAAGTGGCAAGTCGAGAAGGTCAAGGGAGGTCAAGGGGAATGGGGTCAACCAAGGCAGGAGTTTAGGCAGGGGTCAGGGTGGAGTCAAGGGTGGTCAAGGGGAAGGGGGTCAAGCAAGGCAGGAAGTCTGGGCAGGGGTCAGAAACAGACGGGGAGGCGAGGTGCCAAGAAGGTCAGGGGAAATGGGGTCAAGGAGAGGTCAGGAGGTGGGGTCAGAGGACACCAGCGAGCTGGGGTCAGACAGGGGCCAAGGGGAGGGGATGGGGGGAGGGGATGTCGGGGCGGGGCCGGCGGAGGGGGCTCTGGGAGGCTGGGGGCGCTCCTGTACTCGCTCCACCCCGCTCCCCGCCCTGCCCCGCCCCTGGCCCCCGGCACGCGCCGCGCCCCGCCCCCTAGCCTAGGCCCCGCCCCCGTCCCCGCCCGCCCGGCAGCCGTTAGTCACGGCTGGGCCCCGGGGCCTCGGCCCCCGCGCGCCCCCCTCACCAGAGTAGCGCCCCGAGCCCGGGGGATCTCCGTCGCAGCGGCGCCGGCCCGCCCTCCTCCTCGACCCTTCCTTCTCCTCCTCCTCCTCCTCCTCCTCCTCCTCCGGCGGCTCCCCCCGCCCGCCCGCTACCAGGGCTGCCCGCAAGCCATCGTCCCAGCTCCGCTGACTGACAGACAAGCCGGCCGAGGAGCCGCCACGGCCGCCAGCCGCTCTGACAGGCACGACCAGGAACCCGTCGCCGGGCAGCCAACCACCGCCGCTTCACGGAGGCCAGTCCTATCGCCTTCTAGGGGGCGGGACCAGAGCAACTTCTAGGCCTATAGTGGAGTTCCAGCCTCCGGTTTGGGGGCGGGGCCTAGAGGAGAGGCGGGAGGCGCTGGGTAGAGCGGGGAGCGGGGGCGTGGTCTCCTCATGGGGGCGGGGCCATGCCGGAGAGCGAGGAAGTGATTGACAGCTGGATCTGATGGGATGGGTGGGAGGTGAAGTTGTGCAAGTCCCGAGCGGGAGGGG
>CM053597.1:10746795-10778699 GCA_028646575.1 Pseudocheirus occidentalis | reverse complement strand
TTCAGAATGTCCAAAACATCATTTATCACCTTTCCTTCCAAACCTTCCCTCATCCTGAGCTCCCTCTTATTGGCAAGGGCACTACCATGCTCCCTTCCTCTCAAGGTCACCGCCTAAGAATCACTCTCAATGCTTCAATAACACTCACCCCACAGAGCAAATCTGTTGTCAAATCTCCTAGTTTCTATCTCCACAAATCATAGAGGTAGATACATACGTATATAAAATCATATGTATGATTTATGCTTACAATACACTTATATGTGTATATGTCTTTATATGTATGTACATTTATATATACACATGAACATAAAATATATAAATTAATTGTATAGAAAGGGTAAAATAAATTATATTATATTATATATACATTATATAAAGGTAATATACAATTTATGAAAATAAATTTTATATACATACACTTTTATATATTCATATATCTCTGTGTGTAGATGTATATATGTGTGGGTGCATGTGTTTGTACATGCATATGCACGCATGAATGAATGTACGTGTGTGTGCATGTATTCATTCTCTCCTCTTACATAGGACAGAGCACCAGGCCTAGAGTCAGGGAAGACTAGAGTTCCAATCTGACCTCAGACACTTCCTAGCTGTAGGAACTTGGACGAGTCACTTAACTTCTGTTCCAGTCAGTCTCCTCAACTGTGAAATAAGGATTATGATAGCTCCTGCCCTCCAGGGCTGTTGTGAGAATCAGAGGACAATTGTAAAGTGTTCAGCCCAGGGCCTGGCACACAGAAGGCGCTAGGTAAATGTTAGCTATGGTCACCACCCAGACTCAGGCCTTTGTCACCTCTGCCCCAGACTACCACAGGAACCTGCTGCCTGGTTGCCACAGAAGGAGAGAGGCACTGTCTCCAGTTCCTCCCTCTCCTCTACTTCCTACACTCAGATGCCAAAGTGGTTTTCCTAACATGGAAATCTAATCACGTCACACCATTCTCCCCCGCACATAGGCAATAAATGCCTGTATCAATAAATTCCCTATCACCTCCAGGATCAAATAGGAAGCCTTCTGCTGGCTTTTCAGAACTTGGCCCCTTCCTGCCTTTCCTTCTTCCACATGTTTACCTCTGCATACTCTTTGAGCCAACCTCATCGGCCTGCTTAAAGTTCCTAGAACATCACTCTTCATCTCCCACCCCCATGCCTTTGCACTGTCTGTGCCCCATGCCTGGAATGCTCTAGCTTCTTCTTCCACCTCTTAGATTCTGCGGCTTCCTTCAAGACTCAAGCTAAGTCAACACTCATTTATTAAGCTCCTGCAATACATCAAATACCACACTAAGTACTGGGGATACAAGGAAAGGCAAGACTGAAAATAAAGCCAATTCCTGCTCTCAGAGAGCTTACCGTCTAACACGGGACAACGCACAAACTGGACGTCTAAGAAACAGATACAATACATGGAAACTCATCTCCCAAGGAAGGTGCTGAAGCTAAGGATGACAGCGAAAGGCTGCTTGCAGAAGGTGGGGATTTAGTGGAAACTTGGAAGAAGATGGGAGAGAGGTCCAGACATAGGAGGCAGCTGGTGACAACGGGGTGTTTTGTGTGAGGTGCAGCGAGGAGCTCATTGTCCCCAGACTGCAGAGCACATGAAGATGAGAAAGGTTGTAGAGAAAGGAAGGGACCAAGTTCCAAAGGGTTCGGGTTCACACTAGAGGACTTGCCGTGTGATCCGGGGGTAATAGGGAGCCAAGAAGGGTGCCAGGGTCAGACTTCAGGCAGACCGATTTGACGGCTGTACTGCAGGAGGAGAATGGTGCCCGCTCCCCTCAAATGGCATCCTCTGATCTCACGGTGAATGCCTTCTCTCGGAAGCCGGCTTTACACTCTCTGCATCTCGTCCTGTCATGTTACTTCCATGTTATTTTCCATGAGCTTCTTGAGGACGGGAGTTGGTATTTTTTTTTTTTTTGCCTTTCTTTGTATCCCCAGAATTAAGCATGGCGCAACATATATAAGCCCTTACCGAGTACTTGTTGACTGACTGAACTACGGTCTCCTGATGACCAGGGAAGAGAAGAAGAGACAGACATGCAAGTGAAGAGGTCAATCCCTAGCTGTCATCCTGATGAATTCACGATCTTTAACATTACAGAGATCCACCAAGGGAAGAGCAAGGTTTGGAAAGATGGGATTGCCCTTGGAGGCGGCCAGGCGGTGCACTGGCCCTGGAGTCAGGAGGACCTGAGTTCAAATCTGGCCTCAGACACTTGACACACTAGGTGTGTGACCTTGGGCAAGTCACTTAACCCCAATTGCTCTCTAAAAAAATAAAAGATGCGATTGCCCTCCTGCAAAGGTCCCTCACTCTCCCTTCTCTCCCAGGAAATCATTTAGGCGTTTGATCCTATTTCATCTAGCCCTTCCTGGGATCATGTCATATATTTTTCTATCATTTTAGTATCTACTTCTTAATGAACATGTCTCATTTTAGTAGATGAGTTTACCTCCATCAAAGTCTTCTGTAGGGGCTCCTGAAGACAAATGTGTAGAGCTATTGTCATTCCAGCTAGACTGTAAGCATCCTGAGGGTAGACGTCCTGCCATACAGCTTTTTTTTCCCCTGCATTCCTACACAGGAATTCTTCTTAAGCATCTAGCAGTTATTCAATAAAATCAATTTAATAAAATGTGAGTTTGTGATGGGAAAACTCATTTTAGCTCGGAGAGAGGGGAAAGGATTTAGGGGAAGGGTTTATATTCAGTTTATAATAACCTCAATTCCCCAAAGCTCTGGTTAGTTACAATGGTCACTGTGAATTCCATCCCAGTGTCAAAATTCAAGGCCATATCTCTCTGCTCTGTTGATGACTGATTAGCTTTTAAAAGAATATACTTTGTGATTGAGTTTCTTTTGGAGCTTATCAGAAAGTGCTTTGTCACAACTAAATTTGTCAATACACTTTTTAAAATAAAATGAAGGTGCCTCCGTTGTCTGGAAGAGCCCTGTCTATCTGCTCAGGGTCTTTTGTGAGACTTTGGCTCAGAGAGGTCTGCTTTAGGCAAGTTTTCCTCTTTTCTTATTTTGTCATCGTTGGCTTAGTCACCATCACCACGCCTTAATTTTTAATGCCAGAAAAATCTGATGAAGCAGCAAAAAAAAGTTAGGAGAATGTAGGCTGTGAACTCTGTTCTGAATTGGAGAGAGCTTACTTTCAGTTCCTGGAACAAGCCTTGATCTAGTCATTATAGACAGCTGACAAATATCTAGAGAGAGACATGGCAGTTCCAAAGAGTCAGCCTGACTTCATCTGGAACAAGATGGTCACCCAAGACTGAGCTCAGGTCCTTTTGTGAAAGGGTAACCAGACTGATCAGTGAGGGAAATGCTGTGAAGGGAAGTAATTTTCGTGGGAGCAATCAGCACGGTGCTAGCCACCTAGAAGATACAGAATAAATACTTCCTTCCTTCCTTCCTTCACCTAGATTTCACCAAAGTGCTTGATCAAATGCTATACCTGTGGAGAAGGTGGAGAAGCCTGGGTTAAGCAAGAAAACAATTAGAAGGATTTTAGCCAGAATAGTCCCCAGTGTCAGAGTGGAGGTTAGTCTCCAGTGGAATGTCCTAGGGGTCTGAGCAATGAGATCAGTGACTTGAGTTAAGGCAGAAAGGACACACTCAGAAAACTTGCAGGTGAGTGCAGAGGAATAACTAACATGGCGGGTGACAGTCAACATTTTGTCAGGCTAGAGCATCGAGTAGGAGGTAATACAATGAAATTCAAAGCATGGCAGGGCTCCTGGAGACCCGACGGGAACAATTGCAATAGTATAGGCTGGTGATCCTCAAATCTGGGGTAGTGGAAGATGCTAGAGCTGACCCAAAGGAGTCACCTCTCCAGTCACCTGCCACATCCAATCAATCAACAAGATTTTGTTAAGAACCTACAAGGTGCCAAGTCTACATTTCGCCCTTTCTTTCTACTTTCACTGAACCCTGGTTAAAACCTTGTGCACCTACCACTTGGATCACCTGCCTCAAGTCTTTCCTCATTAGGGCGGGGGGGGGGGGGGAGAACCTGCAGCCTCCAGGGCCGTGTTTGAGGACCTAGAGGACTACATGCGGCCTCAAGGTCACAGATCCCCTACCTCTGTTAGCCTCAACACAGCTGCCTGGTGATTTTCCCAAGATACAGATGGGGAATAAATGATGGTGGTTGCCTATTGCCTCTGAGATCAAAAATTATTTTCTCCTGATCTTGTCCTTTTTAGTATCTATGCTATGTTTTATAATGTACGTTATTAGCACAGCGGTACATGGATATCGTTTATAAGTAAGGAAATATATGCATCTGGGGGGAGAGGTACATGCTCAGAAATGTTTTGGCTTTACAGTCAAAAATCTGGAGACCCCTTGACCAGGAGAGAGAGCAAAGGCCAGAATGAGTGTCATGGCTGTCTGTGTAATGCAAAGGAAGGAAGGCCGATGAGAGATGCCACCGAGGTCAGGACTCGTCAGCTCAAGGCTGAAGGAAAAGAGGGAAGAGAGAGGAAGAGGGGAGGGGAGGGAAGAGAATGTCCCCAAAGTCTGGAGCCTGGAGGACTAGGAAGGGGCTGATGGTAAGTAATTATGTAAGTACTTACCAGGAAGGTAAGTAATTAGGAGGAGCCTGTTCAGTCCTCAAATACTTAACCAGCGTGTCATTCTGGGCACATCTTTAGTCTCTCTGAGCATGGCTGGTTTCTTCAACTTGCCCTCGGTAGCAGTGGATAGAGCACCTGGCTTGGAGTCAGGAAGACCAGAGTTCAAATTCGGCTTCGGACAATTACTATGGCTGTGTGTCCCTGGGCAAGTCACTTAACATCGTTTGTCCCAGTTTGGGGGATAATGAAGCACCCGCCTCCAGGGTTGGCATGGCCCTTGCACAGGCCCTGGCACATAGGAGCCCCATGTAAATGCTGGCTGTTTTTGGCTGTCCTTTATTGCTATTGTTAATTCTTTAGACATTGCCTTCTCTCCAGGCACCTCTTCTGTTTCCAGTTCTACAGAAAGTGCTCCTACAAATGTTATGGTCTGTTGGGGACTTTTCTTTTCTATCTTAGACCTTTCAATAAATGCCTAGATTTCTGGGTCAGAGGTTATAGGCATCCTATTCACTTTGGAGGCATAATCCCAAATTGCTTTGGAGAATGTTTGCACCAATTCCCAGCTCCACTAACAGTGTATTAGTTGCCTATTTTTCTGGGGCCCCTCCACTATTAACTGTTTCCCCTTTGCATCACTCTACCAATTTGCTACATTTGAGGCAGAACCTCAGGCTTGGTTGAATTTGCTTTGCTCTCGTTATTATTGGTTTGGACCATGTTCCTTGTCATTCCTGATCATTGCCATTTCTACTTTGAGGACTGATTGTTCAGTGCTTTTACTACTTCTCCTTTGGGGAATGGCTCTTGGTCTTCAGCGGAGGGCGCTTTTAAGATGGACATCCTTGAGTCTTTTTGCAAAGGACTCAGCCAGGCTCAACCAGAGCCATAAAGGGAAGGGAGCAACACAGACTCACGCTGGAGCCTTAGGCAAGCTTTCAGGGAGAGCCAGAGTCTTGGTACATGGGCACGTTGCCACCAGTGAGCTGTTCAGGGTCTGTATACCACATGTTCTGTTCCCCAACAAACATTAGGGTGTGGTGGTGGTGAAGGGGCCTTTCTTTCCCAATTTTACAGTCTAGAAATAGCTCTGAAAGTATTATGACTCAATAAATATATCTATCAGCTCCCAGCACTGTGTAAGGTAGAAAAAGAAACAAGTTGGGGATTTTTAGAAGAACCTGAAAAGTGCCCTGGTGTTCTCATGTGCCCCTGAGAATGTAGCTGGACCTCAGGTCTAATCCTAATTGCAGGTGAAGTAGGTGGACACCCAGACCCATATGATGTTATGTGTGAGGCGGCCAAAGGCCTGCCTTTCCCAAAATATCCACCTACTCACCTGACACTGTCCCTAAAAGTTCTATTAGAATTATTCCTTCTGGTTAAGGTTATTTCTAGAAATACTTTTTAATTTTTGCCTTTTATCTCCAGCGTCCAGCAGAGAAGGCCAATTAATCAACACCCTTTTAAGGGCCTACTATGGGCCAGGCACTTAGCTAAGCACTAGGGATAAAAAGACAGGTCCAAACTAGTAGGTGCTTAATAAAGTGTTTGTTGATCTGCTGGATAATTTTAGATAAATCACCCGAGACCTGTGACAAATTGACCTATCCCATGGGTACCACTTCAGCAGACTTTTACCCACAAGATTAGATCCTGAGATCAAGTGAAGAGTTTGCTCTAAGGGGAATGTGGGTGGGAAGTTAATGTCTCCCTATTACCTTTAGGATCCAACCACAAATTCTCTAGCAGAATACTGAAAGCCCTCCTCCTTTCCCCCTGACTTTCCAGGCCCATTTTATGTCAGCCCCCTCCGAGGGCTCTCTGCTCCAGCTGCCAAACTGTCTGGCCCCCAACAACATCTCATCTTTCCACTGCTGGCCCTCGAACTAGCCAGCCCCCTCCTCACCTCTGCTCCTTGGAATCCCTGGCATCCTAAAAGCCTAGATCAGTAGCTCCCTCCAGCACACAGGACCCTTGCCTGTCTCACCAGCTACTGGCATTCTCTACCTCTTGAAAGGTACCCCCTACCTCTCTACCTCTACCTTAGTCACAAATGTCCTTTGCCAGTAGAATTTAAGCTTCCTGAGGGTAGCCTGTCTCAGGTACCCCCAGAACCTAGACCAGGGGTTCTTTACCTTGGATGTGTCATGGATCTTGTTGGCAGCCTGCTGAAGCCCTTCTCAGAATCGCGACTTAACATGCAAAAGAAAATGCATAGTAACAGTTACAAAAAAATAAATTTTATTGAAATTGTTTACAATGTGTAATTAAGAAGAAGTAAAGAGAAGATCACAGCCCCCAGGTTAAAAGCCACTGACCTGGCACGCTGTTTGTTTGTTCGTTTATTAGATCTTTAGAACTTGGGATTTCATCGGTATAAAGAAGTCTTTGTAAGATAACTTCCCTGTGTGAATGCAGAGTAACCTGGAGAGGAGAGGAGACTGGTCCAGGGTCACATAGCCAGGCTATGTCAGAGATGTAAGTGGAACCAAGGTCTTTCTGACTCCAAGGTCAGCTTTCCCTCTCCTAGAAGCTGCTCCTGAAAGGAGCAGGTACTTTAGGTTTGTTGAATTGGATTGGATTGGATTGGATTGGATTGGATTGGATGAGGCAGAATATGGGCAATGGGAGAAGAAGGCCTGGGAAAGATCCAGAGAACCTGAACTTTACAACAAGCGGAGCCCCTTCTTGTTTACAGATAGAAGCAAGAGGTCCACTAGACTCTACAGGGTGATAGAGGAGATATTTGTTATTAAGTGGTTGGAACTCAAGGTTTTTTATTTTTATCTTCAGCCATTTTGTAATGTGGTATTCTCCCAATGGAACCCTAAATAACTGTGGATATCTGCACCACAAAAGGGAAGCTAGAAACCTGGCAATTTGCAATTGATTTGACCAATATAGACAGACAGATTTGATCATTTGTAATGTTAATAGGCATTGAATGTCTTCCTCACCCATTAATAGGTCTCACCTGGAGCCCATTAGGGGACACTTGATTAGAGGAGGCTTATTTTTCAGGAAGGCTTTCGTACCTTTTGTCACTTTGTAATTAGGCAGTGGGTCAGGAGAGCTGAAGAAGTACATACACATACTCAGAGGTTAGCACGTTGCTTTGGGGCTTACTCTGGGAACAGTGTTGCAGAGATGTAGCCAGATGAGACTCTGGACAGCCATTGAGACCCCCCTCCCCCTTTGAAAATCCAGACATTGGTGTTTCTCTCCGGTAACTCTGCATGTATGTAATGGTCAGACGGCTAGAAGCCCTGTCTGTTGGTCTGTTGAATTCTATTATTTTCTCTGTCTGTATTTTTTGTCTGCTTGTAATTTCTGTTCACATTTTCTGAAGTTCAGGGTGCTAATTTTTTCCCCTGAACTAAGTGAATTTTATATGTGTGTGTCTGTATATGTATATGCATATGTATATGCATGTGTACATGTATGTGTACATGCACATGTATGTGTGCATATATATGTTTAATTAAAGATTGCTGACCCCTTTAAAGTTGCTTTCCTCTAGTAAAGCAGATCAAACACGCTGTGCTAGTGCCTATGCCAGGTGTGCTAGGGTACTTGTTGCTTCATCATTTAAGTCTCAAAGTCTATTTTTTCTCCCTGTGAATTGTTACGTTTGGCTCAGAAACATGCACTGAATTATCCAAATGACTCTCAATCAGTAAGCATTTATTAATCATCTACTAAATGCAAAACACTGCGCCAGGCCCTGCTACATAATCTGTATTAGAGACAACAAGCATTTGTGAAGTACTTGCTGTATGCGAGATCTGAGGAATTACATGTGATGAGATGCGGCTTCTACCTTCAGGGATTTTACAGTCTAGCAGGGGGTATGCATTATCTTAAAGAACTCTAATACATGGTATTACATGAGGGATGCATTAGATAAAAAGCTAAGGGTGATTAGATGTCTGAGAGTGTGCTCTGTTCTCAAAGACTTTTTTGGTTAGCCTTTAAAGGATGTTGTTGCTCGGTCATTTCAGTCGTGTCTGACTTTCCATGACCCGATTTGGGATTTTCTTGACAGAGATACTGGAGTGGTTTGCCATTTCCTTGTCTAGCCCATTTTACAGATAAGAAAACTGAAGGAAACAGGGTTAAGTGACTTGCCCAGGGTCACACAGCTAGGAAGTGTCTGAGGCTAGGTTCTAACTCAGGAAGATGAACCCAGCACTCTATCCAATGTGCTGCTTTAAGGGAGAGATATGAATTAAACAGGAGAAAAGAGGAAGGGCAAACATGCTTTCCTGGCAGAGGGAACACTAGTGCAAAGGGATGGGGATGCAGGGCATATGTAGTTGACAAAAATTGGTTCGATTCATCTGGAGTAGAGGTGTCAAACTCACCTGGTCCACAATATCGCCAAGTGAAACCTAAACCAGATTAAACTGTAATAGAGAAATGTTTAACAAAATAAAGAGAAATACAATACAATATAGATAATGTAACCTGTGGTTTTCTAAGTTATGTGCCAGGCAGGGATCTGTTTCTATGTGAGTTTGTTATCACTGGTATAGAGCACAGTGTGTAGAGTCTGGTAGAGAGAAGATTGGAAAGGGAAAATCAGGGATGATGCAGAATGAACGCCAAGCAGAAGAGTCTGACCTGTGCTCACGGAGCTGGAGGGATTTGCCAAAGGTTGTTTGGGGTTTTTATCTGAAAACTGACATGACTCCTTAACTTATTGTCTCACACAGTCCCATTTCCTTCACGAAGTAGCTCAGATGCTACGTCTTCAGCTAGGCTAGTCCTGATCCCTGGATTTCAAGTGCTCTCTCTTGGCCCCTCCTCCTCCCATGACTTCTCTCCACTGACACAGTGACTGCCTAATTCACTTCCTTCCATCTCTTCTCTGGACTTTTGTGATGGTTCTTAACTGGTCTCTCTACATCTTCCCTGTCCCCTCTCCAATTCATCTTCCACATAGCCACCAAAGGGATATGCTTTAAGCACAGATCCATCACATCATCATTGACTTCTCACACTCGACTCTCTTTCCTATTCTTCTACTATCCATGCAGACATACTGACTTATTTGCTATCCTTCAAATCCAACAGTTCACCTCCCCACCTCTGTAGCCATAAGTCCCCCTCCCAACCTTCAGCTCTTAGAATTCCTGGTTTCCTCTGAGACAATTCAAAGGAGGCCCTCCTAGTTCCCTGTGGTTCCCCTCTAATACACACACACTATCCTGGATGTTCTGATTTCTATTTGTTGCCTTCCTCATTGGAATGTGAGCTTCTAAGGGGAAGAGAGTATTTTGCTTTTTTCCTTAGTAGGGAGGCTGGCATACAATAGGTACTTAATAAAAGCTTGGTGATTGATAATGTTTTCTCCAATAGAATATAAAATATGAAAGCAGTGATTACCTGTGTGACCTCTCTGGACCTCAGTTTACTCCAATTCAAAATTGAGGACTTGGACAAAATAACAATCAAGGTTAATTTCTAAATCTATGACAATCTTGTCTTTGGGTTTTTTTTTAATTTTAAGAACCATTATTGGCACATAGTATTTGCTTAGAGAGTATTGAATGAATGACCAGAGCTATGAAAAGACAGGATTGTTTTGTCAGTGGTAAGAACACTGATGGATTGAAAAAGAAAAAGAAACAGGATCTGTTGAAGGGCTGCTGTAACAGTCTTCCCTGGGGTTGGAAATGGATAGAAGGAGATGGATTCCAGAGCTGTTATGCAAGTAGAATTGGTGGGACCTGGTGATTGTGCATGTGAGGGGTGAGAGAGAAATGAAAAGTCAAGATAACACCAAGGTTACAAATGTAGGAGATAGGGTGATGGTGGAACCAGCCACCACAAAAAAGTAAAGTCAGAAGGAGAAGCAAGTTGAGGGTGGAAATAATGAACTCAGCTGGGGAGCTGTTGAGCTGGAGATGCCAGCACAACATCCAGATGGAGATATCCTGGCAGGTGCAGAGACAGGTCTGGAACTCGGAAAGCACCATGGAAGGTGTGGGTCTGGGAGTCATGGCCATAGAGGGAGGGGGAATGGAAGCCACAGTATGTCTATGATTATACAATTAACTTCAGTGTTTATTGGTTTAAGCCAAGGTGGAGAAACCTTTCCAAATCGCCAGGCCAAGTCTCCATTTGGTCACTTTAAATTAAGGTTTGGGGCCCTGCTAATGATCATTCCACTCTCCCATTCCACACCAGCTCTTCTTCCACCTCCAAACACACACAAATCACTGCAGATTGAGATTCTCTGTTTCATCCTGAGGCCGAGGGAATTAAAGCATAATTTTGCCGTCGATTATCTGTTGATGCTTCTTTGGAGAAGACAAGGGGGCCTCCAAAGCAGATGGGTTGGCAATAGTGAATGATGTGACTCACTGACACCTGCTTAATGTTTTCACTCTTCTCTAAACTAATGGCCTCTTCTCTTCATGTTCCTCTTCCCCCACAGTTTCCAGACATTCTCCTTTCCCTTGTGGAAACTCCTGGGGGCTCCTGTCTCTTCCCATGAAGTGATAATGGGGCACATTGCCACTGTCCTTGGTGCTAGGTCATTCTGTGGGCATTGACAGTAACAGCCAGCAGAAACTAGATTGTTGGGTAGATAAAGCACAGGCTGAGGACACTTGCCTTAAACAGTGGAAAGAGCACTCACTCTGCAGCCTGAGGACTGGGGTTTGCCAGTACTTATGATCTGGGTGCCCATGGGCAAGTGGCTTCCCATGTCTTGGCCCCAGCTTCCTCATCTGTAGAATGAGGGCATGGTACTTGGTGACATTTGAGTTCTCTTCCTGTTTTAAATCTTGAGCCACCCTAACTATAACTTGACCTTCACCATATGGATCAAACTGAGCCCTCCAGGAATCTGTACTCAGAACAAACTTCTAGGGCGCCGTGTCCCACAAACACCCACAACCTGATGAGAGATCTGAGCCCTAAGACCATCCCCTTCCACTCACACATCCCAGCTCAGACTCTTTCACCTTCCACAGTCTCTCTTTAGTCAGCTCACATCGTCGTCTCCTCAACACCCACTCTTGGCCACTAACTTCAAGGGGAGAGCTTCCTCACCCTAGGAGAACATCCTACAGTTCCTTTGTTGTTTAATCAGTCTTATCGAACTCTTTGCAACCCTGTATGGGGTTTTCTTGGCAAAGATATGGAATCATTTTTTTCCATTTCCTTCTTCTCTTCAACTCATTTTACAGGTATGTAAACTGAGGCCAACAGAGTTAAGTGACTTGCCCAGGATCATAGTTCCACTGAGCCATCGAGCTGCTTCACAGATCTTTAGGTCCAAGGAATATCTCACTAGTTCTCAACCCAGTTTTGCTGTGAGAAATCATGGCAACCCTCTCATGTACTGAGCAGACTTCCGCAGGTGATTGCAAGTCCTCAGCACGCCTGGTAAAAGCCATGGGCTATCCCATGTCCTGTGAGAGCCACCAGGCTCTCAGTGGTCACCATGGACAGCTCTTTGCTGCCTTCTCCAGCGGGGCCTCCCAGTTGCTCTCTCTTCTGAGCCTTCACCCTGAGAGAGTTGACTGGAGTTGGAATCAAACTGGATTCTTTTCATTCTAGCAGGAGTACACTCGAAACCACCTCCCAAGAACCAGTCCTCTCTGGCCAAGCGCTCGGGTCACCAGCCCTCTGTTTAATCTGCCGCTATCATTCTACAACGTTTCCTTCTGGTTATTGGACTAATTGCCTGGATTTTCGACCCAAGGTTATTGGATAAAACACAAACCTCTCAAGCCAAGGATTTGTGTGTTTGTGTGGGAGGTATTGTTATTGTGTTCCCTTCACACAAGGAGCTGCACCCGGGGAAGAAGGGGACACACAGAACTGGTGGAAAGCAGCATGGCTTCCCAGTCAGGACTCAGCCACAGTTAAGGACCCGTTCAAGTCTTACGGCTGCTACGTCCTAGCTGTGTCCCACTAAGGGCGGCACTTGATTTCTTTAGACCTTTGATTTCTCATCTGTAAAATGAGCAGATTTGGACTGAGTGGCCTTCAAGGCTCTTCTAGCTCTAACTCTACAACGGATCACGTTATGAATCTAAACCAAATAATTTAAAAATTGAGGAAATGCTGCCTTCTTCCTTGGATATTATTCCTTGATGTGGGGGATGTGGGAGTCCTGGCTGGGACCCGTTCTCTGCAGCAACTGTGGACCCTCCCAACTCAGCCATCTTGGCCCCTCCTCTTTACCCAAAGACAGACTCCTAAGGTCTCAGAGGGATTGGGAAGGATCTATGCCTGGGCCTTGGGCTATCTGAGGAAGTAGCTCCTCTGCCTGGCACCTGGCAGGGGACCTTTCACCTTTGATTACTTTCCAAATGCTAATTACCTGTTCCTCTACTCCAGTTGCCACCATATTTTGATACTTAATTCTAGCCCCTGGTTTTGGCAGTCCCTTCAATCTCCTATGTCCATGAATTTCAAACACAAGTCAAGTCAACTGGCATTTATTAAGGACCTGCTATATGCTGGAGACTGGGCTAAGTGCTGGAAATTCAAGGAAAGGTAAACAAACAAACAAGCAAAAAGAGTCCCTGCCCTCAAATACCACGAGAGTGGACTTTCTATGGTTTATTTGCAAGGAACTTTGCTTGATGCCAAAGGTCCTTATGGAGACTTCCCCCTAGAAAGGAGCCCTGGTTCTCCCAGGAATGCAAGGATAGGTTCTTCGTGGGATGACCCAGAGGTTCATACACAGACTCACACAAAGGACCAGTTTAGAGGGTTATCCCAGACACTGTAAGAGGTGAATTCCTTGGAGCACATAGTCCTGAGAATCTCAGCTGTGAAACCACATTGTTTGGAACACAAAACACCCTCTCAGAGTTGGCTAATAAAGGGAGTTGGTGGACCACCAAGCACTAACTCTGCCAGGAACCCCATGTGCTAATCACTTTACAAATATTATCTGCTGTTATTCCTCACAACATCTCTGGGGGGTAAGTGCTATTATTAATCCCATTTTATAGTTAAGGAAACTGAGGCAAACAAGTTAGGTGACTTACCCAGGGTCACAGAGTTAGCAAGTATGTGAGGCTGAATTTGAACTCAAGCCTTCCTGAATCCAGACCCAGAATCCTATCTATCATACCCCCTAACTGCTATTAACTATCCCTAATAGACATAGGAGCTACCCCGTAATAGTATGTCTCCAGCTCGATCCCCACTTGGCACATGTCTATCCATAATACAGCCTTGCCATTTCCACTTCTTTCTGTAGTGAGAGATGCGGCGGGCATAAATGTGTCTGAATTTACCTCTCACCAGACCCCTTGAGGGCACTGACAGGACCATCCTGGGTGTGGTGCCTTCCCATGGACACTCATCAGGTAAACTCCCTCTTGCCCCAGGCACAAATTCCTAGTTATAGCTCTTCCTTTGTCCTAGAACCATAGACCGTGTCCCCGCCGTCAGCTGCCACAGATTTGTAGCAATTACAAGTTTCTTTTTACATGTAGAACTAAAGACAATGTACATTTAAGATGAATTTTAATGGAGGAAGAAATTTTGGCTGATGTTCCCCGTTCCCCAGCCAAGGACATACTTCCTTGTCCCTCTTCTTTTGAATTACAAAATTGAACAGAATCCAAGACCCCGGGAGATCTTGCAAAATTTAAGCCCTGAACTCTCACTACTGATAGCCTAGTTACCTTAGAAATGAAATAAATAGAAAATCGTTTCCTTTTGTGTTGCTGCAATAATCGCCTTGTTGCCTAGGAAGATAAGCTCTCACCTTTGACCATTCATCTCAGCTTAGAGGAAAATGTGTATTCTCTTCAGTCTCATGCCTTAGCTCACTTTCCATTCTGCTTTGAGATTTTCTTTGCAATTAAGAAATTACTCTCAGCAAATCTATAAACCACTATGTTGCTGCAGATGCCTTAGTAACACCAGCATTCTCTTCCTCATGGAGAAGCATAATGTAGGTCAAAGCTTGCATTGACTCAAGGCCCAATTTGTTGGGTTGGGTTGGGTGGTTTTGTTTTTTTTTTTCAAGTGAGCCAAACAGGAAATTGTTTCTGGCCATTATTTGTCACTTTCACATGCCCAAAGGCCAAGAGAGAACCACAAGTGGAGAGCTCTGGCCTTGGGACAATGGAACTCCCATTTGCAACCCAAGTGGGTTAGAAGCAACTAAAAGTCAATTCACTCTGAGACCTTGAGTAAAAAAAAAGTAAAAAGTAAAAAAAAAAAATTCTCACCTCTTGTCTAAACCTTTTTCCAATTACAATCCCTTCAATTACTTAAAGATATCTATTATGCACCCCCCAAGTCTTCTCTGAATCAAAGTAGACAACATGGCTCCTTTATCCAACCTATGCACAGTGTATAGGTGAGGCAGCCATCCTGCTTGACCTCTTCTGTATCACTTCTAAGTCCCTTCACAGATGCATATCTCAGCCTTTTTAAACTTAGAATCTCAGAGAAAGTTGCCTGAAACTTAGTGACTTAAGGGCCCTGGTTATACCGACAGAAACTGTCAGAGGGCTGATGTGTTGGCAGAGTCGAGACTCAAAGACACTGGTAGAAAAATGAGTCCTAGCAGAGAGGGAGGAGAATTGTGTGAATTGTTTGTGACCTGCTGTGTATGATTTGTGTATTTGTGTGTCGCTATTTATGTTTATCCTATAAGTACCTTGTGCATTTTCTGTGGGATGAAATAAAGGCTGTCCTCTTCCTGGTATCCATTTCTCACTCTCAGTGCTTCTATTGGAGCTGGGGGTCCCACTGCCCACGTCTGTGGAAAATTAGACCCAAGCTGTGCGTGGGCTTCCATCACGGGGATGGACACACAGCTCCCAGGCGTTTCTGCCCCAAAACCACTATTAAAGGCTTCTGGGGAGAGAAGGGTGGAAATCTCCTCCCCCAACACAAAGACACACGTGTAGAATTCTGGAAGAAAAGCAGAAGGGAAGCATTTGGAAAAAGTACCGAAGTTGTTTAGCACCACTGCTGGCTCACTTTTCTAGGCCAGCACAAAGATAGGTATGAGAGCTAACCCATCCTCCCTTGTATCTGAGGAAAAGTTGTGGTGTGAAGGGCAGTTTGTTAAGAATAGAAGAGAGGTCCCAAAAGGTGCAGCAGAAGGCAAGGAAGCAAGGGGCTGAGAAGAAAAAGGAATGAGGGAAACAGGGAGACAGAAACTGTCGCTTCAATAGGCTTCAACTCTGGACCATAGGTATTACACATAGAAGAAAACAGGATTATCTGTCCATATGACAGTCAGTCCATTGTCATACTTTTCCCAGAAGCAAACTGCATGCCAGGCCTAAGCATACCAGATATTGGTTTGCTTTTCTCTTTGCCAAAGCTCTGGTCTTGGGTTGGATCCAATGGCAGGATTAGAAGCCTAGTATCTGGTTCTCTTCACCAAAGTCAACTTTGCCCCAAATCCCAGCTCAGATGTTGATTTGATTCCCTCACCAGAGGGAGAAGGCAAGCTACAGGTGAGGCTTTGGTCTTTGACCAACATAATGGTTACCAGGGAGAGAAGGCAAGAATCTCTACTAGAAATAAGGCTATACACCTTCCTGCCAGTATCATGTTGGATAAAGACAGGATGCAAAGGAAATATTTTCTATATCATAAAACATGAAATTGCCAGGCTTGACCCAAAGATGAATGAACTACACTCATCCCCTTAATCTTCTATTCCCTACTGGTCGTGACAAAAGACATTTTAGGAGCCCATTCCTCGAACAAATCACCACAGACTTCAAGATAGAACTGCCGGCTAATGGCCATGCCTTTGGAACACATGAGGTTTTAAAGGTCTTCTCTGATGGAGTCAGTGTCACAGGGAAGTGAAATAGTTTAATAATTCCAAAAGCCATTTACTGAAAGTTTACTCCCAAGCCTTCATTAAGTCTCCAAAGTGATAAGATTAAATAAATCTACAACTGAAGGAAGCACTGATATTAAAAGTGAAACAGAATACTGTTTGTGTTATTGGCAATGCGATGCAGTGGGAAGAGTGAGCTCCGGAGTGTGAAGATCCAGGCAGCATCCTGACTCAACCATTATTGGTGGAAAATAAAAATATAGGATTATCATCACCTTTTTTGCAGATGAGAAAACTGAGTTGAGACAGAAGCAGTTAAGAGACTTGTCAAGAGTCACACAGCCTCTATGCATCTGAAACCAGATAGGAACTCAGGTCTTCCGGACTCTTATCTGCTCTACCCACTGTGACACCCTAGTCCCCTTCAGGCTTCTCTTCCAGTAGTTCCAGGACTGTTTACTCTTTAAAGATTACCTGGGGGTGTGGCCATCTTCAGTCATCCAATAGGGATGTGACTGCCAATTCACTCTGAGAAAATTATCCTTACTTTACCAGGAGATCACCAGAGATTACCACCTTGTTAGTACATTAAACAGCTTCCTTCCTTTCTATCCCCCTCCCCCAATTATATCTCTTTTCAAGTTTTGAAAAGCTTTATATCCTAATTTTTGGAAATTACAAGATGAAATCCATTGTGAGGTTTGGTCCATAAAGGGAATTCAAATCAAGATAAACTAAACGTGATTCCTGCTTGATAGATTTGTTATAAACACCTGATCCAGAGCTCAGAGATCTGAAAGCACATTTGGGGAAGGGGGGAGGGGGGTGAAGTTTGGAAAATTGAAGCTTAAAGCCCAGCCAGTCACTATGTTGGAGGGGCAAGGAAATGAAGAATGTTCTCCTTATGTCTCTCTTTCTATTTTGATGCAGATCTGTGATTTCTTAGGGCTCATTTTGTAGAGGTTTTCTTCCCCTTCCTCCTCCCCTTCTCCCTTCCTTTGCTTCACCTCGTGCATCTAGCCCCTCTCTCTGTCTCTTCTCTGCATCTTTTTCTCTTGGTCATTGTCATTTCAAGGCTTAGACACTTGCTGGAGGCTCTGAAAAGGGCAGGAACTTAGCCCAGGTTCACATTATCCACAGTGTCTGCCCTGGGACTTGAGTTCGGGTCTTCCTGACTCCAAGGCCATTTTATTTTGCATTTAATAAGTGATAGCTAATTAGCAAATTCTTTCACTTCTACAATTTGGTCTTAGGACCCTAGAATTTAAACTTAGGGTGCTGTCTATGCCGCCTTCCAAACGCTACTGAGCTTTTTTTTTCCTTCCCAAAAGTTATAGCTGACAACTGTGTAGGATTTAAGGTACAAGACGCTTTCTATACATGATCACCAACCCTCACAACAGCTTTATGAGGCAGATATCACAGGCATTCTGTGGTAGCATCTACCCATATTACCAATGAGTAAACAGGTTCAGAAAGATTTTTGTACATACCTTGTCTGTGATCTTGCAGCAGTTGTACAGGCAAGACTTGACAACAGGTTGTTCTGACTCCAATTTAAGTGCCTGTTCTGCCAATTTTGGGACAAATCAGTATAAGGGCCATCGGATCTAGGGGACATCCTAATCACAGGATAATATAGAATCATAGGGATATCCTGTGTTATCCAGTCTCATACCCCATTTTACAAATGAGAAAATGGAAGCCTAGAGAATCTGGTCACTCATGACAAATGGTCCTGGAGGTGGATTTGAACTCAGTGTTCTTTCCTCTGCAGTACACTGCCTCTGGCTAGAGATGGATGGTCAAGTCCAGAAAGGACAAGTGGCTTGTCCACAGTCTCTCTCTCTCTCTCTCTCTCTCTCTCTCTCTCTCTCTCTCTCTCTCTCTCTCTGTCTCTCTCTTTCACACACACACACACACACACACACACACACACACACACACACACACACAGCTAGTTTGTATCAGAGCCAGTCTCAGCTCTTAGCTCAGGGTATTCCAGCCAATGGAACAATGACAAGGCAGGATGCTTTCCACAGAATTCTCAAATCAGTGATCAAGAATTCCATCTCCAAAAAGGTTCTAAGATTCCCTAAGAATGAAAAGGGAAATTCTGGAGAAAAATGGTAGCACCTTTATTTAACATCCACTGTAGCCTTAGAGAAGCTTCTGTTTCTTATGGAGATAGTGAATTTTAACAATTACATTTGTGCATGTTAAAGCTGCCGAAGGCAAAAGAGTAGGGAGTTTGGTTTTGTAGCATTTGGGTTTTTTTGGGGGGGAGGGTTTTAAGGGTTTTCAAGATTGTGTTGTGGAAAGAGGCAGCCCCTTCTGCCTGTCTCTTGTTCTATCATCCTTCTTTCTTCTTTCTCTCTCTGCATGTTTTTATCTCTGTCTCTCTGTCTTTCTCATCTCTGTGTGTGTTTTTTCTGCTTCCCCCTCTTTCTCTTCTCTGACTCTTTCTTTCTATGTGTGTCTCTGTCTTTCTTCTGTCTCTCTTTCTCACTGTGTATATCTCTGTCTCTTTTGTCTCTTTTTCTCCTCCCCATCTGTTCCTTCTCTCTCTCTCTCTGTCTCTCTCTCTCTTTCTCTGTATCTCTGTGTATCTCTCTTTCCTCTCTTTGTCTTTCTCTCTGTTTCTGTCTCTTTCCTCTCTCTGTCTTTCCTCTCTCTTTTTCTCTCTCTATGTATCTCTCTGTCTCTTTCCCTGTCTATGCTCTGCCGCTGTTTCTGTCCACACCTCCCCCATCTGTCCCTTCTTTCGGCTTTTCTCTGACTCTTTATTCCTCTCTGCCTCTTCTCCCTATCTCTCCTTTCTGTGTCTGTCTCTATGTCTCTGTCTCTTGCCCTCACTCTCCCCCTTCCTCCTCCTTCTTCTTTCTCTCTCTCTCCCTCCTTTCCTTCTCTCTCTCTCTCTCTTTCTCTCTCTCTCTTTCTCTGTATCTCTCTCTCTGTGTATCTCTCTTTCCTCTCTGTGTCTCTGTCTCTTGCCCTCACTCTCCTCCTCCCTCCTCCTTCTTCTTTCTCTCTCTCTCTCTCCCCTACCCCCTAACCCTTTGTACAAGGCTGCATTGTGATTAGGTGGTCACCATGGTTGCAAGGCAGCGACAGGCTTGAGCTACTTGACTAAATTAGGAAAGATCTGAGCCATTTTTCCACGCCCCGGAAGCCCTCCTGGGGAAGCTGGTCCAGTTCATTCTCACAGGTCTATCTGACCTTTCTTGCTCTTCCTTGCCTGAGCCAGCCAGGCAAAGGGGCAAAGCCTTCTTCATCTAGTTACTGTAAACAGATGTTGGCAAAACCATGGTAAGAATTTGTAAACAGCCTCTTTCTTAATTCCAGCCCTTACCACCTCACACCTGCTCTATTGCAAAAGCCTGCTGGATGAGTTCCCTGCCTCTCCTCTCTTCACTCTACAATCCATCCACACACAGCAGCCAAAGTGATCTTCCTAAAACACATCTGGCCGTGTCACCCCTACTCAGATACACACAAGGGCTCCTGATTGTTTCTAAGGCTGCCGCCTATCTTTCCAGATTTCATTTGTATTTCTCCCCTTATACTCTAGTGACTAGAGTCTAGTCCAATCAAACTGGTCTACCAGCCAGTCTTAACATTCTATTTCCCTTTACTTCACCTTTGCATTTATTACTAGCCCTGGCTTGGAAGGCACCCCCACCTCCTGGATCACCCAACGTCTGTCAAAACACAACTCAGGGACCACCTCTTTCCTCTACTAGGAGATATTTCCTGATCCTCCCAGCTATCACCACTCCCTCCTTCTTAAAATTATTTTGCATTTGTTTGTTATTTCTTCATGAAGTACTTGCTTTGGTCTTGTTCTCTGAGCTCCTCTCAATGCTCCCAAATAGTAGTGAAGTTGGGAGCCAGGTCCCTTCAGTTTTAGAAGCTGGAGGTTGGAGGCACACTTTTTCTGTTGTTAGAGTTCACAAGCCCCCAATTTCTCCTCAGGGGCTTAGCTGAAAGGTTTCCCACTAGCTCATCATTCACTCGAGGTTCTAAATTGGTTTGCTATTTTATGCTGATTCACAGAGGATGACCAAGTTTCCCCATCAGTTGGAGCATACTTCCTATGCAAATGCTCACCCATTAGCTTTCTAGGGTATCTAACTTGATCAGACTTCTTGGAACTTAATCTAAAGTCTATGATTGATTGTTTTCACCTGGTTAAAGTATGAAGAAGTAGCACTTTAAATGGGGTAAGGTAATTGATGGATCGAATCAATCAACCCATCTTTTCACTTCCTTGGGGACATATTGTATCTTCCCAACAGAATGAAAACCCCGCTGGGACAGGGACTGTTTCTTTGTCTTCGTATCCCCAACATGTAACACAGTGTAGACATTTTTAAAATGTTGGTTTTACTGACTCTTCAAACAAAAAATAATTGTATGTAGTTGGAGGAAGTCTCCCTGGTCCAAAGCTCTTCAGCACTACACTAGGTCTGCATGAGCCTTCCCCTGGAGCCAGGCCATTTCTTGAAGGGACCTTATTTCTTTCCTGCAGACACATGCCTCCACTGATTCATACCAGTGAACAAACAGCATTTTTCATTTGTGATCATGAGAGCCTCACTTTCAAGTCATTTTTCAATTTGAAAAGCCCAGGTGGTACAGGCCCACCATAGCCACTGTACTCTTCTCCTTCAGGAAATTTACATTATCTGAAGACAAAGCTCCTAAGTCATTGTAATGGGCTGGGGGAGGCAGTAGAAACCAGTAGGGAGTGGCAATTCTGCTCTCCTTTCATCCTTTTCCATTCCCCAAAGCCTCCAGCCAGAATGAAGCAGGGCCAGGCCCCATCCAATTAATCGCCAGCATTAAATGGTCAAAGGCTGCCTTGTTATCCTAGGCTGATGACAAAAAATTGTCAAGGACAGTGACAATGCCTCAGAAATGAAAAGGGGACTATTGAGCCGGAGTCTGGCTGCATTCTCTTTCTTGGTTCTGCTAATTTCTCAATAGTCCTGTTGGGAGCAACATCAATGTGATCTAGGTTGAAAAGGCCACAGTTTCAAGAAGCCCATCGGCACCTTCTCGGTCAATAGACGGCACCCGTTAGGTTTGGAGACATATTTTTCACCTTCAGTGCTTCAATTGAAACACCGGAGTGTAGAAGGTGAGAAAAGAAGACTTTAAAAGAAAAAGAAAGAAAACTGCAGAGGGTGGTTTTCTATTGGGAGCTTTTAATGGACTTAAAACCCCTGTCAGAGCGCCTTCAAATCCGTCCCCTCCCCCCCTCTCCCCCGGCCAATTGTGTTCTTTCAGGAACCAGCTCTATCGAGTTTGAGCTCCCTTTTGCAAATTCTGTTTTTTAGCAGATTGGAATCTGAAATCTATTCTTCCTTCCTAGGTGTCCATAATCTGATATTAATAGAAATTATGCGTGCACGTCAAGGGAAAAGCTGCCGATGCAATGCACTTATCCAGAGGAATAAAAAGCCCCACACAATGGAAAGCAAAGGGCAGATCTGTCATTTTCTCCATGATGGCGGGCTGAGCCACGCCACAGGACGACTTGGATGGATGCCTGCTTTTTATAGCTCTCCTGACATCTACTGGCAAAGCCAGGAATAAACACCTGGAAACACCTTTCAAGGCTGGCTCTGTCCAAACAGCTGGTGGTCTGGATGGCTTTCCCCCACCCTCCTGGGACACATGCCCATGAGCTCTACCTTCTAAGAAGAGGATGGGATCCAGATTGAAGAAAGACTCTAATAATTCTCCAAGGCAGTAAACACTGGACAAAAGAATAAATAAAAAGCCTTTGAGCATACCAAGGCAAAGGCAGATGAGCTCAAGGAATGTTAACTAGGAATGGAATGTACATTTAGGCAAACCGTCTTCGGATTCTGTTGGCTCTCTACTGAGCTGGGCAGTGAGTGACCAACCCTGTACCCTTACACCCTTCAGCCCACAGGCAGCTCTTCTTTCTCTAGTTTGACCCAGGTCTCCTTCCTTTCCCAGGAGCCAGGTGGCTGGGACAGACTGAAAGCATGACCAGATGTACTGCCTTACCTGACCAGAGCCAGGGCAGCTAACACTCTACAGGATAGGACCCAGGCAGCATCCATACCCCATGGGTTTTGCTCCTCTCCCCAACAAAACCCAAATCCACTCAAAGGAGGGGGCTGTGTGGAACAGCATAGAGGACAGTGACTCTTCAATAAAGAAGTCATCAAATCTCCCTGGGCCTCAGTTTTTCCATCTGTAAAGATGGTCTTCTTCCAGTCCAAGCGAGAGCTATGATTCTAGTATTATTGTTAATATTATTTTAATAATATTATGAGCCCAAGGGTTAATCTGAGCTTTTCCAGTAAGCCCCAAGACAATTCCTTGACTTTGCTCACTTTCCATCATGTCCCCGGGGTAGAGGATTGACTTTCTTGGGTAGTGTTAGAAGCTATGGATTTCCCCAGCTATCAGAGGGCAGAGGTGAGATGTTATCAAGGCTCCTGCCAGAAAATGTTTACTACTGAAATGAGAGGGTGGTCCCAGAGGCCTGGGAACAAATGCAAAGGGGGTCCTCCTTGGCTCTGGGGTGAGGAACCTCAGCCTTCAAAAGTCAAGCACCATTTTCCTGACTGTTCTCTTGGGATTCCAGAGCATACAGCTGGCTGGTGGACCTGCCAGGCCTGACCTTCCAGCCCTCATCCAGATCCTTGATTTCTCAAGTCTGGAAGAATCCTGGGTCCGGTCAGAGGAGCTGGTCCTGGAAGCAGAGCCTCTGGCCGAGCTCCAGAGCCTTTGGCACTTACTCCCTGGGTAACTTCGGGCCAATCACTGAACCTCGCAGGGACTCAGCTTCTTATCCTGTACAATAAGGTCTCCAGGGTCTAAATCCGTGGTCTCTGAACCCTTCCCCCATTCCAGCTTCCTTTGGTGCATCGTCTTCCCCCATTAAATTGTGATCACCTTGAGGTCCAGGAAGGTCTTTCTGGTTCTCATTTGTGTCCTCAGTGCTTAGTACAAGGCCTGCCACATAGTAGGCATTTAATAAATGCTTATTAAACTGAGTCTTCCACTAGGGTTATATATATCTGAAAGCATAAGGAGCAATTGTCCAAATAATTCAGCAAGACTCTACAGATGGAGGATCTATTAGGCCCCAAATTCATTTGGTAACGGTCAGCTCTCTGTTTCATTTGTCTGCTGCATGGACTGAGCAGAAGATTCCAACTGTAGCATTGTCAAGGAAAGTCATTCATAAATAGTCATGGTTTTCTGGGTAATTTAGGCCCCCAGATACTCTTGTCCCTGCCCAAACTGGGCACACTGGTAAGAATGACCAGAAGGAAGACAAATAGCACAGTCATTTGCTGCTCCAAACACTTTCTAACTGTTCTGCTCTTGACCCTCCCTGATACAGGTGCCTAGAGACAGACACTGGCAGGGCTTCCCTGGCAGGTTGAGTAGACAGTCTTCAGGGCCCAGGAAAGTCACCCTGCTCCAAAATTCCTCCATATCTGACCTCTCTTGGCACCTGAAATTCTACCACTCCCAACCATACCCTTTAAACTAGAAATGACCCTGGTGAGGACTAAAGCTAGCACCTTTGTGTGAATTCGCTGATCTCCAGCCTTCAAATTGCGCTTATCTATGAAATGAGGAACAAGATAATCTCTCAGGTCCCTTCCAGCTCTGAAATTCTTTGGTTCTATAATTCTATCCCAGAGGTAGCACCAATGCCCTAACATCCAACCTAATCTAATCCAATCCAATAAGTGCCTATTGTGTACCTACTATGTGCAAAGCCTTGTGCTAAGGATGCAAATGTAAAACATAACAAAGACAAAACCAGCTCCTACACTGAGTGAGTTTGCCTTCTACTGGGAGGATAGAATCTGTGAGCAGATAAATCTATCAAGGGTAATTTAAGGGGGCCTGAGTACTCACAACTGAAGGATGAGCAAGGGTCTCTGTTAGGAGGGAGCACATGACTGAGCTTTGAAGGAAGCCAGGGGATTCTAAGAGGTGTAGGTGAGCAGGGAGGGCACCCAGACCTGGGGGCGGGATATGTGTGTGTGTGTGTGTGTGTGTGTGTGTGTGTGTGTGTGTGTGTAGTGGGACCAAAATCTGTGAGGCTGAAATGTAAGGATAAACAGCAGGGAGGCTGATGTGGCTGGAACATCAGATGTGCAAAGAAGGAAGGCACGTAGTAAGCCTGGAAAGGCCGACTAAAGCCTGAACATGCTTTAGCTGGAAAGGTGAAGAACCTATTGGATCCTAGGAGCCACAGTGTCACTGCTTGAGTAGGAGAGCAATCCGGTGGGGCCTGTACTGTGGCAGGGGTGTGGCTGCGATAACCGCAGAGGGGATGAGAGTTGGGCACCCAGTTAGGAGTCTTGGTGTGGGAGCCATGTTAGAGGATAAACCCTCCTGCTTCCCCCAAAGCACCCTATGCCTTCATAAGGACTGAAGAAAGAGAAGCAATCCAACTACCCACTCTCACTAATGCAGACAAGCAGCTGGATGCCTCTTCTCAGTCGCCCACCTTGCCATGGGGCACTGAACAAACTCGGGCTCAAATATCCAGGTGCCTCAGGAATAAAGGCCCTGCAGGAGCATGGGATGATACAGTATAGTGGGCTTGGTACCCGGAAAAACTGGCTTCAGATCTTTCCTCCTGTGCTTGCCTGGTAGCCATGAGACCGAGATATAGACACGGAGGCTCCCAGTACTCTGGGCCCTCTAAAGTAAAGAGAAAGCACTCCCCCCCCTTAATCTCCAATGCTTCATTGATTCATGGGCATCACAGAGAGCAGAGAATTGGGGCAGAGTGAGATGGGGGCATGGCTGGTTCCCAGGGCACAAATATGGCCAGGCAGGAGCCCTAGACACTGTTCATTTCCTTCTCATGGGCTCCTTCCAAAGGGAGGCGCCACATGTCCAGGCTCATGGCTATGACTCACCATCCCTTTCTTTAAAGATCCTGCAGTGTAATTAGGGAATAGAACAGGAAGATGGTTCATCTTGAAACACCATGCACTAATGAATAGCAATCTTTCCAAACAGCTCTAAAAAGCAGGGAAATGATGTGGTCCGGCTTCACCTCCACCCCCTCAAGGAGGGGGAAGCAGGCTTTCTGCAGGCAAGAGCAGGCTCTGTCTCCCCTTTCGCCCACCCCAAGCAGAGTGACTCAGCACACATGCCTGGCTCCTTCTCAGTGTGAGTCCTGGCAGCCGGGTACCCAAAATGAGAGCTCAGCTGTCAGCCGCCAGCAACGCTGCAGGATGTGCTCTCTGGCTACTCAGGGATCCCTGCCCCCAAGCAGGCCACACAGCTTCCTTGATATACTCATTAGCAGAGACATCAGGCCATTTCTGATCCCCCGTTCTGCCTCTAATATAGGTGACCCAAGGGCTGCCAGGCAGACTCTGGATTTCTCCCTAGGCTTAGAGCCTGGTCGTGCCTCAGCCTAGGTACATGCAGTTAAAACATCTCAGCCATCTACAGGATCCAAACATGCAGGACTCAAGGGGGCAGTCGGCACCTGTTTTCTATTGAGCTCAGCCAGCTCAGGGAAAAAAGGCTTTGTGGTTTAGGAGAGATTGCTTAAGACAAAGACAGGAAGGCCCCACACAACACCAAAATGTCTTCTGAGTGGTGTGTCCCATGGCGGCCAAAAAAGGGCAGGAAAGTGGCATCCATCAGATGGACGGATGTTGCCTGTGATGGAAAATTATCATTCAGTAAGAAATGAGTCTGAGAAATTCAGACAAAGGAAATGTTGATAAGTGTGGATACAGATCCCAGGGAGCAGAACCAGAAGCTCAATACATGACCACCACCATGGAAGTCCCAACACTAAAAGTCAGTTGAACTCACATTAATTGTGAAGACAGAACTTGGTTCCGCAGAACAGATGAGGAATTACGCTTCCCTCCTCTTGTGAGGGAAAGAGGGGGCTGTGGGTTTGGAATCCTCCCCATGCTGTCACACCCTATGGTTTTGTATGTCAGTTTTGCTTAATCAACTCTTGTCAGTCAGTTTTCTTTAATTGTTTTTAGGGATTTTTTAAAATTTTGTTTTGTTTGTTATAAGACAAGCTTCACGGGGAGGTGGGGGGAGAAAGAGAGAGAAATAAACCACATATTAAAAAATAAGTGATGTTAGTAAGACTTGTTTTCAGCCATTGCTGTGATTCCACAGGCATGAAGAATTCCCAAAGAAGAGGCTACTAGGTCTGCAACTTAGAGTCTTAGAGTGGCCTTGGGGAACAAAGGTTAAGTGACTGGTTCAGGGTCATACAGCCAGTATGTGTCAAGGACTAAAGGCCTGACTCTAAATCCAGCTCCCATACTGCATCTCCTGGGAGGTAGCTTACCAAGGTAGAAAGGCTTTAAACAAAAGCCTAATTCCAGACTCCATCCCTGCGTTCAGGTAGGACCAGCCTACTTGAGTGTGTGGGGTTTATTACCATGTTGGTCAAAGGTGAGAATTCCTTTGGCCACAGTGATTCTTGAAGGCCAGCTACAATGTTGTAGAGGTTTCATCCTGTGATTTTACCAATGTAGGGAATTCCCAGGTGAGAAAATTTCCTTCTGCTGATGCAGGTACCTCCTTCTCTGAAATTTATTATCTAGTCTGGGAGCACTGGGAGTTTAAATGGTTTGCCCAGTGTCATACAACCAGCATGTGTGAGTGACAGAACTTGAATCCAGGGTTTCCTAACTCCAAGCCTACCTCCCAGCTTTAACTCAACACAGATGACTCCCACGTCTATGTCTCTAGCTCCAATCTTCCTCTGATCTTCCGTCCCACATCACCAAATTGGATGTCCTGGAGAGATCCTCAACTCAACATGACCAAAACTGTCCTCATTATTTTGAATCTCAAATCTTCCCTTCTTCCAAACTTCCCTATTTCTGCCAAAGGTGTCATCAGCCTTCCAAACTTCCGGGGTCACAATCTGGTCCTCACACCCTCTTACCTCATCTACTCAATCGACTGTCAGAACTCTTCATCTCGTCTCCCCAACATCTTTCACCTTTTGTACCCTTAGCTCTACCGTAGTGAGGGAGCCCACCACCTCTTGAAACAACAGTGTGCTCATCAGGTTCTCCCCATTCTAGTCTATCTTACACATGGCTGCCAATGGGGTTTTCTTTAACCCTACATCTGACTATGTCACTCCCCTACATCTGATGGTGTCACTCAATCAACTCCGGTGGCTTCAGACTAACCCTTGGACACAATAGAAATGCCTCCTGTTAGCATTTAAAGCCTCTACAGCTTCCCCTGCCCCCCAGCTCATCCTTCCAGACTCGCTAGATGTCACCCCCTCCTCACTCTGTGATTCAGCTCAACTGGTCTTCCCTTTGTTCCTCAAAATCCTCTCCCATCTTCTCCTTATCTTTGGACTGTGCTGGTTGACACATAAGTGAATGAATTGCCCCTGCCTCAGTCTCCTAAAGTCCACCTTCAAGGCTCAGGTCAGGCATCCCCATCCCCACCAAGCCTTTCCCAATCTTCCCAGATTCTTGTGTTTTCCTTGCACTATACCTTGGATTGAGGGACAAGCTGGTTACAAAGTCCTGGTACAACAGTAATCATTTTAGACATACACACAATAAAGGCACCCTCTTCAGGACTGATAAAGACTGAAATCACCAAGTTTTAAAACAATACAATAGTTTAAAAATCAACAGAGCCATCAAACTTCATGACACATTTTTAAACTGATTTTCAATTGCTGCTCAGAAGTTCTACGAATCGCATTTGTGAATACAGGCAAAATTCCCTCATCTAAAATGAACAATGCCAATCCATGAAAAACAAAGAATTCCCCTTTGGTGTTCCACTAACTGTGCACTTCTACTAAGCAGGAGTCCAGAGAAATTGAAGCTGAAAGTTGCACGGGGACTATCTGACCACCTTGCATGCCTTATGTATGCGCTGGCCGTCTTCCCTCTCTGAATGGAAGCTCTAGGTGGTGTGGTGAATAGAGTGCTCAGTCTAGAGTCAGGATTACTTCCGTTTAAATCCAGCCTCAAACATGCTAGCAGCGTGACCTTGGATAAGTCATTCAGTCTCTGTTTCTTCATTTGTCATATGGGGATAATAATAGAAGCTACCTCCCAGGGTTATGATGATGCTATTTGGGATATGAATGGGATATTTGTAAAAACAGGTGGCACATCGTAGGCCATAGATGTAAATGGACATTGATATATATGATATACGGAACTATTCTTATTGAAAGAGCTTGCTTTGTTTATTATAACTGTATCCCGAGGGCCTCCTTGGCACAGCCCCTGACACAGGTATGTATGTACTTAATAAATACTTCCTGACTGACTGACCCACTCTACTCTTCTGTCTCTGGAGGGCCAGGGCCAAAAAGGAAGCCTTCCCTCCCTCCCTGAAGGAGTTTTCATGAACACAAACATAGCCCAAGGGAAACTGAGGAAAAGCACACCCAGCCATCCCTGCAGGCTGTATCTTTAGAGTCTGGGTTCCCAGGAATGGTAAGTGGATCCAGGGATTGGCAAACTTAATACCTTGTCGTATTTTACTTTAAACTGTAAAAACCGTTCTTAGCTGTTGGGCTGTAGAAAGGCAGGCAGCAGGCTGAATCCTTGGGCCATAGTTGGCTGACCTCTGGACCCACATCCCCTCATTTGTCCTTCCTTGTCCCTGCTGGCGTGCCCTGGGAGGCAGCTGGCTGGCGGCTATGGGTATAGTCTGTGGCTGTGAACAACAGAGTTGCCGTGCTGTGTGAGTGAATTACGTGGGACAAAGGAAGATAATCACACATATTTACTCATATGATACATCTTTAAACTTTGAGCATCTTAGTAAAACTTTTCATGGGCAGTGTTCCTTTCTGCTCTAACCACCTGTTATATAAGCAGCAAAAAAATCCAGTCTTAGAAGCCACAGCATTCAAAACCTAATAAAAGAGCAATAAAGTACATTGCAGGCTGGTCTGTCACCCTCCACTGACAGAGAACCAACTCTAGGTGGGGACTCCGGCTCAGTTCGGTTTCATCTGGTCACAGTCAGACTTCAGAATCAGTCTAGTGGCAGTGGAAGAACAAACACAGGCAGCCACTGTCACAGAATGAAATCAGATCAAAAATTATTGCTTGTCTCAAGTAATTGGCAACCTAGTGCAGCAGCCGCAGGCTCAGGCTGATCAAGAGCCAGCTGCACGCCATAGCTCCTGCCTTGGCCCAGAGTGCTTGACAGCCCTGGGGAATCAGTGGAAGGGACCTTCCTGTAAGAGAAAGCAGAACCCCAGGGATCCAGTCTGGGCACCAGTCTAGGGGAGATTTTAATTGTGCAGTTCTCTATGCTAGTCAAGGTATCTCCGCTTTCCAAGTGACTTAGTTATCCAAGTATCTGCTAGCCTCAAGTGCATGGGCAGTATATGGAGAGAGGGCACAGCACCTCACTCTGATTTTAGGAGGAGGCTTCAAGGACTTGCTAAAAAATCTCAGCTAAAAGAGAAGGTAGAGATGAATACATCCAACCCACTGATTTTACATATAAGGAAACTGCTCCAGGTCACATGGGTGGGATGTGGGAGAAGTGGGATTCAAACCTGTCTTCTAAGTTAGGATGGGGGTTGCCCAAGACAGTTGAGTCCTTGGTGGGTTTGCTACTCCCAAGGGAGATATTGGCTCCAGATGCAGCTCAGGAAATGCTACTCCAGTCTTCCACCTGCTTTAGCTGTCCCTGGCTGTGAGGATGCTGACAGCCTGGGGCTTCCCCAAGGGATCTCTCTATAATAGGTCAGACATGATTTGTTTTTCTTTTGACAGCAAAAATTAGGTATCATTTGGATTTGAAAGGCTTTCTTCTCTTGGTCTGAATTACAGCATATCAGCATGAAATTACATCCTGTCCCACCCACAGGTCTTTGGGGGAAATGATTGATCTGAGATGAGTGAAGCCAAACCTTTCTCTTGTGAAAGTTAAGTGCAGTTACATCAGGCTTAGGCCACTAAGGAATCCCTTTAATGCCCTTCTGAGACAGGTGCCAGGTCGAGTAGAGTGTTTGAAAGAACTCAAGACCGGTATTCATGGGACTTCAACATTGGCTGCTAGAACTGGCAAGGGTGACCTTGACCAAGTCACTTGACCCACAGCACTACCCTCATCACAGGGTGGAAAACTCAGGATCATCTATGCAGCCCTCACTGTCATTGTCTGTAAAAAATGAGGGAGCTAAGATTGACAATGTAGTCTTGTGGAAGGAGGGTGATAGTGAGTAACAAAGCTGGCTATGACTCCGAGTCTCATGTTGTTTTCACCATAGAATTCTTTAGTGTTGGAAGGTACGTCCCGGGCCATCTGCTCCAGTCTGGACCTGGACAAGAACTGTCTTCACAGCAGCTTTGACAAGTCATTAGCAAGCTTTTGTCCAAAGAATTCCAGGGATGGAGAACCCCTTTCTTCTCCTCCCCACCCTCCCTCCCAATGCTTTCTATTCTGGTCTGGGGGAGGAGGTTCATTGTTAGCTCTAGTAATCTGTATTTGTTTTTTATAATAGCTCTAATAGTTCTGAGATGTCATTGACATGGGTCCCCCCTCCATTGTTCAAGTGTGCAGCAGGTGTCTTCCCAGCCTGTGTGGTCTCTAGCCAACCCAGGCCAACCTAACACACCTGGTTAGGCGCACACTATGCATAATGCGCTTTAAGAGGTTCTGGGGACTCAGAGACAAAACAAAGTAGTCTCTGCTCTTAAGGAGTCTTCATCCTGCTGGCGTTGGGGGGGGGGGACTTCAACAGCTGGGAGTGGGCTAAAGAAGCCCAGAAGCTGAGCCTAGAAGAAAGGAAGAGATGCTAAGGGGTTGTATGTCCACTGAGGCAGAGTTTGGGGATCAAGCAGACCATGTTGCCTGGAATATAGAGTGTGTAAAGATGAGTAGTATGTAACAAGTCCAGAAGGGCAGGTGAGTGCCAGATTCTGAAGAAAATTTGTATTTTATCCAAGTAGTACTAGTGAGTTATTGAAGATTCTTGAGGTGGGGAAGGGGTATCCTCATACCTGTACTTTAGAAAGATTGTTGTAGCAGCTCTGAGTATGATTTGGGTAGTGAGGAAACCGGAAACAAAATCCAGCTAGGAGATTATTGTACTAGTCCAAGTAAGAAGAGAAGAGGCTCTTCATGATGATGTCAGTGGAGAGGGGAGACAATTTGAGAGATGTTGAAGAGGTCGACATCCATCAATCAATACATATTTATTAAGTGACTACTGTGTGCCAGGCATTGTGCTGTCTCCAGGGGGTTCTTGAGCTGGGGGAAGACCTTCCTTCAGGTCTTTGGGCTCCAGCAGAACCCTCCGGAAGCAATTCTGTTGTTCTCTCACTCCTGCTGTTAAGACTGACCATCCAGATACTTCAAAAGGTGAAATTCTGAGGTGGGAGAGGACTAGAATGAGAGGAGACAGGGAGAGACAAAATGGGGTTAATCATCCCATAGAGAAGAGGCAAGGGATAACTGTTACAACTTT
>CM053597.1:10722225-10746295 GCA_028646575.1 Pseudocheirus occidentalis | reverse complement strand
GGGATGAAGCCCCAGCGGATGGCGAACTGACCGCCCCGGAAGAGCTGCTGCAGCCGCTGCTTGGACTCCTTGCTCAGCTTCACCATGGTGACGGCTACGGCGGCGGTGATGGCGGCGCCCCCAGCAAGATCGGGTTCCCGCGGCCTTCTCTGCCCGCCTCTGCCGGAAAGTGCGCGCGTCGCGCAGGCGTAGCGCCGCCGCCGGCGTCAGGACGCCGCGCTTTACGGCACGGGCGTCGCGAGGGGCTTCGGGCGTCGTAATTGCCTCCTTCCACCCTCCCCTGCAGGGAGCCCCTGTCTGGCCTAGCTCCCATTTCACAGATGGGCATACTGAGGATTCTGCGGAGTCATGGGGCGGGGCGTGGGATTCAGAGCTTCGCTCTCCCTCCTCTGCAGGGGGCAGACCCAGAGAAGTCACGCTGGTTTCCCAAGGTCACACAGCAGATGGGCGACTGCCCAGTGCCGTGGAGCCTGTGGAAGCCAGAGTCCTGGCCCTGACCCTCCCAGCAGGGGAGAAGCTGCAGGGCCCAGCGAGTGCGCAGGGGCCTCAGTTCCCACCTACTCCTATTTCCCATCTCCCACTTTAGAATCCCCGGCTTGGAGCCCGCAGCCCTCAGGAGGGAGCCCGCCTCTCTGTGTCTCCAACGCCTGGCAAAAAAAAATAGAAAAAAGTTGGTACCTAATAAATGCTTATGGAACTGCTGGCTGGTCGCTACAGGCATCCCATTCATTCCACCTTGGGGCCGATCTCTGTAATGGAAGGTTCTCAGGGAAACCAGCAGCCTCTTTGCTACAGTGTTTCCACTGCCAAGGGCACGGGGCCAAGGCTGGTCCTTCCACCCAATCACAGCCTGTGGGGTAGTCCGAGGAAGGGGGCACCTTCTCCACCCAGCCCTCCCAGCCCTGGGCCCCAGGCCCTCCCATTCTGTGGCTCCAGGCTCTCCACCATCCCTGCTGACCCCTGAGCTAATGAATGTCCCCCACATCAAATCTGTCTGTTGCCCAGATGTCTAACCAGAGTAAAGTCCAGAAGGAATGCAGCTCGTGATTCCTCCATAAGCCTTCATTAAGTCCCTGCTATATGCCAGGGACAATCTATGCTTCTGGAATTAGCTTTTTTTGCAGGGGGAGGGGAGTGATCATGTCACCTTACACTGCTGACTCACATCCAGCCTGCTGCCCACTAGACATCCCCATCTCTGCCAGACATGTTGCTGCCCCAGCAGGCCCCTCTGGTCTTCACTTTCATCATCTGGTCACCCTGGCCCCTGCCTTCCTTATCTGAATTGTTATGAACTTTAAGGCCCTAAAAACATGTGGGCTGTGGTTATTCTTATTGTTCCTTAAAGGCCTGCCTCTTTCTCTGGGGAAAGCTTCCCTTCTCCCTTTCAAGCCACCTGAAACCTTTTGGATGTGGAGACTTAGAGGACTGGGCAAGTCCCTTCATCTCTGGGAGTCTCAGGTTCCTCATCTGTAAAATATAAAAGTTGAATGAGACGGGTGTCTGAGGTCCCTTCCAGCTCCCAGGAGGGCTATTTCCAAGAATCAGACAGAGGGGAAAGGACAAGAGAGGAGTGGGACTTATTCACTCCTTTCCCCAAACCCTCAAATCCACCCTAAGAAAAACGGATCTCCCCTCCTACTTCTTGAGAACGTTCATTCACCAAATGTGAAGTAAGCAGTGTTTGAGGAGCTGGGGAAGAGCAGGTGTGACTAAGGCTCCATAGTGTCTGCTGCTGATGGCCTTTATGCCCAGATTGGGTTTTCTCCTTCCTCCCATCTCAGAGGACGTCTCTCCTTGTGCTAAATTCCCCTTCCCCGTTAGGCTGTAAGCTCTTTGAAGGTGGGGTCCTGAATTTTTCTCCTTTCTATTTGACTTGTAAATAGGTGCTTCATAAGCCCTGTGGTTGTTATCTTTTCAGTCAAACTGGAGGAATGTGCCATGTTCCCTCACCCCCTCTCCTGGAGTGGGTGCTGCCTAATTCTTAGCCCTCAGAGGCTTAGGGCCAGGAGGAGGAAGAAGAATGACCTGTGTTCGGAAGGGTCGCTTCTAGACTGTCTTTGGACAGGAACTCAGCAAATCCTCTGCTCTTGGTCATTCTACCATTGGAAGTTATCTCCTTGGCATTGTCATTCTCCTTGCTTTCCCAAGGAAATCGGACTCGAGGTTTCACTCTCTAGCCCAAGCCCTGCTGGTACTTGGAGGGGAGAAGGTAGGGGGCTCTCTAAGGCACAGGAAAGGGACACAGGTACAGCGTTGGCTGGGGGTGGGGGCAGGGAGAGGGGCAATGGGTGTTGATGGCTAGTGAACCAAGTCCCAGAGCCCAGAGCTCCTAGGTCCTGGGGAAAGTATCCCCCATCATCTTGTGGGAACTGTGTGAGCCACTCCTTTATTTGCCTACTCAAGGGAGGGCTCAGACTGCTTGCATCCTAGAATTCTTAGGTCCAGATGGGTCTTGGGCCCAGGGGGATTCCTAATGTCTAAGATAGGTGTGGGTTGGGCAGCTAGGTGGAGTTCTGACCATGGAGTCAGGAGGAACTTCATTCAAATCAAACCTCAGATACTTACTAGCTGTGTGACCCTGGGCAAGTCATTTAACCCTTTTCACCTCAGTTTCCTCCTCTATCAAATAAGCTAGAGAAGGAAATGGCAAACCAGTCCAGTATCTTTGCCAAGAAAATCCTAAATGGGGTCACAAAGAGTTGGACACAACTTTAAAAAAAACAACTGAACATCAACTTTGTAGCCACTTGGTAGAGGTTTATTGTTATACATTTTTCCTTAGTATTAAGTACTATTTATTTGCTTATTGATTTTATGCCAGAAGTAAACACACTATACATATCATTCCAGTATGTGTTTCTAGAAGCAGATACATGTCAAGGTCAAGGTCACTGGATACATAATAACCAAAAGAAGGTAGAGGGGTGGGTGGGTGGGTGGGTGAGTGAGTGAGTGAGTGAGTGAGTGGGGGCCCAGAGCTAAGTTTGATCTGTAGGTCAGCACCCCAGCCCAGCCCCAGACAACAAGAGACCACGGCTGACCTGAAGAACTGCTGAAGTCTAGAAAGAATCATTCCTGAGGGACAGAGAGTGAGGGGCTCTCTTTTCACTGCTGTTTCAAGTGACTCTCTCCAAGCCATCAGTAAGTAAAGGATTTCCTGGGGAGTCTGGCTGCCATAGAGGGATTACATATACTGCATATTTAATGTTTGATTAAAAACTTCATTCCAAACACCTTAACTTGCTTGGTAACCATTTACACGTAAATGAAGGAATTTCCAATCTGAAAACTTTCAGTATCTGTTGACTATAACTCCCCATCAGAATTTTTGGTCCAAGTTCACTTAATTTTCCCAATGGAAGTAGATGTATATTCCAATGTTCTACCTTTGCTTTTTTCACTCTGCATTATTTCACAGAAGCCCTTCTGTATTTCTATGTATTCTCAACACTTGTCAGTATTGATTGTCTACTCTTACATTAGCATAACACAATTTAAACATTTCCCTAGTGGTGGACACCTGTTAACACTATGCCATTCATCTAAATTATTCATTTTGTATCCCTTATTAAAGGGAAGACAAGGGAAGGGAATTAGTATTTACATAATTCCTACCATGTGCCAGGCACTGAGCTAAATACATTACAAATATTATTTCATTTGATGCTTATGACAACCCTGTGAGGTAGGTGCTATTAAACATTATCCCCATTTCCCAGCTGAGAAAACTGATGCAAACAGAGATGAAGGACTTGCCCAGATTCACACAGCTGGAAAGTGTCTGAGGCTGGATTTGAACTTGGGTCTTACTGAATCTAGAGCCATCACTGGATCCCACAGCTGCCTATAGATGACTATTCAGCAAAGTACCAGAAAAAATGTGGTTCCAATCTCCCCTCCCCCCCCCAGACACACATCTTCCCTGGATTCCTGTTTAATGATGTTTCTTCCACTTTTAGTGAGTATCAATAGAAGGACTGTGCATGGGAATGACGTCCGCTTTGTGTAATACCATAGCTAAAGACATTTACCATTGCAGCAACACAATCCCCTTTATACAAGGAGCCATGCAGACTAGTCCTCACTTGCTTTCCAGGAAATACGTTTCTTTCTGCAAATGAATTTTTATGCTTCCTTTGGTCAGACAATGATTCCTGTGTAAGTTGATGTGTTTCCCTTTCTGCTGCCCTGCCAGGAATGTCAAGCCAGATTTAGTGCCCAACGGCTGTAGCGAGCTGCCTCTGTGGTCCTCCCAACATCTGCCCCGTCTGCTCTTCTCCCATCATCTCCCTTTGACTTTTATCCTCAGACCTTCCATTCTGCAGCATTTCAGCTTTTGTAAACCACCTCAAATGCTTTGGGAAATAGATGTGAGGGAGGGTACCCCTCGATTACCATCACTAGTTCTGGAAGTGATTTGATATTAAAAAACCAAACCAACCCAAACCCAGAGTGGAGGCAGGAAGCCCCCAGTTAGGAGAGAGGCTGAGGGTGGTAACAGTAGGAAGAGAAGAGGAGAGACTCTAGGGACATGACATGGGAAGAGCTGCCAGTACCCATGGGAGAAGATTCTGAAATGCTAAGCCTCGGTGCCTTCAAGGACAGGGCCAGGTCCCTGGACAAGAACAGGAAAGTCAGCTTGGAGGAAAATGATAAGACTGGAGTTAGACCAATGATAACAGCAATGTGGAGAACTCTGGGTGTGAAAATGCCCTCCACTGACTCCCATGAGCAACTCCTCAGTAACTAACTTACTTCTTGGATGCCTTGGGCACTAAGAGATCAAGTGATTTGTCCCAGGATTACCCTGTTATTGTGTTATCAGAAGCGGAGCTCCAACTCAGGTCTTTGAGTTTCCAAGAGGGGCTCTCTATCCACAATGTCACTCTTTCACCATGCCTCTCACCTCCCTCTCTCTTCCTCTCTCTCTTCCTTTATCTTCTCCTTTTATCTCTCTTCCTTTCTCTTCTCCTTTCCTCTTTCTCTTCCTTTCCTCTCTCTCTTCCTTTTCCTCTTCCTCCCTTCTTTCTCCTCCTTTCCTTGCTCCTCTTCTCCTTTTTTCTCTCCTCCTCTTTCTTTTCCTCTCCTCTTTCTCTTCCTCTATTTTCCTTTTTCTATCTCCTCTCCTTTTTTTTCTTCTTTCTTTTCCTCTCTTTTATCCACCCTTCCTCAATATCTTTTCCTTAGTGGTTCAGCCATGTCTGGATAGTGTAGACTCCTCCCCTCCCTGGTAACAAAGAAAAACAGCTGTGCCTGAGGCACTTGCAAAGTAAACCAGGCTGACCATGTAGACTAGCTTGTATGTCTACCCCCCCCAACACCCAGCCCACTAACTCTTTACAGAGAGAGTGAAGTGTGTATTATATCTTTGTTCTCCAGAATTAACACTTTCTAGCAGTCAGTCTGAGCTTAGCTACCATTATTAGTTGACAGATACACAGAACTGAGAGTGTGCCATAGTGGACAGAAAGCTAGACTCAAAGACAGGAAGACCTGAGTTCAAGACCTTCCCCAGACTTAAATTGGCTGTGTGACCCTGGTCAAGTCAAGCCTCTCGGAGCTCCAGGTACCTAAAATTATCAAAGGTAGCAGAGGAGGTGCCAACTCACATTAGTAGTGAGAGTACCTGCCAGTTTGCATTGGTACAAGGTATTTGTTCCCATAAGAGCTCCTCGGTCCCACCCCTATCCTTCTGGAGTCACCTTGTGTATGGCTTGCCTGCTTCCCCCAGCACCCTTTCACCTACATCTCATCACTGGGATGCTCTGAGGGACACCTGGTTCGAGCCAAGTCCTAATAGATTTCATGCCCAGACCTCTCCCGGAGTCTTCCTAATCAGCCTTAGCATGTTCTCATTTCATAGTCAAATCCTCCACTGAATAGCATGCCGATCAAGAAATAACTGATTTGATAATGAATGACTTCATAGGCTGAGGGTCTAATCCCCCAAGCAAATGAGCATGAACAGCATTTGGAAATGGATTAGCTTCTGGCCCAGATGACTGTTGAATTTGATGGCAGGACCTCCATTTGGAAATGTCCAGCAGGCAGCTGGGGATGAGGGGCTAGAGCTGAGAGACAGACTTGGAAGTCAGCATGTTTTCAAAGCCAGGAGAGCAGATGAGATTTCTGCAGATTTCCCAAGGACAAAACATAGCAAAACACCAGTGACTGAAACTTAAGAGGGTGCCCACATTCTCGGGACAGGAGACAGATGGAACAGGCAGGAAGGAAGAAAAGCAAGATCCTGTGGTGTGACAAAAACCCACAGAGAGTCTGGGGAAAGAGGGGCTGTGGTATTGGGGGGAAGGAACTGCTGGCTATGGGTCAGTTGAGCCACAAGAGGCTTGATGGTCTCAGATGAAAGTTGATGCACAGAAAATGGCCAACACTGGTCAGAACACTGAGATGTTGGAAGTTGGGTATGCAGTCAATAAATCTTTGTCAGTTGATAGATTCTTTGAGAGGAAACAGGCCAATATAAATGACTTTTTATACGTTTGAAGTATATTTCA
This sequence comes from Pseudocheirus occidentalis, assembly GCA_028646575.1. Classification (NCBI taxonomy): domain Eukaryota; kingdom Metazoa; phylum Chordata; class Mammalia; order Diprotodontia; family Pseudocheiridae; genus Pseudocheirus; species Pseudocheirus occidentalis. Next base: position 10,739,777 of record CM053597.1, on the reverse strand, counting down.
GTTGCAGATTTCGGGAATAGATGTGCCATTATATGCCATGACAAGGCTTCCAAGAACCTGGAGCAGCTGTTGGGCTATATATACCAAGTGGGCTGGAAAAGCAAGAGGACGGAATGTTACAGGCACTATTCCATAGTGTTCCCCTTGCATTTTATGATACATATGACTCATTGCTGTGTTGTATGGAGACTTAGCTGTAGTCCAAGACCTTAAAGTTCACCATCAGACAAACACTTTGCCTGTCTTCATCCTCCAGGCAGGCATTTTAGAAGGCAATTTCTCTAAAAAGAATATTTTGACCTCTACTTTCTAACAAGCTGGTATTTAATATTTGAACCCCCTCCCAATCTATTGTATTGACAGCTTTGCTCCTTAATACCCAGCAAGACAAGGACGTTTGCTCAGAAAAAAAGAGACCATACCCTGGTCCCTGGTCAGTAACAGCAACAGTGCATTACTTATTTGTTGGTATCAATGAGGACATTCCAGAATTGATTGCAAAAAGGCTTTATCCTTTGGAAACACTTTTGGTATCTCTCTCAAGTTAAAATAAACACAAATATTGGGGTTTAAAAACTCTTCTTGAATATAACAATTTGGAGAAGTACACCTTCAGTCCTCCACAGGTTCTGATCCTGACTCTCTGGGCTCCTCCCTGGAAGATGCCTCCCCTTCTCTGGCCTACTCAACACCTACTATGTGCTCAGTACTGCATTCTGAATCCGTGCTCAGCCTAGAAGAACCTGCCACTATGGTCGTCTGTCCTCTGACTGGTGAGTTCTTCCATTCTGAGGAAGTGCCTAGGCCAGATGCAGGCTCCCTCCTCACTCTTCTCCCAGTTCCACTCCTGCTTCCCTAGACATGTCTTCCTCACCATGCCCATGGACCTTCTTCTCCACCCCTTTTCAGGTCCCTTTTGGGTGTTATCTTTCCCCATTCGAATGTAAGGTCCTTGAGGGCAGGGATTGTCTTTCATTTTAATGTAGTTTATATTCCCAGAACTTAGTACTGTGCCTGTGCTAAACTCAAACACAGAATCTGGGCTTAATAAATGTTTCTTAACTTGAAAATGTGTGTTTTCTTTCCCCATCTCACCACCACCAGTCCAGGAAGAGCCAAACAAATGCCAACACCACCCACAGCAAAAGGATCCTTTCCATCATCCATATTGTTGGCTACTGTTGACACTACCCGACAATCTCCTGTGGTTACATTAAAACTTGCAACAAGGGTGGCTAGGTGGCACAGTGAATAGAGCACTGGCCCTGGAGGACCTGAATTCAGATCAGGCTTCAGACCCAATACACAAAAAACTGGCCATGTGACATTGAGCAAATCACTTAACCCCAATTGCTCTACCTTCCCCCCTCCTAACCGCAAAAAACAAAAAAACAAAAAACCCACCCCAAAACAAAACCAGTAACTCAGCATCTGACTGCATTTTCCCTAATGCAAGAGTTCCCTGCCCAGTTTTGTATACTCACGAGCTGTGTGTCTTTGGGCACAGTCACTTAACCTCTGCCTCTTTTCCTCCACTATATCATGGGAATGATAATAGCACCTAACTCCCTGGGGTGTTCTGAGGATCAGGGCACCTCGTGGCCTCTCTTTTGGGGAAAGAGTCAGAGAGGCTCAGAGCAGCACAACGCTTTCCTCTGTGGGAAAGGGGCTGAGGAGATGCCAGCCCAGGCCGCACATTTGTGTATCTCTCCCAGGTTAGGCTCCGAGCATGAGGACCAAATATTATAAGATGATATTTGTTAAGCACCGAGGACAGTGCTGGACATATAGTAAGTGGCATAGGGCCTTCATTCCGTGTTGTGGTGGCTCCCTTTGGTGTCTGGTGAAGCCCAGAGACCCCCTCTCAGAACTGGGTTTTTAAGTGTATAAAATACACAGGATTACAAAGAAAACCAATTCTGTGGAGCTATGGGGATACACACGTATATTTAAAACCCTGATGGAAAAGAAGCTCCTAACTTTGGGCAGTCACATGGTGGTGACTAACCCGGCAGCTGGAAAGGAGATTAGGAGGAGAGACATGATTAGGAAAATAGGATACCAGCTTCTTCTGTTCCCATAAGCTGCACTAGCCTTCCACCTGCTTTCTGATGCCTTAAAGCCGCCTCTTAATTTCCCAGTTGTTAGTTCTCCTTCCCTCTTCAAAGTACAGGATCAGAAACGTAGGGAAAGGGTCTCAGGAGTAATCCAGCCCAAATTTCCCTCACTTAACAGAAAAGGAAACCGAGCCCCAGAAAAGTGAGGGCCACCCCCCAGCAGCAGAAGTAGGTTCTTTTACTTAATTTCATCTGTGTTTGTAATTTACAGAGCCTTTCACACCATAGGCCCTTGCTGTGTCGAACGGAATTGTTTGAATTGAAATTGCTTCGAGAGAACAGGGTTTTTGATTGCACGTCCGATTAGGAGGCTGGAAAAGCCGCTGCACCAGAGACCTGGCTAGTGATTCCCATGGTGGTAGTAATGACTGAGGTCAGCCCCTTTCCTGGGGGAAGTTTTGGAGAAGGGGGTGCGAAATCAGAAGGCCAGTCTGGCCCCAGAAATGGGGAACTCACCCCCACAGCTTCACACACTTAACCAGTTGGTCTCGGGCCAACTCTGATTCAAGCTTCAGAAACAGCTCTGGACCCTCAGAAGGGTTTGGGCTGGCTGCTCTCCATCGTCCCTTCGGGCTCCAAATGCTAGGATCGGAGCTCCCCAGAGCCACAGGGATCCTTTGGCGGAGATGGGGGCCACACCCATCCCAGGCCCTCAGTCAGCTTGGGGCAGCCCAGGCAGCCTTGGAGAGCAGCGAGAGGGGTGGTGGCCCGGCGGATCGGCTGTGTCATTGAAGGCCAGGGGCAGCAGGGGGCAAGCGAGAGTTAGTTTCGGAAGCTCTGCTCGGGACTGGGGCCCGCGGGAGCTTAGGAAAGTTAGCACAAAGTCCCAGCGGCCAGGGCGGGGAAGTCGGGCCACAGACCGAGGGGCGGGGGCCCTTGGGAGGAGGAGCTGGAGAGGGAGGGAGGGGGCTTCCGCTTGGCCCCTCCCGGGCGCCTCTTCGGTCTCTGGGCCAGTTGCACACAGCTGGCTCCGCTGGGCACCCTGGCGTGCCTGGGCGCACGGCCACAACGTCTCCAAGGCACCGGACGCTCTTCAGGGGCAGGCTTTGGGTGGGCTGTGGGTGGGGGTTCGGGGGCCCCCTGCCTCCCCTTGCCCCCGCGGGGTCTCACTGGTGAGTAATTGGGCTCAGCTCCCCTGTCATCCCTGAGTTCCCCTTCCAGCGACTTTAAGTGGGTTTCAGCTCCCCCGAGAAGCTAGAGGGGGCGCGGGGGCGGGGTACAGAGTGGGGTGGGGGGCAGGTGACCCGCTGCATGGCCCTGCCTGCACCAGGTCCTAGGAGCCTAACCTAAGAAGAGCACATGCACGTGGGACCGGGGCCGGCATTTCCTCGACCCCTTTCCCAAAGTGGAAGGCCACGTGCTGCTCTGAGCCCCTCTGACTCCTTTCCCAAAAGGGAGGCCCCGTTCTATCCTGTGCCACTGATCTTCTTTACCGAGTAAGGAGGCCACGTGGGGTGGCCTTGGGGTCCCTTGCCCCCTTTTTCAAAGAGGAGACCAAACAGTGATCTGAGCCCCACTATCTCTTTCCCAAAGAAGGAGGTCACACGATGTGCCCCAACCCCTAACTCCCTTCCCTAGGAGAGAAGCCACATGGTGCTTTGAGCTCCTCTTTCTTTCTTACCCCAGATATCCTGGGGTAGTAGAAGCCCCTTTCCCCAGGCCCCAGGTGGCGTTCAGGTTCCTGGTTGTCACATTCCTGCCCAAAAAACCAGTATGCTAGAGGGAAACCCTTTCCTCCAACCCCACATGGTACTTGAACTCAAAGGCCCTCATGTGCCCCTGTATCACTCTCTCAAAGACCTAATGGGTGAGACCCAGACAGCCCCAGCACCCCTTTCCGTAGCCTTTTCTCTCCAACCCCAGCTTTATGGTGCCTTCACAACCCAGCCCAGTGAGCCTTGGCTCCTGGAACACAGGACGCCCCATCGGGCCATCTCCTCCTACCCCTAAGAGGAAAGAGGGCATTGTGTCCTGGCCTTCAGGCGTTTAAACCCCAACCCACCTGCCAGATTCCCATTTCCAGATGGGCCTACAGTGTGTCTTCTCCTATCCCCATCTCCATTTTAAAGGCAGCTCAGTTACCCACTTTCTTTGCTTTTGTCTGTTCTCCCCAAGCAGATAGAAGCAAAGGCAAAGCCGGAGGACCCAGGATCTCCTCTCTCTGCCAGGACAGGACAGGACACGGAAGCTGGAGCACACCCTGTGACTCGGGGTGGTTAGCTTCCAGAAGCGCCTTCCACCCCTGTAGCATAGTCTTAGCCAAGATGCCTGGGGCAGAGCATGGCCAAGTTCAGTGGCTTTCTTCTCAAGACCTCAGTTTCCTTATCTTTAAGATTTGAGGGTTGTTCTTGGGTGATCTCTGAGATCTCTTCCAGCTGTAAATGTTCTCATTTTAGCAAAGGATAGACAGGATAAATGGATCATGGAATGGGAGAAAGAACTCTATCTGGCTAGTCAGGAGCCCTAGGTCTGGATCCCAAGCCTCCCACAACTGGGAAACTCTGGGTCATTCACAGCTGGTTTCTGGGCTTCTGTACTACTCTAAGCTGCCCCTTGAGAGCCTTAGAAGCCCCCCACAACTCAGTCTGGAGAAGAGAGTTTTAGACTGAGACTTGGCACTCCCCAGTGCCTTGATTCCCTCATCTGTAAAAGGAAGGAGTGGGAGTGGGAGTGATTCCCTCGGAGACCACTCCTGGTCCTAAATTCTGTGATCCTGAAATCCATTTTGCCAAATCTCTCAAGCCATTTTCCTGTGCGTCAAGTCCAGCCTTGAATAATAGAGATAATTACAGCCCCACTTTGGGGCTGGGAGGGTAAAAGCCCGGTTGATTGGAGCAGCATTCAGCCGGAGAAGAAAGGGTCCTTACAAACAAGAGGCAGCTGATTTCTCCTACACAGTCACTTACAGTCTGTTTGCTATTGTGTAGTTTGGTTAAATGGGGGTCTGGGAGTGAATGCCCCCTGCTAGAGCTCTTAAGCACAAACTCTTTAAGCAGGAAGGGAGAGAAAGAGAGAGGTGTGTGTTAGGAACTCCAGCAAAGGGAAATCATGAAGCAGTCATTTTCTGGTCAGCATGGTGGCCAGGCCTGCTGGGATTCTGGACAGAGTGGGCTTGGGGGAAGTTGTGCTCTGGAAACTGACTGTTGGCCAAGGCTCAGAATGGGCCCTTGCAACACACTTGGACTTCCCCTGGACATAGATTGTGCCCCTGCATGTGCCCTTGGACCACAGCATACTGCCCAGGAGGGCCCTTTTGAGATCCTCTAGGCCAGTGGTTCTTAACCTGTGGGTCGCAACCCCTTTGGGGTTGAACAGCCCTTTCACAGGGGCCACAGGGGTTGCCTAAGACCATCGGAAAACTTGTTTTTCCGATGGTCTTAGGAACCTTCTCTTTCTCCAGGTGGGTCTGCCCACATGCAGATATGTCCACATATAACTATTAAAGGGTTGTGGGATTAGGAAGGTTGAGAACCACTGCTCTAGGCTAAAGGCTCTTAACCTGGGCTCCACAGGCTGGATGGATTTTAAGGGATCCATGAACTTGAATGGGGAAAAAAAATTACATCTTTATTTTCACTAATCTCTAACTGATTTGAGCATTTCCTTCCATTATGAACTTTAAAAAAGAAAACTTTTTTGAGAAGGGATCCCTAATCTTCATCAGAATGCCCAAAGGATGGGGGGTAGGGGTACCTATGACCCAAAAGGGTCTCAAAAGGCCTGCTTTGGCACAATTCCTTCATTTTACAGAAATGTCGATTTGAGTATTGGATGTGGCCATGGGATTGATGTGAGATCTGTGGGGACAGGGTTAGCTCAGGGCAGTGAAAGCAGAGAGACCACAGACTGAATTTGAAGTTCTGTTTCTGAGTTTGAAAAGATGAATGAATACCTTCTCTCCCCAATCCTCCCTCCCTCATGCTTCAAGGTTACAGCCAAAAGGGAGCCTAGGTCCAGATCTATGCTACTGTCATCCAGAGGTACATCTTTTGACTAGATAATTTTCTTATGTAGCAGTAAAGTGTAGCTTCTAGGGGCTTGCAGTTAGTTCAGTCCTATTTGTGAAGGGAAAACCAGAGGAATGGGAGTCTGGCCGGGCCAGCCCCCACCTCAATGGCCCCTTGGAGGCCAGACCTATGCCATGGGGACACCCCCAGCTAACTCTTTTCTCTTTTTTTTTCTTTTTTTTTTTTTTGGAGGGCAGTTGGGGTTAAGTGACTTGCCTGAGGTCACATGGCTAGTTTTTCTGTTAAGTGTATGAGGCCAAATTTGAACTCAGGTCCTCCTGACTCCAGGGCCGGTGCTCTATTCACTGTGTCACCTAGCCGCCCCAAAGCTCTTTTCTCTTTGCTAAGTAGACATACTAACAACTTCCCAGGGGAATCAGTATTTCAGAATTTCTAGGTCTTGACAAGGGGGAAAGTAAGCCTCCTGTGCTGAGGGTACAAAGGCCGAAGTAGAATAGCCTCTGCCCTAAAGGGGCTCTCCTTCTACTGGAGACTGATAAGAAAACACCCAAACTTCTTCCTGAGGGTGGAGATAAGAGGCTGAGAGTTTCTTCTGCTCTGCCTCTTCTGAGCTCCATGACCCTGGGCATGGAACTTGGCTGCTTTCTGCACCTGACTTTTCTCTCTGACTAAACCCTTCCATCAGAAGCTCCTTCAGGGCTGGAGCTGCCTCTGCTTCTTTACTGAACACTCCTCATTAGCTGGGCACTGGGCTAAATGCTGGAGATAAACACAAGGGGCTTATCTTATTTCTTGAAATTCATTTTTGTTCTGAACTTAACAAATGCCTGATGAAATGGGCAGTTTTGTCTGTCATAGAACAGAAAGAGAAGACTGGCCATGAAACTGCCACTCTGTTATGTACAGCTGAATTTTCTTTTCAGTGCATCAAAAGCTTGGCTTGTAGCTGTCAAAGTTGAAGGAACTTCGGGTCTCATGGGGGAGATGTCCCTCCAGAGGGGTGGTGGCCAGGCACAGAGAGGGATGTTTTGGTTTGGGAAATCCAGGGCCGGGGACACTTGGGAGACAAATCCTTTACAGGAGTGACAATCTGGGTTTATGTGCTTGGTGGTAGGAGCATAGCAGGATTTCCACGAGAGAGCAGAGTGGCTGGACTGAAGTGGTCTTGGTGATATAGAGAGCAGAGTGGGTGGGTTTGGGTGGTCTGAATGTGGTAAACTCTTTACCCATCAGAAGCCCAGGTTGAATACTGGGTCAGAGACCCTTGTCAGAGAGTCTGGATTAGTGTTTGGGCTGCCTCTGTTAAGACCATGTACAAACAGCAGGTCTTCTCAATATTGGCAACCCAGGAAACACTAGACTAATTTTGGGCATTGAATGTCTCCCACATGACTTCCTGCATTCACACCTGAACAAAAGCATAATGTTGTTCATTTTCTTCTTTTTGTTCCAGGGTTAATGAGGAAAACAAGGCAGGATTACAGTGATTTTCCACTCATTTCAGGTATGGATCACCAGGGTGTCATTTAACCTGGGCTTTAAGGAGAATAGAAGAATCCTTGGCCAAGGATGAGAACCACAGTCTGATTGGGCATAGTTCACATGCTCTGATGGGTTAAAGGATTTACCTGAGGCCAAAGGAACATTCTTCTAGATATTTAAGATGTTGGGAAAATGAGAGAATCTGATTGACAGGGAGATCGGTTTATCACAGAAATGCCTAACACTGGACAGCAGGGACTCTCGTTTGGAAAAGTACAAACTTGGTTGGGTGGCATTTCACACCCTCAGCAGATGTTCTGAAAACGCGAGTTTCCCAGGTGAGGGCCCTGACACATTAGGATCGGTGCCTGATGGGTGGTGGGGTTTTTTTTTTAACCATTTCAGAAATGGAGACCCATTTTTCTGACTTCATTAAGTAGATTATTAGGAGAATGACTCCCTTTCCCTGAAGACTGATCATTATGATCAGTTACTGGGCTATGGCCACAGTGATTGCACTTTCTCAGGGATTGTTGAAACTTGTAGACCTTGTACCTCTTCACTAAATGAACCTCAGGCCTTTCTGCTCATCCTTGCCTTATGCTTTATACTCTAAAAAATCTTGTGCGTTATGAGACATGTCCCACACTAAGGGTGGGTGAACACACTCCCTTTTCCTGGTTACTACTTCTTTCCTGGGGTCTAAGTCCTTGGAAAGTACCCACCACATGCCACCTTATAGGCAGTTTTCCTCAGCCTCTGCTGTCTGTTGTTGACCCCCTGACTCCTTGGATTTAAGAGGGCAGCCTGGAGGCTGGTCTGGGTCACCAGGTAACCAAGTGGTGACTCTCAGCCTGAGGCCTGAGAAGAGACAAAAGTAGAACCAAGGGCCAAAGTTTTATCCCCACAGCTAGGGCTGAGCTTGGCTTTGGGGCATCCCAGCTCATGGCCTTTCCAGCAGGTTGGCATTGTCATAAACTGGATGGCCACAGGAAAAAACAAAGTCCACCTCAGCCTTACATTTGCAAGACATTTTTATGCCAGAGCTTGAATACATGGATAGGATGATCAGCTCAGGAATGAGATTCCCACAAATGTCAATGCATGTCATTGAAACAAACCAAGCACTGAGCAGAAGAGCGTTCTCCTTGCACTGTGTGACTGGGCAGAGCCTGTCTCTTCATAAGTGAAAGTCTTAGAGCTAGTCACTGGGCTCCTCACACCCAACAGATAATGATGTTTTTCCTTTGCCAGCTCTGGTCTTTAATGAGAGAGAAGCAAAGCAAGCCCATCGTCAGTGAACAAGGTACTAACGCGCAAGTGCCTGCAGAAGTCCTTCTTGGAGCCCTGGGATGAAAGGAAGTTGAGATGAGTTAAAGGTCAAAGATGGCCTAGGCCTCCTCCACGTTGCTACTCTTTGGAGGCTGAGTGACATGTTTAAGGTCTCCAGGTAACTATAGCAGAAGTGGGGTTGGGACCTCTGCCCTTCCCTGCAGTGCCCTCCCTCATGCATTGTGTTATTCTTAGCTGGTAGAGAGCCTTCCCAAGGGGACAGGCTCTGGTTTTGTACCCCAGCTTCCTTCAAAACTGAGCCAGAAGAGGCCTTCAAGACCTCTAGAGATGAGGAAATGAAGGGTGCTTCCTTGAGTGAGGCTGGCATTTGGGCCAGAGGTCTTTTGCCTCTGAGTCTGGCATTCTTCCATCTCTGAAAGGCTTCAACTGCCACGCCAGCCCAGGAGCACTTTTGAGACGGTGGTAAATCTTGCCTCCTGAAGCATGTTTATGGCCAGATGCTCTCCCAATTTGGGGACAGCCACCAGTTCCAATGAAAACCTAGTAGGCAGACTCTTGTCCTTTCCATTTCTTGTGGGCCCCTTGCTCTGTTTTTCTGAAATGCTCTGGGCACATGCAGGCTTCTAGGACTGAATGGGGATCTCTGCTCTGCCCAGTGTGGGGAGAGCAGAGAAAGGCAAAGAGAAGAGGGGAGCTACTGCTGAGAGGGTAAGTTCTTTGCTCAGTTGGCACATTGTTGGCACTTAACAAAATGCTCCATCCTGAATTGGGAGCCTGGTGACTTGACCAAGGCCCTGAATTTAGTCAGAGAACACCTGAGCTGAGCCCTTGACTGGACGCTGGCCGTGGCCTTCTTGGAACCTCTCTGGCTTCCTTCACAGCTCCTGAGGAGGCCTTCCCTGGCCCTGCCCCAGCCAGAGCACTTTGTATGTATTTTGTTCAGATTCATTTTCCTTCTCTTGCTAACTGTGAGCTCCTTGGGATAGTTTGAGGCTTTGTCTTTGTATCACTAGTGTCGGACAATAGAAGGTGTTGAATAAATGTTTGCTGATTGACTTCTTCACCTGAGTCTTGGCTTCCTCGTTTCTAAAACAGGGGCTTTGAGGGTTGTGCTTTCAGGGTCCTTTAGAAGATGGTAAGAAAACACAATTCAAGTACTTGCTTCTGACCATGGGTTCACATTTTCAAAGACTTGTATTAATGGCAAGTATCCCACATGGACTGAAATTCCCGACATTACCAACTTGTCTTATCCTTTCACAAGACACTTTTCCTAATGTTACAGCTCACTGAAATAAGTTCAGCTCTGACCATGACCAGGAGCCATAGCAGAGCTAATATTAGAGCCCAGCCCAAGAATAGAACTGAATGGAAGCTCCCTGGAGGCAGGCACTGTTTCATTTTTGCCTGGCACATAGTAAAGGGCTAGGGCTGCGTCCAAAACCTGTACATGGGGATGGGAAACTCCCTCCATCAGTGCTAGTTGACACCCCAGTAACTTAGAGTCTTAGAGAGATGCCTGGGGGAGCTTCCCAGTCTCTTGACCCAGTCAGTGTTTGTAAAAGGCAGAATTTGAACCTGGGCCTTCTTGGTCTTGAAGCCAACTTCATCCACTAGGCTCTAGTGACTAGAAAACGTCATCCCCAATCAATTAACTCCAATGACTCCCTATTGCCTTCAGGATCCAATATAAAATCTGTTTGATTTTGTAAGTCCTTCACAATCTGGCGCCTCCTGATGTCTTCAGGTCTCTTCCATCTAAAAAATAGTCAGAGGGCCTTCAGCTGGTGTCAGGAGAACTGTGAGTGATTGGCCTTCTTCCATTCCATGGATTATGGTAACCCCTTAGCCTCCAATTGTACCGTAGAGCCTCTTGATATGGCTCAGAGATTGGCATGTTAGTGAGCTACATACAGGCCGAGGTGAATGAAATCCTTGGGAGACACTTGGGGTTTAGAGATTCTCATAAGTGAACTTAGGAGGCAGCACCTTAAATCTGATGGGGGACAGTGGTGGGCTGAAGGCCTGGGACAGCAAAATGGTTTTTGGGGTGTTACCTGATGCCTTTCCAGAAACGGTTCCTGACACTCATGATCTGGAGGCTAATGGGATTTTTCTCCCTCCTTAATCTGAGCCAAATAGGCCGAGATGCCCACTTGAAGCCAAACGCCAGCTTTCTACTCTAATGGTACCTGGTTTAACAAGTCATCAGACTCTTGTTTGGGCCTTACAGACAATGGTTCCTTCTTCCTCTGTCTCTGGCTTACTTACAGATGGGGTGTGATCCAAAGGTCAGCATGTTGGGTTAGTTGTTTGGAACTTGACAAACATTTTCCGGTAGTAACAATGATCTGCATGGTTCCCAAGCAGGCCAGTAAATGGCTGTTACCCAGAACACGAGCTTAGTGGTTGTGCCCAGGGACCCTAACCACCCAGTAGAATAGTGTTTCTATGGGGGCAAAAAAAATGTATGCCTTGTTCCACCTTGGATGCCAAGAATAACACATCTTTGCTGATGCCATAGGGCTGTGGGTTCCTTCCCTTCTAGTCCCCTTGGGGGAGCCTTCCCACTTCCAAGATGGCAGCTGGTTTCTGGGAGAGGGGAAGGGACCATAATGAGAAGCAATGGAGTCACAGAGGACAACCCCCTGAGGTAAGAGGATGTGGAGCTTGGTGGGATGGGACCTGGGAATACTTCTCACAGTGTTTCCTCAGACTTTCAGGATCCCCGTTTTCCTTCAAGGCTCAGCTCAGGGACCCCATCCACTAAAAAGCTTTCCTTGACACCCCCTAGCTCCAGCTGAAACCATTTTCTCCCTCATGGGCTCATAAAGCTCCAGCTGGAAGGGATCTTGAGGACCATCAAATCTAATCCCCTCAATTGACTGGTGAGGAAAATGAGCCCCAAGGAGAAGTGACTTGCCCAAGGTGACAAGGCAGTCAATATTAGGCAGGATTGGAACCCAGGACATCTGATTCCTAATCTAGGGCTTTTTTCACTGTGCCTCATGGACAGAGGGCAGGACCTGGCCATGTACAAACAGGTCCTTAAAGAATCTAGGTAAGGATATTTCTTCCCAGGCAACTAGAACGGATGAGAATTGGATAAACTATTTTCCAGGAGCTGACAATGGACTCAAAGATCCTCCTGTTGCTGGAGGGAAGCAGGCATGCTGGGGCAGGCCAAAACCTGGTTCTGTTATCCACAAATCTACCAGATGCCATCTCTGAGAGGTTGCTGCCTACCCCAGGCCCCACAAAGTCTCAATACAATGGACTCTTTGTAAGCAGCAAAGAAGTGTGTGACATCCACAGAAACCCCAAATGTGAAGTATGAGGACTCCTGGGTTCCAACCCTGCCTTCCTCTGATTTCTTATAGCCCCTTGGGCCCATGACTTCCCTGCTCCCATTTCTAACATGAAGGATTTACTTTAGATGACCCCTTCCAGATTCTTGGAAGGTTTGCCTGGTAATGGAGTTCTAAGGGCCATAGATTGGGAGCTGGAAGGTCAGCTACGCCAGCACACTCATTCCACAAAAGGGGCCCAGACAGTGAAGCAACTTAGGCCTTCTCCAAACCTGCCCATTGATCAGTGCCTCCCCTTGACCTTCTCTCATTCTGCTTAGTGTCAAGTTTACTTGCGTACACGGTATCCCTTCCCAAACCCTTGATCTTTGGAGAGAAATGGAAGCTTCCTCAGGATGGTGGATGGTGGCCTCCATTGCCCTTTACCTTTGGTTAATCCCCCAGCCCCTTGAACATAAGAGGCAGATGTTTATACTATTTGTTGACTTTAGGCCCCACACCCTGGTGCTCCCAGGGGCTGGGGCAGCAAGGGCCTCCTAGCTCCCTTTAGCCCTGGGTCTCTGAGCAACCGAACATCATATGACTTCAAACCGGTTCTTGCCTCTTCCAAAGATTTTATAGCTGCCCATGGGAGGCAGCAAACAAGGGCTAAAGAGGCCCCTTGCTATGCCCCCTTCTTCAGCTTTTCTTCCTTCAGCCTCGTCAGGAAGGACAAAATCAATCTCCGCCCCGCCCCCAGATGTGTGGGGTCTTTAGTTATACAAGGTATGCCTTTGTGGGTCTTTAGGTACACAAGCAACTGAAGCAAACTTTGATGGCCACCCAGAGTCAAACTATCAGGGCCCTTCATCCTGTGTGAGAGGAAAGAAGTTAGAACAGAGAAGAGGTTCTCTTTCCTCCTTCCTCTTTCTCCTTCCCATGGCCAGCCCCGCTAGGAGAAGGGGTAGCCTGAGACAATGGGATGCCAGGAGAAGGAGGAGCGCCGGCGAGGGCAGCTGTTCCAACATCTGCAGAGGAGCATTGTCTCCACATACGTGCTCCATGGTGCCATGCCCCCATGATTTACCAACAAATCATGCTTTGCCCCCCCACCCCCCTACACCACTTCTCATTTTGCCTTTTTTTCTGGTCCCTCCCTCAGGCCAGTGCTATCCCCTATGAGGTAATGGTGGAGAGGGTCAGAGATACAGTCTGTTATGCACCCTGTCTAAGTCATTTCCTTGGAATCTCCCTCACTCTGGCCCAACAGTGTAACAGTGTATACAAGGAAACAGAGTTGGGCAGAGGAAATGAGACGTGGTCCAGATGTGTGATTGTCTCAGTCGAAGTTTGGGAAACCTCCAGCACCTGTACCTTACCAGCTCAGAGGCTTGCCTAGGACACTAAAGGCTTTGCCCGTAGTCACCATCAGCATGGGGACATGAGAAGCATCTTGGTATGGTGGAAAGCAGTGGCATTGGAGACAAGGCCTTTGGACTCTCTGAAACTCAGTTTCCTCATCTGTAAAAGAGTGTGGTTGGAACAGATGACCTCTCTGATCCAGCTGTGAATCTGTGATCCATGATCTTATGGAACCTATGAAGGGGAGCAGACCCAAGTAATGCTGAAAGCTCCCCTCCAACTGCCCCCTCCCAGCAGGTTGGGGATGGCTACTTGTCCAGCCAAAAAGTGAATCCTTCTAGGCAAGTGCTAGCCTCTTCAACTTGAACTTGTCACTAACACTTAGATTCTGTCTCCTCCTAACAATGGCTGGTTTTCACATCCTGCCTTGCAACTTTTAAAGGACTTGGCACCTAGTGTTCTGTTTGATCATCCCAGTAAATTTTAGTTGGGTAATCCAGGCATTCTCATTCCACCTATAAGCATTCCCAAAGAGAGGGAAAAAAAAGAGAGGCTTGTGCCTTGCAGCTCATCGGCAGTCAAGCCAAGAGCCCCCTCAGTGCCTCCGCCTCTAAGCCAGACAGTGCTTGGTCCATTGCTTGATGCAATTAGGACAGCTCAAAACTTGTTATCTTCAATTAAGGCTCCAGCCCTTTCTGTCCTTTTGTTACAGGGCAGGCACCAAATGAAATCTTGGCCAATCTGGATGACAGGCAGTCAGGATCCAAAACAGGCTTGACAGGTGAGAACATTGGATTGACTTTAATAAGATGAAATGAGATAGAACTAGATGTAAATCTCATCTTACCTTTGGATTTATAAAAATTGACCTCGAGTGTGAGATGAGAAAATGTCTCTTGCCAGGAGAAGGGAGGGGCTGAAAACTGGAGCAGCTGGAGAGTTTATCTTAGGGTCAGAAAAACTTGGTTTCAAGCCCCAGGCCCCTAATAGAAGACCCTGGGCAAATCATTTAACCTCTTCATGTCCAAGCAATTCTCTAAAATGATTAGTTACCAGTTGTCTGTGGAAAAACCAAGACCAAAGACTGGAAAAAAAAATGGTCTAAGCTTTCAGTGAAACATAAGCCAGTATATGAACCAACTCTGTGAATGTGGAAAATATTTGTCCCTATGATAGGGCAATCAGAAAAGCCAATGGGATCTTTGGTTATGTTAGGAGGAGAGGCACATCCAGAAAGGGAGAGTAGAGACTCTGCCCCATATCCTGCTCTTGTCTGCCATCTGGTACACATCTGGTATTCAGGTCTGGGCACACATTATTACAATGGAGAGCACCAGAGGAAGTTAGCTCAGAGGGCAAAGGTCCTCAAGATGGTGTCATATGAAGGAAGTAAGAATTTCAGCTTGGAAAAGAGAGGACTTGGGGAGAAGGTTAAGGCTGGAGACCTCCCCCATACTTTGTTCATTTACGGGTTAATTGATGCAAATGTGGGGCTTGCCGATTTGAAACTACATTGATTTATGGATATTCCCAAGGGGCCACTTAACTGAGAAGTTCAGTGATTGGTCCAGGGTCATCTAGTCTGCATGTCCCAAAGGCAGGACCTGAACTCAGGTCTTTCTGACTCAAACATTACCTTCTGTTCACTACAACATGCAGCCTCTCTAGAGGCCCTGATAGAAAAAAATGGATCATTTTAAAGCCTCTTTTATTAATGAAGCAGTTAATTACAAAGTAAAATATGACATTAATATAATATTAAATAATAACTTTCAAGGCATAATGAGATATTATGTCCACATTTCCAAGTCTTTTAACTCATGCAAGTATGGAATCGTGGAGAGTGGTGTGAGGTGGTTTTTGAAGATTTCTAAATGGCAAACATGCATGTCCCAAACCTCCAATACTATGAGGCTCCATTTGTCTTCATTGCTTGATATTCACAACCCAGTTGATCAAGATTGCAGCCATTAAAAAAAAAGAGTAAATTATCTCAGTGCATTTTTCAGGATAGAAGAAAAAGTCTCTAGAAGTTGAGTCCTTAATGGCCAATTTGACAAATGTGTGACAGACAAAACTAATGAAAATCACTCATGTTATACAAGAAAATTCAAGCCCTTTGACCCAGTGATCCCAGGGAAGGTCAGAGACAGAAACAGAGATATAATAGTATAACATATTCCAATGAATGAATCTGTTTCATCAACACACATTAAGCACTTACTGTTTGCCAAACACTATGCCAAATGCTGGGATATAAAGAAAGGCAGAAAGAATCCCTGTGAACCCTCAGGGAGTTTATATTTTAATGAGAGAGATACATGTATATCTACAAATAGACGTAAGATACACAGAATAGGTACAATGTAACCTTTCAATGAAAGAGAAACATGTGGTAGCTATAAGATACACAGAACAGATACAACATAACCCTTCAAGGGGAAGACTAGGTGGGGGAGGGGGAGAGTGGCAATGCCTCCTGCGGAAGATCACTTCTGTCTTGAAGGAAGCCAGAATTCTAACCGCCAAGTGAGAATGGAGGGAATTCCAGGTGAGGGGCCCAGCTAGTACAAAGACACAGAGAGGGCAGATTGAGCCAGGGGTGGGAATAACCCCAATACTGATAGTAACCAACCTGGTTCCATTGATTGGAGAAACTGGGGCCAATAAATATAACGGAATATTACTGGGTTGCAAGAAAGAATAAATAGGAGAATTCACAGAAAAATGGAGAGATATGAAGAACCAATTCAGGGAAAAATAATATCATAGCATTTATATAGCACCTACTATGCACTAAGCACTTTCCAAAAGTTATGTCATTTGATCCTCACCACAATGCTTGGAGGTGGGTGCTATTCTTATCACCCTTTCACAGATGAAGAAACTGAGGTTAAGTTTGATGTTCCCAAGCTTCACACAGCTAGTAAGTGAGGTTGAATCCAGGCCCAGGGCTGCATGCACTATGGCATCACCTAGGTGCCTCTGGGTCACAAGAAGAATATGCATAATGGGTGGAGCCAAGATGGCGGCATAGAAGCAGCAAAGTTTCGCAGCTCCCACACAGCCACCCTAAAAATCCATAAAATATGACTCTAAACAAATTTTAGGGCTCCAAAACTCACAAAAATACAGAAAACACATCTCTTGCTGAAGGCAGCTTGGCAGGTAGGGCTCATCGAAGCAGGCTGGGAGCCAAGGCCAGCCCAAAACCATAGCCTGGCCCCAGGTGGTCAGGAGAAGCCTTAGCTGGAGTCTACAGGCGAGCAGATTGGAGGCACCTGGGGCAGTTTCCACACTTATCAAGCCAGAAGAAATAAGGCTAAGAAAAAGGTCAGTGGAATTCAAGCTAAATTTTGGGGGAAAAAAGCAGGTCTGGCCAAATTGCCCCCAGGGCAGGGAAGCAGCTGGAAGCAGCAGGAATGACTGCAAGCAGCAACTGCTTCCACTGGGCTGCTTCAGAGCTTCTGGCCTGCAGATTGCAGGGGGGGGCCAAGAAAATTGATCAGGGCCAAGGGCTCTTGCATTGAGTGGCCTGGATCTGGATCATGGTCTCGGGTGGTGGTCCTGGGGTGTGCTTTCAGTGAGCCAAAGCTGGGGGGGGGGCTACAGCACCCCCCTAATAGCTCTGGCAGGTGTGAAAACCCCAGCAATTTGGGACAGAGCTTTCCCGCCTAGAAGCAGAGTTTCATAGAGCTAAAAAAAAAATCAAGCAATTAATTGACTGGCCAACATGAGGAAAAGGAAACAAAGCAAGAATAGCAATAAAACTCTAGAATCCTTTTTTGGGGGACAAAAAGGATCAAAGCATGAAATGGGAGGAAGACAACACAGTCAGAACTCCCACACCAAATGCTTCCAAGAAATATGAAGATTTCCTACAAGCCATAGATCAACTTAAAAAGGACTTTGAAAACCAAATAAGAGAAGTGGAGGGAAAATTGGGAAGAGAAATGAGAATGATGTGAGAAAATCATGAAAAGAGAGTCAACAACCTGACTGAAGAAAATAACACCTTAAAGAACAAATTAACTCAAATGGCA
>CM053597.1:10690652-10721725 GCA_028646575.1 Pseudocheirus occidentalis | reverse complement strand
CGCGCACTTTCCGGCAGAGGCGGGCAGAGAAGGCCGCGGGAACCCGATCTTGCTGGGGGCGCCGCCATCACCGCCGCCGTAGCCGTCACCATGGTGAAGCTGAGCAAGGAGTCCAAGCAGCGGCTGCAGCAGCTCTTCCGGGGCGGTCAGTTCGCCATCCGCTGGGGCTTCATCCCCCTCGTGCTCTACCTGGGTCAGTAAGCGGCGATGGCGGCGGGCGGGCGGGGGCGCGCGCCGGGAGGCCGGGGGCGCGCACGCGGGCTCGGGCTCCAGCGCGCGGCGGCGCCGGCAGCAGCGTGGTGACGTCACCACCCCGCACTCACGTGGGCCCAAGGGGGCGGGGTGAAGCTTGCCTGGCTGCAGGTATTTGTTAGGCACCTACTGTATGAAAGGACGTAAAAAGAAGGGCCCCTCCCCCTCCCCCTCTCCCCCTCCCCGCCCTTAAGGTGAGCACCCCTAAGAGGGGCAGGTCACCTGGGAGCCCGCCTGTGGTCGGGGTGGGGTGAAATGGGACCCGCATTTATTAGGCGCCTACTGTATGCAGGCCTAGGAGATGGGGGGGGGGGGAGGCAAAGCCCCAAGCCCTGCCCCCCGGGCGAAGTGCTTGGGACCCTGACACTTCATGCCTGTGCCTTGCGCCCAGGACCCCGGGGGAGGCGCCGCCCTCGACTCATTGTACAGATGGGCAAGTGGAGGAGCCGGAGCCGAGCACTGCCCTGGGCGGTGCTTGAGCTGCGGTCGTCCTCGAGGTCTCAGTTTCTACATCTGTAAAATTAGGGGATTGGACCCAGGGAAAACCCCCGGACCCCGACCCTGCGTTGGGGGCCCTTTCTCTGCATCTTTGCTTCTCTTTCAGGAGAACACCTCCCCACCCCGCCAAGGCCGTTCGGCTGACCACTGCCCTGCCCGGGGCCGGGGGCCTGGAGGAGCCTGGCCTGGTCGGACCCACTGCTCGGTGTCTGCCCCAGCCCCGGGTGTCCGCAGGCCGCCCCAGGGAGGCTTTGCCCCACCGGGCTCTTTATCCTCGGTTACCACCGAGGATCTGGCCTTCAGTGGGGGGGTGGGCAGGGCTCCCTCCGCCCCCAGTCATTGCCCAGACGCTCCCAATTCCCCCGGCTCTTACAGTCCGAGGCAGGACTTTGGGTGTTGTTGTGTTTCTGGCTCCTTGACACGGGCCGATTGAGACCCACTTTTGTTTTCTCACTGTTTGTGGGAAATGCTTCCCTTGCAGCGCCAGAGCAGAGGCTGGCGCTTCTAGGGGCTCAGACACATCAGCTGCATTCTGGGGTTAGAAAGAGTCGCCTTTGTTGTAAATGGGCTTATTGACCGGATCTGAGTGGGTCAGAAGAGGGTGAATGTTCTCACAGTGGAATCTGGGGCCCTTTCAGGGACCCCTCAAGGTTCAGACTATTCTCATTAATTTCTAATTTGGCAAATAGGGAGATAGAACCACGTACACAAATGTTCTTTCTGGGGTCCCCAGTTTTTAAGAGAGTAAGGGGATCCTGAGACCAGAAAGGTTTTCAGAACCACGAGTATGGAAACGCCCCACACCTGTGCTGATAGAGCCTTGTCTGGCCTTCCTCAGGGGAGCCCGATGTGGCTGATGGATTCTTCAGGGTCACTGGGAGACAGCGTGGGGGCAGGTCCATCCATTATGCCCCTCCTTTGATTTAGGACTTTGCTATTTACTGGGATCTTTCTCTTTTTAGGATTTAGGAGAGGCGCAGATCCTGGAATGCCTGAACCCACCGTTTTGAGGTACAGTATTACAAATTCATAAGCATTTAATTGTAGATTAGAAAACTTACACAGAAAAAAACCGGGGGGATGGTATATACTGAAAGTCACTTCAGACAAGCCGGCCTCCCCCTGCCGAGGAGCTCCGCGGGTGCTTATCAGATGCCTTAGAGAACAATGCCTTTGGTTCAGCTGCCCATCCAAGAGATGGAATCGTGAGGCACGGCGAGAGCCAGGTGCCCCCTCCCCGCTGCTCCCCATCTTCTGCCTTCTCCTGCTGACCCGGGCCTCAGCACTGGGGGCTGCTGGGACAGTCTGGCTGGTGTGTGTAACCCTTCCCCCGTAACGGCCAAGGGCTTCTTGTCCTCTGACAGCTCCCCCCAACGTGTGTGCGCACACATGCACGCACGCACACATGCACGCATACACACCCTAAACTTCCCCCTGCGTCCCTCTCTTTCACCCTTCCCTGAGAGCCGTCCCAGTGACAGATAATTAATTTTTAAAGAAAACGAAATAAAAGAAATGAAAATTCCACAAAATTGATTATCACATTGACCTTCTAATTGTCCACTTTTGTAGCTTTTCGGCAGTACGGCCTCAGTCATTTTAATTTGATTGTGAAGCAATTTGCTCATCTGTAAAAGCAGGGTTCAGCTGGAGGATGTTTGAACGTCTTTCCAGGTCTAAAAGAATGTGGTTTCTTCACTTTTCTGCCTGTTTCATGTTCTCCCCAGCCTTCTGCACTCCTGGATCTCCTCCTCGGCCCCCCCCATGGGGATGGGGGCCGCTCATTTGGCGTTTGCCCCCCCCTTCTGTGACGACCCCCCGACATCAGACGCTTGTCTGACCTGTTTAGACATCAGCCCCACCCGGCTGTTTCCACCAAGACGAGGGGCAGAGCCAGGCCCCCCGGATCCCCTGCTGGGCATCTCTCTTTGGATTCCCTTTGTTTTTAGGTTCAGAACTTAGAGCTTCCCCCCCACCCCCGCACACACCCTCAGTCATCAGCCTCCTGCCTTTCCCATTTCAATGACAATTCTCGCAGTCATGTGGTCTCAAGACCTCAACAGTCAATTTGTCTTCAGTAACAGCTTCCTTCCTGGTCCCCATTGCTCCTGGGATAAAGTTTAAGCTGCTTGACCCGGCATTCAGGGCCCTGCTGAGTTTCTAAGCCTCAGGATGGCAAATGATTGGCCCGTTATCTGCCTCACTTTCCCTGTTATTCCACCTCCCAGCTTTCCTGCTTGCCCCTGCAATGGTAGACCCTTCATTGAACACCTCGCCTTCTTAGCCGCAGTTTTTTGAACACGCCTCACCTCTCGAACAAGATCTTGTTTATTGATGCTTTGGGGTCTGGGTTTGGCCCCTTTGCACATACATAGTCTCTCTTTCTCTCCCCCTCTCTCCCCCTCCCTCTGTCCCTCTTTGTTAGTGGCTACCTCTTTGAATGTCCCAGAGCTGAGGAGTCTCAGTACAGACGACCCCCTGGCCCCGAGCCCCCCTCTCTCCGCCTTAGGCCAGGCTGGTAATTTTGAGTCTCTCTTGCAGCTGTCCCCAAGAGAGAGAGAGAATAGATTGAGCCTGAGAGTCGGGCTGCTTTTTCACACCGCTGAGAGGTGGCAGGAGCCCTGTTTCTGCACATCTGCTAACTCATTTGCTTAGAAGAAAGTGCATGTGTGATCACAGTGGTGGTCTTTCTTTTCACACAGACTTGTGAGCTTTTGTTTCATTCTGACCCTGGCTAGCCTGTCTGCTCTCCCCGTGTTTGGTCACACAAGGGCCTGCCTGGGCACGGATGTGCCGATCGATGTAAACCCGGGGTGCCCGGCGCATGCCTCGCTCGCGGGACCTGGCTTCTCCGTGGCTCTCGGTTCTTTCTTCTGTGTCGCTATCAAGGAGCTGCTTGTTCTTTACACAGTTATTTGAAAATCTCTTTTGGGCCTCTGGGAGTTATTCATGAACATGGGGGAACTTTTTTTTGGAGGAGGGAACCACTGAGTTAATACCACAAAGAATGTTAAGCCAGTAAAGTAATTGATCTCTTCTTCCCCGGACCCAAATGTTTTTGTTAGAATTTACATGATGATTTACCTGATCCTCATGTCTAATTAACAATTAGCTGTTAATAATTAATCTGCTTCTATCATCCCCTCTGCAAAATCTGTAGCCGGTCTGGATCGTGGGCTGCCTCCGTGAACCCGATCTCCTGATGGTGCTTTGGGGTTGGGATTTCTGTATTAGACAAGCTTTGTGCTCGAGTGATGCTGAGCCTCCTGGAGTGCTGGGCGAGTCTGACCAGCGACAGATTCTCCTGCCTCAGCCTCAGAGCCGGCCCTGCCTCCGGCTTTCTCTCCCTTGCATTTCTCCCTGCTCAGCCACGCACAGTCACATCCTCTGTCCCAGAGCAAATTATCTGATACTTAGGGTTGTAGGTTAAGAGGCAAAGGCAGGATTCGTACTTGAGCCCTTGGCCAGTTGCTCTTGGGGGTCAGTCCCATGGTCAGTTACATTTTTCTTTTAGAAGAAGATGCACTGGGAGAGGGCAGCGTTTAATCTAATACATTAATGTCTAAGTGTGGAATTTCTGAGACTCTGGCACCTTTACCCTAGAAGGATGGTGGTTGGGGGTGGTAAGGGAGCCTGGGAGTCTCCGACTCTACCCCAGGGGACCTGGAGTGATCCCACTATTTAGTCCTGACCAGGTGACTGTGGTGGTGGTTTTGTCATTTGGCGTCACTTTGTTTTTTTTGCTGTTGCCTTTAAAAATGTACACAGGCAAAATTCATTTAAATTTTATTTCGATGGCTAGGGCATTGTTAAGTGTGAAAGTGAGCTTTGTTACCTTGCTAGGCATAAGAAGACGTATTGAACCTGAAGAAGAGCCTTAGTGAGTGTCCGTGGTGTGTGTGTGTGTGTGTGTGTGTGTGTGTGTGTGTGTGTGTGTGTGTGTGTGTGTGTGTGTGTGTGTGTGACTTTGCACTGAGCTTTCTCTGGGCTGTGGAGGCTGAGAGCTGTTAGAGGGAGAGCTTAGGACCCGTGAGAGAAGAAGGGAAGTAAAGTATGCAAAATTACTTGGGGATTTTTAAGGGGATTTTAATACCATTTACAAATGAAAATAGAAATAAGATTAGTTGTCTCCAGGTACCAGCAAAATCCCTTTTTAATAAACTCCACAGGACATCAGAACAGTTGGTTGTATCTCATTAAGCTGAACATAATGTTAGAAATCGCATTTTCAGGCCCCGGGCCTAAGCTTACTTTTTTTCCCCCTTTAGTATTCATGGATGGTTTAAGATTTTAGATTGTTTCTTCAGGTGGCTGAGGGAGAGGTTACGGGTCATTGCTTCTTAGTGGCAGGACAGAAGAATGTTAACAGGTTAGTTTTAAGTTCTGTACTGCTACTTAAATACAGTTAGGTCCTGTACTTTGGGAATGACTAGAATTTGAGACCAAAGCTTAAGAAATTGCCAGCCCTTCCTGCCCTGTGTTCATCAGATAAACGAAGGTCTCTTTCTATAAGCTATGCTGGGAACATGGAAGTAGTTTTATGGATCAGAATAGCACATTAGAATTCTTTTGCATGGAAATTTTCACTTTAGTTTGGCTCTTGATATCATCTTACAGATTTTAAAAATGATTTTTTAAAAAGAGGAAAAATGTTGGTGAATTCATATGCATCAGGAGAATTTTATAATTATCCAGTGAGGGAGGGCACAAGTGCTATAGCAGAGTTTGATTTTAAAATTTCAAAATCTGCTCAGAGGCTGATGTGGTCAGTGATTGTGAATAGCCCAGCGGCGGCTGCCTGGGCAACCTCGGAGGCGATGGCTGATGGCCGAGGTGAAAGCCGAGGCCAGCCGCCAGAGCTGAAAAGCAGGTCCTCCGTGAAGCTTGATGAGAAATGATTGAAAGCAATTGTCCATTAGGCTCGGGGCTCTCTTTGAGGGTGCTGATGACACTCTCAGAGGCCGGGGTAATTTACTTTAGGGAGGGAGACCCTTATTCTCTTTCAGCCTCAAGCTCGAAAAACAAAAATTGATTTGGTCTCATAGAAGTTTTCATTTAGAGCAGGGGCTCTCTCTAACCGGTGGGGTCATTTGTCCTTTGTGGGTTGGCAGGCCTTTATTCGTGAGGGAGGGGAGTCCGTCCCCGAGCTGCTCAGCGGCAGATCAAGGGCTCCAGAAGGATTCGATTAATTGATCAATCAACAAGTATTTATGGAGTGGTTGCTCCTGAGGGCTATTTGGCCCCAGGTGTCTGCATTTCCTGGGCTCAGCAGCCCCCCTGTATGGCAGCAGGGGCTGGGATGGGGAGCTGGGCTGAGATGGCTGCTGAGCTCCCCGGTGGCTTTATCTTTGTTTGCCTCGGTAATGCCTTGAGAATGGCTGAGGACCTTTCTGTAGGCAGTGCTCTGTACCTGGGGCTTGGCTCTCAGCCAGGCCCATCTGCCTTGTCCTAAACCAGGCTTTATTGTGCTCTTATTCAACTTTCAAACAAGACTGCTAGTTTTAATTTGTGACCTTCGTGACACTATTTCAATAAACTAGGTTTAGAAATTTTATTTTTGTTTGGATTTAATTTATTTTTTCCTCTCCACAAACATTTTAGCTTGCTTTGGGGATGAAAGACTGTTTGAACATCTGGATTGGAAGCAATCAGCGGACAAGAGAACTCTGCCGGTGTGCGCTTTGGCCAGAATAACGAAGTGGATCTCATCATCTGGATGCCCCTGGGGTCTCACTTCACCGAGTGTATACGGCTCGGCTCGGCTCGGGAAAGTAGTTCTTCTAATGAACTCTTGGGGACAGAATGTATCAAAATAAATAACTTAAACCAAGATTTATTGTCAGTCTTGTAAAATTCAATATAATGAAACAGGAATACATCAAATGATAAAACGTCTTCGTGAGCATTTGTTTAAAACGGGACGTGCAGAGCTCTCTAATAATGTACGTTTCTGATTTTTAGCTTCTTGGCATCAGAAATTCCCAAGTATCATCTTAGGAGAGGACTTAGGCCAAAAACTTAAAATGTTTTGTTCATCACTTGTTTTTTTACATCATTCAGATTCCAGTATTCTCTCCCTAGTCCCCTCCAGAGAACTGTCCCATATAACAAGTTACATTTTTTTAAAGAAAAAGCAGTGAAACACATCAATTTATTTAAAAATTCTGAAAATATATGCAGTGTTTGACAACTGTGGACTCTGACCTCTGCAATAGGCCATAAACTTTTAAAAAGTAACCTTTTCCCCCCCAATTAGATGTAAAAACAATTTTTAATATTTGTGGGGTTTTTTTAAGGTTTTGGGTTCCAGATTTTCTCTCTCCCTCCCTTTCCCCTTTCTGAGACAGTAAGCAGTCTGACATATATATATAAAATCTGATAGATATACATTAGCAATCATGTAAAACATTTCCATATTAGTCATTTTGTGCAACAAGACTAAAGAGAGAGAAAGTGAAGAAGAGTATGCATCACTCTGCATCCAGACAACGTCAGTTCTTCCCCTGGAGGGGTGTTGAGTGCTTTGGAATTGCTTCCGATCATTGGTCCTGCTTGAGAATAGCCAAGTCATTCCCGGTAACCGTCAGCATTGTTGTTGCTCTATACAGCATTCTCCCGGTTCTGTTCACTTCATTCTGTATCGATTTCATGTAAGTCTTCCCAGGTTTTTCTGAAATCACCCTGCTTGTCATTTGTTCAGCCATTTCTCAATTGATGGGCATTCCCTTGATTTCCAGTTCTTAGCTACCACAAAAAGCTGCTCTCTAGAAGTATGTTTGTGCTTGTGGGTCTTTTTCCCTTTTAAAAATCTCTTTTGCAGGATGAAAGGGTATGCAGTTTTAATAGTCATTTGGGCATAGTTCCAAATTACTTTCCAGAGTGGTTGGATTAGTTCACAAAGGCAATGTATTCACTTTTTTTTTAAATTTGCATTTATTGCAAGCCTACTATGTGTAGGGTCCCACCAGGGTAGAAGAAGTAAAGGTGAATGAGATTTGTTCTCAAGGAGCTTACAATCAAGGGGAAAAAAACCCCTACATTTTCTGTTCATGTTTTCATTCTAGGCAGCTGCTATCTGGAGCTAAACATCGAATCTTGTTGCAGAAATCCTTAAGTCCATAAAATTTCTCTGATATGCTAGTTAACATCCACTCCTCTCCAACTGGAAAAGATTCCAATACCAGCTCCCAGAATCCGAATTTCCTCCTCCCCCCTCCATACTAGCCCAGGGCCATGGGGATGTTAGCTCAGCCCCTCCCAAATATTTTTTGATGGTGATGACTGATTTGCCATTGATTTGGGAAGCAGTAGTGGTCTTTGGTCATCTTGTGCTGTTGTAAACAAGCTGAGTGTCTAAGCACAAGCAGTCATCAAACTCTTAATGAGCTGTACTCCAGAAATTCCTGTGCTGCTGGTTTGTAATGAAGACCCCACTTTCTAATAAAACCACTTTCCAGATCTTTTTATTCTTGACCTTTTCCTGTGTCATAGACTCTTTAGGTGTAGTGAAATCTGTAGACTCCTCAGAATAATTTTTAAAAATGCCAAAAATGAATAGATTTACAAAAGAAATGGATTTTACAGAAATAAGTGTCTCATTGTTGCTTCTGATTTCAAAGATTCACTACCTTCTGTCTATCCGTGTAGACCCTAGGTTAAGAACTCCTGTTTTAATGATGGTTGTCTTCCTTGACTAGACCATTAAAAAATGACTTGACGTGTGGTTTAGCATTAGGAGCAGCTTCAAGCCCTGGGATCTTACTGCCCTCAGCCCTTTGGTGCCCAGATCTCCTGTGGTCTCAGCCCTGTCAGGGACAGCTGGTGGGGACATCGCTAGCTCCAAGGTCTGTGTGTTTGGGGGGGGGGGTGACAGCAACGACGACACTGTAGGGTTCCTGTGATGGAAGGAGGGACAATTCAACCCTTGTGCATTTGTAAGCCAAAGCAGGAGCTGCTTGAAGTTGTAGGATACCCACAGAGGGATGTGGGTCATAGTGGATAGTGCACTGGGCCTGAATTTAAATACTTTCTGTGTGACCATGGGCAAGTCACTTAACCTCCCTGCCTCAGTTTCCTCATCTGTAAAATGGAGATCATAGTAGCACCTCCCAGGATTATTGTGAGGTCAATGGAGAAAATTATTGTAAAGCACTTAGCACGATGCCTAGCACACAGTAGGTGCTGTATTGATGTCGGCTACTGTTATTAGCTATTGGGTGGAAGGATATGGAGCATTGACTAGCAGTTTCTGCTTTCCCAGTCCAAGAAGGAAAAACCTTTAGTGCCTTGACTTTGGAAAGCTGTAATACTTTGTAAAACTTTCTTTTTTCAGTTTTCATTCTAATACAGAAATTGGCCTGATTAATTTTGGAAGATAGAATTCCTTGGTGAAAATTAAGATCCCAAGCCAATGCTGAAGGAATCCAGGTAATTGGACCCTAGTTAGTTCCTAAGTAATTTAAGATTTTGAGACATTGAATATTAAAGTGGGTGAACTGAACTCAGCTTTCTCCCTATAGCTTAGACCAAAATTTATTACTACCATGGTCTTCCTTTCTTTGAACTTAAAATCTGTCTTCATAGTGTGTAACACCCATTTCCCTTAAATGTGGATTTCCCCAGCATTGAGAGAGAGACATAGGATTGGGTTTCGTAGGAAAATAGCTTCAATGGAATTCTTGTCTCAAAGACCCTGACAAAGACCGAGCCTGAAAGTCCATCCCCCTCTTTATGAAGGTTAGAATGGGGGTCAGAGCAGGGATGGGACTTGTCCATGGTCACGTGGGGTGAGTCGGAGCTGCCACTCGAACTGTTTCCCTGACTCCCAATTCAAGGCTTTTCCATTATTGTTGCATTCTCTGTCCCTGAAAACCATTTTAATTAAGCACTTTCCAAAATAGCTTTTTATTGTCTGGGCCAGATCTGCTCGGAGCTGTGACATTCAGGTTTAGAGTGATGTGAAACTGACGTTTTGGGATTTTTTTCCCCATCGAGCTTACTGGATAATTTTATTTTTCTTAAACCAAGTAGCATGTTAGTGACTTGACCCCAAGTGTTGAGGTACAACAGCTTCACAGATGCTGACCGTTTTTGATTCCCTCCTAATGACTCCACCAAGGCTTCCTTTACAGACCAGCCCCATTCCATGGATTTCCTTTTTTGGTTGGTACAAGAGATTTTTCTGCCTTCTCATTCCAGAACTGAGGGCTCTTCAGCCCTGAGGTCTGGAGGGATTCTTGGCAAGTTTCCATTTTGAAAAATTCTGGATCATACAGGTAGAAAATGGATTCCATGTTCCTTGGTGAGCTGTCTCAAACTTTTCTGTGATAGAATATTTTAAGATAAACTTTTTTTTTCTCCAAAGGGGTAGACATATACAGAGTTGAAATTGTGCTGTGCCCAGGCATTTCTAAAGAATAACTGTCTCCTTGATCACCTTAGGTATTTTTTACTGAAATGTGTTTCTAGGAGCTGGCACTGTCAATCAAATTGCTATAAAGTAAGGCCTTTCCCGCCCCCCCCCCATGAACAATATTATAATTAGGGATTGTATTCAATGCTCAGTTCTTGGCCTCAAATCATAGATATGACTGATCTCATTTTGAAAACAAAGCTGTAACAACCATAAACATAATAATCTCAGTAAAATGCTATTCTAAGGCCTATGAAGCTGGCAGATGTGCCTGTACGCTGATCTACCAAGGGCCCCAGAAGAGACTAATAGGAAGATACGACGTACAGTGCCCTGGTGGCCTTGGTCTGTCCTATTCAAACCAATATGTTGGTTAAAATAAGACCATTATTCACTAACTTTGCTTTTTGATAGCTGATGAAATCAAATTTTGATTGAGCGGTAAAAAGTACCTTTTAATTCTCAAAAATAAAAATAAACTCTCAACTAAGGTTTAGAGATGCTGTTGGGTAGTGACATATAGTAATGATATTAAGATTCACGTCCTTTCCTTTTTGCTGATTCAGTGTGCAATGAAAGGTCACCAAATTAGTCTCAGAATTTTAAAAAAGCTTTGTGGGGCAATTTTGTTGGCCCATATTGATTATAAAAATTGTCCCAGAGGTTTGAACTGAAGCGCATTTCCCATGTGACCCTAGGCATTCAGCATCCATCCCAGTGACCGGGGGGCAGCTGGTCTTAACTCAAAGGGAACCTATGGATAGATTTCAAGGGTCTGAACCGGGATGGGAAAAATAATGAATCTTACCTGAAACCGAAATTTAGCATTTCCTTCAGCTACTTAAAAATGTTGTTCAGAGAAAGGGTCCACAGGCTTCAAGAGTCTGCCAGAAAGGTCTAGAGGCAGCTTAAAGAAAACCAACTCCCCAAGGTGCCATTACAGTCCCCACATATTGGAAGACCTTCCTGAGGACGTTAACAATGAGGGCTTGGTGGCCGCTTGCCTCTTCAATGTGTATCTTCTGTTATTTTGATCCCCTGGACCCCATTCCACAAATGAATGGCTCGCTGGGGTGGGGTGCATGGGCTGATTGTACCACTGGAAGCTCAGGATTTAATTTCTTTCAAAACGAAACACCAGCAGAGATGTGGTGAGGACTGTTCTTAGAGGGGCCAACGATATTCCTCACTGGTGGATGTCACTGGGTCGGGCCTTCAGGCAGAAACTACCCAATGGGTGGAGGAGGGTTGTAAGAAGCTCCTGTCTAGGTGTTAATTTGTTATCATGGAATGATCAGGGCAGTCACGTCTCAAGTCTGATTGCTGTCACTCTGGGTTGGGAGAATGTGGTTTGTTGGCATGTAATTTCATGGGTTTGTGTCATTCAGGACAAAATCAAAGCTTCCCTTGAACACACAGCAGTCACAGAAAGAATGGGGAGTCTTTTAGTTAACAAATGTTTATTGAAGGCCTGCTCAAATGTTTAAAGATTTAGCTCCTTTTTAATGAGATATTTGGAGTCATACACTCTGGTAGCTCAATCAATCCCCAAGCATTTATGAAGATCTTTCTCTTGTCTTTTCATTTCAATGTTGGGTTTGGTCTGAGTACGGTGGCAGTACCCCCATGTGAGCCCCAAACCTCCCTTTTCTAGGCTGGTGTACTCACGCTAACCTGTGCTCACACTGGCAGGTCTGGGAGGTTTTTATCCAGAGTTCAGCTGACCTCAGCCACTACAACCGTGCAACTCCAGCTGGCTACTCACAGTCCTAGGATGAACTGATAGGTGGGGAACGCTCTTCTGCTTCTCACCTCTGAACCTCCCTTCTGAGCCCCAAATGGAGTGCTTCCCACGTCAGTCAACATGGTACCGCTAACACTGGTCCTCACCCCTTTCCTGCTGGACAGCATAGCAGCGACAGTCCCTTCTAGCTCACAGCCACCTGGAGTAGGAGGCTGAGGAAGTGCTTACCCAGTTTCAGGGCTGTATCAGATGCGTACTTGTTCAGTGACAAGCCGTCGCCTTCAACAGGAGAACTGCAGAGCATCCAGAACTGTGATTATCAGGGGATTTGGCTTTGTCTCATCTGTGCCAAGCCGCGTCCCTTCTCACAGCAAACCAGATGCAAAACGTGTCCTTCCCCTTGTGATTCCCAAACTGGGGAGGGCAGGAGTGGGCAGCCGGGTACTGGTGACTTTTCTCCTCTCTTAGGCTATCCATGTGAGCTCTAGGGAAGGATCAGCTCTCCTCCAGGGGTAGCCGCTGAGGAGCCCCTCCAGCTGGCCAGCCACTCTCTGCTCTCGGGCCAGTCAGCAGAGCAAGCCCTGTTTTCTGGTCATTGTGTTCTTCTTCTCCCCATCCTCCTCCTCCCTCCTCCTTCTCATTGTCTTCCTTTCCTCTTCCTCTTCCTCCTCTTTCCCTTCCTCCTCCTCCCTCCTTCTCCTTTTCCTCATCTTCTTCTCTTCCTCCTCTTCCCCTCTCTTCTCTTCCTCGTTTTCATTCTTCCCATCTTCTTCTTCTTCCTTTTCTTCCTTTTCCTCCTTTCTCTTCTCTTCTTCCTTCTCTCCTTCCCCTATCTTCTCTTCCTTCTCTTTTTCCTCCTCTCCTTCTCTTCTTCCTCCTCCCTCTCCCCTCTTCTCTCTTTTTCTTCTCTTTCTCTCTTTCCTTTCTCTTCCTCTTCCTCCTCTTCTTCTCTTTTTCTGCCTCTAATTAGAGTCTCCCACAGGTTGGTGATTTGTCCTAACCTAACCTTAAATTCACCTTTAGGTTACCTAACAGCAGAGCTTATTTAATCTTCCCAGAATCTCCACACAGTCATTTCACTTCATGTTTCTCATTTATAAACTTTAGAACTCTAAAAACAATGAGACGGCCTGAGCTGATGGGCCTGTGGCCTCCTGGATCCCCAGTTGTGCCCCCAGTAGAGCTCTGCCTTCATGCAAGTCCTGGGAAGATGTTCCTCTAGGGCAGAGATCTGCCCCGTCCTGGCACCGGTCCTGACACTAGCTGTGTCTTTCCTTGATAACTAATATGAGGTAACTGGTTGCTTTTTCACAAGTTGACTTAGTTGATCAATTTTCCTTAAACCAATGGAGTTTTTCAGTTCCTTGTAATAAGCAGAAGAAGCCAAACCTTATAAAAGGAAGCAGGCATGACTATCTGGAGACCAAGGACCTGGGTTCAAATCTTGTCTTTCCTATTTACTACTTGTGAGATTTTGGGTGAGTTGCTTCTCTGAGCCTTGGTTTCTTCATCTGTAAAATGGGGAAAGTGAACTAGATAAAGACAGGGAAAGCATTTGTTGGATGCTTGCCATGTGCCAGGGACTGTGTTGGGGGGTAAAGGAGTAAGTATGCCTAGCCTGGATACTGCTAGAAAAGGAAGTTTCCATTGGGAACTGTGAATTAGTGAAGGAGGGGGCTTAGAGGAGAAGGTCCTCCCAGGAAGTAGAGGGCAAAATGATCTAGGTCCCTGCTGTCAAAATCATAGCATCCTAATTCATTGAGCATTGAATGGCCTGAATGTACCTTTCTGTCTTGTGTGTGTGTGTGTGTGCACGTGTATGTGTGTGTGTGTGTGTGTGTGTGTGTCTGTGAGTGTGTGTGAAGGAGACAAAGCAATGCTTAGAGGATAATAAAAGACCTAATTACTGCATGGTTGTGATGCATAGAAAACTGGGATGGGGCAAGTTAAGAAGGAGACAGTGTTATCACAGGATGGGTTCATTGAGGCAGGTTTTCTGGCTGAGATGGCTGTTTGGCGCCACACGAAGGCTGGCTAGGTTTGGGACAGGATGACAGTGAGGGGAGGCCATCCAGGTAGGTAATGTGTGCAGGAAGCTGAGGAGAAGGGTCTGATGTGGAAATGGGGCTTTGGTGAGGGAGAGATGGCTGGAGAAGCAACATGGGACCACATTCTGGGAAGCCTTGAATTCCAGGTTGCAAAGCTTGGACTTCATCCGATAGGCAAGGACCAGCCGTGGTAGGGTCTGAAAAATTGAACTTGTCTAGGAAAAAATCTACTGGATAAGTTATTGGAATTGGAAAAGGCTTTACCCTTGTGGTTGGTGATGATTAGTGGTGGAAAAAATTCTTGTGTTCCTTTCTAAAGAAGAATCTATTTTCCCATAATGTATCATTAACATTGAGTACCTTTAATGAAATCAACCTGCAGAAATTCTAGAAGTTTTAAAATTGGTCTTTTTGAGTACTCAATTTTTTTTTAAAAAGCCCTCAAAAGTCATGCTGTGAACTTGACCCAGCATCAGCCCTAAACATATAGAAAGACTTGGTCTCTGCTACATTAATATGTCTCCATTCCACTTCTGCCCCACTGTTTCCATCATTATAAGGTGAACTAGCTTGGAAAAAGGCACTTTTTCATCCAGGAAAATGAGAGGTAGAATGGGTGGAACCCCCTTTTCCCACCCCAGTAAGTGCTTTTAAGATGATGTGATTTTCTGATGGGTTGATGAGATGTGGAATTGGCATACTCGGTTTGCCTGGTGGTTTTTTCCCCCCATGAATCCGTCAAACAGAGAGAAAGGCATTAATTAATATTGTGAATGTGGGTGGGAAGAGGATTTGAATTTCAAATGCTTGGAAGAGAACACCTATGAACTCTTTTCCATAGGAAAGGTCTCTATAGAACTCTCAGTTAATTTCTTTGAAGGCTGGGTTCTCTACGTGGAGCTGGTTTTTCTCACCGTAGGGAACAAATGCATATATGATAATTTCCTTTCTTTAGGTTTGTTTATCCAACTTGAGGAAAATTAAAATCTCATTCTATCTCTCCTGCCTTACAAAGGGTCAGAGAGTGTTAGTGGCCTACAGATAGGTACCTGAAAATGAAACCAAATCAAATCTTAGCGTTTCAGCCTTATAGATTTATTACTCTGTCTCTTGGAGACACTTAGGCTAAAGTAGGATGTCTGATGATGAGTTTAAAAGCCTTTCACTGGGGGTGTTTTGCGTCCCTGTGCTCTCTAATATAGCTTGCAATTTAAATGGCTGATGTCTTTTCACTTGTTTGCGTAAATTGCGAAGCCTAGCGTGTGCTTGAATGCATATTCATTTAAGAGAATTTAATTGGAGATACAAGGCTAATGCACATCTATATTTGTTCTATCTGGAAAAAACCAGGCAAATGTGTGATTCTGCCTCAGCCTTTTAGAATGATAAGGTGAAGTCAATGAAACCAAGGGCACTAATTATGTCCCAGGTAGTGGTGTTGTTGCCCAGAGAAAAATCTCTCTATAGGCAGCTGCCTCTTACATGTGAGCTGCTGGGTAAAGGAGTGGAGGGCGGGTCTTGGGTATACACAGAGCAGGCGGGCGGGCGTGCTGGGGCACCTGGCACAAGTCCAAGCTCTGTGTGTCCCTTGATGGAGCTGGAGGAAAGATTCTTAACTCCTTCAAGGCCATGGCCCTATAGCCTTAGTCTTGTGAAGCCCAAGCGAACTCTCTTCCTAATTGTGGTGGTTACTTACATTCAAAATGGAAGGAAATGCTAAATTTCTGTTAGAGCTTCATGAAAGTCAAGCTGGCGTTTTTGTTTTTTTATCCCAGTTCAAGTTCACAGACCCCTGCACTCTCTATCCATAGACCCTTTTAGTCTTGGGCTAAAGGGTGATATGGCTCATTCCAAGACTAAGATCTCCTCTGAGCCTCCCAACCCCACTTTCAGGCAGCTAATAAGTATATTCTTATCCCTGGTGTTAGGGGGTAGTGTGGGTGGACCTGACTGGATAATTCCTGATAGAGCCACATCCTCTTCAGATAACAACTTGGAGTCTTAGAGAGTGGTTAGAGTGGTTCAGGGACTGACCCAGAGTCACACAGCCAGGATGGTCAACTTTCCTGACTCCAGGACTGGCCTCCTTTCCATTGTGACATACTGCCTCCCATTTCACAGATAAGGAAAGTAGCACTCAGAAAAATGTGGAAACACAGCTAATAAGTGTCAGAGACACTGTTTGAGCTCAGGTCTTCCCAGTCCAGCTTTCTGGCTGCTAAGACACACGGTCAATTTGTGATCCAGGCCTTTGGGATCTGGATGGGTCAGAGGCACTACCTGGCCTTTGGTAAATGGATGTTACTGGACATTTGGTGGAGAGAGGCCCTCACTGAGCAAGCACTCTCTAGGGGCTGCTGTAGTTCCCTGGGTAGTGCCTGAGACCCCTTTGAAAGAGACCTCTTTTTATGCTCTGAGAGAAGTTTTAGAGGTTGTGGAAGTGGCCGTGTCTTTTCTCATCGAGGGGTAAGCCCATTCTTAAACTTAAAGCAAATCATACAGCCTCCTGGCAGAGCCTCTAGAGAGTAACAGGTGAGATGCAGAGGCATGTGTTCATTTTACTTTAAAAGGGCTTTAGATTTGGTCCAGGAAACTTCTCAGCTTGGCACCCTGAAAGATCCTTTTTCCTTTGTTTCAAGGGTCTGAGGGGCACTTCCCCCCCGCCCCCCAGCCTTGTGCCTTTGGAAATGGATAGAGTTCAACAGCTGAACAAATTTGGTCTGTGTTTGTGTCCTTCTCCAAGACATTTCCCCAGCTATGTTTCTGACCTGGTAGATGGTTGATGTTGACCCCTGTCTTTAGAAGCAGGTTGTTCATTTTAATGAAATAACTTCCCACTACCCATGGAGGGATGTTTGCTATTTTGCCGTTGCTGGGGAGGGACAATCTGTGTTTGAGCTGTCTTTGTGGGGCTGCCCATTAGCGGAAGCCTGTTAGCTGAACTGGAGCAACAGGGATTTGAAAGAAAGAACGAAAGAAAGAAAGAAAGAAAGAAAGAAAGAAAGAAAGAAAGAAAGAAAGAAAGAAAGAAGGAAAGAAACAAAGAAACAAAGAACGAAAGAAACAAAGAAACAAAGAACGAAAGAATGAAACAAAGAATGAAAGAAAGAAAGAAACAAAGAAAGAAAGAACGAAAGAAAGAAACAAAGAACGAAAGAAAGAAGCAAAGAAAGAAAGAAAGAAACAAAGAAAGAAAGAAAGAAAAAGAAAGGAAGTAAGGAAGAAAGAAACAAAGAAAGAACAATGTAGGCCAAGGAGCAAGTCGGCTGGCGTTGTCTGCTTTGGCCTCGGTCTTCCCCACTGATAACGAAATCTGACATTGATAGAACGCTGTCAAATTTGCTTTATACAGAGTAAGTCACTTGAGCCTCACAGCTATCTTGTTGTGTTATTATAGGGATTATTGTCTTCATTTTAAAGAGGAAGAAGCTAAGGCTTGGAGAGTTAGTCAGCTTGCCTGAGGTTGTACAATAAGTGTCAAAGGCAGGACTGGAACCCAAGGTTTCCCCGACTCCAAGACCAGGGCTCTTGCCACTACGCCACACTGTCCATGTTGACATATGGCTCTTTGTTCAAAAGTCGTGGCTCATTCCTAAGAAATGTGCACTAATTTTGTGCGGCAGTCTTTAAGGAGGCAAAGCAATGCCCCAAACCAGAGTTTGCATTTGATCTCGGCAGCAGGAAATCAGGAATTTGGGGACCAGAAAAGATCATTGGATTTACTAGGGCAGTGCATGAGTAATCTTTGAGAGGATAGTTTTATTAGAGTCAGGGGGAGTGCAGGAAGTTTGTAAGCGGCTATTTCAGTGCAGTGAAATCTGTGGCACCCATAGTTGTGTAAGGCTTTGTGAGGGGGAAGGACAGGGCTGCCTTCAGGGAGCTTACTTTCTAGTAGGGGCAGTATAAGGTCATGGAAGTAAGTAAGGTCTTAGTTAGGGAAGCAGCTTTGGAAAAGCAGTCTACCTGGGGTCAGGAGACCAGGAACTGAGAGTCCAGGTCCGGCTCTCTCTGTGGCCTGGGGGAATCTTCTTACCCTCTTTAAGCCTATGAAATATGGGGAGAGGAACGTATTAGCTATCTCTTAGGGTGGTTGTTCCCAGGAGGAGTGTGAGCCACTGCTATTGTTAGGTCAGGTGAGACACACAGACACAGACACAGACACAGACTCAGACACAGTCACACAGAAACAGACACCAGACACCAGACACACCCACCCACCCACCCACACACCCACCCACACACACACCTTTAGTACAAGGGAGAATGTCTTAAATATCCTGCATAGGAGAACAAAGCACTTACAAGGGCTCAATGGGAAAGGTATGTGGCAAGATCAGGGAAGACTTCCTGGAGGAGGGAGCATTTGGGATGAGTCTTGGTTGATGGGTAGTATTTTTTTTTAATGCAGATTAAAAAAAATGAATTTATTTACTTTTAGTTTTCAATAATCACTTCCATAAGATTTTGAATTCTAACTTTTCTCCTTCGCTTCTCCCTAAGATGGCGTGCAATCTGATAGAGGCTCTACATATACATTCCTATTAAATATATTTTCATATTAGTCATGTATAAAGAAGAATTGGAACTAATGGTAGGAACCATGAGAAAGAAGGGGAAAAAAAGAGCAAATAGTCTGCTTCCATCTGCATTCAGATTCTAAAGTTCTTTCTCTGCATGTGGATGGCATCAGGAGTCTCTTAGAGTTGTCCTAAATCCTTGCATTGCTCAGAAGAGCTAAGTCTATCAAAGTTGGTCATTGCTACAATCTTGCTATCACTGAATACAATGTTCTGGTTCTGCTCACTTTACCACCCATCAGTTCGTAAGTCATTCACAGTTGATCATTGCTATAATGTTGCTGTCATTGGATACAATGCTCTCCTGGTTCTGCTCTCTTCACTCAGCATCAGTTCATGTCAATCTTTCCAGAAAAAACACAGATTTTTAAAATTAGCATCTTTTGTTTTTATATAGCCCAGATTTTCCTCTTTATTCCTTCCTTTTATGTCTCCCAGAGAGTCATCCCTTATGACAAAGAATATTTTAAAAATGAAGGAAAAATTAATAGACCAATGAATGTTTTGAAAAACATTTGACGTTGGACTCAGTGTTCTAGACCTGTGACCCACCCATCTCTGCAAAGCAGTTGGGATAAGTGTCTCTCCTCTTAACTGCTTCTCTGGGGCTAACCTTATTCTTCAGGAATTTGCACTATTTATTTTAGGTTGTTTTGTGGTGGTTGTTCATTCTGTTAATGCCGGCGCAGTCTATGTACTTTCTCTACTCTGAATCATTTCATGTACGTCTTTCCAGGCTTCTCTGCATTCCTCATATTTGTCATTTTTTATAACCCAGTATTATTCCATGACATTCATGTATCCACATTGTTTGGTCATTCCCCCATCCATGGCCATCTACTTTATTTCTCATTCTTTATTACTTTTCAAAAGGGTTGCTGTAGATGTTTTTTGGCATGTGGGGGTTTACTTATAGGTAATGACTAGCTGTAGAATCTCTGGGCCAACGGGTATGCATATTTTAGTCACTTTGCACGATTCTAAATTGATTGTATTAAGTTGAAATTCCACCAATAATGCATCCCTAAATGCTTATCATTTCCCCACTCTCAATACTGGTTATTTAATGGATGGTATTTCAGCAATAATAAGCTGATATGAAGGGGAAGGCATTCCAGGTGAAAGGAACAGTGTGAGCAAATGCATGTAGGTGAGGAAACATAGGGAACATTTGGAGAAAGCAAGGACTCTAATTTGTTTAGAACATAGGGTATGAGATGGGGGAAAAAGTGAGAGAAAAGGCTGAAAAGAGATTGGAGCCATAGTATGAATGGGTAGAAAGTAGAGACCTTGGGTGTAGGTAGTTTGGGAAAGATTAGGATGGTCAAGGGTAGTAAGGATTAAGAAGGTGAGGACTGAGCATTTTCTTAAGAAAGAACTTCCTTAAGAAAGCAACTTGAAATATGATTGCAGTTACTGGTGGGAAGATTTTGAAATAAAGATGGAGGTATGAGATGGACCTCATTTGGGGCAACCCCAGGCTCCTCAATGAGGTAGAAGGAACCTACTTAGTGTGTATTGGGAGGAGAAGGTTAAGAAGAGGACCTTTAGAAGTCTAAGGGGAGATGGGAATAACCACTGTGTGGAATCTGTTTGAAAATCAAAGATAAGCAGTTGGATGTCCACTTCTGATGACCTGCCACAGACAGCTAGGCTGAGGGGGAGAGCAGGCAACTGTCATCTGCACCATTCCTGTCCCCACTTGATAAATATAGTTCAACTGAAGTCACATTCACTCCAGACTGCTGTGTCTCATTCGAGATGGCAAACTCCATGAAGGCAGTCCCTTTTCTCCAGCGCCTGGGGCCATCAACATTCACTAAACACTACATGTCTCTGTGTATGATTGGATAATGGGGATGGGGTGAATGTGAACCAGGCGCTTATGTCCTCTGGAAAGAGAAATACAGGCTCTGGGGGCAGGCGACAAGAAGATGTGAAGAGCATGGCATCAGTACCAAAGCAGTGAGGGAACTGAGTCCCAGAGAGAATAAGTTCCTTGGGCAAGGTCACAGGTCTGATCATTAGCAGAGCTAGGCTTCAAAAATAGATTCTGGGCTCCAAATGCATAGCTCTTTCCACAATACCATGCTGATTTAATGTGTGGCCCTCCCTGGGGGTATTTGCATTTTAATAGGGGATTCTTAAAAATCAAAAATCCTTCCAGGCTTAAAAGGATACTGCTATGACTAGCCATGAGGGAGAGAGATTTGGGGGACGAGGATTGTAGTCTTATTCTATTACATAGGATAACTACCTCCTGGTAGAGTGGACCAAGAGAAGCAGAGAGCCCTGTTGACCGGTAGTAACCCATGCTCCCTTTCCTCGGGTGGTCCAACCGTTGAACCTTCTCATTGCGCCATGCTACCATGCCAAGAAGGAGACGTTGTACAGCATTCATGCTGTCCCTGTGGATCTGGGATTGGATCCTGTCTAACGTATGAATTTTAAGTTCAATGAACTAGTGACTGGTGAACATTATTTGGAGGAAATGAGGCAACGGTTTGAACAGATGAGTTCTGCAGGATATACAAGGTGCTATGCCAAGAAATTCATCCCATACACCCGAGAGAAACCATGAACATTTTTCTGTAGCTGATGTGTTAGGGGTGATTAAATAAATCATGGCTTCTGTTGTTTTTTTTTTTTAATTCAAAGTCAAAAAAGAATTCCCATCTTGAAAAACAGTGTCCAGGCTAATTTTTCTGGTACAGTATACAAGATGTTGCTTAACTTGTTGACTCAATACCATAACTCTGCTTCTGAGCAGTCCAACATCTTGCAAAACAACATTTGACCTGTCCCAATTTGGAGAGATTTCTTTCTAAAAGGGCAAAACAAGACTCTTGGCAAAATCCTTTTATTTCAAATGTAAAGATTTTTTTTCTTGCAATAGGTTTTTATTATTAAAGTATTTTATTTTATTATTAAAGTATCTTTCAAATCGAACAGTAAAAGACAAAACAGGTCCTTAAATCAACCTTCGGTATCCTACTTTGGAAGAGTCTTCATTATGAACTCTTAGCAGTTATTACAAACAGTGTAGAAAATAACTTTCTTCCTGAGACCAGCAGTGTTCATTGTCATTAACTGAGCTGGCCGTGATGCCTCAAGGGGAGGCTGAGGCCACAGTCCATTAGGGATTCTTAATGAGCATGGGAATCAATAGAGAAGAAAGAGAACAAGCCCGGAAAGAAGGTGAGACAAAGAGTAGTGGAGCAGGTGGAGGCTGGGACCTCTCTGGCTGGGCTGGCTGAGGCGTTTATGGCAAGCTTGTCTGGGAGCCTGGGTCCCTTCCATCGTGGAGCTGAGCTGAGGACAGAGTCTCATGTCACTGACACAAAATCCTACTGAACCCAATAAGGGAAATACCTAGTGCTCTCTAGAGTCCAAAGAGTGGATTTTGCTCAAGATCAAGGAAGTCTTCATGAAGGAGGGGGCAGTTGAGCTGGATGAGGCTCTAAAAACAAGTTGGGTGTCAATCCCCCACAGCAATGGAGGTCATTCCCTGCACCTGAGATTATGGTCATTCCAAGCAGTTGAGATGTCCCCAGCAAAGGCAGAGAGGTCAAGAGTGAGGCAGGGGTGGACCCCTGCTTGGAGCTGAGGTTGGGGGATGGGGTGGGGAATCCGGGAGGGGCCAGTGCTGCTGTTCACTGTGGACCCTTTAGTTCACTAATTCATTCAACATTTATTAAGTAATAGCTGGGTACCACCCTATGAGGAGCTTCTTCTTTGTCCCCTATTTAGTTCACTGTCCTCAGGGTATCTTTTAGCTACTTATTTGGGCATTTTTCATCCTTAACAGAGTGTAAGCTCCTGGGGAGACTTCCATCTTGTTTTTGCTTTCCCAGTCCCATCGGTTACCTACTGATGTAAATGGGAAGTGAAGAAGCCCTGTGGGATATTGTAGAGCGCCTCAACGAACTCCCAGGAGGACATGATTCCTCCAGAACAGGCAGGCATGGAGGAGATGCCCGCTTGGTGCCATCACAGTCCTTGATGCGTGTTGGCCAACTCTTCATGACCCTGTATGGGGTTTTTTTTGGCAGAAATCCTGGAATGGCTTGCCGTTTCCTTCACCAATTAATTTTACAGATGAGGAAACTGAGGAAATCAGGGTTAAATGACTTGCCCAGGGTCACACAGCTAGTAAGTGTCTGAGGCTGGAGATGAGTCTTCCTGACTCCAGGCTCAAGCACACTATCCAGCTCTCCACCTCACTGTCATGGATGAGCTGTCTTGTTGGAGGGGGTACCAACCTTGGTGAGACTATACATTCAGATCCCCAGATGTTGATTCATACTAGATGTTTAAGGTATGTGAGAGTGCTTTTGCAAGGCACAGTGCTAGGCTCTGGGGATTCAGAGATAAAAATAAAGAACAACATCCATTCCTCTGGGGCTGGCCACATCCCATTGGGTGGGTAGGTAGAGGAAGATTATCTTGTATATAAAAAGAAGAGAGCAAAGGAGAAATGCAGTCTGAGCACTCCAGGAAAACTTGAAGAGCTAATAAATCCCTACTTTCCTGCACATTTTGGTGTGGGGGGTAGCTGATCTAGAAAATACTCTCCCTTTTCCCATCTTTCTAGACCCAGTCAGTGTGAGAGTGTGGGAGGTAGAACTTTCAGATCAGCTAGTCTGAGCCTTTCATTTAACAGATAAAGAAACAGAAAAGAAAAGGCATTTTCCCAAAGCCATGCAGTTTACTCCTGGAGCTAATCTGCACATAGTTGCTGAATGCCTCCTGTGTGCACACCAGACCAGGGCCAAAGGCAGAAGGAGAGCTCTCTAGGCAAGGCTCCAATGTTTCTGTGGGGGGCATGGCTGTCCATCAGACCAGGCTTGAGTATTCACTACCTTGATGACGTGACAGTAGTGTCTCTCAGCATTAAAAAGTGCTTTTCTAGAAAGCAGAATTGAGACCAGTGTCCCTTGTGGTCAGACCCTGAGTGCTTTGCCCTTTGTATCTGCCTCAGTGGCTCAGCCCTGGCCCGGCTTGGCATCAGGCACTGTTGGAGGAGAAATTTGTGTTCTCTGGTCTCCAAGAGCGTCCTGCTTGGACTGGAGGCTGAACCTTGTGAGCAGAGAACTCTAATGGAAGGTCCTCAGTGAAGAGCAGCAAGAGAAGCAGCGGGAGGTTATGAGGAAGTTCTGTGCCTCGGG
The DNA here is from genome assembly GCA_028646575.1 of Pseudocheirus occidentalis. Taxonomy (NCBI): domain Eukaryota; kingdom Metazoa; phylum Chordata; class Mammalia; order Diprotodontia; family Pseudocheiridae; genus Pseudocheirus; species Pseudocheirus occidentalis. Next base: position 10,698,026 of record CM053597.1, on the reverse strand, counting down.
TTCTCTGTACCCCGAAGACAAATTTATGCAGCTCCAGAGTGTGGTGGAGGTTTAGAGGCAGGGTAGCTCCGTCTTTGTTGTGGGGCAATGAGGATGGGGCAGGCAGACCCCTGCTGAGGTGAGAAAAGGGCATATCAGGTGGAGGAGATTGTGTGAGGAGAGGCCCGAGAGCCTGCAGCACCCGCAAAGGGGCCCCATGGCTCTGGCTGGCTGGACCGTGGGGCTGCGTGCAGAGTCTGTCCCCTCGGGTCCCTGATTGGATCCTGGCGAGGGCAGGAATTTCAAGTTCAATGAACTAGTGACTGGTGAACGTTATTTAGAGGAAATGAGGCAACAGTTTGAACAGATGAATTCTGCAGGATATACAAGGTGCTATGCCAAGAATTCATCCCCCAAACCCGAGAGAAACCGTGGACATTTTTTCTAACAGATGTCTGCCCTGGAAAATCACATATGTCTTATTGTAAAGTCCCAGGCACCCTTGTCTTGCCAGTTCTCCCCTCCAAGATTCTCCAGTAAAATCTGGGCCCTTGGGAGCCCCCTCCTCCGCCTTTCCCAGGAATGAGGTCCTCGGCATAGATGAGTTCTCAAGGTGGCTCAGAGTTCTTATCCTTGAACCCCAAAACATCTACATCTTAATATTATTATGCAGAGATGGTTGCCAAAGTGTGTTTGGGTTCTCTTGCCTTCTGAAGTGACTTTCTGCCTGTAACAGCTTTTCTTGAGTGGTGACTGAGGCTCGTAGAATCCCCCATTTAGCCTCTGAAGCCCCCTCTTCATTTTATGAGAGGAGCACCTGAGGCTTAGAGAAATGAGACCCATTGTCTAAGGTCACCCAGAGTAAGGCACAGAGCAAGACTTGAACCTGCCTCCTCCCTCGAACCCCTGACATAACTTAGTGATTATACTTTATGATGATACAGAAATCCCCCCCAGGGTGCCTGGCATGTGTTGGCTTCTCCCCTGCACCACCTTGATTCAAGCCAGCTGGGCTTTTGAGATTCTCTGCTTTTCCCCTCCCTTGCTGTCCAAGGGTAGGCGTGTGTCACCAGTGGCCTCAGGTTCCCTTCCTCTTAAATGTTGCTTCGGAGGACCATTCAACCCTACCTGTAATTTCGGCTTCCCCCTGGGCCCTGGGCCGGCCCTCTCCTGTCCCTGAACAGAGAACAGAAAAGGTCTTGGGCCAGCAGCCCTGCACCATCCTCAGCCCCTGTACCTGACCTGGCTACCCGGCCCTTGTCTTGTTAACTAGGGGCCAAATCCTGTCTTGTTCCCAGCTTCCATCAGCTCCTACCTTGTCTCTCCAGGTACTAGGCTTATCTAAAATCCTAGCTTTTCTAGAACTTGGCCTCTCCCCGCCCCTCCCTCAGCTCGGTGGCCAAGATGTTAGAATCTGGAGTCAGGACAACATGAGTTCAAATCCAGCCTCAGACACTTCCTAGCTGTATGACCCTGAACAAGTCACTTAACCTCTCTCTGTCTCAATTTTCTCAGTTGCAAAGTGGAAATAATATCAGCACCTATGTCCCAGGGTTGTTGTGAGGCTCAGATGAAATAATATGTGTAAAATGCTTAACACACCTGTGTGTCCGGCGCATCGGTGTACATGCCAGCTGAGAAAGGAGGCTTACCCCAGCACCTGGGTCTTCAGACCTAGGGCCGTCAGCCACCCAGTCAATTAACAAACATTAATTGTGTTAGGCACTGGTTATGTGAACAGAATCAAAGGAGTCAAAGCTCTTTGAAGGCAGGAATTGCCTTTTAATTTTTTATATAACCGATGAATGTTTATTGACTGAGCCCCAGCATTGCTCCTTGCATGTAGCAGGACCTTAACATGTGTTTACTGCATTGAATTATGGCCTAGACCCTTGTACCGCTTCTAATGTGCCATTTTCCGTGTGCTCCTGCCTATGAGACCGAGCACCAAGCCCATGAAGACTGGGTGTCACCAATGAGGCATCAGCAGACCTTGAGGGAGGGCTTCTGCTTTCTCTGTTGAGGCCATCGAGTAATTTGGTTTCCCTCGTTTTGGCTGCTCAGAGGATTCCTTTTTTGCTCTGAGGAGCGCAGATTCAGAGCATGAGGCGCAGATTCAGAGCATGAGGCGTTAGCTATCACTCACTATTTTCCTTGACTCACTGTTTAAGTTGCTGTGAATTCATTATCTTGGTTGTGGTCATTTAAAAGGGTGTGAAAATGCTTTCTTCAGCTCTTTAATGTTGCCTCCAAATTTATTTTGTTGTTGAGTGATTTTCAGTCATGCCTGACTCTTAGTGACCCCATTTGGGGTTTTGTTGGAAATGGTACTAGGGTGATTTGCCATCTCCTTTACAGACTGGAAAACCAAGGCCAACTGGGCTAAGTGACTTGGATCACACAGCTAGTAGGTATCTGAGGGCAGACTCGAACTCAGATCCTCCTGACTCCCTCCAGGCATAGCGTTCTATCCACGGAGCCGTCAAACTTAAAGTCAGAGAATAGAAAGGCTGGTTAGAGAACTTGGGTAAAATCTGTCACTATTTAACAACTCACCAGCCTCCTCAGGCAGACCAGGTTCTGTATTTCTGCTATTGGGAGAAAGACAGACCTGTTGTAGGGAAAACACACATAGCCCTGGGGTCTGATGGTGTATCCTGGGGGCAGCCTGCTGGAGTTTACAACGCTGGCCAAGGCCATCTGGGGCATAAGAACCTCATGCAGTAAGGGTTCCTTAGTGTCCACGTTCCTCTTTTAACCCCGGGGAGGAAAGTGGAATAATATGTTTAGAGATGTTCTCCTGGAGGGTGGAACAAACAGGGTTTTCCGAAAGCTCAGCCCTTAGTTAGCCAGGAGATGAAATTAACCAGAACCCCTCATTCTCAGACACTGCTGTTCATGGAGCATGAGGGCTTTTGTTTGTTTTTTCAAAAACTACATTTGATTCCCCCAGTCTTCTCTTGGCTCTTCTATAAAAAAAGCAGTCCAGGTTCTCTGGAGCCCAAGTTTCAAACCCTGGCTCCTCAGGGACAGCCCAAAAGGAGAGCCCCACCCTGCCTCCATCACTCACATCTTCCTGGGGACCTGGACTTGTCTTCCATATAGTCTATGGAAGGGTATTCGCTAATTGGTGACATTTGAGCGATTGGCAAGAGACAGGAGACGAAGAGAGGCTCTGGCATCTGAAAGGGAGGCCAGAGGGAGGGAGGCAGGAGGCAGATGTGGGTAGAAGGGCACTGAAAAGGTCTTCATGAGCTGCAGGAAATTTTGAGGGGGGGGGCTTTAGCTTGGGCTCTGTGTGTGTCTGCAGCACTTCAACGTTTGCAGATTACTTCATGTGTCTTAACTCAGTTGATCCTTACAACCCCATGAGGTAGATAGATGTTATTTTTTTATTTTTTTATTTTTGGAGGGCAGTTGGGGTTAAGTGACTTGCCCAAGGTCACACGGCTAGTTTTTTGTGTTAAGTGTCTGAGGTCAGATTTGAGCTCAGGTACTCCTGACTCCAGGGCCGGTGCTCTACTCACTGCGCCACCTAGCCGCCCCGATTGATACTATTATGATCCCCATTTTATAGGTGAGGAACTGAGTCTGAGAAAGGTTAAAGGACTTGAACTCAGGTCTTTCTGACTCCAAATCCAGCACTCATCCACTGAGCCTTCTTGTTGATTGTAGAGGAAACCATCATGGTGGGACAATGGAAAGAACAATGGACTTCTATCTGTATCTTGGCTTGCCGCTGGCTACGCGGGTGACCGTGGATCAGACAATTTAATTCTCTGGGCATCAGTTTTCTCACCTGTAAAATGAAAGGGTGGAACTAAGTGATCTCCCAACTAAATGATCTCCAAATCCATTGATTCATTGGAAAAAAAAAATCTTGTGTCGGGATAGGGAATCATGAAGCCTGGGTTCTAACCCTGCACCTACTGTTGGGCAGACAAGTGAATTTCCCTGGGACTCAGTTTTCCTTATCTGTAAAATGAAAGGCATAGATTCATCCTCCTGAAGATTGTCTGTTGTGGGACGGCCATTTTCACTTTTATTTATCTGTTTGCTTTAGACTTGGGGCAGAGGAATTGTTTGGATTCGAGAGACAGCCCAGCCGAGTGCTGGAGCCGTGATCCAGACTGACCAATAGGGAGCCATCAGGAACCACTGGATCATGAGTTCTGGCTCTTTGTTGACAAAGCTTGTGTGATAGCAGAGTTGACAAAATTAGAGAAAGCCCCAAATGTATAATTTTTCTCGTCCTTTATGGAGCGCAATTTACTTTCCCAATTGATTCTTGGACTTTTGTTTTAACCTAAATGACAAGAAAGGAATTTAGATTGAGCTCATAATGATAAACTAGGGTTTGTTGGGTGGTTTTTTTTTCCAGTGTTAGAGAAACTCATTGAATGCCATATGGAATATATTCTCATGCTTTACTTTTTCCATGTTAATTCTAATTGCATGGAATCTGGTTTATCCTGATCCTCGGCTACCAGGAGAGTAGCAATCCTTCCCCCTATGATTTGATGGAAACTGTGAACATTGCCTTTCTGTCTCCTCATCTTCCTGACTGGCTTCTCCCATCTGGCACTTTCCCCATCCTTCAGATACCTAACCCTGAGGCTCCGCTTTCCATGCAATAACCCATGCTCAAAAATGATCTTTCCATCTTGTTTCCCATCAACAAAACTCCATTCGCTCATTGCCCTGACCCCAGCTACCTGTCTGGAGCCAAGCACTTTAATAAATTAATTCATACAAAGGTGTGACTGACTGATGACAGGCTTAATGTCTTATCTGGTTATGATATTAAGCTTTAGTCAGACACTCAGCGATATGGAATGGAAAAGGCATTGGCTTTGGAGTCAGAGACCCAGGCTTGAATTTGGGTGGTGGGTGGTTTGCTCTCTGCATGACTTTGGGCAAGTTATTTACTTCCTCAGGCCTCAGTTCCCTTATAGGAAAAAGGAAGGGGTTGGATTGGACCTCCCAGTTTCCTCTTGATTCTGAATCTATGATTGTACGGTCCTTTGGGGAAGAGAGAACTTGTACCCAAACAGCAAGATAGTCCTGAATGTGGAACAAGAAATCTTGGTTTGGGGTCCTGATTCTGCTCTGCTCTACCTTTATAACTTTGCATCTTTGTACCCAAACCCAAATCCCAGGTCACTACACACCACCTGATTTGTGGCCCACCATTAAGCCCCTTTATATTTTCACCTTCGTCTCTATCCTACACTCCAAAATCCCCAAATAGCTTGAAACAGCTTAAGGTATAGTCCTGGGGATTGCCCAAGGCATAGTCCCCTAACCCCCTCCTTTCTGAATCAGCATTCTATATATTCTCCCCAATCAGCCTACTATACAAGGATCAGCCCTGGGGTTATGGTGCAAGGCTGTCTTATGTAGAGACCACCCTGTTCTGTTTCACTGACCAAGCAGGGTCCCCACACCCTTTACCCAGAACATGACCCTGGCCTCTGGGGAATTGACTATTTTTCACTCCCCCTTACCCGATGACCCTCCACTCTGTACCCTCCACCCTCTTCTGGGAAGCTGACCGTGACCTTCCACCCTGCGACCTCCACCCTGTTCACCCCCTTATTCTCTGGAAGGTCGCACCCTTGTACCCTTGTGCAGCATTCCCAAATTAGCCTTGAGCTGTAGATCTAGCCAATGGCTATCCTTAGCTTCTGTACGTCATGGCTTCTGCTAGCTCCCCTCCCTGATTGTGGTTTTTGTGTTTTTAGCCTTTTTAAACACTGTACCTTCAGTCAACCCTACCTAAGTTGGGCGCATACCCTGGGTAGCTGTGTGCTTGATCAATAAATCCATACCTAAATTTACCTTGAACCCAGGTCTCGGCTCACTCTTATTCTCTGCACAACAGCATAAGTCACATGCCTTCTCTGGAATTCATTCTTCTCCTCTCTAAAATGGGGGAACTGGACGAAGTGATTGATATCCAAGGCTGTTTCCAGTCCTGAGTTCCATGATTTGCTCATTAACCGAGTGGTTTGGATTAGATGACCTTTCTCACTATCTCTCTATGATACTAATTATCTATCTAATTATAGATGCTAATTATCTTGGCTATTAGTCTGTAAGTCCTTTGACCAAAGAGCTTATTTCACAGTTCAGAAGAGGAAAGATTTTAGTTCAAAGAAATGAAATCTCTAAAGTTGGAACTTTAGACTATGGGGTCCCCATGTTTTGGGGGTTGGAGTGTTTTCCTGTGTGTCCCTCACATCCCACCACATAGGAGACTTCACTTATAAGCCAGCTCTAGATGTCATCAGCATCCATAGATAGTGGTTGATAAGATCAACTCCAGTGTTGCCAAGGAAGGCAAGGCCTGAAGGCCTGCTCAATGGCCCCACCAGACCCTTCCCAAACCGGTCAAATGTCCTGCGCTTCAGGCTGCAGCAGGGAGAGCCCTCGGTGTAGCAGATAGCTCCGCTGATGATCTTTTCATTTTAGTCCAAGAGGCCAATCAGCCATAGGCTTTGAGAACTGTCTATGCCTGCCAAATAAAGCTGCCTTTACATGGGTACAGCTATGCTCTGGGATATTTGGATGCTTTCTCCTCATTCTCTTTCTTTCCCAGACACTTAGCAGGGTTGTTTTGAACTCAGGGAGTCTCAACATGGCCATGCCTCTAATCAGGAATCACTACCCTTGATGGCCCTGAGGCTAGTTGGTTTTTTTTTAGTTTTTTTGTTTTCTTGTTTACATCATTCATTTTCATGAGATTTTTGAATTACAAATTTTCTCCCCGTCTTTCCCCTACCCCAACCCAAAAACAGCAATCCCACTGTAAAGCCCATCCTCTGATCTGCTCTCTAACTTTCTGGTAGGGCAGGGAAGGTCTCCCTACCCCAGCCCCTGTATATCTTAATTCCTAGTTGCAGGTATTGCAGAGCTTTAAATTCTAGATTCTTTCAATTCCTCCCTTGTCACCCAACCCCACTGGAAGGACAAACAATTCAATACGGGCTGTGCATGTGTAACTACACAGGACATCTTCATAGTGGGCATATTGTAACAGTGATCATATGTCCCTCCTTCCTATCCCTCCCTCCCTTGTTCTGTTCTTTACCTTGTCCCTGTCCCTTTCCTGAAGTATGTGCTTCCAGCATCCCTCCCCCAGACCCTGCCCTCCCCTCTGTCATCCCCCCTCTCATCCCCATGCCCCCTACTCTCCTGTGTGGCATGATGCCCAGTTTAGTGTTTATGCCATTTCTTCCCTAAGCCAAATTCAATGATAATAATTGAAAGTAAAGTTGTAACAGTTATCCTTTGCCTCTTCTATATGGGATAATTAACCCCATTTAGTCTCTCCATGTCTCCTCTCATTCTAGTCCTCTCCCACCTCAGAATTTCACCTTTTAAAGTATCATC
>CM053597.1:10630681-10690152 GCA_028646575.1 Pseudocheirus occidentalis | reverse complement strand
ATATAAAAATCTCCTGGTTATGTTATTATTATTTATTATATCTACAATCTATTTATATATCACATAAAACCTCCTGTTTATGTTATTATTATATATTATATATACAATCTATTTATATATTATATAAAATCTCCTTTTTATATGTTATTGTACGCCCTTGGCCGAAGGAGTTTCTCTAGGACTTCTGTCTCCCTTGGTCAGGCTGTCCAGTTCTGAGACTCTCAGAGTCACACTGGGTGATCTGGCCGCGTCAGCGCCCAAGCTCTGTGTTCTTTGTTTCAGTCGGCAGACCTCTGTTCTCCGTTCTCTGTTCTCTGTTCTCCATTCTCCGTTGTGCAGCTGACTTCATATTCCCCCAAGAGAAGTGAGTTCATGATAATGATGGTGAGGATGTCATGGAAATTCCAGGAACCACAAGTGTTTCACATAGAAGATTTATTAGAAACTAACATGACATAATTGATAAATCTGGAAGAATTCTCCCCGGGAGCCAGGTTTTTGTTTTCCAGAGGTCTAGTATTCAGCCTTGTTTCTTTTCTCTTCTACCTCTGAATGACTCGATTGCTTTTTCCCAAATGAATTTTGTTTGGCAGCTAAAGATTTCCATTATTGCCTTCAATCACGTCCATCAGGGGAAGATATTTTTGTAATTCTGTGAGATTCCACCCTCTTAAGGCCCCATCTTGTTCTTGCACATGACTCATTGAATAATGGCCTTGGTGGAAGTGGAATTCACATTTAGGTGGAAATCCAAGATTTGAGAAGCTGACCTTGCAATTGGAGGTGAGCCAGCATTTAGAAATTCTGGGGAAAGTGAGGTTATGAGAGTGGGGTGGAACTTGGAAGTGAGAAGACAGATGCCCCTTGGTGGTGTCTGGGAATGGCTGGAGGTGTTTGGTGGTCTCACCTTCAGAACTGTTTAAACGGCTCTCTGGACTTCATCACTGCTTGGAAAATTGAAGGAGAGACAAGAGTCCCCAAGAGGTGCAATCTCTCCAATAGCAGGTCTAGCCCATCAGACCTATTTCTCAATGTCATGGAATTTCCCTTTAGCTGGATCAATGATGACCCTGTATCTACTTGGGTCAAAAACCTTGGGAATCCTTGCTTTGCTGTTGTTTTGAATGGGAATCCCAGAGCCTCTCTGACCCTCAGTTTCCTCTTTTGGAAAGGAGATGTCAACTGTGCCCCCTCATAGCAATTGCTCAAACTTAGTGAGTAAGATGCTTTGATACAAAGCATTTTATCCAAATTATCTTATTCGGTTTGAGGATAGTGGATAGAGAACTGGTCTCAAAGTCAGGAATACCTGGGTTCAGATCCCCCCGTTGAGCATATTGGCTGTGTGACTGAATAATTCACTTGTTTCAGTTCCTTTCTTACTCTTTAAGGCCATGTTTGCAAATCTGTATTTTAGATGGAATTTCTTCCTCAAGGACTGCCCTAAGCTGATAAAACATAGGTGCCCACAACTCTCTCTCTCTCTCTCTCTCTCTCTCTCTCTCTCTCTCTCTCTCTCTCTCTCACACACACACACACACACACACACACACAAACACTGGGAGGTAGGTTAAACTCCCATTTTATAGAATGAAGAAGCAGAGAAGTGAGGTGTCAACTCAAAGTCCCACCACCAGAAAGAGTCTGAGGTACGATTCCAACCCAGATTTTCCTGACTTCCAGTCAGTCTCCCATACTGCCTTTAAAGCAGTAGGTAACTACAAAACTGTGGTTGTTCTAGAAATGTTCTCTCGCCCTCAAACAAAAAGTCTTGTTGAGGCCTTTTGTTTTAAATAACAATCTTGTCTTGTTACATACCCCCAACCAACTAGCACTGAGCTCTCCTTCATGAAGAAGTAAAAAGAGATTTAAAAAACCTGTCTAATGGGGCATGCAACCTTCTGCCCCGTTATCTTCCCATTTCTTTGGTGAAAAGAGGGGGTGGCACTTTGTGATCTCTTCCCTGGGACCATCTCCTGGCTTCGTGAAGACGTTGCTTTTTGTAATTTGAGGTTGGCTTTCTCTTTTTGTAAACATCTCTCTTGTAGCCTTTTGAATCTCAAATCACATTTTCCTCTCCCTTCCACTTCAGAGGGAGATGCTAAAGCCAGAATCCTGCCTGTCATTGTCTCCATAAAGTGCCATTTGATGGTTTTCCAGTCTTCAATAGATCATGGCTTGACAGCTTTGCTCCATTATGCCCCTGGAAAAAAAACCTCAAGAGTTTAGCTAAAAGTTTGGGATGTCCTAAATAAGAATGGAATTTCTCATTTTCACTGACAGTTACCTCTTCTATCTTTTTATCTGAAGAGCCTTCCCCACATAGAAGCTTTCCGAGTCCATCTTCCTATTCATCAAGATGAATGTGTGCGGAGAGATGATTTCTTCTGCTGAGAGCTCCCTCAAGCACAATAGCTCCAGCCAGGGCACTTACCTTTCTGCAGGGATGGCTTTGAGCTTATGGTTCCCTTTTCCCTTTGCTTTAGCTCCTGAATTGCTTTTCATGACAAATTAAAAGTTTCTGTGGGCCAGAATTGGAGTTAGCAACTTAGGATGTAAGGGGACGTTCTTGCTGGCTGATTCAAGGCCCTGGATGTCTGGGTTCTCTCTGAATTATCCTGGGCTGTTTGTCCTGACCTCTAAAGACAGGTTCTTGTTAGAAGTGTGTGCTTTGTGTGAGAGAGGGAGAGTATGAGTGTGTGTGTGTGTGTGTGTGTGTGTGTGAGTGTGTGTGAGTATTGTCTAAAGACAGGTTCTGGTTAGAGATGTGTGCTTTGTCTGAATGAGGGAGAGTATGAGTATGAGTGTGTGTGTATGTATGTGTGTGAGTGTGTGTGAATATTGTCTAAAGACAGGTTCTGGTTACAGACATGTGCTTTGAGTGAGGGAGAGTATGAGTGTGTGTGTGTGTGTATGAGTGTGTGTGTGAGTATTGTCTAAAGACAGGTTCTGGTTAGAGATGTGTACTTTGAGGGAGAGTATGAGTATGAGTGTGTGTGTGTGTGTGTGTGTGTGTGTGTGTGTGATTCAGTGTAGGTTTGAGTGAGTGTACAGGAATGTGTCTATGAGTATGGGCTGAGCGTGGGGCTGGGGTCTCATAAGTTCCCTAACATAAAAAAATAAAATGATCATGAGATCACCAAGCTGTCCTGCTCACGGTTCCCTGTATAGAGCATCAGTCTTCTGTCTCTTTTCCCAAACAGTCTCCAATGCCTGGAATACACTTCCTCCTCACCTTCAGCCCCAGGTACCCCCGGCTTTCTTCAAAGTCTGGGTGCTGCCTCTGGCCTGAGCTCCATCTTCCTCCCCAGCTCTTAGTCCAAGCTCACTCTCAAAATCCCTTTGTAGGTACTTTGCACTTATTTGTGTAAACGAATCAGTCTGCAAACATCTCTTAAGCACCAGCCATGTGTGAGATACTCTGCTAACTCTGGGGATGCAGAGAAAGGCAAAAGCCATATCCCTGCCCTCAAGGAGCTCACAGTCTAATGAGACAGACCACAGGTACATCCCATAGCTAGGCACCTCTGAGATACTGAGAGTAGGTGGAACCTTCTGAGGGGGTGCCAGGGACTGCTGTGCTCTTAAACTTTGTGGTTCTGGTGCCGGTGCAGAGTAAGTGCTTAACAAATGGTGAATTCCATTGAACCGGGTAAACATCCCTTAATACCCCAACAATTGTACCACAGTTACAGAAATGACTAGTCCTGTTTGGAACTGGGAACAAAACACACAATCATTGATCTTGTTGATGCCTTTTGTTTTTACATTATAGTAAACTTTTGGATATTATAACCCTTCTCTGACTTCCCCCAAGCTGAGTCCCTCCTTTTAACAAGAAAAATGGAGCGCAACCTGAAATGCCTGAGTAGGGCGGTGTCTGCAACATAATGCATATGGACTGCCTGGCCCCCAATTCTTTAGTTAAATCAGGAAGGTGAATTTCATCATCTGTTCTCCAGGAATCAGGTTTAACTGATAGTTCTTAACTTATAGGCTTAGGATTAAAAAAAAAAGAGCATGTAGATAGAAGCAGGAAGTTATAGACAAAATATATGTTCTTGTCCATACATGACTCATGTTTTGAGAGAGTGAGCCAAGATGTTTGTATGTGCATATATATGTATGTATATATCTATCTATCTATCTATATATCCCTCCCATATTTTGTATGTGTGTGTGTGTGTGAGTGTGTAATGTTTTGAGCATTGTTAATATTTTACAGAGAACTTGTTTTCTTTCTAAATATATTATTTCTTAAAGAGTTACTACTTTATCAAGTATGATTTTTATTTTTGGGAATCCATCTATATTTTTATCATGGAAGTCAATGAAAAAATTCAATTTCTAGAAATTTGCTTTATAACCAACTCTTTGGAAAGAGTATATTTATTCTTGATGCAATGAAATCAATATAATTTCCCTCACTAGCTAGTGATACTTAACCCCGGTTAATTATCATGTGATATCATTGAGCAAGGACTCTGTGCTTCCCGTCTACATCATATGAACTGTTATTTTGGATGGAAAATTTTGTAATCTTGATTTATTTCTTTAGTTATTTGTTGAAATTCCTTGTAAGTAATGAGCGCATCTTAAATGGCCTAGAAAGATATGCTTACCTGGAGACTTGCCAGTCTTATCAAGTGAGCTTTAAAAGAAAAATGGCAAGTCAGGAAGAAGATGCTTGGAGGAAATTGGAGAGGATTGGAGAGGGAAAGCAAGAAGAAAGAGAAGGAAAGAGTTTCCATGTGGCAATAGACAGGGGTCTACCTGGGCTGCAGAGGAAAATTGCTGGTGAACATCCTGGATGGGCCACTGGCACCCTCATGCTACTGAAGGGAGAAGAGGGGAAGATTTGTGGCGAGCTGCATAGATTCTCAATGAAGATTGTTCTGGAAGATGTGCAGAAGTACCCAGGATGAGAAAGTGTGGACAGACTACATACAGAGTATTCGAAGTGAGAAGGGATTGCAGGTACCTGCATATCTTCCAACATGCCTGATAAGGGGTCACCCAGCCCCTGAGTAAAGGCCTTTAGGGAGGGGGAGCCCATTCCCTCCCCAGGCACTCCCTTCCATGGCAGGGCAGCTCTCATCATTATTGGGATTTTTGGAAACCTCTTGTGTAGAGGTCTGCCCTCTGGGGCCAAAGAGGATAAGTCTAATCTGTTTTCTACATGACAACCCCCCAAATACATAAATGGATGTGATGAGAGTTCTCATCCTCTAGTCTTCTCTTCTTCATAGTAAATATCCCCAGGTCTTGCTACTGTTCTCTCTGTTGTACAATCTCTGGAACACTCACCATCCTCCTCACAGTCTCTCTTAACCCTCTCCAGTTTATCAGTGACCTTCCTAAAAAATAGCACTTAGGATTAAACACAATACTTCATATGGGATCCAATCAAGGTAAAGGAAGAACAATTAATAGGCAGCATGGTGTGCAGTAAGGAGTGGGATGGATTTGAATTCTGTCTGTTCTCCTTAGAACCCCAGATTTAGAACTGGGAGAGACCTAACAGGTCACCATCACACTGAGTCATCAGGCATCCACCAAAGGACCACTCTGATCTGCATAGTTTTCATCCTGTCTTACTGGCTTAACACTCATCACCATTCTTCATCTTTTTTTTTTAATGGTGGTGTTGATTGGGATTGGAATTATGAGTTGGTCTGCACAGGGAATTTCTAGTTCTAAAAACTCCTACTTGCCTGTCACTTATGGTTTTGAACATGGCTCTTCTTGGAGGGCTTGGAATATGATATTCCATAAGGCAAAGGAACTTGGATTATAACCAAGGATCAACTACCCAGAGGAATTGAGCATGATTTTTCAGGGGAGGAGATTGGCATTCAATGAGATAGAGGACTTCCAAACCTTACTGATGAAAAGACCAAAGCTCAACAGAACATTTGATCTTCAAATAAAGACTCAAGAGAGGCATAAAAAGGTAAACAGGAAAGAAAAAAAACCCAACATATGATTCAATGAGGGCAGATTTTTTACATCTCTACAAGGGAAAGTTATACTTGTAACTCTTAAGAGCTGTATCTTTGTTGCAGCATTTAGAAGGGGTATACATAGACAGAGGGCATGGACATAAGTTACTTTGATGTGATGAAAAGAAATCTAATCAAGTGGCAAAAAGGCATTGTATTAGGAGAAGAGGAAAGGAAGTGGCAGAAAAGGGTAAATTACATCACACGAAGAGGCACAAAGACCTATTACAGTAGAGGGAAACAAGGAAGGGAGATGAGCACTGTTTGAACCTTCCTCTCATCAGATTTGGCTCAAAGAGGGAATAACATACTCAGTTAGGTACAGAAATCTAACTTACCATATAGGAAGTGGGAGGGGAAAAGGGAAAGAAAAGGGATGGGACTGATAGAAGGGAGGGCATGTTGATGGAGGCTATGGTCAAAAGCAAAGCTCTAGTGAGGAGGATAAGGGAGAAAGAAGAAAGATAAGGGAGAAATAGAAGAAAAAAAGCATAAATGGGGCAGGGGGAATTGGATGGAGAAAAAGAAACAGATAGTAATCATAACTGTGAATGTGAATGGGGTGAACTCCCCTACAAAACGAAAGTAAGTAGCAGAGCGGCTTAAAAGCCATAATCAGTATGTTGTTTATAAGAAAAACATTTGAAGAAGAGGGAATGCAGAGTAAAGGTAAAAAGTTAAAGCAGAATCTATTATGCTTCATCCAAAGTAAGAAAAAAAAGCAGGGGTAGCCATCTTGATTTTAGACAAAGCAAAAGCAAAAGCAGATTTAATTAAAAGAGATAGGGAAGGAAACTATATCCTGCTAAAAGGTACCATAGACAATGAGGTAATATAATTACTAAACATATATGCACCAAGTGGTATAGCATACAAATTCTTAGAGAAGTTATGGGAGTTACAGGAAGAAACAGACAATAAAACTATACTAGTGGGGGACCTCAACCTCCCCCACTAAGAACTAGATAACTCTAACCACAAAATAAACCAGAAATAAGTTAATTTTAGAAATGTTAAATATGGTAGGCCTCTGGAGAAAATTGAATAGGAATAGAAAAGAATATATCTTTTTCTCAATGGTACATAGTACCTACACAAAAATGGACCATGTACTAGGGCAAGAAAATGGTTCTTCTGACTCCAGGATTGCTCTGGAGTGCTGTTTCTTTTTTCAGAATCTGGCAAAGGATGGCAAAAGGTTTTGTTGTGCAAGAAAGTTGGTCAAATTAATCCTCCCAAACAGTGGATTTTTACAAAAGATAGTTTTATTTGAAATGGCTACAATTACATAAAATTTCTTTTAAAATTATGAACATTTCATAAATACAATATAAATAATTACTTTTTTAGGAATGGGGTAAGAGACTAGATCTGTGATTTCACTGGGTCAAAATAAGGAAACAGAGAAGGAAGCTCCTTTCACCAGTGCTGGTTGGCACTTTCTCTGGACTTTGTCTTAGAGAGTTTTGTGGGCCATTGAGAACTTAGTGACTTGCCCAGGGTCACCTAGTCAGTATGTGTCAGAGAAGGTACTTGAGGCCAGGCTTTCTGGTTCTGAAGCCAGCCCTCTGCTTAGCAGTTCACTGGAGGGAAAGCCTATTCATCTGTTTCAAGAGATCTGGGTCTGAGCCCAGGTACCAAAGATGGCAGCTCCCCTCTTAATTAGGAAACCATATTAAAAAATAGAAAATATTTTAAATGTTTTAAAATATATAAATTAATATTACCTTATGGGGAATAAATATTACTTAAATACAAATAAATTAATTTAAAATAATTAAAAGCAGTGCCTGCTCATACTTGGTTGGTTCTTCATAAAGAACAACATGGCCATCTGCCCTCCGGACAGAGTTTTCAATGAAGGAAGAAACGGGCATGAACTAAAACGTTCAGGCAATAGGACTCCTAGTTTCCAGATACCGAACAACCCGGATGGTCCCCTCCATGAAGCGGGTGTAGTGCCACAGGATGAGACGGATACCCACATTCTTGGACCAGGTTTTCAGGGATCGCAGTTCAGAAAGCAGGTCCTTGGAGGCAGTTGGGTCGGGGGTGGGTACTGCATCTGCCTTTTTTATCTGGAGGGAGGAGAAAAGAGGGGAAAAAATGTTATTTTTAGTCTTCTGAAATACTCTTGTGGAGAAGGCCTCCATTATTTCTGGGAGGCATGGCTATGGCTGGGAAATATTGCTAACATGGACCAGATCTCATGACGGGAAGGTATTTTCGCCACTCCCTCCTTGGTGTCAGGTGTAATCCCGGTCTCTGATAGTTCTTGGCAAGGAACCTGTCCGGGCCCTACATTGTGTAACACATAGGTTTTCCTCCATTTGTTATTTCCTGTTCCAGTGACGGAAGAAAAGCAGCCCTTCTTCACCTTCCTTTGATTGTGATGACCAGGGATATTTTCATGGTTAATTCCTTATAATCCAGAGACTCACTCTAGGGGATTTCATGGATTTTAGCCCTCTTCAGGGCTTGGTAAGATAGCATTACTGTAGCATCTTTAGCATGGGTTGAAAAAAAAGGATTTATAAAATTTCATTATCTTTATTACCATAGTAGGTATATAGTAAGTGCTTGATAAATTCAATTCCCATATGCTCTTTTTAGGCCCCCTAAAATATGTCTCTTAAAGAACCAAAAACCTAGGGTCAGTTCTGGCTCTTACTTTAGGGAATCATCAGTGATTTGAGAAAAGGTGGGAAGGACTTTAGGAGGGTTAGTCTTAGCCCTTCTTCCTGTCACCAGAAGGCTGATATCTATGTAGAGAAACATTTGATAGGTGGCTTGAATATTCTGGGTCCACATACAGACAGCAAACTTGACTGAGAAGCCAAGCAAGCACATTTTGAGAAGATGACAGGGAAGTAAAGCTTAGATGTGGCTCAATGCCTCCACCTGCTCCGGCTTGGGTTGGTCGCCTTATTTTTGGCCCTGCGTGGTTCAGTGACTTTCCCACTTTTCCTAATACAGCTTCTCTGAATTCACCAAATTCAAAGACTATACTGAAGACCCAAGCAGGCCTCCTTGCAAATGTCTGATTTAACCACCCCAGCCAAAACGAGCCAGTCATTCC
The DNA here is from genome assembly GCA_028646575.1 of Pseudocheirus occidentalis. Lineage (NCBI taxonomy): Eukaryota > Metazoa > Chordata > Mammalia > Diprotodontia > Pseudocheiridae > Pseudocheirus > Pseudocheirus occidentalis. The sequence goes on along the minus strand of CM053597.1, from coordinate 10,681,071 downwards.
ATGGCGGAGACTGGGCTTGTGCTCAGTCTGTAGAGAGAGGCTACAGCCCTTCAGTTCAACAAGTTCAGTTCAGGAAACACTTTTTTGTCACCTACTATGTACAAAGCACTCTTGGGAACTGTTGAAGATTGATCATGTGGAGCCAACATAAACACTGACAGCTAGAGAGAGAGTGTCCTCTGTGTCTGTTGGTACAAAAAAACCCATCCTCTACTTCATTTGTCATGTGACTGCACCATGAGCATCATGCTCTGTGAGACATGGCAAAATGTTCAGAGGGCCCATTTTCTGGAGCCTTCAGAAGACCTTTCTGCCTTTGTAAACCTCAGGGGATATATCCTTTCTCCAGTTAGGAGGTTGTTGACCCAAGGCATATTTCCATACTGTCAGGAAATCTATCCTCCCTTAAATTGCGATCTTAAGTCTACAGAGACTTCCAAATATAATGTATAGAATGTGCTTTGCATACTCTTAAGCATTATATGTATGTCTATTATCATTGTTATGGTTATTTTCAATGATGAACCAAATGCCAGATTCTGAGAATCTCTTACAGACATATTCTCCTGATCCATTCCAATCTTCTACTGTCCTCTTGGACCTGGAGGTACTGGTGTGAGTCAGAAGCCTAAGGCAATCAGTGGCTACAAGTGGAATTCCCCATTATTGCTGTGTTAGGTCATCTTTGGAATCTGGCTGTGGTGACCATTCCTTTGGATGATAATAGTCTGCCTGTCTCTTTTGCATAGTCTCCTCCTCCTCCATATCTGCTGTGCCTAGCCTTCTGCTATCACCTAAGACTTTTTAGTTAGAAAATTCCGAAAAATTCCCGTAGAAGCCTGTCCTAAAAATGAAATGCGACTGTCTCTTTTTATCTGGGGCTGTGGCCATGGTTTTTTCTCGAAGTTTTCTTGACAGCTGGCATGTGTTTCAGACAGGCACATGAAGAGGTATTTCCCACTTTCTGGCTCTCAAGGACTTCCGAAGTTCATGCTGAACATTATTTGTTTCAGCTCTCTACAGCTGGCACAAAAATGAGATGTCCCAACAGCTTCCACAGAAAGAGAAGGAAGGCAGAGCTTTAGTTGTCAAGAAGCCTCTGACGGGGCTTTTGGTAGGCTTTTAGCTGGCTTGTTTTGGATAAGTATTGCATTTGAAAGGACTTTCAAATTTCCTTTGGGAGGTCTGTTCCTTGGTTCTGCCTATCTCCATTTCTAACTTGTGACCATTGCTCCTTGGAATGCACAAAGGGAAACTCACCAAGAACTTCAGACGGCTGGCTAGCTGAGCTGTACCCAGTGTTAGGGATCGAAACTTGCTATCCTTCATCTCTTTTTCCATGTACTGAAGATACGTGTCAAACTCCTGAAGACCACTGATGACCCTTATCAAGCATGTCTCCTTATGTGAAAAAGAGAAAAATTGTAGTTACCAATAGGGAAAAAAACTACATAAAATAGTTAAAAATTAGTCTTTTACAGCAGAGCTTCTTCTTTTCCCTTTTCCCTTACCCATCTAACAAAATTAAAGTGCTTCTCCTACAACATCATCTCATTTATCCTCCCAGTGGCCCTATGGAGTTGGAAAAGTCCAGCTGTCTTATTTTCCATCTGGACAAACAGAGACACCACTTCAATGATTTTGCTTAAAGCCAAACAGGTGTTGAGATCTGGGAATAGCCTTAATTCCCCAGATTCTCCTTCTCCTCTTCACTGTCTTAAATTATAGACTTTCCCTAGGCCAATGGGTCTTTGACTTGGCCTCTTTTCATGGTGTGATCAAAATTCAGGAAAGATTATCTCACTATTTAGATATGAGAGGGGCAGATCAGAATGATTTCATGAAGAAGGGAAGCTTGATAGCATGTCAATTGACCAGTTAGGGAGGTCAATGTAATGGAAGATAATCTGTCTAATATCTCTTAGAGGCTTCTGTTCTCTGAGATTTGGAGGCGTAAAAATACATCAACACCAACAGAAATACCTAGGTTTGTTTAAAGACATGAAAATGGGACCATCATTGGGACCTCTTTTAAATTAGCTGGCTGATGAAATGCATATTAGATAGATGGATGGATATATAGAAAGAAAAGAGGGTGTACGCACACACACATTCACACACACACACACACACACCCCTCTATCTATCTATCTATCTATCTATCTATCTATCTATCTATCTATCTATCTATCATCTATCTGCTTATCTATCCCCTCCCTTCTCCTGTATGGCATATCTTCTCTACTTAGGTATAAACGAACCTCCAGAAGGAAGTCCCTCTCTCCCCAGTTCACGGTTCTGTGCATCTCATTGCCACTCATTTTCTTCTCGTAGCTGCCTGAGAACAAGGGCAGTTACATACTTAAGCTGGAAGCTAAGTGAGTAGGATCCAAGATGTCCTTGGATTGCCTCATAGGATGGGGCTATGGGGAACCCACTAACTTGGGAGTCAGGAGAGCCAAGCCTTGAGAGCCCAGTGGTGCCCTCCTTAGCTCAGTGCTGCTGAGTGAGTTGTCTCCCTACTCCAGTCTCCTCATTGGTGAAATGAGGGCTCTGTCCTGGAGGATTTCCATGTTCCTTCCAGTTGAGCTCTTCTCATATTCAAGGGCTCAGTACCTCATTGAATCTAGCAGGCAAGCATCCATCTCTCTCTGTGATGTTGGGAAGGTTCAGGTTGTTTTCGGCTAGTGCTTCATTGCTGTCATCACACATGCTCTGGGTTTGACACATCTGGGAAGAAAGGCAAAGCAGTCACAATCATACAGATGTTTTTAAAACAAGAGACACATAGACCATCCCATTCCCAAACCCCAGAGCCTCAGAGTTAGCAAGGAGCCTGAGTGGGTATCGGGTGCAACCTGTGCCCCAAGGGGAAACCACACTCTGATCTTCTGAGCAAGTGAGAATCAGCCTTTGCTCCAGCCCTCCTGAAGATGGAGGGTTCACTAGCTGTACAGCTGGCATCATTTGTTTTTGGATAGATGGAGGTGGGAGCATTTTCTCCACATCAAGGCAACATGTTCATCTTTGCTTCTCCCACTGCTGTTGCCCCATGGTGCCAAACAGAACAAGCCTTATCCTTTGCCACATTCTGTCTTTTTAGATCCTCAAAGACAATTCTCATGCCCCTCCATAATTCTTCTCTTCCCCAGGCTAATGATCCTCACTTTGTGTTTGACACCAGGTGGGTCAAACTTTCCTCTAAAAATGAATTAATGGCTCCTTATGGTCTAGGCATAACTGAGAAGAACAGTGCCAAATACATGATATAACGATTTTGATATTCTTTTGACCTTTCTCTGATCTTCCAGCAAAGGCAGCTCATACTAACATGGGGAAGGGGTTATATGTCTTAGCATTTTAAATATATTTTTCTTCCTCTAGGAACGATTTCACTATTGAGAATTCACAATCAAAGAATCTTATACCATGGCCACCAGCTGCCAAGAAACTCAGTGTTCTTTGGAGTTGATAATTTTCTAATCCTTCCACACAGTGTCAACAAGATAGAGATTTCTTATTTTCAAACATAGAAAAAGGAGGCCCAGAAAAGTAGATGGAGATTATCCCAGATCAGGGATGGAGCTGGGAATGGAAGTCAAGTCCCCTGAATTCCACCCAGTCTACAAGACCTGGTTCTCTCCAGAATGGAGCTAGCCTAGTAGACCCAGCTAACAGAGGAGAAAGTACAGAAGAGAGGTTCTGTCTCTGACTGCCTGGGTCCAAAGTTGGAGGCAAGGTCCTTCCAGGTAAATGGGAGCCAGTGCCTTAATCCGACTCAGGGGCCAGGAGGAATCCTGAAAGTCTGGGCACCGCCCTTCTCCAGCCATCCAGCCTCTCACCCACCTGCTTTTTTAGGTCATAAGCCGTCGTATGGAGGTACTTTGCAAATTCAAGATTAGGATTGCTGGATGATTTGCTTGAGCCATCATTCCCTGGAGATCCGTTCCCCAAGGAATCTGGGATGGGGACAGCAGCCGTGGCCAAGAGGAGTGTCAGGGTGAGGGCAAGTGGCCTAAGAGATCCTGTGACTGGGGAAAGGGGAGAGAGGGGAGTGAGATCACCACGCAGCTGCTTGGGCTGAACTTCCTCCTGCTGGCTAGCTTCCACTAGGGCCAGAGCCAGACACTCTCGCGCACATCTCTCTCTCTCTCTCTCTCTCTCTCTCTCTCTCTCTCTCTCTCTCTCTCTCTCTCTCTCACACACACACACACACACACACACACACACACACACACACACACACACACACACACAGCTGCTGGGACAAGACCAGAGATCAGCATTCTTCTTACTTACTTTGGAGGAGAGGGTTCATGTCTCAGGGCGTTGAAGGCAGGTTTGGGTTCCTGATGGTCTGGAGGGCAGAATGAACCATCCGACATCCCTGATCTGTATTTATTATGAGACTCAGATACAAACTCTCTTGGGAAAATCCAACATTTTGACAAATCTTTGGTGGGGGGGAGGGGTGGAGCTGGGGTTGGGTGTGAATTTAGAGGAAACCTTATTAAGGTTGTGCAAGAGTCAAGCTGTGACGTCCTTTAGCATCATCAGAGTTAGGCCGGACAAAAAACCTCTTGGGTCATAGAGGCCCCTGTGGGATCTTTCATACTAGACTTTCTTTTTTTCAGTGACTCAGCAGTTAGGCCTCTCTTGGGAAAGAGGAGCTGAAGGAAGTCAGTGAGAAGGACTGAGATAGAGTTTCAGTGCGAAGGTAACTGGCTGAAATTCCGGAAGTTTGCCCACCCCAGCTCAAAGGAAACTCAATAGATCAAAACCCGAATTTTTGTTGTTCAGTCCTGTCTGACTCCTCGTGATCTCACGTGAGGTTTTCTTGGCAAAGGTACTAGAGTGGTTGGCCATTTCCTTCTCCAGCTCATTTGACAGAGAACTGAGGCAGACAGTGAAGTGACTTGCCCAGGGTCACACAGCAAATAAGTGTCTGAGGCCAGATTTGAACTCAGGAAGATGAGTCTTACTGATCCCAGGCCCAGAGCTATATCCACTACACCACCTTGCTCCATGCCTCCGCCCCTCCCCCCCAACCCATATTTACAAAGCATAAAATGGTGTGTGTATGGGGTAGGCATTTCCTTGATCGAAGGATTTGTTATTCTATAAAACAGTGCACTGAAGGACACATCTAAATACTGAGTTCTGCCAGGTTCTTTAAGAAAATGTTTGATTCACCAAAATTTTCTTTACTTAAAAGTTAAGAAAATTTTAAACAATTTTTAAAATTTAAAATTTAATTTGATTTGGCCCAAAAGATCCTTCCCAACAAATATTCAAACCAGCTCCTGCATGAAGAATGTTTCTGCTTCCCCGGAGAGTTTAAGTCCAGTTGCCCAATAGAGTCACTGGAATCAGTACATGTGGTTGTGAGCTCTTTGAGGACAGAGACCGTCTTTTGTGTCTTTTTGTGTCATCAATGCTTAGCCCAGTATCTGGCACAAAGTAGGTGTATAATAGAGGTTTATTGACCGTTGGTGTGTCTCTTTCCATTTCATAGCTCATACCACATTAAGAGATGGAAAGGCTGTATGCTTTAACTCGAACCCTCTGGTACCCATGTTGACCTGAATCCTGTCCCCTCCCCCATCTGTATCATCATTATTTAATTTATTGGAGTTGCAGTTGTGTCCATGGGCCTTTGGGCACTGCTTTCTTCAGTCTGTATCATTCCATACAAGTCTCCCCATACACATAATTTTTTAGAAGCAACTCTGCCCCCTAGTTAGGCCCTTCAGCATTTCCAATGGCAGATCAAACAAGTCAGAAGTGTACCTGTTAGAGAAACTTGATTTTTACTTTTGATAATTTTTAAACATGATCATACAGTGATAAAGCACTGGGTGTTCTGCAGATAAGTCCTATCTGACAAGGGACAGCAAGTTCAGGAATGTTTTCTTACTTTTATCCTTTCCTTTGACATAAAGCCAACCAGTACCTAAATTAGTAAAGAATCTAACACTTAATTATTCAATTACAGAGAAATCTCCCTACCTCAGACGTACTTAACCCAGATTCCGAGAACTTATTTTTCTGATACCTGTATTTCAATATAATTGGTTTCTTTTGTGGTCTTCAATATTTTGTTTGATACAGTGAAACAGGATTCTGAGGAGGGGTCCCTAAGCTTGATGATTATGCCAGAGGGTCCCTGACCCCCAAAGGGTTAACAGCCCCTTTCCTACCTGCTCCTTCTTTCTTCTCTTCTCTGTCTTTGACCGTGAGGAATTCTGTAAGGTGAGATTAGTGCTGTGCCAGATCTCCTTATCGTGTGGCAAAAGGGAAGGTTGCTGCTGTTGGGGGTCACTGGGTTTGGAGGTGGCTATTGGGTGGTGTGGACGCAGTGGTAATGGGAGAATGTAGTCTCCATGGAGATGACTGTGGTGCTAAAGCCTCAAGAGTGCACAGGGCAGGGAGTAATCCAAAGACCCAAGCTGCCTCTCATTTCACTTGAGATGGGGGGACAGCTTCAGCCAAAGTCCCCTCAACAGCAACAGAACCACCAGGATGGCGGTCAGCAGTCAGAAGCCTAAAATGGTTATGAGGAAGATGAAGGAGAAGATAGGTTGTGCCTCCTCCTCCCCACTCCATCTTTGCTGCAGCTGGCTGAGCCCTCCACCCTTATAGCATCTCCTCCCTTTCTTTGACTGTGGTCACTCTGGGCTTCAGGTGCTGAGGATCTCTAGTTTGCCAAAGAAATAAAAGAGTTCAGTTTTTGCAGAAAGTATCTTTTTAGACACAGAGGCAAGTCTCAAAGTAAGAATGAGCAGAAATGTAGAATATGCTTCTGTTCTCATGGGATGGCAGCACCAGGAACTATAGAGAGCAACTTTAAGTTCTAAAGCTGGAGACAGTTGGTTCATTCACGGTTTGGGTGAAGCCAGCTCTGACCATACTGCTCTGAGGACCCTGTCCCCATCTCCTCCTGCCCATGTGTCACAGACTTCTGATTGCTGGTTTACACACTAGCCATGGTTGATGCACAGAATCAAGGACTGGCTTTTGATCAGCACCTTCAGCTCTGAGGAGGAATGACATTTCAATGTCTTACAAGTCAAGCCAATGTAGCTCTCTGCTGCTGCTGTATTCTGCCACATGAATCAAAAGGGGAAGTAGGTATGGCTTGTAGCCTTCCTCACGGGGTGTGTTTCAGCTGTCTCTGAAATGGAGGGTTTCTTTCTTTTCCTTTTTGCCCCTGGCTCAACCAACTTTAATAGTTGCCATTGATAAGAGGTTTACCTAAGACATGATGGCAAACCACTGTGTATTAAAACAGTTTCCAATCAGACTGACTGTGTTTTGACCAGGGAGCATAGAGGAATGATGGAATCCATTGAGACTGATGAGTTTATCAGCATTCACCAGGGCTCTTGCATTAGAGAGCTCTGCCTTATTGGTTGGGGGCAGAGATCAGCTGCTAGCAAAGCTACCATCTTTGAAGTATCTGCCCCTTGGGCTGACTAGTAATGGCCCTCTCTTCCTCTGGCTTCTGCTGCTGCACCAGGTGCTATGAGAAGGGAGTTGGACAACAAGGGTGCAAATTCTGCGTCTCTGTCACTTTTAGCAAGTCCCTTCATTTCTCTGGGCTTCAATGTCTTCTGTAAAAAAAGTGACGGTGATATCTCATGCCCTAACCAGCTCCTAATACTGTGATGACCAATCCCTCCTCCTCCTCCTCTTTATTGGCTCCATCTGGCACATTCTAGTTAAATGACTTTTGTCCCAAATTACATGGCAGGTCAGTGGAAGGTTTCCTGACTCCCAGATTGTCCATTGTTATATCCACCAGGCTACACTGTCCCCCCTTCTCAGGGGTGACTGGAAAATGTACTAAGGGAAGAAAGGAGAGGGGAATCCTCCAATTCAAGGCTCTCCAGGAGGCTCTCAACTTCTCTGGAGTCGTTGCATGCCCAGAGATTTAATTCTGCTGCTCTCCCTGATACCTCCTTCCTTCTAGATGCAAAAATCCCAGTTAGCTCAGCTAGGAGGAGAGTAGATTCCCCTGGGGACAGTGGAATAGATTCTTCCCAGGGTGACTATATGGACTTCTAGGGCTGAGCCACTGAAGCCTCAGTTGCTACCCCTGGGGACATGGCCCTCTTCTCTCAGTGTATACACAGAGTGCAGGTGGGGGGTCCAGGGGACTTCACGGATGAAGAAGGCCTCCTGTCTGCATCTTCCTTCTCTAGGGAGGTGAGTCTGACTGGATTTCCTCCTCTTTTTTTATCTGCTTTATAATGAGAAGCTTCAGAAGCGAGACCTTCCCTTATTCTTAAAATATATTCACTTGAACCACTTTTAGGTTCTGAAATTGTCTTCCTCTTGAGATCAGCAGCTTGAAACAGAAACTCAAAATGCAAAGTGTTGGTGAGTTCTCTTCATTTCCTTCCTCAGTCCATTCCTTTTCTGTCTTGCCCTTGATTAAAGTGCTAAGAAAACCACTGGAAAGCATTATCCACTATGGAAAACTGACCTAAATATTTGGTTTTTGTGTTTCCTTCAGCGTACTTGAGGGTGAGAAGGGTGATTTGAAGCTCCATTAGTTGGGTGACCCCTGAGCAATGTTCCCCCAAACCCTTCCACTTTTCCTTCAGTTTTCCTCATATTGTACTTATCTATGTACAGAAGAATGGGAGTTCCATGAGGACAGAGACTGCCTAGCAGTGCCTTGCAAACAGTGGGCACTTAATAAATGCTTACAGCTAAACCAATCTTAATTTGGAGTTTTCCTTTTGTGTATATGGTGTGGGCACTTTTTTCAAATATTTTCCTTGGGAATGTGAATTTCCCATTTCTGCATCTCGGAAGAGGAGTCCACTATCAAAGGAGCCTTCCCTAGAGTCCATCGATAACAACTACAACAAAAAGACCAAACAAACTCAACCTAAGGAGACCTTCTATTATGCATATGGTGCTAGCCAGGGAAGGGAAGGGAAAAATATTTGGGAAACATCCTGAAGTCCAATGCCAGCTTGTAGGCTAGGGGCCTACAGAGGCATTCTGGGCCAGGGTCATCGCTTTACAGAAAAGGCAGCTGAGTCCCAGGGAAGGGAAGTGACTGCCTACCCATGGCACAGGTAGTAAGTGTCAGAGGTGGGATTTGAATCCAGGTCTTTTAATTCCAGAGCTAGTATCCTGGAACATAATTTCATGAAAAAAAAAGGATTCAATTTGGCTCTTTTTACTCAATTCATTTAAAAAGAAATGAAATAATCACACATTATTAGCCATCACACAGGCAAATTTAGATTGAATTTTTTGTTTTCATTTGATGACAGTGGAGAGTGAGCTATGAAAGCCTCTTTTCTTTCCTCAGCCTCAGTGTCCTTGTTTGTAAACTGAGGGGATTGGACTTTGTCTCTGAGGTCCCTTCCAGCGCTAAATCTTTGACCTTATACTGCTTGTATCTAAGGAAGGAGATGGGCTCATGATGAGAGATTTTGAGCAAGGACTCTCAGAATTCAGCTCCTCTCCAAGCAGGCAAAGAGGCAGGAGACCAAGAAGGGAAAGTCTCCAGATGATGACCCTTCATTTCCCCTCCTAGCTCAGCATCCCTGCCTGTGGGGGTAGCTCCTGTGCTAAGAGAACTCTCTCTCCTCTGTAAGGCTGAAAGTGTAAGAGATGAGATCATTCTCATGCAACATCCTCCCCAAACTCTGCTTTGGTCATTCCTTTCCTTTCCTACTGATGGTGACTTGGTTTCTTATGCAATTGATATTTGCCTTCTCAATAATGGCTGAAGCTACATTTTGTGAGATGTGTGTGTGTGTGTGTGTGTGTGTGTGTGTGTATGTGTGCTCCACCCTCTAGTTCACTTTCTTCCAGTGGTGATTCAGAATGGAAACCAAACACACATCCCTTTGTAAGAATAAGAGGTGGGTGTTAGACAGAAGGTAAGCTAGGGTGGCTTAGCTCCCTTTAAAGGGCTCTGGGACAGTGGAAGGACTGGAGGATGGAGTCTTCTTCCCCAGAGGTCTTACAAGAGAAGGTGACTTCCTTCTGAAAGCACTAAGTGCCACCTCGAGGGGCCTTTCCACCTTCTCTTGTAAGCTCCGTGAGGGGAGGATCTTGTGTTGATTGATATAATAAGTATTTCTTGCAATGAATGATACGGTTTCTTTTCTTATGGATGGTAGCATTGAGAGCTGTAAAGCTCTTGGAGAACATCTAGCTTAACTTCTTCATTTTAGAGACAATAGGGCAGCTACGTGGTACAGCGGACAGTGCACCAGGTCTGTACTTAGGAAGACCTGAATTCAAATCCAGCCTCAGACACTAGCTTTGTGACTCTGGGCAGATCATTTAACTCTGCCTCAGTTTCCTCACCTGTAAAATGAGCTAGAGAAGGGAATGACAAAATCACTCCAGTATCTTTGTCAAGAAAATCCCAAATGGGGTCACAAAGGGTCAGAAAAATGACTGAAGAAGGACAGTTTATAGATGATGAAGTGCAGTTCTAGCTAGCTTCAGGATTTGCCTGAGGTCGTGTAGACGGCAGATAGCAGAGCTATGATCTGAAGCCAGGTCCTCCGGCGGGAGATCCAGTGTCTTCTCTTGGTACTGTGGATGCTGGCTGTGCTCAGGGGCCCCTCCTTGGACACAAGTATGCATTGAATGCCAGGTGTGGGTACAGCGTGTCTCTGATGGTCACAGGATAATCAGAGGACAAAGTGCACTCAGAAGAAGGAACAGTAAATACTGGTAGGCATCGTGGGATAAAGCCACGTAGTGTGCACTGGAAGTATGATGGGAATTCAAAGGACAGGGAGGAGGAATGAGAGCTGCCGTAGGCAAGGCAGGCATTTCAGGGGAAGCAGGACCTGAGATGAACCTGGAGGGATGGGTAGGATTGGAGAGGTGGAAGAGGGAGGGAAGAGAATTGTGAGTGAGGGAGAATTTATTAGTGAGGCCCCAAATGCATGAGTGAGCCTGGCACATTTATGGGATGATAAGGCCATACAATGGACAGAAGCCATCCGGGAGTTCTAGCAGGTCAGGTCGACCAGAGGCAGGCAGTGGGACCGGTCAGAAAGGACTCAGGATCCAGCTCAGAGTTCAGAATGATATGGATGGCTATGCTGCCTTTCCTGTTTTGCCAGTAGATGAGGTCACCAGCTGTGCTGGGAAGAGCTCTGGATTGAGAATCAGTTTCAGAGCACCTCATTCCAAATCTTGCCCCCCTGTTCTCTTCCACCTTAAGCAATGGACTTCTCTGGGCCTTCATCCTCACCTGTAACTTGCACCAGATGGTTTCTGGGAGGCCTCTTCCAGCCCTGGACCATATTATTTGCTGCTGAAAATGGCAGTAGTTGGAATCAGAAGGGTCAGATATCAGAAACACTTTGAAGGAAAAGGCTGTGGGAGATGAGGGGGGTGAAGGAGAAGAGGCAGGTATAAATGCATCAATGCTGATTAATCCATACAACAAAGAATGCATGAGATTTTCCACCATTGCAGTGTAGATGAACTGGGCCATAAAGCATTTTAGGGAAAGAAACGCTAACTGAGAGCAGATCCCTCAATACATGAGGTGTTTGCATAATGCCTCAATGTTTCAATAATTTCTCAATCCATGATTCTTCTAGAGAATACATTGCCTCCTCTCTGGTGCAGATCACAGCCCCTCTGTGATGGTTGCAGCAGCCAAAACCTTCATCCCCCGGAGCCCAAGCTGGCATAAGCCTTAACTAGGATGATCCCAGATACAGCTCATTCAGCTCACGGGGACCCCTTAAAGCTTGTGCTGTGAGCATGCAGACCTGGAAACCCCAGGCTCCCTTTCACAATGCCAAAGGAAGATGTTAGGGAGGAATTTAGCTAGATAAGGGCACAGATGGACATAGGCAAGTCAGGGGAAAAGATTAAAATTCAGACAACAGTTTTCCCAGAGCCCTTGCTGGCAGTGAGGTGACTTCTGGGTGGTATCTGGGAACTGACCATTCGGGAGATGTTATTTCCTATAGTGGGGGAAGTGCTTGCATCAGGACTGGGGCAGGTACCTTTCCAATCCTTCCCACCCTTGGTCTGGACTCATTTCCCAAGTCAGGGCTCCAGTGGGTTAGTCAACATTTAGTCAACAATAGTCAACAATTTAGTCAACAATTGCTAGTCAACAATTAGTCAACATTTGTTTAGCACCTACTTTATGTCTGGTGCCGGACTGAGGGACGGGGATTAAAGAGACAAAAGATAACCTCTGCCCTCAAGGAGCTTGCAGTCTAATAGGGGAGACAATAATATACACGGGATAAATAGGATGTAATTCAAGAGGGAAAGCCCAGAGTTGGTGAGTGCTTCTAGCCTGGGGTTATAAGGTCTGTGTGAACAGGGTGAGAACCTTCCTGCTCCCTCCCAGGCTTCAGGCAAGTTTGCCTGCGGGCAGTAATTTACCTCTGGGGACGGGTTGGATCTTGTTTCATTAGCTTTAGGCTGTATTAGCATCCTAAGGAGATTCTTGTCCAGATTTCTCAACTCACTGGTCTTATTATCCTTGGCACGGCAGCCCAGCCCATGTGTCCTCATCCTGATTCATCACTGAGTATGAGTGGCTAGGTGATGCAGCAGGATTCCAGAGCTGATCCGAACACGAAAGGAAGCAAGGCTGCTACCGAAATTCCTCTGCTCCTGGCACGCGCTCATAGTAGGATCTTTGCTGTTACAGTGTGCAAGGGATGATTACAGGAGATTGAGCAAAAGTAAAAGTTCCCTTCACTGAGACCGAATTCTTTTACACTGAAACCCTCTGGGGAAGTCAGAGGAAGCTCTAAGGGTCAAGTTTGTTTTCAAATTGTGCTTATCTCAGCTAACTTTCTACAATGTAAGGTGAGAGGGCTTGGTGCTGGCAGGAACTGGGCAGGATATTGCAGTAATTTTCAGAGTGGGTTATGGTCTGTTCTTGGTCAGGGACCCTTTCTGTGCCAAACAAGTCAGCCAAGAAGTCTACAGAAGCTGAACTGGCCAATTTGTAAAGCTAAAGACTGAACCTGTGACTTAATTGATATCAGAAATATCCTCTACCAGGGCAGGGTGGTGCCTTCTCTAGTCTTAGAGAAGGGTCCTATAGCCGGTATGTCTCAAGGAAGGGACTCGAATCCAGTGACTTGACTTTCTCTGCAATACAGTCTCTCTGCTTCTAAAGAGTGAGGCATTAAAGATTCAGCTATCCTGATTTTACAGCTGAGTAGAAAGAATACAGACTTAACACATTCGAGAACTAGAAGGAACTTTAGAGATCCAGCCCTCTCATTTCACAGGTGAGGGGATAGAGGCCCAGGGAACTGAAGTGACTCACCCAGGGTCACACAGGCAGTGTTTGAGTGGAGATTTGAATTCATGTCTTCTTGCTTCCAAGTCCTTGGGACCTCAGTATAAGCATAAATAAATATTATGGGGTGAAAATTAGGAGAGGCAGAGAAAGAAAGAGAATTAAGTATAGAAGAGGAAAGGGGGGGCAGAGGAATGAAGAAGTAGAGACATTCCAGAAGGGGAATAGTGGCTATTAAAATAGAGAAATGGAGAGACAGAGGTAGAGAGGAGCATATGGAGGGAATGAGAGAGAAACTCAGTAGGTTTGGGACCATCTCAGAGGAAGGTCACCTCATGTTGTCTGCTCTGTCATTTGCTTAGATATGGACTTCAGAGAGGTTCTGTGCCCTTGAAGTGAATCTTTCCCAAACTCAATGTTTTCTTTCATTTCTGGCTGTCAGGGAACCTTTCTCCTGGAGATGGGTCTGCAGAGCTCTCACAGGAGAGGGATGGTAATTATCTGTCAGGAAATGATTCACCATCACCTGGACCATGGTACTCCATCGTATTCATTATTGTTCTGAAGTCATTCAAGCCCTAGCGATAAGGGCTTCACAGCATCTGCTAATGGTAAGACCAGGTAAGGCGAAACAGAGTTGCCTCCAATTAGGAGATCTAAGCTCCTGTCACTCCCTAATCATCGAATAATGGGCTAATGACTTAGCCTCTCTGGGTCTTAGTTTCTATGTCTGTAAAAGGGGGAGAAGTAGTGTGATATTGTAGGTAGAAGGCTGGTGTTGGAGTCCGGAGTGCCTGCTAGTAGCTTACTAATTGTGTAATGATAGGTGAAGCACAGCCTCCCTGTGCCCTTGGCAACTCTTTAGGACAGTGAGTTTTTTTTTTTAATTTTTTTTCTTTTATTCCATATACTTTCTTTTTCCTTTTTAAAAAAATTTTCTTTTTAGAGGGAGGAGGGCAGGGAAATTGGGGTTAAGTGACTTGTCCAAGGTCTCACTGCTAGTAAGTGTTAAGTGTCTGAGGTCGTATTTGGACTCAGGTCCTGCTGACTCCAGGACTCTAGCTCTATTCACTGTGCCACTTAGCCACCCCTTTAGGATGCTAAGTTGCAGATGAGGATCGGCATTGGTGGGGAACATTTGCACACTAGGACTTCCCTACACTGATGAAATTGCAGGTCTGGGCCAAAAAGGAGGGATAATACATCCTTGCTCTATCCCATAGGGCCACACGTGAAAATGGAATGAGGTCAGATATGTTGTAACACTTTGGAAAGGAGGGTGAAAGACTGATGCAAATGATCATCTTTCTCTTCTTTCTCTTTTCTATTGCTTTGACTGTAAGCTCCTTGAAGGCAAGGCCTTTCTTTTTATTAATGGTATCCCCAGTCCCACCACATAGTAGGCACTTAGTAAATGTTTATTGGCTTAGATGGGATCCTTTCTCTTCTTTCTGTTTCTACTTCTCCTGTTCTCTTTCTGTTTCATTGATTTAAGAGCATAGCTTGAGGAGTCATCCAACCCAAATTTTGTACTTTACAGATAAGTAAACTGAAGCCCATGGAGTTTAAGTGATCAGGTGTCAGAACGAGGCTTTGAACCAGTTCCTCTGATTGTTTCTGTAGTGCTCTTTCTTTGTCTTCAGAAGCTGTCCTGTTTTGATTGGATACAGAGTGCTGGTCTGGGGCTGAACCAATGAGAAATCTTCTTCCTTCCTTTTTCAAGACTGATTTCCTTTATTTGTATGGTCATTGTCTTAGCAACTCTTGGGGAGCAGAGACACTGTGGAAGGCGCTTTTGAAATAGAGATGATTGTGGGTCTTTAGATGGATAGTCAAATGAATTAACATTTTCAGAAATACTCCTTAGCAATGTAATGTATTAGACAAATGGCATCCTTCCCTTCTCTCCCTCTCTCTTCCTGTGCCTCTGTCTTCTTATCTGTACAAAAGCTTTAGATAGTGTTTTATTATCTCTTTTGATCCTTACACATCCTTATTTGTGAGCTGAGAACTTTGAGTATTTTACAGGTGAGGAAATAGAGCCCAGATTGGTCAAGCAACTTGTCCAAGGTCACAAGATGAGTGAGCAAGGACAGTTGGCTTTGAGCTCATATGCTTTCAGACTCTAATCTAGCAATCTTCCACTTCTGCATGGTCCAATGGAAAGAGGGTTGGATCTGGTGTTAGATGACCTGGCTTCAAAGCCCAGCTCTCTACTAGACTTTCTATTTGCACGGACATTTGTATGTCTTTGGATTCGCAGACATTCCTAGAATAGTACCTGGCCTGTTGTAGGTGCTTGATAAATGTTTATTGATTGATTGATTGATTGTATGTCCTTGTATGTTTCTCTGGTGCTCAGTTTTCTTCCTGTAAAATGTAAGGACTCGATTGGATTAGCCCTAAAATCATTCTCATCTCAAAATTGTTTCCAGTAGTTCCTATATCTCACCATTCTGCTTTTCTTGGGCTATGTAGACACAGTCGTTTTAACGTCATTATTACTTAGTTATTTTTAGTCTCTGGATTGGCTCTTATATGCTCTTTTTGAAGCCCATGGAACCATGTATGGTACTCTTTACATCTTGGAACCCAGGGTTGGCTAAGTGTGATCTGGAAAGGCTGCTCACTTTCCTGAGCCTGATGAATTTTTCCTTGTTGGGAATGGTTTACTCACTGAAGGGTTAGGCACATTAGACTTGTAGCCTTGTAGGGGGATATCCAGTCTCAAGGAATTAGTAATCTGACAGAAAACAAAGATGGGGAGTAGGATTAGAAAAGCTCTGATAGGGGACAGGAAGTGGAGCAGAAGTTTTAATGAAATGCCGGCTTTGGGCCAGTTAATCATCATTCCTTGGGGAGTCTTTTAAACCAGGATGAGGGAAAAGAATAACTAATGCTACATTTGTACATGTGACGGCCAAGTGACTAAAAGCAATGCAGCCTGACATAAGAGGATCTATGGAGCGTAAGCTGTTCATTTATTTTCTGGGGGAAAACCCATTTTATTGATGGTCTTTTTTATATCACCATCACTTTCCAACAATGCTACGAGCCCTCCCTTGTAACAAAGAAGTACATTGAAAGCAAAGCATACAAAACCTTGACTGTAGTTGCAAACATTCACTGGTCCCCGTGTCTCTGCTTCAGTATCAGCACCCGGAGCCAAGACTGGTGAGACCATTGACCTGAATTCGGATGTCTTTCACGTTCAGGTTGCTTTCCTTTTCATTATTCTGGCTGTCCTGTGTATCTCTCTCTTTATTCTGTTGACTTTTCTCTGTATCAGTTCCCACAAATGAATCCCTCCTACTTATAACACAGGGGAATCTCATTCTGTGTAAACATCACTATTTGTTGACTAGCTGTTCACTCACGGAGGAGGAGTTAAGCCATCGGGTCTAGTAGGAGACGGCAGAGTCAACATCTTCCGTCCATCAATCCCAGGCACCTCAGGTTGGATTTGACCAAAGCCAGATTTTTCTAAAGCCCTTCTCTGAATAGGGATGTTTCTGGGAATGCCTTCTGGGGAATTATCAGCAACATTATGACTGGGTTTCTGGCAAAGGTCTCTCAAAGGAACCAGACAATAGGAACAACCATCCCCAGGGCCAGATATGACAATCAGAGACTACTACGCCCTTTCCTCCCCACTTTCCCAGTCTAATATTAAATCAAAGAAAATTAATTATTCATTAATAAAATGGAAACAAAATAAGCTAACAAAATTATTTATTTAATAAAACTAAAGGAATGGAAAGAAAAAGTTAACATTCCTAAAACTAGTTTTCCATCCACAGAACTCAAAGTTCCAATTGATCCTCTGTGCTAAGCAAAGTAGAAAGAAATCGGGACTTAGAAACAAGGGATCTGGCTTTGAATCTTGGCTCTAACAGCTGCTAGCTATGTGATTCTGTGTATCTCTCTTAACTTCTGTTCATCTCAGATGCAGGGGCAATAAGAGCAGACCTACCTACTTTACAAAGTTATTGTAGAGGATATACTTTGTAATTCTTAAGGCCCTATAGACATGGCAATTAAACAATTAATATTACTTAATGTTTGCTTTTGTGTACTGGTGGACCTCCAAATTACGTCATCTGGCTTCAGTGTGACTCCTTTTCACTTACAGGAATATTGTTTAATTAATTAAAAAGGCATTCGGAAGGGTTGAACACTTGATGACAGGAGATTCCAGTAAGAATCCAAATGATTTCAACTAGGATTCAGAGCCTAGAAACTAGAAGACCCTCATTGACAGTTGTTTACAATGGACTGTCTTAGAGTTGCACAGATCGCCAATGGACAATTCATCTGATTTCTTTGGTTGGAATCACACAGGAGCCCGTAGGTCTCTTGTTGCTCAGGAGACAGATGTGGGGAGGTGGTGGGGAGGGGGTGCTGCTGATTTACTCTTTAAAGACCACTGTCTTTTGGAGGACATCACTGGATTAAGGCCAACTCTCAAATCAGTTCTTAATACAGAGAAAATGAATGGGAAGGGAAGATACTTTGTTTCTCTCTTTTCATCATGGAGGTGAGGGGTGTTTCTATGTATCTGCACGTAGCTGTCAACAAGAACCATAGAAGAATAATCTAGGGAAATAAATGGGCCCAGTTTTGAGGTCTGCCCAAAGAGTGTTTGAGAGGGGAGGAGCCTTATATGAAACAAACAAGCAATAAACCAAGAATTCTCAACCTGGGATCTGTGACTTTGGCTTTAAGGTTTTTTTTTTGATAACCATATTGTAATATATTTGGTTTTCTTCATAATCTTATATATTTTGTATGATTAAAAACATGTCTCTGAGAAGGGGTCCATGAACTTCACCAAGTATGGCTCTCCAGGGGAAGACAATGACAATTATCAGGAGGAGTTTGGGAGGACAAGCACCCGCGTGCACTGTTAGAGGACCTTTGAATTGGTCCAACATTTCTGGAAAGCCATTTGGAGTTAGAACCTTGACCCAGAGATGCCACTGCTAGGTCTGTGCCCCAGAGAGATCAAAGACAGAGGGAAAGGACCCACAGCTACAACAATATGCCTAGGAGAACCTTTTATTGAAGCAAAGAACTCAAAACTAAAAGAGTATCCATCCACCAGGGAATGGCTGAACCAAATGATTATACATGGATGGGTACTCTAAGAAACAGTGAAAGAGATGGACTCAGAGAAACTTAGGCAGCTTTGTATGAACTGATGCAAGTGATCCAATAGCTATGACATTGTTTAGAAAATCTTTGAAAAATTTAACTCTGATAAATTCAATGATCAAACATGATTTCAGAGGATGTGATGAAGCAAGCTCCCGCACTCCTGGCAGGTTGGGAATGGATTCAAATTGCAAGATGGGACACATTTTTAGACCTCATAAAATAGTGCATTTGCTTTGCTTGACTATACCTATCATGAGGGAGAATTAATTTTTTTGAGGGGGAAAGTAGAGGAAAGAGAAACATGAGAGCAATGATGCCCCTCCACAAAGAAATAAAAGAAAATAGCATCAACGAATCATTTAAAAAGGCATAGAAAAGAACACAAGGATTCTCAGAGAGAGACACATAAGTAGGAGAGTTTTGGAACTAATTGTTGAATTTATTATATGTTTTAAAAACACGCTGTACATGATAGATATTCATGGTTTCATATGCAATCATCTTCTCTGTAGATGTTAATATATTAATTTTATTTATGTTAATATATTAATGTAATTATTTATTAATGATTTATTATATCAATATTTTAGTGGATATATTAATGTTTTAGTGGGTTTGTCAAGTTCAGAAAAACAAAAAATAAGACTTTAAAAGAAAAAAAGACTTAAAGTGAAGGGAAGAGGCAGAAGACAGTCATTGAAAAGTAGATGGAAAAGATGGACCTCTTCAACTCAGACATAAATGGAGCAATAGTTATCAATTAAATCCAGCGAGAATTGATTAAACACCTATTGTGCACCAGACATTTTGTCAGCTGTTGGAGATACAAAGATAAAAATAAGCCCTGCCTTCAAGGAACTTACAGTCTACTGGTCACAAAGTAATAGGTCAAGAAGAATGAAGGGGATAATTAGCCATTATTGACAGGCTTGACGGTGATGTTCAGTGACTCAGATATATGAGGGTGGATCTTCCCCCCCCCCTTTCTTCTTTCTTCCATTCTTTCTTCCCTCCCACTTCTTATCCTTCACCCTGTGGTGTGGCACCAAGAACTGAACACAGCACTCTGGATGTGGTCTGCCAAGGGCTAAGAGCAGGGGGCTATCATTTTGGTCTCTTAAGGTAGCTTAACATTACATTTGAGTTTTTGACTGCCACGTCACTCTGATGGCTTATTATGCTGAGCTTGGGGTCTACTGGTGGATCTTTTTTAGTCAGCTTATTATCTGTTCTTGCTTTGTCTATTGTCTGTCTATTCTTCTTTGCTTACCTCATCTTATACTTGTGGTTTACTTTTTGAACCTAAGTATGCTATTTTACATTTGTTCCAATTAAATTTCAACTTACTCAGTTTGACCTTGACCTAGTGCCTGTTGAACTCATCTCGAATCCTGATTTTGTTATCTGTTTTGTTAGCTATTTCTCCAAGCTTTGTGTCATCTACAAATCCATGCCTTTATCCAAGTTATCAATAAGGTACAAAATACCACAAGACTGAGCCTAGCTTTCTGGGGGCATTCCATTAGACAGTGACATTGAGTCATTAAATGTAATTCTTTAGGTTTGACTATGCTCATCATTCCACATCATTCCATCTGATCCACAGGGGCAGCATCAAAGACTTCTGTCATTTTCTTGCTTTGCTAAAATCTTGGTGAAATGTTAACTATAGAATTTTTCAAAAACTTAGATAAGATCCTTTTAAAAATTATTTTTTATTTTCCAACTAACAAGCACTTAAAATGAATCTTTCCCTCTCACTGCCATCCTTTCCTGCCACAAGCAAAAAAAAAATCCTCAACACTTAGCTGCATTGTTCAACAAATCAAATTTCCAAATTAACTTTGTCTAAAGCTGTGTGTCTTGCTCTTTGTCAGGAGGTGGGTGAGATGTTTTTTGGTCGTTCTTTTGGACTTTATTATAATCTGTTTATTATGGTTTATTATAATCTGTTCTTGATAAAGGTTTGCTGACCAGATGTTAGTCCCACTGACTTTCCTAGGTGTTCATCAATCAAAGAGCATGCTCTAGAATTTGCTAATAATGGAAGCCAAGGTCACTGGTCTCATGTTTACAGACTCCCTTCTTTTTCCTCCTGTCCTCCCTTTAAAAAATGGGGGCAATGTTTGCTTTTCCTTAGTCCTGGGTACTTTTTTTTCTTTCTCTATGATCTTTTAGAGATCAAAAACAATGGCTCAGAAGGAATGTTTCCCTGTTCTCTGATTGTCCTAGTTCATCTGGGTCTAGTGACCTGAACTCATGAAGTTAATCAATCAATCTGCATTTATTAAATGCCTGCTGTAGGTTACGTGTAGTGCTAAGCATGGGGGACACAAAGACAAAAGCAATACAAGTCTGCCTTCAAGGGATTTACAGTCTCACAGGGGAGACAATATAGACACACGTATGTACATGAAGATACAATATACTTTATGCATATATAGTATTAGTATATGTGTATTAGTGTACATGTCAATATTCAATATGTATGCGTTGACTAGTGTATATAATACATGTATATGTACACACATGTGTGCACATGTATGTATATACCACATGTATGCGTGCATGTATGTTTTAGTGTAGGGTGTATTTTGGAGTTCCTCCTCCAACTCCTACTCATTTTAATGAATTGGTCTCCAAAGAGTGGCTACTATGTCTTTCCTTCTCATTTTAGGGGGAACCCTCAAAGATTAAGGAGTATCATTTCTTGGGCTGTAAAGCTCAGATGTACCTTATGGGTTGATAATCATTTAGTCAATCGGACTCAAGTAGCTTTTAGAAAAGCCTCTGTATTAAGGTATTTACAGTAAGACTAGTTGGTACAAAGCACCCCACCCCAAAAAAGTTGAGGACAGCTTTTTGCAAAGGTACATACAGAGTCCAGGGAAAAGTGGGCTCATGCTTAAGGAACATGTGTGTCAAAGGGGTGACTCCCAGTACTTGGTTGCTAGAAATCCTACTCTCCCTTTCGTGGAGTACTCAGGATGCTTAGGTATGATGTAGCTTCTTTGCTGGGCTTTGCAAAGCTATGAATATGTGTCTTGGCTGTCCTTGTACAATGCAGATACCTATGCTCTGGAAGACAATGGTGGGGAGTAGAGAAGTCCCAGATCCTCCAGGCCTTTTGAAGGTTGTAAAGTCTTCCTTTAGCCAAAGGGTCAAGAA
Organism: Pseudocheirus occidentalis; assembly: GCA_028646575.1. Lineage (NCBI taxonomy): Eukaryota > Metazoa > Chordata > Mammalia > Diprotodontia > Pseudocheiridae > Pseudocheirus > Pseudocheirus occidentalis. The sequence goes on along the minus strand of CM053597.1, from coordinate 10,659,467 downwards.
AGGAGGCAAAGACCAAGGCTCAAGTGTTCTCCTTCCCTCCCAAGAGACTCCTTTTCAGGGACTTCAGGTAGCATGCTCTCTCCTCATCCTCTGCTCTTTGGAATCTCTGTCTTGTAAATAATTCTCTTTCAACTGGCTCAACATTTTCTAGATTACCTGTAAGACAACCAATTTTTTTTTCTAGCTAATCCAAACACAATTTCTGTTCAACATCACTTCCATCCATCCAATGACTTCATATGTAGTCCAAAGGCTATGCTTGATTGGCTGAGTCTAAAGCCTATTATCAAGCTCAATTTCACCTGGATAAGGTGCCGAGGCACAACATTTTATCATTTCCTTTAAATGGGATAGGGTGAATTGATGGTATTTTCAGTTATCTGTACAGTCACATAAAGCACAGAAGGATCAAATACAAAGTAGCCTTGGAGGGCTTACGTTGAAATTCCTAACCGTTAGAATTGTGTTTCTCTCTGTAATTTGATTAATTTTTAAGTACTTAGATAATCTGTCATTCAATGCACATGTAAAGTATTGATATTATTTCATTATCTATGGTGCCATTGGACATAATATGATTTCCCTCTATATCTTTTTTAACCATGTCTGTTTTTACTGATGCAGTGCCACCCTGATGTTTTATAGTTCAATCAAAGTCTTTGATAGTCTTTGCCCCAGCCCTTCATTTTAATTCTGTGCAAATCATTGTGTTCAAGTGTTTCTTGTAAACATAGTATTTTGAGATTTTGTTTTCCAATCCATTCAGTGACTATTCTCTGAATGCATTCATCCCAAGTGATTCACAGTTATGGTTGTTAATTGAATATTTCCCTCCACTGTGTCCTGTTAACACTTTCCCTTTGCTTTGCTCCCTGCTCCAGTCTTTGCCGAGAAGAGGATGGTGAAAGAGATGTAGTGTTATCAGCAGTAGTGACTTGCACATGATTGTCAACCCATAAGGTGCATCTGAGCTTTACAACCCGAGAAATAATGCTCCTTAATCTTTGAGGGCTCCCCCTGGAATGAGAAGGAAAGACATAGTAGCCACTCTTTGGAGACCCATTCATTAAAATGAGTAGGAGTTGGAGGAGGAACTCCACAGCACAGCCTACACGAATACACACACATGCATACACACATGCATGCACACATGCATGCCTACACACATATGCATGCCTACATACATGCCTACATACACACATGCATGCACACATACGTGCCTACACACATGCCTACATATGCACATGCCTACATACGCACACACATGCCCACACACATACATGCACGCACACATACATGCCTACACACATGCCTACATACATACACGCACACACAATACATGCCTACATACATGCATGCATATGCTCTTCCCCTCTCCTAGACCAAAACCACTAGGTCTTAGACTTGGCTTTTCATTTAATCTTCCATTTATGATCCATCCTCCAAAGTGGAAATTCGCTTTTCTGGGTTCTGTTGCCTCCCTGACTTGACCCTCTGTCATAAACCTTTCTCTTCTCTTTTCCTATTCTTGGCTATTTTCCTGTTGTGTTTAATATATCACTGCAGCCAGCTTCTTGTGTGTGTGTGTGTGTGTGTGTGTGTGTGTGTGTGTGTGTGTGTGTGAGTGTGTGTGAGTGTGTGTATTTGTTCAGCTCACCTTTGATTCAGAAGAGAATAAGGGTCATGTGATGCCCACTGCTCTGTCCTTTCTCTCCATTGCCTCCTTCCTCATTTTGTCCCAAGCTCATTCTTTTCTCCAGTCCCTTCAGGAGATCCTCAGTCATGGGAAGTCTTGGCACAAAGGCTGGTTGGTCACTTGTTGGGGATTCCTGTTCAGGTATGATTTGTCCTACGTGGGCTCCAAGGTCCCTTCAAATCCTGCAATTCTGTGATTCCAAGTATTCCCCAGTTCCATGACAGAAAGAGAAAAATGAAGTGCTCTCCTTTCCCACTCCCTCTTATTGGACTAGAAAGTCTTTACTTGGCCTTGATGTAGTGATTTCCTTTGCCTCAATGGTCTCTAAAAGGGGGTTTATAAAAGACAGACCCACCAATGGGTTAATGATTTAGGAAGGGGATAATAATGCTGGGCCTCTTCTGGTGCATTCTTTTTTTTTTTTTAATCACTTCCAATAACATCATTACTTTTTGGGAATTCAGTGTCTTCAAGAGTTTTTTGTTTGTTTGTTTCAGTCCTGCAAGTTTACTTGTTTCAAGATCACCTATTAAATCACAAGACTGAATTCTACTGTAGCGGGACTTGATAAGAGTTTACTTATACCAAGGAAGTTTGCCCTTGTTTCTATAGGACCAGAGATAGTTTTTATTAGTGTCATAGTTAAAAAATAACCTCAGACCATACCGTTGTTTTCTTTTAGATGGGTTTCAAAGGGAATTTTTCTCATTTCTTGGATTATTTCATAAAACATTCAAGTTGTGCTCTTCTCTGGTTAAGGGTGTGGTTGATGACAGCCACTAGGTCAGTGAAGGAAATGATGAAATCTTGAAACTGAGCAGAAGTGGTGGGGAAGTTGGAGAGCAGAGACACCACTTTGTCTTCTTCCCAATAGACTCTTCATGCGGGATCTTGCAGACTGACTTTCAAGAGTCAGCGTGTGAATGTGGAAGCCCCAGTGGCGGGGGATGGGTATGTCCCATCATGGTTTTGCTGGTAGATGTTAATTCTGCAGTCTCTCTAGTCCCTCCTCTCTTTGTGCCCCTGCTCCATTCCTTAGCCATGCTGCTGGTTGAATGCCCACATCCCTTCTGGGTTTCTTTCTGCACCCCTTTTGTGACTGACTATGAAAAATGAAGGTGAGTAAAATCACTGACATCCAAAAGAAGGGAAATGTTTGGGAGAAATGATGGGTCCCCAGTCAAGGGAGGGCCATGACTTAGTAGCCCACCCCATGCCTACTATGCCACTTTCAACTCCACTCCCCTTATGTGTGTCTCTGGTGTCTCATGCTGGGCATTTTATGAGGTCAAGGACTGTCTTGCTTCTTTCTGTGTCCTTAATCTTGACAGTGCCTGTCATACAACATGCACTTAATAAATGCTTATTCATTCACTTATTCATGGAAATTAAGTCCAGAATTCTTGTGCCACTCATCCAAAGTCCTACAATGAGTAAATGGTAGGCGGATGACTGAGGCTGAGTAGAAGTGATTTCCCCAGAATCACATAAGTAATTAGTAGCAGAATCAGGATTCAAACCCAGAGCCTCTGTCTCAAAATCTAATGCTTCTTCTATATAATGAATCCTTGCCTCAAATCCCACCTCTAATCTTATGATAAAATAAAACTGTGAACAGCAAAAAGCCAACATAGAGTGAGAAAACTTTCAGCATTCCAAATTTCAGATCAAATAAATTATATTCTTTTTGGGTGCTTTCTTTGTATCCATCTTGTTCCCCAAAGCATCATGGGACACAAGCTAGGACTGTTCTTTTTGACTCCAAAGGGCGAAACTAGAAACAATGGGTGGAAGGGGCAGAAAGTCACACTGAGGCTGGATATCAGGAAAGCTTCTTAACCATGAGAGCTGCCCGGGAGTAGAATGGACTCTGTCAGCAGGTGGGGGATGGTATCTCCTTTGGGTTCTCCAAGCAGAGCTTGCACAGCTACTTGTTGGGCATTTTATAGCAGGGATTCTTTTTGTGCACTGTTTATACTAGCTGGCCTTTAAGGTCCCTTTCACCTCTAAAATTCTCAGTGATTATGTGAATCCCAGAACCTCAGAGCACCCAGGACCTCTGTGATAGAGTTCGAATGTGCCTGAAAGAGCCATCTCTCAACAGCATCCCTGGCATGTGACCTTGGATTGGAAGACAGCCAGGGAGCACCAACGTACCTCCAGAGACAGTTCATTCCACTCTTGGATGGCTCCGAATGGTTAGGGAGTCTTCCCACCTGACCAGTCTCAACTAGCCTCTCTTTTTTTTGGCTTTCACCCATTGCTCCTGCTCCTTTGCTGAAAGACAAAGAATGGCCAGCCTCATCCCTCTTTCTGATGTCAGCTCTTCAAATATTGGATAACTATCATATTCCCTCTAAAATGTCTCTTCTCTAGGTCAACCACTTTCAACCACTCCTTGCCCAATTTTCACCAATCTTCCCCCCAAATGTACTTTCAGTTTCTTCTTTAATATTCTGTGTTTTCACATTCTTCCCCTTCTCTCCAACAAATTCTTATCTTAAATTTCTACATTATAAAATAACCAATCCTGACCACAGATGATAATTTTTAGCCTGAGTTTCTGGGCAGGGAACTAAATGGGGACCTTGTGATGAAAAAGGAGGGACATATTTGTGTAATGAATTACCCTTCTTTTCTCTCTATTTCATCAGGGGAAATCCCTCTCTGAGCAGTGGCTGGGCAGAATCCTGGTAATGAAAGACATGACTCCTCCATTCTGTATGATGAACTCTGGCTTGAAATGGTTTAGCAAGGAGAACAAGAAATCCATCAAGATTTCAAAGCATACTTAATTTCCTATGCCATATAAGAGCTCCACTTTGGAGGCTAGAAGACCTACAGGTTGGCCATCTCATCAATACAGCAACAGCTGATGAAGTGGTTCTCTCTCTAATTAGATGTATGATTTAGAGGTCAGTCATTTCACCAGTCTGGGTTTTAGGTGACTGCTCTGGTAAAATGAACAGGTTGGACAGAGGAAAGAACCACGGCCCCATCGTTTTTAAAACAGGAGAATTGTATGAGATGATGTCCATGATCCCCTCCTGTGTATTCTAATTTTTATGGTTTCCTAGCATTAAGGGTTTGATTCTGAATAGGTTTAAATTTTGGTAACCATTAAACTATCTGGGTGTTTCTCCTTATGAGCAGTAGGATTTAGGGCCTCATTTCCTCTCTTTGGATTTTGTTTATCCAATGAGTAGGTTGTAGTCAATGATCTCTGAGGTTCTTTCCACCTTTGACATGCTCTGATCTAAGACCTAGAGCCAACATTGTTCATGTATGTAGACATAGCATCCCAGAGAACCCTTAATGAGGCAAATGTCGCATAGTCCAATCAAACTAGTAAGTCGGAGTAGAGAGGGTTGAGGGCTAGACCAGTTCTCTTTACATCTTGCCTCTGCAGCTCTGAGACTACAGAGTTTAGGGTACTGGTCCCACCAACAGGCTGACATGAGAGGAAGCCAAACGGCACCATGAGAACAATGTTGGAACAGATGGACCTGGGGTCCACTTCTGACCCTCCCACTTGCCATGTGGAATTTTCCAAGGTTGAACTGAGGAAATCACTTTGATTTTCTGTGTCTAAGTTTCCTTGTTTCTGAGATTGACCCCCAAGGCCCTTTCTGGAGCAGGATCTGACATCCTGTATCCATTCAGTCAACTAATGAGGAGAAACCATCTGGTCTAGCTTTACTGGAGCTCATGAGGACCAGTTTCTGGTGGATTCTGGGGCTGCCACTAGCCAAAGGAAAGAGAGCAACCAAGGCACTTTTTTCACCTAGTAATTATGAAATCTAAGATCTCTAATAAGGAGAAACACAAGAACCCCTGGATTTTGTGGCTGGCTGATGTGGATGCTTAAATAAATGGAAATAATTTCAATTCAGAAGTTCTCCTGAGACTTTTCCTACTAGAAAACATTTATGAGATTTAAGTCTCCTAAATAGATTAACCAACTTTTTTCTTATTTAATTTTTAAAAATTATTCTCTTCTTTTTCTATCAGTAGTCACTTATCAATGGAGTGGATGATAGGAAGTACATTTCTGGGCATTTTAGGTTTGTCCTCCCAAACTTTTTGGTGTAGTTTCCATTCCTGGAGGCCATATTTTGTCCCCCGGCTATCACAGTCCGGTCCCATCTAACACAGTTATTCATGTGTAATGACAACCATAATCATAGCTAACATTAACATAGTGTTGTAAACTTTGTCAAACATGAACCATGCATAGCAACCCAGGGAAGCAGATTCTGTAGCTATTGCCAGATTTCTTTTATCAAGATTTTACAGATTCCTACACTAAGGCAGACACAAGTTAAGGGACATGTCCACAGTTAGTATGAGAGGTGAGGGGGACTGAACTCAACTCTGCCCCATCCCAAACTGATCATATTTTGTCTTTTGCATAAACCCCCAGTTCTGAGAAGGAAATATATCAAGTTTTCCCCTTTTCGTGTTATTTCCTCTCTGGCGGACGACAACAGGTGCTGCTCTGCAGAATTGATGAGAGTATTCACAGAGGTGTGACAATAACCTGTTTGCTAAAAGACAGAGAAAGAATCCCTTGTTCACAGTGACCTTTGCCCTGTCCAGGTTTTTATGGGAAATTCTGCTTTAGTAGGAAGTGACTTTCTTTGGACATTCTACCTTTCCCCAACTTTAGCAGAACAAAATTGACTTTAAAGAGCGTATAATATGTGAACAGAGAGGAAGACATTAGAGCCGGAGCTAGAAGGCAGTGATCACACCGGGAGTGCTCATTTGTTGGGGTGTTGTTGAAGGGCTATCTGGCCAGGAATGGGTTGGATAAAACAGTGTCTGAGACACTGTGGGTCTGTAAACATTTCTTGAATAATCCCGGCAAGGAGAGAAAAAGCGATGTAGAGGAGAAGAAGACCAGCCTTGGAGTCAGAAAGCCTGGGATTCCAATTCTGCTCCTTCTCCTTATTGGCTATGTGACCCTAGAGCTCCCAGGCAAATCCCTAAACTGTTACATTCCAGAACAAGCTGCTGGTCTGCATCAACGAGGGTGTTCTCTAAATTCATGCAATTATCGGGCTGGCCCAAAGGAAAATACAGAGCCGGAGAATGGGAAAGCCCACTCCAGAACTATCTCTTAACGAGAGCTCCCATGGATGGGTATGTTCTGGTTTGCAAAGCACTTTCTGTCTGTCCTCTGATTTCATACTTTTAAAAGAAAATAATGCCATCAGAAATCTTCAGGAAGGGATTCATAACTTCCATCAGAAGCTCATTCTAGTGCTAGGTCCCCATGGTCAGAAAGTCCTTCCTTGTATCTTGTCTGAATTTCTGCTTCTTGGAACTTCTGCCACGATGGAAAAGCAAACAAACCCGATCAGCATTCTTCATTAAGCAGCTGGCTCCTCTCACATCGTTGCCTCCACCCTCTCTTCCTTGGGTTAGGTCATCCTTGTTCTGCTGAGTCACTTCTTCAATTCTTCTGTCATCTCCCAGTGTCTCCTCCGCCTTAATTTCCAGAGACACCATTCACAATTCTTTAACTCTTCCCCAAGAGTTGCAATATTAGGCAAGTTTAGGCTTACCGTTAGGAGAGTTTTCCCAATAAATACAACCATCAAGAAGGGCATTGAGTTGTCTTGGGAGGTAGTGGGTTCTCTCTTGATGGAGGGCCACAAGTCTAATATATTGTAGAGGGGACTCTTTTCCAGGTGTGACCTGGCCTAAGATGGTCACTGATCCCCTATCAAACTTTCCTGTTTTATGCTCTATGGGAATTCCCTACAATGGTGTAGCTCACAGCCATCCATTTCGTGTTTTGAGTGACTTTTGTCAATGACATCCTGTCCTTCTCCTTTGTCTATGTAGAGCAGTGGTTCTCAACCTTCTTAAAGCCATGACCCTTTAATACAGTTCCTCATGTTGTGGTGACCTCCAACCAAAAAATTATTTTCGTTGGTACTTCATAACTGTAATTTTGCTACTGTTATGAATCATAATGTAAATATCTGATATGCAGGATGTATTTTCATTGTTACAAATTGAACATAACCCATAGGTTGAGAACTGCTGATGTAGAGGGTCTACCCATGATGGAGGCCTGCCTCTGGGTCTTTTACCATTTGGTGAGTAACAAGTTAGGGTTCGCTCTGTCTATTGTTTAGCTCTCTATCTCCTTGTTCTCATTTTTGAATCATGGCCAGTGCTCTCTGCATTGTTTAATTTAAGAAATAGATGTTGTTTGTATTATTGATCAAGTTCACTGTGAAAATGAAATACAGGGTGGCGCAAAAGCCTTAGTGAAGTTTGAAGCTTTACGGATGTTTTGTGGGGCTTCAGAAATAGTCACGGGGTATATCAAAGTGAAAACACCTGGTGAGGAAGGGAGAGGAGAGGAGAGAAGGGAAGGGACTTCTCCTCTGACCAGATTCTAACCTATTCACATGGAGTCCCCCCTTTTCCCTGGCGTTTCATTATTGACTCAAAGCCCATGTGTTTTGGGAGATGGCTATTTAAGGTTTCTGGAAAACACCGTCCGGGAAGATTGAGAACTGAGATCCCCAACCCTGTGACCTGACCAGACCACAGAGTGTCTTCTTTTACCCCATGGGGTATCTCAAACATTCCACAAACCAGATGAACCGGGATTGCCAAGTAACAATGAAGTAGAATTGTCCTATCACCCTTTTAATAGCATAAAGTATGGAAGAAACAGGGGCAGTTGTGGATATTATGGCTGCAGCAAGGATGGATGTCCCACCAATACAGGGAGGATCTAGTTCTCTATGGGACATGATTTTAAGTGCCTTCTACTCTGAGATCCCCCCAAAATGGACTCAGAAACCCAGGTGCCCCATATCAGTGAGGCACTGATAGTGACTGGGATATAGGGCCAAGTCTGGAGAGCCCTTGGCTTGAACTCCAGCTTGTATCTTGTCTGAATTTCTGCTTCTTGGAACTTCTGTGTGACCATGGACAAGTAATTTAATCTTTAGACCTCCTCCTTGATAAACTAAAGATAATAAAACCCACTTCACAAGTGAGTGAAGTGAGGAGCAAAATAGAGCCCCAGGCTCAGATGTGTCTGGGAGCTCATTGATGGGGGCACTCTGTCCAGCAATGCAGGCTTCAGCCCATCCCTCCCCATCATCCTGGGTGGCTTTTGTTCATGTGTCCTCCATGGAGGCTCAACCAACATGAAGTTCTTTCAATGCTGTGTTGACACCAATGACTCCTGATGCTGGTGACTTTTCAGTGGTATGGAGCTTGTAGCATGTTCTCTCTCCAATTAGACTCCAAGTTCCTTGAGGGCAGGGACTGTTTTCACCTTTCTTTGTATCCCCAACCTTTTGGTGCAGTGCCTGGTACACAGTAGGTACTTAATGAATGCTTCTTGACTTGTCTTTTGCTCTTGCTATATGAGGGATGCTTCTATTTTTTCTTCAGTCATCCAGTCTTCTGATGGCATCTTTTACATTCCCAGGGCAATTCTTCATTTGTAATGTGTTACAGCCCTCTTACACCTGCCATGGAAACCTCAAGGGGGTAGATAATGGCTGCCTTTATGGTTGTTATCCTCACAATTATACCAACAACTGAGACTTCCTCCATTGCTACGTCTTCCACCACCAAAACCATCAGAAACTCCAGCACTCCGAGATTGCTTGTTCCCTCCAGGTCTTCTTTGAACAGGTTTCCTTGAGAAGAGAACCAAAGTCACTAACACTGGCTGATCAGAACCATTCCCCTTCTGACTAGAGGAGCAGCGTGACATACGGGGCACTTGGAGTGAGGACAAGGGGAGCTGAAATGCAGAAAACAAACAGACCACAAAAGGTAGTGGGAGACAGTGTAGACTGGCAGTTCTTAATCTTTTGTGTGTGCCATGGTTTCCTTTGGCAGCCAGTGAAGCCAACGGACAGAGCCTCCTCAGAATAATGTTTTTTAAATGCATAAGCAGTGGTTCTCAGCCTTCCTAATTCTGCAACCCTTTAATACTCGTATGTGGCATATCTGCATGTGGGCAGACCCGCCTGGAGACAGAGGAGCGGTGTCTCATTTCCTAAGACCATCAGAAATATGTGTTTTCTGATGGTCTTAGGTGACCCCTGTGAAAGGGTCCTTCGACCCCCAGAGGGGTTGTGACCCTGCAGATTGAGAACTGCTGGCATAAAGTAAAAATGCATAGGACTGCAAAGGAAACTGGTGATGTTTAAATACAATTATGAAAATAAATATATTTTTTAACAGACAGGCTCATGGAACCTTGGTTAAGAACCCAGGCCATGGACAAGCCACATTTGGCCACAGATGAGAGAACCTGGCTGTGTCCTTTCCCCAAATTGGGACACTAGACTGTCTCACTGTTACTGTCTTTTTAGTCTTCAAGACTCATTTTTCAGTGACATCTGTGGCCACGAGAGAGCTCCCCAGGGGCTCCTTCAACTTCTGGTTTCTATCTGGGTGTATTCTGATTCCACTCTTTCTCCTTTGGGACCCTTGATAAATCTGAAGCTGGAATTGCTTATTCCAATAATGGAATTGCTTGGTTCTATGAAGTTTATTGGGAGGACCAGGATAATTTATAGTTTAGAAAAGGATGGGTAGAAATTCAACAAGATACCTGGGGGAGCATAATCCAGACATAGGGAACAACATGGTGAAATCAAAGAGGTGGGGATGTACAGGATGTGTTTTGGGGACAGAAAGTAGTTTAATTTAGCTGGAGTGCGGAGATTGAAGATGGCTCAGTGGCTAGATTGGTGGGCCTGTAGTCAGGAAGGCTCATCTTCCTGAATTCAAATATGGCCTCAGATAAGTACTAGCCAAATGACCCTGGGTAAGTCACTTCACTCTGTTTGCCTCAGTTTCCTCATCTGTAAAATGAGCTGGAGAAGGAAATGATAAACCACTCTAGTATCTTTGCCAAGAAGACCCCAAATGAAGAATCAGACGCAACTGGAAAATGCCTGAACAATGTCAAGATTGTGGAGAGCTGTGATATACAGAATTTGAGGAAGCAATTTGCATCATGAGCAAGTAGCATCACCCACTTACAAGTCAGCTTTTGAAGAAAAGTTCAATTTGGGAAGAAACTTGTGACACCATGATGCTGGTGCTATGGAGTTGCAGCTGGGGCAGAGGGAGTCATCATGGGCTGGGCTGGGTTGTCCAGGAACTGGCCAAGCAGATGGTGGCCAATGGGATCCTGAAGTCTGCTCATGCCAATGCCAAGCTGTGTCCTACCTACGCTACCAAAGGACTTCAGGTGCTGCCTCTGCCTTGTCTGTTATGGTCCTTGTGGCAAGGTCCTGTTGCCCTATCTTAGTTATGAAGCTGGTAATATGAGATAAGGCTAGAAACATCAGACGGTGCCAGATTGAGGAGAGAACTGATGATTAGCCTCAGGAATCTGCACTTTTATCTAGTAGGTGGTAGGAAGTCACTGAGAATGTTTGAGTAGAAGATGTTGGATTCATGCCTGAAGAGGTTTAGGTATCTGTGTGAACTATGGACTAGAGAGGGTGGAAGACCTCTCTGGAGGTTCTTGGAAGATTTCAGGCAGGTAACCACCGGGGCTTGTCCTGAGAGGATGGCTGTTGGGATGTACAGGAGAGAATACCATGAAGGCAAGATTGGGAGGATTTAATCTTGGACTGAATGTAGGAGGGAAGGCAAATGAGAAGACCAAAGATAACACCAGGGAGCAGGCACAGATGAGTGAGTGTTCCTGGCACCAAGGCGAAGTCAGAAGATGAGAAAAGAAAAAGTTTGGGGGATGTACTGGTCTTGAGTGGGTTGAGTTTTGGGCACTGGTGGTAGACTCTGGAAGGGGAGTGCCCTTCAGGGAACTGGAGATATGGCTCAGAAGAGTAGTGAGGTCCAGACCAGAGGTCCAGTATAGCAGTTAGATCAAGAAACAGTTATTAAAAAAAAAAGATTCTTTTTCACACATTAGCCAGAAATGCAATGTTCCAGGAAGACTTTTACATAAAAGACCCAGGACACATGTCACAAGTTTCTCTTTGCTCTCGTTTCTTTGCCTGAGTCAATGAATGTTGTGACATTGCTGGGAGCAGCTGGGAGCTCATACACTCATTTCTTACTGTCACAGTCTCGAGCTGTAATTTGGCAAGTGACTACCACAGGTGTGTTGTGATCTTGGTCACTCGGGCTGCTGAGTAAGGAAGGGGGTGGGGGTAGGACCGGAAAGTTGAATAAAACAGAAAATAAATCACTTTTCACGTTTTGTAAATTGTCTGATGTTTCGATTCCTGATGATATTACAACACCTTCATCATCCTTCTGTTACCTAGTCTCCCAGGTTCCTAGGTTAGAGAGTTGGAAGGGTCTTGAGAGACAACCTGGCCCCAAACCTTCACTTTACAGCTGAGGCAACTGAGGCCCAGAAGAGTTACATAGTTGGCCCAGAGTCACACTGGTAGTAAGGATAAGTGCTAGGATTTGAACTCAGGTTTTCCAAATTCCACAGAACATTTGTTGCCCCCTCATTTAACGTTTGAAGTTTGTTCTCACTCTGACTTTATGATTCCATTGTCGCATTTCCTCTGAGACCCCCCTCTTCATTCCCACTAGCAACGTTTGGGTCCTGGGATGGTGACTAGCTCTTCAGTATTCTAGAGGTAACCTTCATGGCCTGGGGCAGGGAGGGGATAATTAGCTGGTACTGTTATACACAAGACCCCCATCCCATGTGCTTCTCCATATCAGTTAATGAGTCAGGTCCAAGTTTTTCAAGTTTTTCTACTTTTACTCAAAAGTTGGTTCAAAAATACCCTCCCCGAAGTCTAGTTCATCCCCTCCCACAAGAATATACAAAGTCCAGCAGGAAGCTAGCATTTATTTAGAGGCCATTTTGTGCCAGGCACTGTGCTGGGAACTTTACAAATATCATGTCATTTCATCCTCACAACGACTCTGGGATGGAAATGTGATTGTTATCTATGTTTCACAGTTGGAGAGACTGAGGCAAACAGAAGTTAACTAGATGAAAGCAGGCTTAAGTTTAGGGATCCTTCTTTTCCCCAGGAAACTGAGACAAATAGGGGGAAGGCAGTCCAGTTCATGGGGGCTACTCCTGGTTACTGGCTTAAGGGTCTGATTTTTCTAATCACCCTCAAACTTTAATAGCTTTACTGTCTCATTCCCTTTTCTGATATTCCCAAGCCCAGTGTGTCTGATTCTCTCAAACAATCCCAATATATTTCATTATCAGATCTCCTCCAATGCTAGAAGGACTTTAAGCCTCATATGTAGTTTACGCTGTTGATTGACTCATTGATTCAAGAGAAATGCCTCAGATTTGTTCAGGCTTAGTTTATACATTTGGGTGATTGGGTCTATAATTCAGTCAAAGAGATGTTCTGACTTTATAAAGGTATAGGGCTTAGAGCATCTTCAGAGTTACAATACTGGGCGTGGTTGTGTGAAGCACTCCACTTATACCATGATCTTATACAATAAGTAAATACAAGATGCCTTGAGGAAGGACTGGGCAGGATGGCAGCTTTTTCTTGTAGTTCCTAGAGTATCTTGATAGAAGCAAAGAATCTAAGAGGAAAACCATGAAGGGGATATATGCCAACCATGCTCAGTAGCCTTAGCATGGGAATGAAGGCGGCATCTTCACGCCTCCAGGATCAAGCATGAGCTCCTCAATTAGCCACCTGAGTCTTTCAAAACCTGAACTTTCCTACCTTTCCAGTCTTTTTACATTTTAAGTCCTTCCTACCCTGCTTTGCTGGTTAATGCTTGAATACCATGCTTTGTTTTCTGACTTTGGAACAGCAGTTTCTCCCAAACCCCAAATGCTCTGGGATCTCACCTTCACCTTTTGGCTTCTCTGGCTTCCTTCAGGACTGAGCTCCAATGATCCTTCTGCAGGAGGCCTATCCTGGTTCTTTCCCATCGTCCCAGGGGCTGGTGCCTCCCTCATTATGATTGCCTCCTATTCACTCTCTACATATGTGGTGTATGTTCAAAGGAGAGCTCCTTGGGGGCAGAAACTGTTTTCACCTGTCTTCCTGTTCCCAGGATTTTAGCACAATGTGTGGCACACACATCATGAAGGCTGAGTGAATGTTTCTTCCCAGACCCGCAGTAGAGAATATTGAGTTTGGCCAGAATAGAGAGTGCACAAAGGGAAGTTATATGCAATGAGTCTGGAAAGGTAGGCTATCCAGGAGCTTAGAAGAATGAGCTGAGAGCCTTCCAGGCACCTGGGCAGAAATAAGTCTTATAAAGGTGCTTGGAAGGACTTTGTCTGAATTGCTCTTCTGTCTCCTCTTGAAAATAAATATCCTGGCTTAAAGCCCTGTTAGGAAGGAGTGGGTTCTAGGACAGGGTGTGCCATTAATGAAGAGCAAACAAATGGGGAGCTGATTTGGGGTTAGGGGAGCCCAAAGAGTCAAGCAGGCCCAGGGACAGAGGAAGTGCCTCCAGGAAGGTTCAAAACCAGTGGATGTTAGAAATTGAGGAAGGATGCTTGGCCCAAGAGCGTCCTTCTGGGCACCAATTCCCAAAAGGCTTTTGAGGCTATTCCTGTTGGAATAGGTCAGCAAGGCCCAAGGCCTTGGGGTGGATCCTGTACTCTCACATTTAGCAGAGAAAAATGAGGAGAACATTTCTCAAATTTCCCCATGCACTGGGGATAGGAAGGGACCAGAGGGGTGATTTTACTGAAATAGGGAACTCCCAGTTTAAGGCAGGTCAGCACCTTCTTCTTAGTTGCCTGGATCATTGAGAAGTTATATGAGTTGTCCACAGTCACCTATGTCAGAGTTGGGAACCCAGGACTTTCTGGCCTGAAGCCACCCCTTTCTCCACTCTGACTCACTAGATTTATTCCTTATTATCCCCTTAGGCTATAGGTAGAGGAGACCAAGCAGAGAGAATGCACAAGACAGGCAGGTCTGGATGGGTCAGAATCTGCGGCAGGGGAGGGAGTAGCCCCACACATCAGGAGATGACAGAAATGTGAAGGGATGATTATTCCAGTAAGTACATTATGTCCCAGATTCATTTTATTTTTCACATAAATCAATTTAATCCAACAGCCTAAGGCAAGAACTTTGGCTTTTATTTATTCTTTTATTTAACATTTGTTTTTAAAATTTTGAGTTCCAGATTTTTTCCCTCCCTCCCTTCTCACCCGCCCCCACTGGGAAGACGAGCAATTCAGTATAGGTTGTACATATATAGTTACTCAAATCATTTCCATAGTTGTTATATTGTGAAAGACCAACTTTATTTCCCTCCATCCCATCCCTCCCTCCCACTTATTCTGCTTTCTCCTTTGACCCTGTCCCTTTTCAAAAGTGTTTGCTTCTAACTACCCTCTCCCCTTGTCTGCCCTCCCTTATATTATCCTCCCTCTTAATCTCCTTCCCCCCTATTTTCCTGTTGGGTAAAATCCCAGTTGAGTGTGTATGTTATTCCCTCCTTAAGCCAAATCATTGAGAGTAAGGTTGTCCCATTCCTTTTTACCTTCCTGCTCTTCCCCTCCATTGTAACAGTTTTCTCTTGCCTCTTTTATATGAGATAATTTACCCCAATCAATCTCCTCCTTTCTCCTTCTCCTAACAAATTCCTCTCTCACCTCTTAATTTTATTTTTTAGATATCATCCCTTCATATTCAACTCATTCTGTGCCCTCTATGTACACATGAATATACATGTGCTCACATTCACATATATGTTTATATACACATACACCCTCCTAAACATACATATGTATGTATGTATACATATATACACACACACACACACACACATATATATACACACATACATTCCCTTCAACTATCCTCATACTGAGAACAGTCTTATGAGTTGCAATTATCATTTTTCCATGTAGGAATGTAAATAGTTCAACTTTAATAAGTTCCTTATTTCTTTTTCCTATTTACCCTCTCATGTTTCTCTTGTTTCTTGTATTTGAAAGTCAAATTTTCTGTTCAGCTCTGGTTTTATCATCAAGAATGCTTGAAAGTCCCCTATTTCATCAAATGACCATATTTTTTCCTGTAGCATTATACTCAGTTTTGCTGGGTAGGTGATTCTTGGTTTTAATCCTAGCTCCTTTGACCTTCAGAATACCATATTCCAAGCCCTTCGATCCCTTACTGGAGAAGCTGCTAGGTCTTGTGTTATCCTGATTGTGTTTCCACAATACTCAAATTATTTCTTTGTGATTGCTTGCGGTATTTTCTCCTTGACCTGGGAACTCTAGAATTTGGCTATAATATTCCTAGGAGTTTTCTTTTTGGGATCTTTTTCAAGAGGTGATTGGTTAATTCTTTCAGTTTCTATTTTGCCCTCTGGTTCTAGAATATCTGGGCAATTTTTCTTTGAGAATTTCTTGAAAGATGGTGTCTAGGCTCTTTTTTTGATCATGACTTTCAGGTAATACAATAATTTTAAAATAATCTCTCCTGGATTTATTGATTTTCTTGTATTTTCCTTCACTTTTCTTACTTGAATTTCAAAATCATTCTTGAGCTCCTCCATGACCTGTAGCCAATTCATATTATTGTTGGATGCTTTTGATGCAGGAGTTCTGACTTTTCTGTCTTCCTCCCACTCCATGTCTTGATCCTTTTTGTCCCCTAAAAAGGAGTCTATGGTTTTATTACATTTCCTGGGCTTGCTCATCTTGCCACTCAATTACTTGACTTTGAAGCTCTTTGCCACAGTACAACTCTGCTTCCAGAATGGAGAGAGCTTTGTGCCAAATTGCTGGGATTTTTGCAGCAGCTGGAGCTATTAGTTGGGCGCCCTCTCTACAGACACCATAAACTCTGGCTCACTGGTCACACACCCCAGGACCACCACCCAAGACAGCAATCCAGATCCAAGCAGGTTAAAGCGAGATTGATTACCCTCTGAATCATTACTTGATCACCTTGTAATCTGCAAGCCAGGAGCTCCTGAGACAGCCAGGCAACAACAACAGCACAGCTGCTGTGCCTTTGCTGCTTCTTGCCTGGGGGGCAGGGGCTGGACCATGCTCCAGGTCCCCCTGTTCCCACAAAGTTCCACACTGATCTTTTACTTTCTTTTTGGCATTTATGGGTTGATAATTCTGGAAATCACCACAGCTGCTGGTGATTCTCCTGAAGTCTGCTCTAGGCCACCTGCTGGTTGGGGCTGCCCTGGCACGGGGGAACCCATGGCTCACATGGGGCTGTGCTTGGCTCCCAGCCTGGTGTGATAGATCCTTCCTGTTGGCCTGCCAGGCTTCTTTCAGTGGGAGCTTCATTTCTCTGTCTGTCTGTGGGTTCTGTAGCTCTAAAGTTTGTTTAGAGTCATTTTTTACATGTATTAGAAGTGATTGGAGGGGAGCCCACATCAAGTTTGTGCTTCTACTCTGCCATCTTGGCTCTGTTCCCCTCCCCCAACCTTCCCACCCCTTGGCTTTTAATCTCATGTGGCTGACTTTTTTTTGGATGGATTTGTAAGACCCTTTGGGGGTGTGTGTGTATATGTGTCTGTGTGTGTGCATGCTTGTGTGTACGCTTACATGTATCTGGAAGTAAAAGATCTTCTATCTTCTTCAGGGGCCCTGATATGCTGCTAAATTTGCTGTACAAGCATACCTGGAGACATTATGGGTTCAGTTCCAGGCTACTTCAATAAAGTGAGTCACAGAATTTTTTGGTTTCCCAGTACATGTCAAAGTTATGTTTACATTATCCTTTATTAAGTAGTATTATGTATAAAAAAAAGCTCCCTTGTACACGTTTGAATTTAAAGTACTTTATTTCTAACTCACCGTCATCGGAGCCTTCAATGAATTGTAATCTTTTTGCTGGTGGAGGGTCTTGTCTCTATGGCAATGGCTGCTGACTGATCTGGGTGGTAGGTGCTGAAGATTGGGATGACCAGGGCAATTTCTTAAAATAGGACAACAATGTAGTTTGCCACATGGATTGACTCTTCCTTTCATGAAAAATGTCTCTGTAGCATAGGATACTGTTGGATAGCATTTTACCCATAGTAGAATTTGTTTCAAAATTTTAAACAATTCTCTCAAACCCTGCTGCTGCTTTATCAACTAAGTTTGTGTAATATAGTCTTCAATATTATGTCTCAGAATAGGGAGGTTGAAGGAGAGGGGGAGGGATGCCAGTCAATGGAGCAGTCAGAACATGCCACATTTATTGATTAGGTTCACCATCATATATGGGTGCAGTTTGTGGGGCTCCAAAACAATTACAATAGTATCTCCACAGATTTCTGGTCACAGATCACCACAGCAAATCTAATAATAATGCAAAAGTTTGAAATATTGTGAGAATGACCAAAATGGGACACAGGGACATGATGTGAGCACATGCTTTTGGCAAAGTGGTGCCAACAGACTGACTTGATGCGGGGTTGCTACAAACCTTCAATTTCTAAAAAAAAGCAGTATTTGAAAATTGCAATCAAGTAACGCATAATAAAATGAGGCCCTCCTGTCCTGGGCAGCAGTGGACTGTTCTCTTAAACCTCCCTGGTTGTTTTCAAGGTGATGTTTATCTTGTATTGAGTTGCTGAGTATTATGCTGTGGTTAGGGCTATGGTTACACTTGATGGTGACAATCACCATGTGTTTTACACTCAAAAAATCTCTTGAGATGGATGAATAGATACATGTATGGGAGGGGGCAGATAGAGAGAGAATGCGTTTATTAAGCATTTATTATGACAGGCACATTGGGGTTACAAAGATGAAACAAAGAAGACAATAGGAATCTATACAAAGTTACAAAAAACATCTTATAAACAATTACTTCGTGCTAGACACTGTGGGAGGCCCTCAGAATAAAAAAGAAGACCCTGCCCTCAAGGAGTTTGCCATCTCCTGGGGCGGGCAGTGATGCATATACAAGACTGATGAATAACTAAGTCATGCTCCAGGGCGGCCTCTGTGCCTCAGAGATACGAGTGTTAATCTCATTTGAGGCAAATTTCACTCTTTTATTTCTCTCCTCTGGTTCTAACAAGAAACTTCTGGAGAAGCAGCTTGACATAATGACGCAAAAGCAGACAGCCTGGCTTTGAGATCCTGGGCAAGGGACTTCACCTGTCAGGCTTAGGGCTCAGGACAGGGCTCTCGAGAACCCTCTAAGACTCCGAGTTGTGAAGAAAACACTGCCCTGCCTTGGGGAAGGGAGTCTCCTCATCTGGGAGTTTTCTATAGCAAAGAAGTCCCCATTGTAGTCCCTATCCCCAACTGATGTGAATAAGGTTCTTTAAGAGATGCAATATCGTTGTGGGCACTTCCACCATTGGCACAGGTCATGATTATGGGACAGAGGAAAGAGCCAAGTGAATGGATCTGGATGCAAATCTTGGTTCTGTTGCTTAGTACCTATATGACTTTGGGCACCTTTAATCAGTGTGGGCCTCAGTTTCCTCATCTGTAAAATGAAAGGCTTGGATCACTTATCCTCTAAAGCTCCTTGCAATTCTTGTCCTGAAGACCTATGATTTCACCCAATGTTTTCTCCTCCTGTGCAACCCTTGTCCACGTCTATTTCTTGATTCTCCTCACCCAGCACACTGAAGGCCTTCCTCTGTTTCTTTACTTCCCTCTAGGGTACCATAGGCCTTGGACTGTCCATCTATTGTTTCTGTTATTACTCAACATTACTGGGGTACCTGTTGTTGGGAATGTGATAATGGGGAGGGGTTTCTTTTCAGGTGTTAGTTGGATTTATGGGTGCTGAGTAAGCTCCTTTATACCTCCAAAATTCTTTATTTCTTGTTTTCATCATGTGACTGTCCCTCTGTCTTTGACAGTCACACACGTCCTTTTCCTGTCACCATTGGCAATGTGCCTCGGTTTATTTACAGCAATTCAATTAACCAAAATTTTATCTTTCCTTTGCCATTTGGGTCATCTTGAGAGACGAGGATTCTTTAGCTCGAGTGTACATTACTGGATGACAAAGACATTTCTCCTAACTCTCATCTGATTTCATATTGTTACACTTATTCTTCTGATAAAACATAAGGGATCACATCATTCTTCCACTTAGTAATGGTTAGTGGCCTCTGTTCTTGTCCAAAGGAAGGTTCAGACTCATTTTCCTGGTATTCCAAACCTCCCACAATCTGGTACTATCTTATCTTTACAATCTTTCTTAATTTAGAACTGGGAAGAGTTGTGAGAACATCTGACTTTTCAAGAATGTCAGTTTTTCATTTATCAGCTGTTCTAGTGGGAACTGGGAGGGCTTTGGAGTCAGGAGTTCACTAGCTCATGAGCCTCTGTGCCTCCCATAATCTCACTTAATCTCAGTCTTTTCCTCTGTAGAAAGAAGATAATCATAGAACTTTCTTCCCAGAGTTGTTGTGAGACTCAGATAAGATCATGTTTGTAAAGTGCTATCTCAGGGTTAATTCCTGGGGGTTGAATTGTAAATTTGCTCTCCTGGACTGTGACATCAGCTGCTCTGATGCTGAGTTAAACCTGGCTTTCGTGTGGGCAGAGAAGACCATGTATGGAAAGTGATCTGTGAAGCTTAAAGCCTTGCAGAAATGTCAGTGATTCATTCATTCATAGTTCTCCATTCCTTTTATTTATTTATTGTCTAGCCTGTGATTTCATTAGAAGAGGGGACTCCTGGGAAAGGAAAGTCCCTCTGCCAGTGCAGGTTGTCACCTTCCTCGCAGGGTTTCTAGTCTTCCAAAGTTGTCTGGGGCACTGAGAAGTTTCGCGATGTGCCCAGGCTCACACAGCTAGTTCTGAGACCTAGTTTTTCCTGGCTCTGAATCCAGCCATCTCCTCGTGGCTCTCCCCTGCTTCTGATGAACTGAAGCAAAGCCAGCTGCTTGCTAGTTCTCTTTCTTTGGGGTCCCACAGTTTCAATGCCCTCCTTGCTTTCTGTTTCATTCTGTACATTGTCTCCGAGCTTGGCAGCTGCTTCCTCCTTGGGCAATGGGGCTTCTTGAAAAAGCCAAGGGTGTTGTACCTTTTCATTTTCTCAAGTGTTTATGCAAACGATGCTCTCAAAGGGGGCTGCAACCGGACAAAAGAATAATTACAGCTGCAAGTCTGAAAATTAAAAAGCAGCTGACAAGAGCACTGCCGGACATGGGGTGAATGTTGAATTAGAAATGGAATTCATTCAGCCATTCATTCATTTCTTCATTCACCAAATGGTTCCTGAGCCCCTGGGGATGCACTGACTAGTGCTCCGTGAAGCCAGGTTGTTTCTTCTGTGCCTAACACCTTTCTGCTTCAATCCCAGCTGAGGCAGACCCTGGAGAGCTGCGTCTAGGCCAGTCTAGCTCAGTGCTTTGCTCAGAAAGTGCCTAATGAATGTGTGTCAAATCTGGTCTAGATGGACAGTCAAACCCTCACCTGGATGCAAGATGTCCACTAGACAGTGCAAAGAATATAGCATTTAGAGATGGAGGAGGTGGATTAGAATGCCAGTTCCACCACTGACTGCCAATGGGACTGTGGGAATTCTCTCCATCTTTTTGGGCCTGGACTGATAAAAATGAAAGCATCAGACTAGATGGCCCCTGAGGTCTCTTTCTACTCTAAATTTATGAGCAGGATTAATCTTCATCTCAAGAAATATACCTGATAATCTCCAGAATAATCCATTATCTTGAGAAATCAGATTGCTTTACTATAGGCCTGATGGAGGGCAGACAGAAGGGGAATCTTTGTATGGTTTGAGATCCTTTGAGATTTCCCAAGTTTGTTGACAGTATAATAAAATGAATTAACTCAATATATATTTGTTGAGGGTCTATTTACCTAAATAAAACTTTACAAAAGGAAAAATTTTGTAATATTAAGAGCTATCCCAAAGTAGAATGGGCCACTTTGGGAGCCTGTGGCTTTTTAAAAAAATTAATTAATTCAGTTAAAAATTAATATGCTTTTGTTTTCTCTCCACACCCCACCCCCATTGAAAAAGAAAGGTAAAACAAAGACTGTGTAACCTACATGTAGTCAATCAAAATACATTCCCACATTGGTCAAGTACAAAAATGTATATTTCATTTAGCATTTGGAGTCTGTCCCTCTTTGTCAGGACATGAACAACATGCTTTGTTATAATTTCTCTGGAACTGTAGTTGGTCATTGTATTGATTAGAATTCTAAAGTCTTTCAAAGTTGTTTGTTTTGACAATATTGTTGTTAGGATAAAAAATGCTCTCCTGGTTTTGCTTATTTCACTTGGCATCAGTTCATACATATCTTCACATGTTTCTCTAAAAGCATCCCTTCCGTTATTTTTATGGCACAATAGTATTCCATAAGGGCAGCTAGGTAATGCAGTGCATAGAACATTTTGCCCTGTAGTATAGAGGACCTGAGTTCAGATCTGACCTCAGATACTTACTAGTTGTGTGACCATAGGCAAATCATTCAACCCTGTTTACCTCAGTTTCCTCATCTGTAAAGTGAGCTGGCAGAGATACTGCTCCAGTATCTCTGCCAAGAAAAGCCCGGTGAAGTCAAGAAGAGTCCGACACACCTGAAATGACCGAACAGCACCAAAAGCAATCCGCGACATTCACAGACACAATTGGTTTTGCCATTTCTCAAATGATTCTCTCCCCCTCCCCTGCCCCCGCCTCCTTAGTTTCCAGTTCTTCTTTGTGACTTCTTTTTCACTTGAGGTTTTCAAGGGATTCCTGGATGACCATTTGTTAGGAACAATGGTAGGAGCCATATTCCAGGGAAAGTTGGCTAGAATTATCTGGGTGGGCTTAGCTTACACACAGCGGAGCATTTGCTTTAAAATGTAGGTGATGACCAGTGGGGGGGGGGGAGGGGGAAGCTGTGCTATTAGGCTGTAGTGACTGGTCATGCCAGGAGGTTTGGCCCTGGATAGCCTTGGAATTCCTACCTCCCCCTCAGCTCTCTTTTCATGATGGTTCTGGAAAATGATCATCTTTCTGAACCTGGATCAGGTAAGCCACCCATCCCCGTGGCTCTAATTTTGTGCCATGAACAGCCTTTTCCCGGAGGACTGTCTAAATCCAGAATAGAAAGCCTAAAAGCCCAGGGACCTTCCAAAGGAGGCAGTTATTAGTCAGCTAGGGACATTCACAGGGTTTTTTCCCTCATTCTTATGAATAGCCCAATCACCTTTTCCTACTACATAACCCTAACTTTGTAGGATTGTCAAAATGTTAAAAAAAAAAGGGGCAACCAAGTTGGGGGAACCAAAGAAAAATTCCACAATAATGATGTCCATATGGCATTATAATTTCTAAATCTTAAGGTAGATAATTTTTTTTAAAGAGTCAATAGCAAAAACTGTTTTAGGGAGTTGTTTATCAAAGTGATAACAAAGTAGAAACTGTAATTTATTACAATTCTTTTTTTAAAAGCAAGTGAATGATAGAGTAGAGGGCTGAAAGCAGAGATTTTCCTGACTTCTATAGACATGAACACCCGATGGCTCTTGGGACATTAATTGTCCAATGAGTGCTTAGTACAGAGTGGAAGCATAATAATTCTATTTCATTCCCTACAACTTGATTGTCAGTCAAGAAAGTTACTGGGATGTGGGGCTTTGTTCAGGGAGGCAGAGTGACTGAAAGGTGACTAAGGAGGTAACAGTTCCAATGCCTGTCTCATTTGTAGCTCCAGGCACTTCAGTTGGAGAGGGTCCAGACCAGAGAACGGCAACCAGGAAAGGGAAGGGTCTTGAGTCTGTGTCACATGAAGTTGGGTTGAAGGAACTGACAGCGTTTTTAGTCTTGAGGGAGACACGGCAGCTACCACATGGAAAAGGGATTGGATTTGTTCCATGCTTCCCAAATAGTACAGAGACTGCTTTGTACGTCCACCTTGATGCTAGGAAAGGTCTTCTAATAATAAGTGCTGTTCTCCAGTGGAACAGGCTACTCACTGAGTTGTTGGGTGCCTCCTTCAGCAAAGGCTGGACAGCAGTGTATGTCATAGAGACGTGCATGTTCACATATGGGTTGGACTTGATGGCACCTGAGGTCCTGGCCAGGGTTGAGAGCTGTGATCAACACTTGTTTATAGTTTAACCATGGATTCTGGTATGTTTTTAGATAATGATCAGTTACATCTACATGGTGCTTTGAAGTTGTGAAGTGTTATCTCCTTTTTGCCATTCAGCAACCCTCTGTAAGAGGTTCTAAAGTTCCAATTGTCCCCATTTTATAGCTGAGGAGATTCAGGAAGGGTAAACCACTTGACTGGTTTGACTATCATGACTAGAATTTGTCAGTGGTTCATATGACCTAGGTCTTCCTGATTCTACAGCTAGCAAGACAGTCAACACACACTGATTAAATGTCTACTGGGGTTCAGCACCAGGGACACAAAAAAAGACCAGAGATAATCCCTGCCCTTGAAGAGTTCGCAGTCTAATGGGGGAGACAATGTATGAACAACTATGCATGAACAAGTGCATAGACAAGATAAAGAGGAACTAATCCACAGGGAGAAGATGCAACAATTGAGAGGAATTGGGAAAGGCTTCCTGAAGAAGACAGGATCTGAGATGAAATTTGGAGGAAGCCTGTTACCCACAAAATTACAGTTGGACCCAGGGTATATTTAAATTTGAATGACAAGGAGTCAGTTTCCTATGGGGCTCAGTAGTGAAGGTTTTGCCCAGGCCCTGCTCTGTTCTAGTACCAAGATGAATCTAGGGTTAACACTCTGGGAGGAGGAAGATGTGGACCTTTGCAGATGTAATCATAGCTTTGGAAATTCTTGTTCTGTCTTAATGCTGAAAATATATTCCTGAAAAGTTACAGATGGGTCTCTGGACCTGGTGCCATGAAGAGGGTTTGACCCCCTACCCATGATACTCCCTAACTATGTGATTGTGGGCAATTCCAAAAGTCTCAGGTTTTTCATCAACAAAATGGGCATAATCCCCATAGTATCACTCTCACTGTGTGGTACAGCTCAAAGGAGAGAAAACATGGAAAGAACTTAAAACATCTTGAAGTGCTATAAAATGACTGCAATTAGCATGATGCCTAAAGGGAATAAATTCTGTGTTCTTTGGCATGCTTTGGTAAGGTCTACTGAGGTGGGCTGGGAAGAGGGTGGATGAGGGTTTGAGTCAGAAAGAAATTATGATTCTGCTAGTAGCCCAGAATCCAAGAAGGTAGAAGCCAAGAGGTAGAAGCAGCCTTGGAGACCAGCCTGTCTCACCCTTCAGGGGGAGGCAGAGAGGGCAGAATAGGGGGTATGGGGATACGGACATTATCCACCTGCTAGAAGAACCAGGGCAATCAAGACTAGAGAGTTTGTAGGTGCCTGGGATGGACTGCTTGTATTGGGAGTATTACTATAGGGTAGTGGAAAGAATACCATTCAGACTTGGGTTTAGAGCCCAAGAAGTTAGAAGTTTACACCATACTCCATGACATCCTGGTATTACTTATGTGACTCTAGATAAGTACGTTAATTTCCTTGAATCTCAATTTTGCCATCTACAAAATGGGGCCAATAATACCTATAATACTGACTTCATAGGACTCAAATGATATAATTTAGGAATTAGGAAGGCCTGGGTTCAAGTCCTGTCTTAAGCAGATATTGGCTGGGTGGCCTCTTATTGCCCTTTAGGCAATTCTCAAAGCTTATAAGTTATGGAGAAGTTTGCTAATCTTCGTCGGCAGAGAGAATTTTCTCCCTTCTAACAAGAAATCACAGGTCCAGTAAAAAATGATAATCATGATTAATAACAGTTCAGAGAAAGTGAATGAATGAGTCCCTGAAACTTGTGGACACTTGACCAAGTTGGCATGTCTGGTGGCTATTCACAAGATCTGTGTTGAGTAGGGGATGCATGTATTGGACCCTGCCTGGGTCCAGAAAGAAAGGATCCAACATTTCCAGTGAGCTAGAGAGCTGGGTTCAAAGTAGGGTGAAATAGCAAAAAAGGACAATGAAAATAGGAAACACCCCAAAGAGACTGGTAGTGCTTTAAATCTGTGCCAAGCTGATTGAGTAATACGCATTTATCCTTGTAATTTCCCTTAACTCTGTGTGTGTGTGTGTGTATGTGTGTGATGTGTGCCACCAGCTTCCCTCATGCTATTGCAGAAGTTTCTGTGTGTATAGTGGAAGGAGTATAATGTACTGAGTGGAAGGAACTAGACAGATCTCCAGAGGTGGAGTGTCCATAAGGGGAATCCACCTTTTTGTTGTGTGTTTTTTTTTTCCATGCCAGAATAGTAGCAGTAGAAAGTTACTGAAGAGAAGTAGGTAGTGGGAACTGGGGTAGGGGAACCTTCCATTGGGGAACTGCCTTGCTGGCTCTGTAATTATTATTTTTGTCACTAATAAGTAAATGTTCTTTAAAAATTGTACTTTTCCTCCTTACCCTTGATTTAACTTCAGCAACTGAGTACGTCAGTGGCCTTATGATCTCATTGATGTGGGTAATTCTCAGTGGTGTAGGTTATGACCCATCCATGCTTTCTCATTTTGTGCTACTCTGGCAGGAGGACCCAGAATTATGAAATTAGAGATGGTTGAATAATAATAATTATTATTGTCACAAAACAATTAAAATAATTGGAATTTTTAAAATAAATAATCAAAGATAAATACTGTCTTCAAATAATGGCAGAATGGAAATGTATTTTATTGTTCCAGAGGGCAACAGTATCACTGAACAGAAATAAAAGGAAGGCAGATTTTGACCCAAGGTAAAGGGAATCTGTCTGTAAAGGGAATGGGCCACCTTATTAAATTCTGAGTTAACCTTCCCTGGAATCATTGAAGAAGAGCCCTATGATAAGGCATTTTATTTTAGACAGATCTATGATTTCTCTGGGATGAGGCTTTCATTGAGGAAGTTTCCTCTACCAATGTTCATTTCAACTTCTCTGAAATTTCTGGTCTTAGAGAGTTGTGTGGAAGGGGTGAGGTGGGGGCAGAGGGAGGAGATAAGACAAGGGACTTGTCTAAGTTAATGCAGCCAATGACATAGGTCTTGAAATCATTTTGTTGTAGCTTTAATTTTGGGAACACCCCCCAGCTCCCCCCATTGTGGGTAAGTTCACCTAGGAAACCTGCCCAAACCCAACAAAGCCCTCCTAGGCAGCAAACCTGCCAAGTAAACCTGCCCAAACCTGCTACCTGGAGCCCTTCTCCCCACTTCCCTCTTGTGTTAAGTTCTTGAAATAGACTTGGGAACTTTACAGTTGGGCAACAAATTGATCACTGGGCAGCAATCCTTAGGCAATGAACTGATTGCTACTTTTTGCCTTTGTATTTTCCCCACTTGCATAGCAACTGACTAAGTTGTGGTTTCCCCCTGGTAACAGTTACATTGTGACTTTTGTCTATTTAAGTCCTGAGTAAATGCATCTCAGGGCTGCTTGATTTGAGTGGTGCTCACCCCTTGCAGTTGGTAGCTCATTAAACTCTACTTAAGGGTAAAAATGAAAATAATGGTCTCACTCGTGAATTTCTCAGTATAACATTTTGGAGGCCCCAGCAAATAGCAACATTTAGTGTCACTATGGAGACCTTGGAACCTTGGACTCAGAAAGGGAGAGGACTGGCCCTACCCTGACCCTGAGGGGAGCTGGCCCCTGAGGACATGTTATCCCAGGGCCCCCAGGCTTGGGTAGAGTTTGTCAAGCCCCTCCTCTACTCCGACTTGTTCCTGCATTTGGCTCTTGGAGCTCTGTGTCCTGCCCTCTAGAGGTAAGCTTTTCTCTGTTCTGTCTTTGGGAGTACTCTTCTGGTAGGGGGTGGTGGCTGGACACAGCTTAGCACCCTCTCTCATGGTTCCCTGTAGATGTTGGGTGGAACTTCTGGGGTAAGCCATTCTGTATGGACCTGTGCTGGTATGTTTTGGCTTGCCATATGGTTTCTCTTTGCCTCTGTATCTGTTGTCTCATGATTGGCTGCCTGTCTTTGCATTTGTCTGCTCTGTGTCTCTGTAAAAAAAAACTTTGAGTCTGCCACCTTGTAAGATTCAAAATGAAGCCAGCCAGGAAAGAAGAAAAACTACCTAGGCTAGAAAGATTGATGGTTTCTTAAAGAAAGGTTGTTGGCAGAAAAACAAAAATCTCTCTTTCCACTCCCTTGGACTCTGGCCAAGTTCAGGAGGTGGAAAAAGAGGAAGGGGAAACTTCTCCCCTAAGATTTATCTAAGAGAAAAGGGGTCACTTCACTGATCAAAGAGAAGCAGATTTCAAAGCTGCACTTTGGAATAGGACTAGTACATAACCTTTTCCTGGGTCACAGAAAGAGAACTGTGCAATATTTTTGGGAATATAGATCCAGGTAATTGAATTCATTCTGGTTACTATTTAGCGCTGAGGTAAATTGGAAAAAATGCATAAATCTGAAAGAGAAATACTTCAGAAATGAAACTTCGAGCTCTTCAGTGCAGAGAAGAGGGGACTAGGTCCAGAGTCCTATTTGCCTTGACTGGAGGGTTTAAAGCCCTCATTCTCAAGGAAGTTTTTAAAGGAGTGATTACCTGGCTCTTCCCAGACTAGGGCCACAGGGCCTTCTCCTGGTCATCCTGGCTCTAACTGAGCTGAGGCTGCAGTGAAAAGTTAGAAGAAGAGTAGGGAATTTGAGTTAACTTTCCCCACCTGGTGAAAGGAACCAGGTGGGAGAGGCACAGCAGCTACATAGGGGCCCCACTTGCAACAGCCCTAGGTCCCTGGGCACCCTGAAGTCCACTCCTCTAGGTAAGCAGATGAACTCTCCTCTCAAAACCCCAAGTCCTTGACTACCCCTACAACAAGACTCAGCAACTGTGGGGAGATGAGAAAAGGAGAGGAGAAAATAAAGTCAGAAGTCTCTGCACTTGGTAAGACCAGTCTTCTGTCAATAATTTTTATATGTGATTTGGAAATGCAATTAATGTCATCTTATGGTTTGTGTTATTATTGTATTTCTATATTGTAGTAAAATTCTTTCATGTTGTAAAGCTTGAGTGACTATTGTGAGCCAGAAACAGTGTTAGACAAAGCAACTTTTTTTAAAAATTTATTTTATTATTATTTTTTTTAAAGTTAACTTGTTTGTTCACTTTTAGGTTACAAGATTCTGTTCCATAGTCACTTCAGTTATAGATTTTTCTCCCCTTCCTCCCC
>CM053597.1:10602135-10630181 GCA_028646575.1 Pseudocheirus occidentalis | reverse complement strand
ATCAGCCTTTATATCTAGACCATGCATCCATTCAGACTTGACTTTGGTGTATGGCGTTAGATAATGGTCTATGCCCAGTTTCTGCCATACTATATTCCAATTTTCCCAGCAGTTTTTGTCAAATAGTGAATTCTTAACCCAGAAACTGGGGTCTTTAGGCTTATCAAACAGTATATTACTACAGTCGTTAACTACTGAGTCTTTTGTACCCAATCTATTCCATTGATCCACCGCTCTGTTCCTTAGCCAGTACCAGGCAGTTTTCAGGACCGCTGCGACAAAGCAACTTTTAATCTGAATTTAGTTGAAACTAAAAGACAGTGGAAAAAAATTTGTTTAAAACCAGTTACGTTATTTTATTAAGTCCCGTTAATCCTGTCTTGAAGCTAAAACAAGTTGGCTCTCACTTATGAAAATTGTAAGATTGTTAACTAAATTATTTGGGATTATTGTTATAATGTTAAAACCTAAAATTGATCCCACAGCAGCTCTAAGGGTAGACAGGGTAGACACTCCCTACTCCCCTCTCTTAGGAAGATGGTCAAGGTCGCCACCCATATAGGCTATAGGGGGTGACCAGAGTCAATATGTACCAGTTACCGTATACTGGGATCCTAAAAAGAAAATATGGGAAGCCTGAAAGACATCCTGGCAAGGAAAAAGAAAAATCAGTATTGAAAATAGGGCACTTGTCACATGTAAAGTATATGGTTTTAATCAGTCCAGAGGAAGAATGTCATAGGGAGGACCAGGTCCCAGTTTTGAGTCAAGGGTTTGACTCCTGACAAGAAGTGGGGATTGTTATGAGCTCTTTCTTTGGCGTCCCTATCGATTTCTCCTTATTTGTAAACTTGCCAGGTTCCCAGAAACCATCTGGTAGGCAAGGTTATCAGCCCCAGGAAAAATAAAAGCTTGTCTGGGTTATGGAATTCCTAAACAATGAACTTGGCTTACTGAGAAATGAAATCTCTTAGGCATGTAAGTCATGGTAAACTTTTATTGCTTACTGAAACTCCATACAAATAAAAGCAATTGTATCAGGCCCTAAGCTGTGACTGGTCAGACTTGCCATTTGAAGTAAAAGCCATTGGAGCTGCAACTAGTTTTATTTTGAGTTTGAATTTAGATCTGCATTAAATCAGTATCTGAGAAATGCCACAATCTACTCAAAGGGAATTCTCTTAAAGGTGAAGGTTTATTTTGGGGAAAAGCCAAGACAATTTTAGCCTCAGTCTACAAGGGGACCCTCCTGGCTCAGTTTCCACATTGTCTTCCTTTGAAAAGGAATGTTTTCCACCTGGCTATTCCTGAGTCCGCCTATGAGATGAAATTGAGGTGACTCATCTGAATTCAAAGAGATGCTTTATCCTGTCATCTCTAGCATGTCCCAGCTTTTTCCTTTTATGCTAAATTTCTCTAATTAGAGCAAGTGGTCAGTAAAAGATATGAATACAATGCAGGTATGTGAAATTTTGTTTTTCTCAATCTGAACGTGCACTCATTCCATAGTCCAAACAGCTGGGTAAATTAGTACGCAGGCTTGTCATCTGCCTGCCTGCATAGTCAAAAGGTTAAATACCTAGAATAGAACATTTTTTTCCCTGAATGACATGGGAAAAATTAGAAACAGGGAAAAGAAGCTTGTGAAACCAAGTTATGATCACAATGTTCATCATTATCTCATATACTATGGCTGGGATACATCTGAACTATTAAAGTGTGTGTTAGATCTGAGCCATTCAGCCTAAAATGATATTTCTGCAGCCTACATAGTTTAGTAGAAAGGTCCTTGGGCTGGTCAGCTGCCGGTTACTAGAGATATCTGTCTTTCTCCTTATATCTTGGACCCTGCATATTGAACTTACCTGTCAGACCTGTGTCTCTCAGATTACAGGCCAATTCACCTACAGTTGGCAGCAAACAGTGGATGCCAGTCTGTACTTACCCACCGTCCCCTGGATGTGATGTATGCTTGCTTCCAGTCAGCTTCCTCCTCAGGACCCACTGAGGCTACCTCCTTTTCAGCCCAAAGAAGCTATGGAAGCTGAGACCTTCGTCCTTTCTCCCAAATGAATTTGGGGCCCAGCTCTTTGAACGGAGAATGATGGGATCCTGATAAAGCTGCCCCCAGCTCCAATATTCTTGTTTGTCTTCAATCTTGTATTAACTTAATCAAGCTTCTTCTTGTAAGAGAGCCTAGGTATCAGCCCCTGCATGAGTCACTTTCTGCACCCCACTACCAGGTACCAATTTTGAGTCAAGGGTTTGACTCTAGACAAAAAGAAGTGGGGATTGCTGTAACCCCCATTTTGGGAGCATCCCCCATCTTCCCCCATTGTGGGTAAGTTCACCTAGGAAACCTGCCCAAACCCAACAAAGCCTGCCTAGGCAGCAAACCTGCCAAGTAAGCCTGCCCAAACCTGCTACCTGGAGCCCTTGCCCCTTTCTGTTCAGTTCTCGAAATAGACTTGGAAACTTTCCAGTTGGGCAACAAATTGATCACTGGGCTGCAATCCTTAGGCAATGAACTGATTGCTACCTTTTGGCATCTGTATTTTCCCTACTTTCATAGCAACTGACTAAGTTGTGGTTTTCCCCTGGTAAGTTACATTGTGACTTTTGTCTATATAAGCCCTGAGGAAATGCACCTCAGGGCTGCTTGATTTGAGTGGTGCTCACCCCTTGCAGTCAGCTGCTCATTCAACTCCACTTAAAAATGAATAATGGTCTCATTCATGAATTTCTCAGTACAACAATCTCTCTTGGACCCCGAGGATAGCCTTCCAGATCCACTCCAAGGCCTGCCAGAGGCTAGAGAGAAAAAAGGCTCTCTCTGAAATCCAAGGAGAAAATCCTCCTGATTCTTTTTTTTTTTTATCATTTTTCAATGGAAAACCTGCCTGACCCCCTTGAGGCTTTCCTTTGACCTTTTAACCTTCAGTGAAGACCTGCATAGGTGCTCCAACAGGAGCTTAACAAGAACCAAAACAACCAAGCAAGCCCTGTGTCCTCCCAGGGCAACTTGGAAGCTTTCCTTAATAATTAATTAATTAACCTATGTGTTTATTCATTCATTTGTCATTTATTTATTCATTTGATAATTTGGGCATTTATTTATTTGCTTATTTACTTATCTATCTGTCTGTTCACCCATTTATTTATTTATTCCTCCATCTATCTGCTTCACCTTATCACAGATGGTCTTTACAAAGGTACCATCACATGGAGCCACCTTATGGGCAGCATTTACAAAGGAACTGTGAGCACTCCCTGCTGGAAGAAAAGGCCAAGGCCAGGCTGAGGATCCAGAAACCTGTCCTTGAAACTCTTGCCAACCGTTTTATTCCTCCGTAAGGTGTGCTCATTTCCCTGAACCCCTTCCTCTTTTGCAAACCTCTTCCCCCTTGCAAAACCCCACTGGGGTTTTCTTGGCAAAGCTCCTGGAGCTGTTTGCTATTCCTTCTCTGGCTCATTTTACAGATAAGGAAATGGAGACAAGTAAGGTTAAGTGACTTGCCCAGGATCACACAGCTAGTAAGTGTCTGAGGCCATATTTGAACTCAGGAACATGACTCTTCCTGACTCCAGGCCTGGTGCTCTGTGCACTATGGCACCACCTAGCTGCTTTAGACAGCGGTTTATCCATCATGCCCCTCAAAACAGAAATTTCTTCTCCATTATCCCCTCTAGGGACCTCGAAGGATGCCAAGAAGAGGCATCTTTTTGAATACTTGGAGATGGAGACGTCGCTTCTTTACAAGAAAACTTATTCCCTTTTTGACCAATTCCATTAGAAAGTTTGTCAGACAGAGTCAACGTCTGCCTCCCTCTAAGTTCTGCCCAATGACCCTTTAGGTTTTCTGGAGTCACCAAGAATAAGCCTTCTTTCTCCTCCTTTCTTCAGATCCTCACCATGTGTCCCCTGGCATTGTTTGTTTTCCAGGTCAAACATCCATGGTTCTCTCAACTATTCCTCGCATGACCACATTAATGATAACACTTACAGTCAAGCATTTCAAGGAACTGTGATTTCATTCATGAGACTATTTCTCTTGCAAGAGATGACAACCTGTCTATGACTCAGTCTACAGTTTTTGAAAAACGCTATGGCTGAAAAAGTCACCACCTTGTAGCTGGTCTGGTGCCATAGCACTCCAGATGTAGCTAAATTGGTTCTGAAGTGGCAGGCAGAGAGATTGCCCACCACTCCAAGCCTTTCCAGCTTGGGAGGACGGTGGTCAGGCAGACAGAAAAACAGACACAGACTGTGTGTCAGACAAAGTGCTGCCAGCGAGACATTCCCTGACCTGAAGGAGCTTGCATTGTAGTAGGGAAGATATTGAAGCAGGAAAGGGACCTGAAAAGGAGTGGGTAGGGGTGGCCTAGTTTGGAGCTGGTGGTCTGGAAATGAGGTGGAGATATGGTGCTGGCTTATACATCCCTTAGTGGCTGTGATTCCGTTTCAGGCTTCCTGACTTCCCTCTTGCAAGTTCCTCCCTACTTCTCCCACTTCCTTTCTTCTATGTTTTGCTCTTCCTAACACTGCCTCACTCTCTGGCCCCACTGTCCTCACTTCCCTAGTACCACTTAATCAGTCAATCACCAGATATTAATTAAACACCTACTACCTGCTGGGCACTGTGTCAGGAGCTGGCAATATGCAGAAAGTGTTTTGTGAGTTCGCCATGTCTGGAAAGGGAGAGGGCCACTGAATAAACCATCTCTAGCATAGAGAAGGGCCTCCCCCAAATAGATATTTTCTTGTCTTTGAAAACAGTTTTGTTGTTGGCAGGGTGATGAGTATTGAAAATGTTTACAGCGAAGGAGGTTATACCAGATTAATCTGAGTCATTGGTTCCATGTATACCTAATCTAAGAATTTGGAGAGCATGGGTTCATAAAAATATAGGAATGAATGAATAGATGGAAAGCGTTCATTAATCACATACTGTGTCCCAAGCACGCTTGGGGGTTCAAAGCCAGTTGGGTCTGGGTTTGTCAGGTAAGTCTTAAAAAGATTCCCTCACGGCACTCACTTGAGTGTCCAACAAATCAAGGGAGAAGAGAATTCTGTTGGGATCATCTGCAGCAGCTCCCAGCTATGGTGTATTCATAGAATCATAGATTTGGAGCTGGAAATCTAAGTCCTCGTGTTACAGGGAAGGAGATGGAGACCCAGGAGGTTAAGTGACTGCCCCGAGTCACACAAAGACTGTCTTGCAGAATCTATTTCTGAGACAATCTATGCCTTCCTAATGATCTGCCCTTCACCACTTCGGTAGAAGATTTAAGTGACACAGACCTTGAAATGGACAGAATTAGACTTCTGTCTTTTCGTTGAATGAGGCCATATGGAAACTTTCAAGCGTCATGACTAATGGTCCTGTGCTAAAGCTCAGGATGTGGCTGAGATATATGCCTGGAGATAGAGGCGATTTTGGTTTAGAAATACAGAAAATCATACCAGATACCAATTGTATATATCTGCACCAAAATATGCTTGAATCGGTCACTTAATTTACTTTTCACTGGTTAGTTACGTCAGCCATGGAATAAAGAAAAAAAGCAATGGCAGGATTTGGTTGTGTTGCTCAGTTTGAGTTTGGTTTGATTCAATTCAACAGACATTATGTGCTTGCTTTAATAACTAACATTTGCATGGCACTCTAAGGTTCATAAAACACTATAAATATTATATCATTTTATCCTCACAATAACCCTACATGGCAGGTGTATTATTATCCCCATTTTATAGATAGGAAAAAAAGAGGTTAAAGTGACTTGATCAAGGTCACACAGGTAGTAAGTGTCTGAGGCTGGATTTGAACTCAGATCTTCCTGACTCCAAATTCAGCACTCTGTTCACTGTACTACCCGACTGCCTTAGCTGTTTTTACTCTGTACAGAGCAAGAGAGGCAGAGTGTCTCAATGACAGCAGAGCTGCCATCTGAGATCGGAAGACTCAACTTCAAGTCCCAGCTCTGCTATATACTGGCTGTTTCACCCTGGGAAAGTCACTTCATCTCTGAGAGTCTCTGGGCAATTCTCCAAGACTATAAGTTGCCATACCTTCTCCACTGATGGAGGAGTTCCTCATTGGCTGTTCCCTAAACCAATGGAATCATGTAACTGGTAGGAAAGATGGGTAAAGCCATATTTTAGTGACTCTGATACAGGAACCCAAATGGAACTGGTCCTGCTCTTAGAGAATGAGCATTCTGCTGGAATGCTGTCATATGGATAGACAGATAAATGTCAGGTCTTTAGGAAAGAGGGAAGGTACTCTGTACAAGGTATTGCCTGTGCTATGCTTGGAGGGAAGCAGAGATTCTGAGAGGAAGAGGTGAGAAGGGTGGGCATTCCAGGCAGTTAGACATTATGAAATCTTGAATGGGGAAGCCATTTACCTGAGGTTATCTATGAAGGGAAAGAGTTAGGATTCAAACCCAAATCCTATGACTCCAGGTTCTTAAGGCTGAGAATATTGTAATGGGATTGACCTCTGAGAGTTCCTGAGGGAAGATTTCTTGTTTCTCCTCTCCCACCTATCAATTTTCTTCCTCTTTAACCTATTGTTCCATTCAAAACCTAGTACTGTGAAACTAGCTTTGCTTGAAACTGTATTTGAGAAATGGAAGAAAATCCTGCATGGAGGGAGCAAGGAACTAAGCATTTAGGATCTGCTTCCTGGGCAGAAGTGAAACAGGTGAGAGCTGTTGACATGCCATGACTCTTTCGCCTTGGAGAAGAACACTGGCAATGTGGCATAGGGACTACAGTGTTGGGTTATGGGACTGAAATCTGACAGCCTCTCTGACCTTCTGGAAATTGGCTTAATGACCAGTCAGGGTTGTTATGAGGAAAGCGTGTTGCCAACATCAATGCACCTAAGAAAAGAGGTCACTGATTTTTTTTCCTGTCCCTACTGTAGTTAGGGGGAGTAGGAAGGCATCTTCGTGGCTCCTCCAAAAAAGGGGGGTTTGAGATTTTGAATGAAATGAGCTCCATGTGTAGACAAGGAGGGCTGAGTCAGGCTACTACAAAATTGACGTGGCTCCTCTGTCTTCATGATGTAAAAACAGGACTAATTCTCCCCCTTTGGGGGTGATGCCAGGGGTGGCAGTGATGGGGGGGGACAAAGAGGCTTGGTGTTTGTCACATATTGGGATCTCAAGGGCAGGAGGCTTAATCATCACTTTCATTTCTGTCTTCCAGGGAAATCTTACGCAGCTAGAAAGCAATGGGGCATTGCATCGGTCGGGGAGAGGAACTGAAATGACACCATGGGCAGAAAAATCTACTCTCTAAGGAAAGGAAAAAAAAAACCCCAACAACCACTGACTGCTTAAAGACGAAACTCTTTTTTAAAGTGAATTCATAACAAGGATCACCCTCCCATTTCCTAGAGCTTGCCTTATGTACTCCCTCAGCACCTGACAGTGCTGAGGGAGGGTAGACTGAGACTCACAGGAGAGATATACCTGGTCTAGCTTGGAATCAGGCAAAGTTTACTTGGATTTGAGAGATAAGCCAGGGGCCCAGGGCACTTTGGCTGCTTGTTGCTCTTAGCAATGTTGGCCAGCCCTTAGAAAGTGACCTTAGTATGGGATCTTACGATTCTTCTTTGTTATAGAATCTTAGAGTTGGCACGGTCTGGTACAACAGGCCGTTTTTTGGTTTTTTGTTTGTTTGTTTGTTTGTTTTTACCGGGGAGAAACTAAAGCCCAGAATGGGGAGGAATTTGGCTCCAGTCATTTACATGGTGGTAAGTTGCCACCAGAACTAAGACTACGGGCTGGGTCCTTTGAAATACTGTCCCTCTGTCCTTTCTATTAAGCCACAGAGTGTGTCCCAGGGAAAAGGATGGATTGTCAAGGGTGGTTTGCAGAAACATTTTCTTTCCATGTGATGTCATGGGGATGTATTCCTGACAGGAGCAGAATGGCTTTAGGGTCCAGAGTACAAGACTTGGCACCAATATGGATGACATTTGAATCCAGTCCTAACCTTGACTAGCTGTGTGACTGGGAGACCACTTCACGGCTCTGCCCCTCACTTCCCTGGAGGTAATGCCACCTTTCTCCCAGGGTTCTTTTGATACTCAGATGGGAAAAGTGTTTTGCCAGCCTTGCAGTGCTATCCCAATCTGATTTAGAGAATGTTAGAATTCTGCCTGCTCTTCAGAATCCCTGAGTCAGGAGGGCCAACCCTTGGGCCAAATTTTTAACAAACATTTCTTTGTCCTTTGAGCACCATTTAAAGAATTT
Source organism: Pseudocheirus occidentalis (assembly GCA_028646575.1). Classification (NCBI taxonomy): domain Eukaryota; kingdom Metazoa; phylum Chordata; class Mammalia; order Diprotodontia; family Pseudocheiridae; genus Pseudocheirus; species Pseudocheirus occidentalis. The sequence continues at coordinate 10,621,913 of CM053597.1, read as the reverse complement.
GTGTGTTAGCAGCACCCTTCTGTCCTAGAGACCCTGGCAGAATGGGAGAGAAGCTGGTGCAGGGGAGAAGGGAGAGACAGACAACTGCAGAGGTAGGAGACATAATGGGCTGTAAAACTTTAACATCTGAACCGCCCAACGAGGTGGTTCCACAGGCGTCTGTTAAACTTAGATGATGCCCTGTGATGGGCACAAGGGAGGAGCAAAGCGGCTCCTGCCCTCAAGGAGCTTCTGTTTCAACTGGAGCTGCTTTTGTTCCACTAAGTAAAAGATCGATCCATGTTTATTAAGCACCTACAATGTGCTGGTCATATGATCACCAAGTGACCATCTCGTCTTCATTCTTCATTGATGAAGGGAAATGGAGCCTGGGAGTGATGAGAGGGGGATGGAGGTGATCAGCATAGGCATCCAGGAGGAGGTAAGGCCATGGCTGCCTCTGGAAAGATGTCGCTCGTTGATTCAGCAGCCACTTAGAAAGTGTCTGCCATGTGGAAAAAGCTGTGATAGGCGTAAATTGGGGATGAGAAGACAAGAAAAGCTCCCAGAGAGGAGCATAGAATCCTGTGTCCCCAAACTGAACTCGTCACATCTCCCCTGCCTTCCCTTTTCTCTGAGCTTCCTCTTTCCTCTCCACGGGTTCCCCTAGTTAGCCACACCCAGCATTGCACATGTTGCTTTTGACTCCTCTCTCAGATTCCATGTTCCAGTGCAGCTACCCTCAGTTTCTGGGGATTGTGCTGCTCCCTGCCCCTTGGGCATTTGTTCTGAGCATCCCCAGAGCCTATCACACCACCCCTGCATCTCTGTTCACTGAATTCTCCTCTTTCAAGACTTATCTCTAGCACCACTTCTTCCATGAAGCCTGATGCCCCCACTACCACCCTAATGAAAATGATCTCCTTCTTCAAATGTACTTAAAACATTTTCTCTGGGTTTCTCATCTACCTTTAGCAAATTCTAGTTAACCACACATTACCTTGAGTTACAACTTTCATGTGTGTTTTTTTTTCCATTCTGGCTGAATCTTAGAAGATGTAGGAACTATTGTTTCACACTTTTCCCCCCTTTTAACCATGCCTGTCACCAGATCCAGTCCTGGGGATGCCCAGAGTCATTTCATGTTTCACTATCTCAGCAATCTGTGATTCCATCCGGGGATGGGAATTCCCTTCACCCCAAGGCAGATCACACCCTGTTCATGCCTTTAATGAGTGGCTTCTGACCAAAAAATCCATCACCTTGTGGCCAACTCTCTGGGGATGAGTGTTGCAGAAGTTAGCTCATCTGGTCCCCACAAGTCAACCACACAGTCCATTGGCAGGCCAGTTCTCAGAGTCATTATGGAACTGACCAGAGCCTGGGCTTTTTTCATACAGCCTTGCAGAACCCAGACTGCCTCCAGGCTCCAAGGAGACACCAGAGCAGGATTTAGTGGAATATGTCATAGGAGGGCTTTCAGTAAATATTGGTATGGGCAATTCCCTGATCAGACTGTGGTTGCATCTTCCTATGGAAGTATATGGTTTTGCTGAGATGGCATTATTAGAGTCAAAAGACCTGAGTTCAAATCCTGGCTTTGGCATCCTATTTAGGATGTGTATATAATCTTGGGCAAGTCAGCTTTCTTATCTGTAAAATGGAGGGATCAGACTTGATAATCCTTTTCAGTTCTAAATAGTCTATTTGTACTTTACTGAGAGTGAATGGCTGAGCTTCATTTGTTGGGAATGAAGTGATCCTTTAAGATCAAGGTTTCTCAATCCAGGGTCCAAAGATACTCAAGGGGCCCATGAGTTTCAGGAGAAGTTTGAAGTTAGGTGGGAAAAATCATATCTTACTTCCAGTAACTTCTAACTGAAATAAATTTTGCATTTACTTCAATTAGGAATTTTTAAAAAAGCAATATTCTGAGAAGGGGTCCCCACGGCTTGCCAGATTACCAAAGGCTTCTATAACACAAAAAAGGTTAACAACCTTGGTTTAGATTGTACATAAAAATCCATTCTTTGTGCCAAGTATTGAAAATGGAGTCTTCATCAAGTATTTGGACCTATTTGCCTCCCCTCCCTTTTTGAGGATAGGTAGGAGATCAGAGAGTGGATATTGGTCCATAAGGAACACCTCTGCAGGACCATAGACTCCAGAGGACTGCTTCCCCAGTGGCAGTACCAAGAAGGAGAAGTGACAGCTCCAGGTCCCTACCCTGAGAAGACAGTGGCAAATGCTCTCAATTTCGTAGTCCTAGGAGAGAGGAACTCCATATTTCAGTTGTGGGAGTTCCTGAACTCCAGGCCACTAGAGAGAATGGGGGAATTCTAGGTGTCTGTGTCAGGATTGCCTCTCTGGTAGCCCCATGTTTGAGCTGTAGGATCTATCCTTTAAAGAGACAAAGGGAGACCCTGTTCAGTGCCAACATCTTGCGGGTAAGATGATCACACAAACTCCCCTTCAGAGCTGGAGGAGTATCTAGGAAAAACCATCACTTGGGGAGAAGTCCCCCGCTTTGCCATGTGCTGTGACCACAGCTTATTCAGGATGTGCTGATCTAGTGGGAATGGGGTTGGTTGCCTCTAAAGTAATCTTAAAGGGAGATTTCCTGGGATATGCCAGCCTTAGGTTTGTATTGCTAGCGGCTCCAAATTAATTTTTCTTTTAGGGAGTATTCAGACCCTCAGTAAACCTGTATGACTATATGGGTGTCGAGGATGAAGGTAAGACTCACCACAATGTTCAAAAATAGCCTCTTTAGCAATCCCAAGTTCATTTCCCTACTTAGGGGACTCTAAATCAGAGTGTGCCATTATGAGTAGCAGGGATTATATGGGAACCTGAGTGAAGACCACTGGAAAGTGAAGAAAATTGTATTGATTGTTTATGGGTTCCTGTGGGTTCTTACTGTGTTTTCTGAGGGACTGAAACAAAGGCTGTCAAGAATCTAATGTGCATTGTTACCTTAGGAGCTTGCATGGAGTCTGGGGGCATTCCCCCTGCTTCTATTGTTCCCCAAATAGGAACTATATTCCAACATTTCTCTGAGGTAACTATATGTATGAACAAAATAAGACAAAAAATAATGATTCTCTCCTCTCCTTCCCACCCCCCTCCCCCGCCCCCACAGGAAACTCCCAAGTTTGGATCCAATCTGTGAAAACCCAAAGCAGAGGGTCCTGGGCTACTTACTAATTTACATTAATGAATGAATAAATGAATAACTAATTATTTGAAAGCCTTTCAAAAGAATGTACTACATAATAACCTTGCTATTTAGGATGTCCCTTTATGTCCAAAATACATTGTTACTTTTGTCAATTGTAAAATGGTTACTTTGTATCTAGTCAATTCAACAGGCGTTTATTATGCATGAGGCGCTGAGCTTGGAGTGGGGATCTGGCTTCTGAATTGATTGATGGATGGAGCATGATTAGTCCTTCAATCCAATTGGGATGAAAACCTTCAGGATAACTGAAGAAGACAGTGGAGCGGATGCTTGGGCCCTCCAGAGAAGGGTCACTGGGAGACAGACACTGAACGTGAGCAGCTTATACAAGGACAGCCACAAAGTCTGTTCCACCCGGCTGCTGAGGTTCCCACATTCTTCCCTCTGCTCTTTGACTCAGAGCAGGTCTCATAATTGAAATGCATCCAGTTGCCTTCTGTCCCAAGTCAAGTGGTCTCCGGAGTTCTTCCCCCCACCCATATTCTTCAAAAGCAGAAGTGGGCATTGTGCAGACAGGAGAGACCAGGGACCATCATTCGCATGTTTTCTTCAAACTGTTAGCTGTCACAAAAGACTGAGGTTTCATTTTCCAACAAATGAACATTCGACACAGTGCTGGAGGGAGGGAGAACTTTGGGCTAGTGTGTTTTTCCTCTGTTGGGATTCTTAATGTGAGCCTTGTCATGAAGGACTCTGAAAATTAATTCCAGATCCAACTCCCACCAGCAAGCAAGGCAATCAGGATGTTTTAAATGGAATATTTCAAATTGTTCTTGATTGGATGCTCAAAATATTTCCCATGTATGAGTTGGTGTATTCTTTCAGCATTTCTGGGATGTAGGTAGGTGGCAGGTAGTGCCAAATAAGTGAATCATTGCCACTTTTCTGATAAAGCCTCCCAGAAGTAAGTTGGGCTACCTTGGGAGTTAGCCAGCCCTTTCTCTTGAGGTCCTCACCGAACATCTGAATGAACAGTTGTTTGGGGAGTGGAGTATGGAAAGGATTGCTGTTCAGGTGTGGGTTGGAGTAGAGGATCTCTCCAGGTCCTTCTGCCTCCAGTGGACTGCAAGCTGGGCCTCACTCAGTCCAGGATGTCCTGCCTCCCAAAATGTATTCTTTCCTCACCACTGCTTTACTGGGTGCCTAGTGATCTCTTCAGAAGGGGCATATGATTGGTGTCTAGCCATGATCCTGCTAAGTTCAGTACAGAAGAGAGAGGTGCATCACATGTCCTGTCACTGGAGGAAGATTTTTTTTTAATCAAAGCTAAGCCAGGCTTAATGGCATGTAACATCCCCTGGCCTCTCGTTGTACAATGAGGAGGTTAGAGACCACTCCACGCTCTCTTCTGCCACTAAATCTCTTGACTCCACCGCAACAGACAAAAGTTGACTCAGTAAACACTCTGGATTGAACACTCTGAGAATAAGAGATCTTGAATCTCAAGGCTTTTCCACTCGGGTAAGAAAGACTCCCAAGTGCAGGAAACCTTACTGCCCATTCCCAATTGCCAATTGTGTGCACCTTTGGAGATGTAAGCTCCCTGAAGCCCAGCGTGTTCCATTTAAATCTCAGCCTTACAATACCAGCACTGTGCAGTACCGGCAGGAAATGCTTGTTGGATTGAATTGTGTAAATGTTATATTACCCCCAGAGTAGGGGCTCTTTGAGGGAAGCAGCCACTTCATTTCTTCCATTACTGTGTAGCCAAAGAATCGAATGAGCTGATTCCTAAGGTTCTCTCCAACCCCCATCCCGTGATCTCATGATTCTCAGTGCCTAGCCCTTGTCCTGTATTTGGTGGGTCAGTCAGTCAGTCAATAAACATTTAAGCACCTACTTTGTGTCAGGCACTGTGTGCGAAGCACTGGGAACATGCAGAAATGTCAAGGATCGTGCTGCTCTCCAGGAAATCACAATCCAGTGGGGGAGGGAACAAAGGAATAATGACATCCACACAAGCTTTGTACAGGCGCTAGATCTGAAAGAGAACAGGGCAAGACTACCTGTGGAAGAACACTGGAAGGAAGCCACGAGGCAGAGGGAGGAGGCAGGGCACTCCAGACACGAGCGCTAGCCACTTAAAGCACCTGCAGTTCTTGGAACAGCCCGATGCCAGCATCGCCAGACTGAAGAGCACATGGGGGAGATATACATGTAAGAGGACTGGGGAAGTGTGGGGGCAGGCGGGCTGGAGAAGACCTTGAACGACAGAGGAGGTTGTGTCTGATCCTGGAGGTGATGGGTGGGAAGCCGCTGGAGCTTGAGGAAGGGAGTGACATGGACTCGACTGTGCTTTAGAAAGATTCCTTTGCCCGCGGATCGGAGGCAGGCAGACTTACTAGTGACTTTTGTAGCAGTCCAGGCAGGAGATGGCGAGGGCCAGCACCAGGATGTTGATAGTGTCAGGGCAGAGAAGAGGCCACAGCTAAGAGAAGTTGCAAAGGCAAATTCCAAGGCCTTGGCAAGAGATTGATTATCAGGGGTGAGAGAGGGAGCCATTGAGGATGTGCCTACATTGCCAGCCAGGATATTGGGAGGAAGTTTGGAAGTGGGAAGACTTCTGGGGAGAAAATGAGCTACGTTTTGGCCATGAGAAGTTTAAGGTGTGTATGGCACATCCAGCTTGAGATGTTAGGAATTAAGATGGAGGTGCGAGAATGGAGGTGAGCAGATAGGGGAGAGTTACATTAGGAGATTTAAGAATCATCAGTTTGGAGATGGTAATTGAATCTGTGGGAGCTGATGAGGGCACTAAGCAAAATAGTGTAGAGGGAGAAGAGGCTCCAGGACAAAGCCCTGGGGAACACCCAGGATTAGTGGGTGAAGATCCAGGAAAGGAGAATGAGAAGGAGCAGCTAGGGGAGCAGCGACTGGAGGAGAACCAGGAGAAAACCTAGAGAACAAGAGAGCAAGCAAGAGTGTGGGAGGCTGCAGAGAGGTCAGGAAGGAGGAGATGGAGGGAAGGTCCCTGGATGGGCCAGTTCAGAGATGTCTGTAACTTCAGAAAGAGCACTTCCAGGTGATGATAACACTGGAAGCCAGACTGGAGAGTTAAGAAGGGAATAGGAGGAAGTAACGTGGAGACATTGGTTGTGGATGGTCTCCTCCAGGAGCTTAGCCATGAAGATGGGTGAGCTATGGGATGATCATTGGTGGGGATGGAGGGATGAAGGGAGGGTTTTCTGGGAGGGAAAACATGGGCATCTCTATGGGATGAGAGGGAGGTTAGGAGGGAGCTGGTAGATGGGGAGAGATTGAAGATGACGGAGAGGGCAAATCTGCTACAGAAGACAGACAGAATCCAAAGGCTACTGGGTAAATGCTCACTGACTTGTTGGATGGCATCTATAAGGTGGCCCCATGGCCCAGATCTTTAAACCACCATGCCTCAAAGTGAGATCTCAGTGTGGGTGCTGACAAAGTGCTTTGTAATGGATTAAGGTGGTCTATTTTTAACCACCATATCAAAGAAGGACACATTGCCTGCAAATCCTCACTTCTCAAGCTGCCCAAGGCCCTTTCATTTCCACTTCCCAGCCAAGTTATGCTCAACCTATTGATGCTCATTTGCTCTGCTTGTTTTTAGTGAGCCATGCAAAAGATGAAATGCTTTGTGATTTACTCGCCCTGTTGCTGGTCTGCATTTTGGGAAGGGGAAAAAAAAGCGTGGCCAGCAGCATTCAATGTGCTAAACAGACAGGCCCTGCAGGAAATGGAGTGTTCATTCTTGCGCCTGAGAGCAGCTTTCTAAAACAAATGAAGAACAGCTGGGACATAAATGTGTTTCCTCGGAATCATGCTGTTTACATTTGTACAAGGCCAACTGACTGATTGTGGAATTTAAATTAAATTAATGTGACATGAGATGGCCAGAGGGGCTGGGCAGCCGCCTCCTCTTCCTCCTCTCTCCCTGGCCTCCCAAGTCACCAAAGGAACCTGTTGAGTAGTGAAGGGGGCAGTGCCATCTGGCCACTATTCAGGTATGAGCAGGCCCTGTCCAAGCCCAAGGAGACCTTTCCAGAGATTAGGAATCTGCTCCAAGAAGAAAGCAATGGGAAAGATCTTCCTGGAGCTTTGGGTTGGAAAAGATGCCTGGGTCTATCCCTAACTGGGCTTTGAAGGACCTTCATGACCTGGGAACACCCCCATTTCTAAATCTATTCCCCCACTATTTCCCTGACTGTTTCCACCAGGCAAGCCTCCCTATCATTCCCTAAACACACCACATTTATTCTGTCCTTTGCTTCTCGGTTTGAAGAGTATCAGATTTGGAGACAAAAGATCAGGGTTCTTATTCCAGGTGGGTGACCTCAACAATCCCTCCACTGCTCTGGGCCTGAGTCTCTCACCAGTAAAAGGAGGGGATTGGGCTAAGTAACCTACAAGGTCCTGCCACTTCTCAATCTGTAATCCCATGATCCCTCTACTCAGTGCTGGGAGCTTGGCACATAGTAAACACTCAGTAAATGTTTGTGGATTGATTGAGTGACTCTCTTACAGTCACCCGCTCTCGCCTCTAGGATAAATATCAAGTCTACACTTTGGCTCTCAAGACCTTCACAAAGCAGATACCCCAAGCTTTGCTGCATCTTTATTGCCCCTCTGACTCCTGGTAACTGAACCCAGAACTCTTTTTTTTTCTTACACAGGAGGATCCATCTCCCACCTCTGTGTCTTTGCATTGGGTGTCTCCTGTTCCTAGAAAATAGTCCCTTCTCACCTCTGTATCTCAGAAACCTTTTCTTTCTTCAAGATGAAATTCAAGCACTCCCTTCTTCATGAAGTCTTTTCTGCTGACCCCGAGTTACTAGAGTTTTCTCCTCTAAGCTGCCTTGTGTTTAATTACTTTGAATTTATTTGTATCTGTTCACTTTGTACTTATTCTGTCTATAGATGATGATAATGGCCAGCAGTTATATTGTGGGTTGTTTGCAAAGAACTTAAATATTCTCATTTGCTTCTTACAACTGTGGGAGGCAGTTATTATCCCGATTTTGCAGATGAGGAAACTGAGGCAGACAGAGGGTTAAGTGACTTGCCCAGGGTCACACAGCTAGGAAGTGTCTGACGTCACATTTGAACTCAGGTATTCTTGACTCCAGGCCCAGCCCTCTTATCTCCTGTGTTACTGAAAAGCCTTTCCATGTGGACTTGTCTCTCCTATTGGGATGTAAGTTCTTTGAATGCAGGGTTTGATCCAGTCTCTGTATTTGTATCCCAGTGCCTGTCACATTAGTGGTGTTTAATAAATGCTTGCCCATTGTTTAATAAAGCACCATCCCTTATCCTCAACCATCCAAGTTCCACAGCTTCTTCAAGGTCCTCCTCAAGCTTACCTCCTTGACTAGACGCCTTACGTCCCTACTCCATGGTCTCTGACATCATTGAGCACGTAATGCCACTCCTGTTCATCCTGTTTCTATAATTGTTTAAGCCTTCTCCCCCAATAAGATTGCATGCTCCTGGAGGGCAGGAGGCCCTTCTGTCTTCTCATCCTCCTCTGTTCCCCCAGCCGTATGGCACCAGGGATAGACAGGGAATACACAATGGATTTGACTGATTGCTTCCATCTTGGCCACAGTAAGGAGAAGAAATGTGAACTGGTGAAAATATGTTGTCATCCCAGAATAGTGGTTCTCAACCTGTGGGTTGTGACCCCTTTGGGGGTTGAATGACCCTTTCACAGGGGTCACAGGGGTCACCTAAGACCATCAGAAAACACATATTTCCAATGATCTTAGGAACTGAGATAACACTCCTCTATCTGGCTCCAGGGAAGTCTGCCCACATGCAGATATGCCCACATACAAGTATTAAAGGGTTGCAGCATTAGCAAGGTTGAGAACCACTGTCTTAGAAGGAGGGAAAAGCCCCTTGAACTCGAGTGGTATTTGAAGGCAGAATATCACTTTCCTTTGGTGTCAAGCTGAGATGGAGGGAGTGGCAGGAAAAGAAAAATTCCATGTTTGACTGTTGAGAGTCGAGGGATTCTAGATTGTATCAGAGGTGTTGACTCATCCAGATGAGCTCTGGGACTTCTAGAAAACTCTGGGGGACAGCTTGTGACCGTGAAAACTAGAGCAATAATAACAGAGAAATTCATGAAAGAGCATTCTTGGAAACTTGATGTTCTTGGGAAGATTTGTGTTTATAGGGACCTGCACACTATCTTCTTTGGAAATAAAGTCAAAGTGATTTAGCATGCTTCACCTTGGGGTATGAAAAAGATGGAGGGTGTGATTTAGACCCTGAGACTTCCAGGCAAGTGAAAAGTGTGTGGCAGGGCTGGGGTGTCCCAAACTACTCCAGGCTGACTGATGGTGGTGATCATGGAAGGACATTTAGAAGCTTCTCCCAGCCTGTCCCTGGAATGGGCTCCTGTCCTTGTCATGGTGCCTCAGCTGCTGGGCTCTCCCTCAGTTTTCATCAGGGAGGACCTCTTGTGGAGGTCCATTCCACTGACATTTATTAAGTATTGACTAAGGGCAAAGCACTCTGTGACCCAATGAGCTATTTCTTTTTTTCTTCTTAAAGGTGAACAAAAAGAACCTTCCTTTTTGGAAGAAGCGTTCACACAATTTAAAGGAGACTCAGGTGAGACAGCCCTACTGAAGATAGGAAACCCTTAAGGGATCCTCACGTGGTGTTTCCATACTAGGAGCTCAGAATGCTTTTATGGATGCCTATAGTATGGATCCTCACACCCGTGAGAAGCATTTGATCACATTTCTATTTAGCTTGATTTAGATGAAGAAAAGCTTCAATTAAGCTTCAAAGTTCACCAGAATATTCCAGTTCCGTTGGTTGTGTTAATGACAATTAGGAGCTAATTAAGCACAAGTCTTCTCCCCTCACCAAGGAATAGCGGGAGGTGGGGTGAGGGGGTGCATTGGGGGGAACTTTCCATTTGTTCATTTCAGGAAATCCCTGAATCTGTGGCCCAAATGCATCACATCATTGTCAGTGCCAAAAATATGTTCTAGCCACAACAAAAAGTAGAGGATCTGTCCTTTCTTCTCCCCCAGATTGCACATATGATTATGAATCCATCTTTCGAGAAGGAAGTGCCCCTTCCCCACTGCTGGGACCAGGGTGGAGCAGGGAAGAGGCTGCCTGAGGCACAGGACACCGTGGGGAGCCATGGGAGGCAGAATTTCCAGATTTGCTTTTTCTAAATGAAAGCTTTTAAAATGGGCAGCTCTTGTCATTACTGTTTTTATTGTTACGTTCTCATATTGCTCCATCTTGTCGTGGGCAGTCTTTTCAAGGGGTTCGTGTTTTCTGGTCGTTCAAGTGGAATGGTTTGATGTGGAGACTCAACTTCTCCGCTGGTTGGGGACCCAATTTTCAACCTTTGTCAAGGGTTCCTGGTTATGCAGATGAATCTGTATCAGGGGTGGGGGGAATAAAATAAGGTACAAACTTTGGATACACTTTGCCTTTCCTCTGACATTTCTGTAAGGTTCTACCCAACCAAGAGCAATGGGTAGAAGGTGGAGAGAGAGAGGGAGGCGGATTTAGACTTGATGTCAGGACAAACAGCCAAACTCCTCCAAAGTGGTTCGTGATGCTTTGGGGGGGTCATAAGCAAAGGCTGGAAACATCTTTTTCTTCCATTTAGTGATTGGACCACGTGCCCATGGCTCCTGCCACGCCTTCCAATTGTGAAGTTTTGTGATCCAAATAAAAGGTTTGAAGACAACGTGAAAATCATCTTTGAGTATTGAAAGAGCTATTCTCTGAAGGGGATTGGTGTGCACTAGTAACTTGTTTGCTCAGCTCGAGTGAGAGAAAGATGCAAAGAGGTATTTATATCAGAAGAAACCATTAGAGGCATCTTCAGAATGTAACAAACTGCTAGGAGAAGGGTGGTTTTCATGGGAAAATATAAAGCAGGCTGGTGAAGTCAGCGGACAATGGGGTATCAGTTGTGTATTCTGCCTGAGCACCAAGCATAGCCTCAAGACACTTTTTTGATGGTGATGCCTTTGTGGTAGGTTAACACTTGTCTTGTCCTAGGCAAGTGACCTGGGGAAGGTATGAGAGAGGATCCTTGTTGCTACGATAAAGGAGAGCAGGTGATGTGGTCAGGGCATCCAGAGGAAGGGAAGTGCTGTGGGCTAGCAATGCTTTGTTTCAGTCTAGAGAGACCTTAGAATGTCTCTAGAAGACTGCCTTCACCTCTCCCACTCATATGTCCTCTCCCCATCTGAAGGAAGGATCTTTGGCTCTTACTGAGCCTCTGTGGTTAGAGAGGCGCCTGAGGAAATGAATGTATACTATTGGAACTTTTGATCATTGGAAAAGAAAAAGAGATCTGCATCCCAAGCAAGCCTCCTAGAGATCGGTTGGGTGGTTTGGTCCCCAAGGTCCTTTCTAAGCCCCCAATTCTATGAATTTCAGAATCGATGTATGCAACACATTTCTTTGGCCTGTTTTGGATTTTTCCTTCTTCTCCTTTGTGACTACTTCAAAGTATAGGGTTGCATTCATGGAAAATCCATATGCAACATTTGGAAAGAGAAGAAGACAGATGTGATTTCCTCACTCTGTTCTCATTCTCTGCTTTTCCTTTCATCCAGTCCCTTATGCTTTCTTGGCTGTAGTGGATGCCAATTGGACATAAAGTGGCAAACAAGGTAATAATAGCTAAAAGATGAGTAAACTCTTGTTTGTTTGGAGGGGGAGTGGGTGGGGTGGGAAGGGACTGAGGGAAAAGAGAGGTCATTTCCAGGCTGTCTGAAAATCACTCTTCTGAGGTTTGCTTATTCTATGTCTAGAAAAATGGCTTCATCGATGAGGTGGTCAAGAGACTCTTCACAGGCTCATTGGAGGCAGAGCTGGAAGGGACTCCAGAGTTCTTCTAGCCTAACTCCATCCTACACCAAGGAGGAAAAGAGGCTCTGAAAGCTGGAGGTGGGGTGTGAATAAGTAGCAGAGCCAGGGTTCAAACATAAATTCTCTCTTTCATACCCTACTTCTCTTCAGGACCTGACTTGGGGCTTTTGAACAATTTTTAAATTTTTGCTGAACAAAAAATTCACCTTCTCTCCCCTGGCCCCATGTAAAGACTTTCTCTACAGCAAATGTAGAGAGTTGTGTCCAACAAATTCTTGCATTGGCCACATTCCCCAAATGTCTGTGTCACTGTGCAAGTTGGTTCCCTTTCCTCCTGAGCTCTACCCAGGCTGAGAGCATCCTTCTCTCCCCTCCCTTCAGGACACATCCAGCTGTCACCTCAAGCTCAATGTATATTGCAATTGAATTCATCTCGTCAGAAGCCATTATGGTTTTAAAAATAGAAATGTTATCAGAGAAGAGGCATTGTCATTTGCTTTGTCATGGAGCCCTGAGGAGCATGGAAACTTTCTGGATGATTGCATCTGAAACCTAAATATGTCTCTGCTCTTAGTGAGCTCCTTGAGGGCAAGCACTCTTACTTTTCTTAGCTGAATCCCCAGCCCCTAGCAAAGTGCTTGACACAGAATGTGTTTTTAATAGAGTCATTCATCCATTCAGCTTGCCTGTCACTGGGTCCGGTGACTTCTGCCTTCTTGGCAATGCTCTGATGGATTTCTTCCTTTTTCTTCCTCATGCCGCCCCTCTGGTTCAGACTCCTTCTTCTCTTGTCTGCCCTGCTTTGGGAGCTTGCCAGCTGGGCTCCTAGCTTCTCCCCTACAATCTAGATGGCAGGTTCAAATCCCAGTTCCTACATCTGGCATTCATGAGCCTCCCCTGCCTCATGTCTCCAGGCATAGCCTTCTTTGGCCACATCTCCCTGTATCATTGTTGACTGACTGACTGATGGCCAGACCCAATGTTAGGTGCTTGTATTCTCAGCTTTAAAATGGAGGTTTGTAACCCCGGACCACAGATGTTTGGAAAGATGACGGGAGGGCCCCAAGAAAAAAAAGGTAGTTAAATACAATATATCAGTGGCTGCCTCCAGGAGACTGGTCTGGAAAAGTCCTGAGACATGCTGCCTGATTAATCCAGAAAAACTAAAGTGGTAACTCTAAAGGAATATTTCAGGGTACAAGTGGGAGCAAAAGGCAAAAGAGAGAGAGAGCTCTTTAAAAAGACAGATGAAAAGAGGCAGCAAATTTTATACAGCACTTAGCGCAGCCTCTTGCATATACTAAGCAATCTACATGCTTCATGAGTGACTGATGGATGTTACTCCACATCACACCCACCACAGTCCAGTCAAATGGTTCTTCTTGCTGGTCCTCATAAAACACTGGATCTCCTATCAGTGTGTCTTTGCCCAGGCTGTGCCCCCTGCCTGGAATGCCCCCCTTCCTCATCTCTGCCTCTTTAAATCTCTAGCTTTCTTCAGAGCTTAGCTTGAGTACCACTTTAACCTGGTGTTCATGAACTTATTTTTTTAAAAAATATTTTGATTCCTGTATTTCAACAGAACTGGTTTTCTTTGTCATTTCATGGATATTATTTTATGCATTTAAAAATATAATTCACAGGCTTCACCAGACTCACTGAAACCAGAAAGGTTCAGAGCCCCTCTATCTGTAGAAACCTTTATCCCCCCACCTCCAACCTTCTAGTGCCCACCTCCCTTCTCCACATCTTTTGTGTAAGTACTTATTTTGGTACATGTATTTATATTTAAGTACTTAAAGTATTTTGTTCATTTGTTTTGCATATATTCATATATATTATACAAGTTGTCTTCCCTGGTGAGATATAAACTGCTATGTCTTTCTATCCCCAGTATCTAGCATTGTGTCTGGCCATCAGTTAGTTGGTCAACAAACATTTAAAAACACCTGCTATGTGCTAGGTTCTGTGCCAAGTGCTAGGAATAAGAAGAAAGATAAAAATCAGTCCCTGTTCTCAAGGAGCTCACAGTCTAATGAAGGGAGGCATACAGTAGTTGCTTAATAAGGCTAGGTTTTTCTGAGCCTGTCTCCTTATCTATCTTTCCTCCTTCCCTCCTTCCCTCTTTCCCTCCTCCCTTCCTCTCTTCCTCCCTTCCTCCTTTCCTCCCTTCCTTCCCTCCCTCCCTCCCTCCCTCCTTCCTTCCTTCCTTCCTTCCTCCCTTCCTTCCTTCCTTGCTTCCTTCCTTCCTTCCTTCCTTCTTTCCTTCCTTCCTTTCTTCCTTCCTTCATCTGTGAATATGTTGTGTGCTCCCCCCTCCCCCAAAGAGTAGAAACTCCTTGAAGGCAGGGCTTGCCTGTTTGTTTTTTTATGGATGCCTTCTGTTTTTACATTCCATCTACTTCCAAATGTATCCCTCCACTTTCCTCTACCAGTTCTTATAGTAAAAATTTTTAAAGAAAAAAAAAGACTCAGCTCAGCAATACCACCTGCCATTTGTGTCTGCCAGTGTATTTCATACTCCACACCCATGGGCCCCTCAACCAAGGGAGGGAGATGGGTTTTCTCAACTTTTCTCTGCTGAAGACAGTGACTTGACCCTTTTATTTCTTTTGCCTGCCCTGAACCATGTGAGGCTGAGTTATCAATGAGAGTCTATTCACACACGTGTTTCTCTGGGGCATCCTTCAAAGCTCACCAACAGTCCCGTCTTCCTGCTTCCCCTCGGCCTTAGTTCCTCTCCTCTGAGGCTCCCTTCAGTCGATCCTGTCCTTAGCTTCTTTGCCTGTTTTCTCCCCCGTTTGACTGGGAGTTCCTTGGGAGAAGGTGCTGGCTTCTGCTTTTCTTTGCATCCCTTGCAGGGCTTAGCACGCACTTGACACAGAATAGGCGCTACCTGATTGAAAGATAGGTGTTGGTAGAAAGGGGAAGGGGGAGCTTAGCTTCCATGGCACTGATCAGGGCAGTACAGACTGGGGTGATGGGAGATGCAGGGGTGGTGGTGGGGGCCAGTCTTTTGGAATATGTAAGTCTGGTAGAACAGGATTGGGCAGCCAGGTAGCACAGCGGATAGAATGTATCTCTACCAATGAAATCCCAAATGGGGCTGTGAAGAGTCAGACACCATTGAAAACCGCTGAACAACAACAAAAGAACAGGGTTCATGTTGCCATTGAACTGGGACCATTTCATCCAAGTCGGGGTTATCAGGTTATCACATCCTGCTTGCTCAACAATGGATAAGTCTGAGTGAAGTAAGTGAGTGGTGGTAGTAGAATGTTGGACAAGTGTCCTTGCTCTCTGTGCTGGTTCAGATAAAGGGCCAGTCTTTGAGCTAGGACATCTTAGCTTCAAGTCTACCCTCTGACATAGGGTGGCTGTGTGTCCCTAGGCAAGTCACTTACCTCCTCAAGAACTCTAGGTTACTAAGACTATACATTGTAGAACAGGTGCCAACTTGCATTGGTAGATGGAGTTCCCTGACCTAGAAGTTGCAAGTGGTCACAATTCCTGCACTGGGGTCTGTCTGATAAACTCTGTAACAATCCACATTGCTCCTAGGGTCAAGGCTGCCTAGTGAGCCACCTTAACTGAGATGGAGGCAGAAACACGCAGGCCTGTAGGGACATCTGTGTGTCCTGTACAAGGGCCAATGTAATTCTAGCATTGGCCGGCACACATTAAATACAGCTGAAGGTAATATTGTGATCTCTCTTCCAGTTACTCTCACTTGGATGCTCAATGTTACATCTCATCACATCTCAGTGGAAAAAATGGGAGGAAGATGGATTGTATATTTCTTCTCCGCTGAAGCCACCCTGGGCAGATTTTGCAATCATTCACTGTGTCTTTATTTCCACAGAAGTTGGTGTGGGGGGTGAATCAGTTTGGAAGTCTTGACCTCTGGTTGGGGAAGTAGGAGAAATAGATGAGAGTGAGAATTGCTTTCCTCCCACCTCCAGCCCCAATTCTTGGCCACGAATCCCCTCCACCCACTCTCCGATCTGCTTGTCTTCAGCCCAGTAGCCCCTTGTCCTCCCACGGCCACCTTGGGATTCTGATGATTACAACTGCTGCTCCTCATTATCTTTACGGTCTCCAGCAAGGATGCTGTTTTTCCTCTCTACTTACCCCAGACAGTCTGTTAGTCTTTGCGTGGGAGGAGGCATTATTGGGTTCATGCCATATGGAGCTGCAACAGCTTTGCTTAGAGATAGAGAGAGATACTGTGTATAACCTATAGAAAATAAGGGGGTCTTTCCTCACACCCTTTACATCCATAAGGAACCAAAGATTGATACTTATGCTTTTAATATTTGATCTTGGCTGGAATGATTTTCAGGCACTGCCATGTTCCCCTCTGAGATCTCTTGTCCAGTGGTGACCATCCTAGCTAGGTCAGGAAAATTCCTATGTATCACAAGCACTGTTTACTACTTAGCCACCTCTGTCTCAGGGAACATTGTGGCACCTTTGGGGTAAAGGTGACACCTACTTCTGGCCCAGATAGGATTTCTTCTTATTTCTGGACTTTTTGTTTTGCTCTGAGTTTAATTATTTCCATTCCTTTATGCATTTGTCTTTTTACAAAATTTGGTGACTGTTGGTGCCCAATGGTCGAAAAGTCATATTGGTTTTAGAATGTATTTGTCCTTCATTTTCAAAGAGGACCCTGGCATCAGGGAGATGATGACATGACTTGCAGTTGACTTGGATTTGATCGAGGGAGGGCTGTACAAGGTCACCAGCCTCACTTTCTCCTCTAGAGCCATCTGGGTCCAGTGACCTGATGTGCATCAGGATGATTGGAGACGACCCAGGATGCAATGGGAGACCCTGCCCCTTTTTGGCTAAGGCCTTTGCAGGAGCTCACTGAGAGAGGTACACCCATTCAGTCAATAGACCTCTTTAAGAAGAGAGTCAAGGAATGGTCTCTTTAATTAGAAAAAGAAAAAAAGAAAAGAAAAATCAAGCTGGGAGGGGGAGACCCTCAGGGTGCTGTTCCAAAGAGAAACAGTTGACACCGACATTCACTCTAAGCCAGGAGAGCCCAAAATACAGCCAGCAAGCTGAACTTGGGCAGAGACCTATTGCTTCAGAGTGAACAGGGTTTAAGGTTTTGTGGAAGGAAGGAAGATAGGAAGAAAGGAAGATAGGAAGGAAGGAAGATAGGAAGGAAGGAAGATAGGAAGAAAGATAGGAAGGAAGGAAGGAATGAAAGAAGGAAGGAAGGAAGGGAGGAAGGAAGGAAGGGAGGAAGGAAAGAAGGAAGGAAGGAAGGAAAGAAGGAAGGAAGGAAAGAAGGAAGGAAAGAAAGAAGGAAGGAAGGAAAGAAAGAAGGAAGGAAGGAAAGAAAGAAGGAAGGAAGGAAGGAATTTAGCCAGTAAACTCCAAGTTAAGTGGTCAGCTTCTGGCCATCAAAATTTGCTTTTCTTTAGAGAGGAGGAGAGGGAGAAGAAGAGGGCAAGTTGAGTTACCCAACTGGTTGGGTTCCCATTCAGGCAGCTCAGTCTATTCACACATTATGTTTGTCCTTTGTTTTCAAAGAGGACCATGATATCAGCGAGATGATGATATGACATGACTTGCAGTTAACTTTGATCTGAGTGAGGGAGGGCTGTGCAAGGTCACCAGCCTCACTTTCTCCACAGCCATCTGGATCCAGTCCGTTTTAAAATACCAGTTAAGATGTTGACATAGGAGAGGCAATGTGCCTTACTAGATACAGAGCTGGCCATTGAGGCAGGGAAAGGTCAGTTTAACTGCTGTCTCTGATGTATTTTGTGTGCTGCTGAGGAAGTCCCTTGATCTCTGATGCCCCCAAGAAACTCTTTAAGATTAAAAGCTACAGAACAGGTATCTATCTGCATTAGTAGAGGAAGATTCCTTATTGATAATTTTCTACATGATGAAGTCCAGGTAGGATAAAAACAAAACAAAAGAAAAAACTGTTTATGTAGAATAAAAAACAAGCACCTAGCTGAGTCTATTCCAATACCTTCACACTGACTGTGGGGTCTTGGATAAAGCAGGTGTCTAATGAATATTTATTCAGTTGACTTGATGGTATCCCTCAAGTTACTCAGGTTTCTCCCTGGATTTGGGGTCAACCATTCTGGACTTTTAGAAGTTTCATTTCTCATTCCTACTCCCACAAGACTTTATGAGGTACCCACTCAATGCCCCAGAGAGGGCTAGGCATGAGGGGTAATAAGACAAGATCTAGATGGTTCTTCTACTCATGGATTTTGTGTTCTTCCTGTGTGGTGCTCCCTGGGGAGGTCGGATGGGGGAGGCAAAAGAACACTGGGTTTGGATCAAGAATAGGGTTCAGATTCTGCTTCAGACAGCTGCTGCATATATGGCTTTGGGTAAATCACTTAATGTCTTGGTGTCTCTGTTTCCATCATGAAAGTAAAATAAAAAATGTCTACATTTTCCAAAGAAATTTGAATTTTAATAATTTAAGCCAACATTTAGCAACTCTTAGGTACAGATGGATTATGTTGGCCAAAGCAAATACTTAGTTGTTCTAATAAATTAAGGAGATCCTGTGGTATGTGTAAGAATGATTTCCCTTTGCAGGCCCATCTTATTTTTTAAAAATCCCATTTGTTAGTTAGGTAAAGTCATATTTAGAAGTGACACACAACATATTCCATTGACCATAAACGAGAACTGCCTTTGCCCGGAGGATGCTATTTGTATTGGGGGAGAGAAGGGAAATTCCTATCAGCATTTCTTTCTCTGCATCTGACTATTGATGGAGAATCATTCTCTGGTTCTATATATTAGAATGAAGACTATTTCTAAAGATAACTCAGGACAAATAATATCTTA
Organism: Pseudocheirus occidentalis; assembly: GCA_028646575.1. Classification (NCBI taxonomy): domain Eukaryota; kingdom Metazoa; phylum Chordata; class Mammalia; order Diprotodontia; family Pseudocheiridae; genus Pseudocheirus; species Pseudocheirus occidentalis. Next base: position 10,603,012 of record CM053597.1, on the reverse strand, counting down.
AAGTATTCATGGATATATATGTGTATACATGTATATATATATGTCTTAAAAAAAACAAACAAACCAGGAAACCTGACAGGTTTTCTTTGCAACTAGAAATGCCCTGTTGTAGAATTTGTGTCTTCTAGCCTAGTGTGCTTGCAGGGGGAATTTTGTTGACTTTCAGGGAATTGTTTTTGAGGGATCTGGGATGGGTAAATCCAGATGCTAATAAGTAAGTTGGGGAATTCATGGCATGGAGAAAGAACAGAGCTATGACTTCACACATCTTAAAATATTACCTGTAATCCAGAGCAGAATTTATGTGAATTCTATTGTAATGGATATGTATTCTCCCTAAATGGTGGGGAAGGAAGTCAGCCACGGGGCTTCCTGTTCCCTTCTTCCTGGTAGTTCATTGTCAGCTTTCTTGGCTGGGATACAGAATCAACCCAGGAGCAGCTGAGGAAATAAGTAGGGAACACTTTAGTCAGCAGATATGCACACTTTGGGAGATGCCACTCTTCAGGGGGCATGATTCTGCTGCCTAATAGTACTCTGGACTCAATGAAATGAAACCCAAGGTTGATGCTAGTTCCAAGAGAATGGGAATTTTGTTCCATTTCCTTGATAAGATTCATTACTGGGGAGTAATAGTAGATACAAGAGTGATAAAGGACAGCCATTTGGAGGTCATTTCTTCCATGTGTTAAAGGAGTCTCATTCTCCCTCCCTCCCTCCCTCCCTCTCTCTCTCTTTCTTTCTTTCCCTCCCCCTCTCCTCTCTCTCTCTCTCTTTCTTTCTTTCCCTTCCCCCTCTCTCTTCTCTCTCTTCCTCCCTCTCTCTTTCCCTCTCTCTTTCCCTCTCTCTTCCTCTCTCTCTCTCTCTCTCTCTCTCT
>CM053597.1:10580522-10601635 GCA_028646575.1 Pseudocheirus occidentalis | reverse complement strand
ACATCCCTTTCCCCTCTTTCTTCCTCTCCTTTCCCTCCCATTTTCTTAATTTTTCTTCAGTGACTATATATACTTGGACAATTAGAATTAGAGACATTTTCTCATTGGGGATGTGCAGACTCAAGCTGGGACCCTCCTCACATCCAGTTACTTAGAAGGAAGTGAGCGCCGCTGTTGCAATGTTTCTGGACCCAACCAGCTTTCCACTCCTCAGACTGTCTCTGCAGATACTGATGATAACAATGGTTTTGTAAGTACTTCTATATATAGGTTGTTGCTTCCAGTAGAAAGTAAGCTTCTTGAAGACATGACCTGTTTCCGATGTGTCTTTGGATCCTCAGGCAGGGAGGTGACAAGAGCATCAGGCATCCTGTTCGTGCTCCCTGGAAGTTCATTATCAGCTCCTGGTGTGGACACAGACCTAACTCAGCAGTGGCTGAGGAAGTGACTAGAGAACCCTGGCGTCAACAGCCATCTGTGTATGGGAGGGACTGCACAGCTGTGGGAAGACCGTTGGCTTCAGAGTTAGAGGATCTGGATTCGAATTCCCTCTCCTTGGGTGACCTTTCACAAGTCACTCAAATTCTGCTTGGGCCTTCATTTATTCATCTGTAAAACTAGAGAGGGTGACTTAGCTCACCTCTGAGACCCTTCTAGTTCTAGAGCTATGACCCTGTGCTTGGCATGCTAACTATTTGTCCATAAATGGATTGCGTATTAATATCCACTTGTTTTCAGCTTTACAAAGTGCCTCCCCAATGAGAACCTGGTGAGCTAGTCAGTGATTCTCCCCCTTTTGTGGAGGAAGATGTTGAGTCTCAGAGAAGCCACTTGTTTGCCTAGGTCACATGACTAATCAGTGGTAGAACCACAATTCAAGCCCTAGAAGCTTGAGAGGGAACATGCTTCTCTTTCTGTCTTTTAACCATTTTCTGGCATCCCAACAGGACAATTTTGTATCTGTCTTTCCTTCTCTGAAAATGTTCCCTACTTTCCTTCTGCTCTGACATGTTGCCTCCAAGTCATTAGACTAAATCATCATAAAAGCACTGGGTTCATAGGGATGTTAACATTTATAACACATTGATGACTTCAAATACTTACTAGCTGTGGCATCTCGGACAAATCCTTTTACCTCACTAGTCTTGAATTTCTTGATCTATAAATTGTGGAATCACAAAAGCAACATTGGAACAGATCTCAGTGACTGCTGAGTCAACCTGTCTCTTCACAAGAAGCCCCTCTACAACCCAACCAACAAGGCACCTTCCACTTCCTTCTCACCTCTAGTGATGTCAAGTCAACAAGCATTTATGAATGACCCACATAATGCCTGGCATTATGTAAGTTCTGGGATACAAAGAAAGGGGAAAAAAACCAGTTCATGCCTCCAAGGAGCTCAGGACAGTTTCTCTGCCATTAAGTCTTTAAACTTTTTCTGAAAAGAGGTACTCCTAGTTTTGCCCTCTGGTGTCCAACAGAGCAAAGTTAGCTCCTTTGCCATATGTCAGCCCTTTGGATACTTGAAGACAGCAATCATTCCAAAATGTTTGTTGAATGACCATTGTGTCTTCTATGACCTAGGATCACTCTCCATAGCAGGAGATTTGGGTCAACTGAGCTCCCTTCCAGCTTTGAAGTAAGTCCTTGATCCTGTGGTTCATCTGATTCGGGGCAGGCATGAGTCCTTTTTTCTTGAAGACAACATTTAGGAAAAATTTTTAGAAATCTTGAGAGTTTACCCTCATATCAGATTACCCATCAACTCTGAAGGCCCAGAACTTGGGGGAGGTGGCCACCAGCTCACCCTTCCTTTGACTTGCTGGTCATGGGACAGCTACCATTTTTCCTTGTTACTAGACAAATATCTCCTTTCCTGGTGTCTTTACCCCAAATATGACTACCTTGAACTTTGATGGGGGTGAGATAAGTCGGGTGGTGAGGAGAGTGAGTCTGTAACAGCATCAGTTGCAGCCGAAATTGTCTCATAAATATAAACTATTGTTCCTCAGGTAGATGAAGGTTAAAGTGGAAGGAACATCATCAGTGGTCCAGAGCATCTCTACCCTCCAGGACCTTTCAGTCAATGGTACTTTCAAGTGATGCAAGATGGCTAGATTGGGAGAAGTACTGAAACTCCTGGAAGGGGGAAGGATTTTAGGATGTATTGGGTCTTAGTGGTTTGATCAATTGCTAGGCTGAACACAGGAAGTTTTCCCCTTAGGATGCCATTGGGTAACTTGGGAAAACATGGGTAAGCCTGACCACTATTTTCATGCAAATTAGGGGAAAACTTTTGCCCTGAGTTAAAAAAATTTTTTTTCACATGTGAAAAAGTAGGTCTGTAGAGTTCTATTTTATTCACTCGTAGCTGGATTTTGACAAAATTCCTCATTTTTCTTAGGAAAATGGGATTGTTTTGCACTATTTCAAGGAGTTGTGACATCTTATGAAGGCAGGGAGGTAGCATGGCATAGGGAGAAAGAGTTCTGGCCTTGGAGGCAGACGGTCTGGGTTCAAATCCTACCTGTGTGACCTTGGGCAAGGACATTTCTCTCACAAGGACTCAGCTTCTTCAACTGTAGACAGAAAACCTCGAAGGGCTTTAGATCTGGGATCTGGTCAATCTCTTGCTTCCAGGGGAGACAAACTGAGGTAGGATCTTATCTAGCAGGATCTTTAGGTCTCCAAAGTGTTCAATCCGATTCAACAAGCATTTATTTATATTTTTTGTAATTTCAATTAATTGATTAAGTTTTAGTTTTCAACATTCACTTCCGTAAGATTTTGAGATCTACATTTTCTACCTCTCTCCCTTTCCTCCTCCTCTCCAGGTGGGTGCAATCTGATTTAGGCTCTACATATACATTCATATTAAATGTATTTTTACATTAGTGATGTAAAGAGGAACTAGAACCAATGGGAGGAACCATGAGAAAGAAGAAATAAAAAAAGGGAAAGTGTAAATAATGTGCTTCAATCTGCATTCAGACACCATAGTTCTTATCCTGGATGTGGATAGCATTTTCCATCATGAGCCTTTTGCTTGAGTCTTAGATTCTTGCATTGCTGAGAAGAGCCAAGTCTGTCAAAGTTATTAAAGCACAATTAACAAGCATTTACTGAACCCCTACCAAGTTCTAGGTACCAAGCAAGGTGTTGGGGGAACAAAGGCAACAATGGATCAGTCTCCATCCTCAAGGAGCTAATACTTACCTAGAGAGTGGGGTGGGATACAACATGTACACAAATTAGTCAGCACAAGGCTATCTAAAGAGGAAACATGGTCAAGTTTGGGGACTAAGGAAGGTTTTCTGTTGGAGGTGTCACTAGAACTGAGCCCCCAAAGCAATTCAGGATCCTAAGAAACAGAAGTAAGCAGGGAGCCAATTCCACACAGGAGAGATAGCCAGGGGCAAAGGCATGGAGATGGGGGACAGTGCCAAACCCTGAGAATATTGAGCCGATCAAGGAGAGCGCCCCTGATCTCTTTTGCTGTCCATTTGGGCATCATCTGATTATTACAACTAGAAAATTCCTTGCCACAGTTAGCCCCAAACTCTTCTCCTGCTCTTTGAATGTTTCCTTAATGAGTGGAGATAGAGAACAGAACTTTGTCTCCACCTTCATGTCCTCGAAGCCTGTTCTTGTTCATAAATCATCCTTGACCCATCTGCTAGCCAAGTTCACTCTGGCAAGACCATGCTTCTGGTTAGCCAAACATTCCAAACAAAAGAAGAGAGTTGGAGGCTTACCCAGATTACAATGCTAACTCCTAAAGGGGCTAGGAAGAAGGGGTCACAGTTCCAGGCTATGCAATGGAACTTCTAGCAATTTCTGTAAGAAATACTCAAAGGTGTCAGGAAAGGTGCAAGAACTTTAAAATAACAATTTCAAAGTGAAGCAGGCACGTCACCTAAAGCCACCTGAGACATCCAGGCACCTGGGAGTTCACTGTCTCCTCATCACAGGTTTTTACATGAGCTGCTGTTGTTTTTTAGCCCATTTGAAGTTGAAGGATCTGGGTGGGAGGGGTTATTATGAAAAAGGAGGTTCTCAGGAAGGGATCCAGAGTACTCTCTTTGGGTACCTGTGAGCTGTCTGTTACATGATGGAGGACGGACCTTTTGTGTTTGGAGAACAAAAGGGAGAAGTTCCAAAGGGGCATATGTACATTTGCTGTCCATTAAAGAGCTTCCTAAGAGTTGGCACTGTCTTGGGTGGAAAGGACTGCCAGGGAGGAAGACAGCGTGCATTGTTTGGCATCTTGGCTGACCACTTCTCAGGGATATGTAATTGGAGTTTTTTGGGGGGGAGAGGCAGGGTATGGGTTGGACTGGATGGTCCCTGAGGTCTTTTTAACTGAGTTTCTGTCATATCTGGTCTCAGACACTTACTAGCTGTTTGACCCTGGGCAAGTCACTTAGCTTCTATATGTTCCTCAACTATAAAATGTGGATAATAATGCCTCCTAGAGTTGTGAGCATCAAATGGGGTGATCGTGGTAAAGCACTTAGTACAGTGCCCAGCACATAGGGAGTGCTAAATGAACATCAGCTATTGATGATGATGATGATGATGATGAGGAGGAGGAGGAGGAGGAGGAGGAGAAGGAGGAGGAGGAGGAGGAGGAAGATATCTTGGGTTCTTTCACTTTGATCACTGGCTTTGGGGTTAAACTAGGAGTTTTATAGCTCTGGGCCTTTTGTCCCTCTAGAAATCAGAGTGAGATTACTTGTTTTTCTGCTGCATAAATTCTGTTGTTCAAGTCAATGTAGCCAGATTACAGACCTAGAGCTGTCAAGTACCTGAGAGGTCATTTAGGGCAACCCCTCCTGGATAGCAAGCAGCAGTCAGAATTTGAACACGAGCCCCTGTGTGGATTGACCCACTCTTGAGGGACTTGTGCTGGCTCCTCCTGGCTCCTCTCCATCAAGCAGGGCTTCCCAAACTCAAGAGTGCTGACTGAGCACAATGGGAACTTCTGAGTCTGGATGGAAGCATTTATGGGGGCCACATATACCCCTCAACCCCTTGTGCCGGCAAGGGGCAAGCCTGGCTTTCCTTTTCCTTATTTTCACACTGCGGGGTTTCTGTCTTCTTGGACAAGCATGGTAGCTTCTCTGGGTAAGAAAAGGATGTTGTTGGGGGACAACATTTCTAATCATTCAATTTAGCAAGAATTTACTAAGCTCCCTACTCTGTGGAGGGCAGTGCTAAGTACTGGGGCCACAAATCCCCTCAAGGAGCTTACATTTCTTAAAAGGAAAGCAGTACAAAGCAAGTCCAAGGTAATTTCTTGGTGGGGCTGGGATGTGTGTGACCACTAACATCCAGGGGAATTCGGAGAAGTTTCTTGGAGGAGGTGGCGCTTTAGCCAAGCTTTGAAGGGGGAAAGGGACCTGCGAGCCAGAGCTGAAGACAGAAAACATGGAAGCTAATTTAGACAACGCGGCTACTGCCAACCTTTTCAAACCACAAGGATCCTTTTTAATGTCAAAAAATTTCCCAGATGAACACACGGGATTATGGAAATGTTGTTAGAGATGAAGTCCTTGCCCTTCATTATACAGAGAAGCAAGTGCATGACCCAGCAGGGCAATAGCTTCTCTGATGCCATATAGTGGTGGTTAAGCAGCAGAGTGATAGATGGCCAAGCCCAGCTTGCTGTCCACTGCGATGTGCTGCCTGTCAGGAAGTGATACAACTTTGTACTTTTAGTAACCTCAGAGGGGGAGCTTGGAGCTAGATATGGCCTCATGGTAAGAACTCTGTGACCCATAGGTTAAAAACTGCTGATTTGACAGAGAGGGCTCTCTCTGCACCGGAGGGCTGAGAAGATTGAAGTCAAACTCTGAGCTCACATCGGCTTGAATTTCTTTGCTCAGTTTCCTTCTCTGTAGAATGGGGGGACTGGATGAAATTGTTTTTAAGATCCTTTCTGGAGCTAATGTTCTATAATTTCTTATGGTCTTTAAGCTCAGACAATGGGAAAAATTTCCAGGAGTCCAGTCACTTAATAGCATTCTATGAGGGGCTGGGCTACCCTTGCCCTCCCATCTGGAGAAGTAGAGAGAGATCTCTGGGCAAATGCCCAATTGCCCCTTGAGGCTGTCTGACCTTCACTTCTGGGGAACAGGATAGGTATGGCGCCTACCAGTCTTAGGGTAGGGGGGCTCTGAGGCTCCAGTAGCAGAGGAGGAATAGAGACATTTTTCAAAAAGGACATTGGGCTGGATGCCCAACCACGATGAACCTGGAAATGTACTTAGTACCTAGTATGGAAAACTCAGACATCATCAGACTCTCAAGAGGAGGAGAGATGCAGAGATCTGGTTTCTTCTCGTCCCCTGGCACTCGTGGCTGGGTGCCTGGCTCAGTCTCAGTTGGCCTTGCTGGGCAGCACGCTGTCTCAGCATTAAACAAAAACATTTCCAGAAGAAATTCAAGATGTCCCACACCTTTAGGGTCCCATGGTCTAACTCCCTTGATATTTTATGGAAAGGAAAAGCCAGCCACAGAAGTGAAACATTTTCTCCTTTGTCCATGCAGGGGATCCTTCTGGCCCATTATTTCTGGGGCACACACACATATGAGGTCTCCCTACCCCCTGCCAGTGGTAATGATGGCTCCACCCTGATCTTCTGCACTGCCTTGCCCAGTCTGCCTTGTGCCCAATGGCGTGTTTCTGTGAGATGACTGGCTGGGGTCACAAGTGGGGTCTGTGGCTGTGGGCAGAATGAAGCTAATTAGCTCACTGGGGGACTGAACCCGAGACCTTGGGCTCATTAGCACAGTACTCAAGCTTATCCAATTGTGGCCCTGTCGGCCACTGACAGCGGAGTGAGCTCTGCTGTGTCTGACAAGTCAGATCTGGCTCAAGAAGGCAGCACCAGGCGGACCAGAGCCTGTGGTCCGGCCTTCAAAGAGCGGAAGCCTCCTTTGGATCCCACAAAGCTCCTCTGTGGTATCAGCATGGCTCTGGGCAGATTTTGCCCTCAAAGTGGGGCAGAAGGGGTTTGAGGCAGGAAGGGAGGGAGCAGCTGAGGGGAAGAAACACTGAGCTTTGGTCCAGAGGCAGGGCTGAACAGAAGGTAGCCCTCAATTTGGAGTTCCTTTGCAGGTGGAGTTGAATGGGAGTGAGGGCCGACTTTCGGACCCCAAGGGTGGCTGGGTTCTGAGCCCAGCTCTGCATGTTGGAGATGGGTCAGCATGGGGCAAGCCTTTGAGCAGCCTTTCTCTACTCCTCTGACTTTGAGAGTCAGAAGGGCACTGATTAATCACTTAGCCTTCACAGCCCTCAGTGTTCTGCTCTGTAAAATCGAGCTGGGGGTGGGGGGAGGCAGGAAAGTGGGACTGTGGCCTAGTGGCTAGCTAGTTTCACTCTTTGAAAGACCTGGGTTCGACCTCTTCTATGACAAATCCTGGGCGAGTTACTTAATCCAGGAAACTCTGAGACTATACGTTGTTGAGTGGATGCCAGTCCGCATGGGTAGAAGGAGCTTCCTCACCAGGGGTTCCCTATAGCCATGAAATTGAAGGTCTGGGGGCAGAAAAAGAAGAGAAAAGTGGTTAGGACACTGGCTCTGTAATTGAGAAGGCTCAGACTCACATCCCTCCTTAGACCCCATTTTCCTTTCTGTGCCTCAGTTTTCCTGTCTGTAGAATGACAGGGTGGGGCTTGATGGTCTCCCAGATCACTTCTGGGTCCATCATCCTATGTTCTCTAAGGACTTGACCTAACAGTCCTGGTCCTCACAGACAATGAGAAGCCAGGAAAGGGAAGAGGAGAAGCATTTATGTAGTGTCTACTGTGGACTAGACACCATGTTAAGTTATCCTCACCATAGCCCTGCTATTATCCCAATTTTACTGCCTGGCAAACTGAGGCAAAAGAAGTTAAGTGGCTCATCCAGGGTCAAACAGCTGGGAAGTGAACTCAGGTCTTCCTGACTCCAGACCCAGGGTGCTACCCACCAGCTTCCTCTAAAAATGCCACTAAGACTCACCCTTAAGTCAACTTTTTAAAGTCAAATTCAGTTGTGATGGAAAGGCTCAGAGAGAGACCTTATCTAATGACTCAAGTTCTGGTCAGAGACCCTTATTAGCCTACTGAGAAAGCCGCTGCTGGGGATAGGAGCAAAGAGAAGCCAGGCCCTGGGAAAGGCACCGGCATGAGGCCTCTGTACAAGAAGCCAGCTGTCTGGCAGCTTCCTATTTTGACCAGTTCTTCTTGCTAATTAGGTGCTGAACTCAGTTGTTCCAGCCTTCTGAAGGCCTACAAGAACCATCAGTGCCATATAAAAGTAGGTACCCAAGGTTAAAGGCCTGTTGCCTCACCCTAGTTACAGCTTTGCTAAGCTCCAACATCCGCTCATTCAACCTTCCAGCATTTTTATGAGACTCAAGGGAGCTAACGGCTTGTAAAAGGGCCCTGGGTGAGTACGGTTTGCTTTCTGGACTTGGCACGGGGGGGGGGGACATGGGAGCATCCCCAAGAAGCAGGGGAAGCACAGGGGAAGGGAGATATCCTGTCTCTGCCATGACATCTCTGTGTGATCTCAGAGAAGTTCCTCGTGCTCCCTGGGCCTCAGGAACAAGAGGATTGGACACGTCCCTGAGGACCTTTCCATGTCCTGGTGAATGTCCACCTAGGAACGGGCCAACACAGAGAGCAGGAGGAAGCTGGCCCTCAGAAAGCTTTCTGAGATTCTAAGGTGGCTCCAAGACCAGAGTCCTCCAAGGGCTTTGGGCCTGGGGTCAGTCAAAAGGGTGGCTTGTTTCTGACTCGAGCCTCCTTCAGCTTCACCCATCAGGTCCCCACATGGGCTTGGTCAGAAGGGACCAAGCAAAACAGACCAAGACATGCCTTGGGAAGCATCCTGGCTGTCCTCCTCACATATCCTTCCTCCAGAGCTTAGAGGCACCAGCAGAGATAAGGCAGGTCTCTTTCCAACGCCGAAATCTTCCCTCTCTGAGCCTCAGGTTCTCCTGTCTATGAAATGGGGATAATAGTACCTTAACACCCACCTCATGGGGTGTCTGAGAGGCTCAAAGGAGATCATGTCTGTAAAAAACTCTGTAAACCTTAAAACGTTGTCTACAATCTCCTCCACGTGGCATCCAAAGCCTGTCTTTTGGTGGCTTCAGCCTCTGTTATTCTCTGTCCCCCACTCAACCCTCCAGCCAAACATCCTTCTTTCAGAGCCCCATCATCTCCAACCTCTTTGTCTTTGCCCAGGTGGTCTGCAGTGCTTTTCCTTGTCCCTCAGCAGTTTCTTCAAAATTCTTTTGTCTTTCCTCACCTTCAAGGGGCCATCAGGCCCCTCTCTTGCTCGGCATCATTTATTTTTCACACTCCCATTCCTGAAGCAGTGATGCTGAAATAAGGAAGAGCAGCTTGCCTCCCTACTAAGCTGTTGCCATGGGTTGGGGCAGGGGTGGCCACCTGGTCTGACATTTGGAAATGGTCATTGTGAAACACTCTCAGAAGCTCACGGAGCTGGCTGGGTCACAGACTTTCCTGACCATTGTTGTCCAAGGGTTAGAGGGTAGAACCTTTGGTGTTAGTCACATCAAAGGGAGGGCTTGAAATTCTTCCAAAAAAAAAAAACCCAATCCCAAAGCCAAACCAATGTTCCTTTCTCTTTATGAGGATTTTCCTCCTGACAGTGGGGTAACTGTCTGGAAGTATTCAGTGCCAGCTCCCAGTCATGACGTCCAGATTCCTATTGGTAAGAAGGGGGCAGACTGCGACTGGGTCATAAGCTGGACGGGCCTTTCCCTCTTTGGTGAACGGTCTTGGGACATATGCCTCGCAGGGACATTCCTTGGTCAAACATACAGTTTGGTGATTTTTCTAAGTAAAATTCCACCTTGTTTTCCTGAATTTGGGGCAATTCCCAGCTCTCACTGGAGCACACGAGGGTGCCTGTTTTCCCTCCAACACCAATGCTCTTTGTCATTGACCCCCTTTGCCAATTTTCTGAGTGCAAGGACAATCATTGGAGTTGTTTTCATGCATATTCCTCTTATTGTTAGAAATATGGAACAACGTTTTGCATGGCTCCTGGTAACTTGCATTTCCTTTTTTGAAAACTGTGCTTTGACTTTGTTGTTGGTCTAGAGCAGGGGTTCTCAACCTTCCTAATGCTGCAACCCTTTCATACAGCTCCTCATCTTGTGGTGACCCCCAACCAGAAAATTATTTTTGTTGCTACTTCATAACTGTAATTTTATTTTCCGATGGTCTTAGGCAACCCCTGTGAAAGAGTCCTTCGACCCCCAAAGGGGTCGCGACCCACAGGTTGAGAACCACTGGTCTATTGGTAAGCTGTATCCGACTCTCTGTGACCCCATTGGGGTTTCCTTGGCAGAGGTCCTGGAGTGGGATCTGCCATCTCCTTCTCCCCTCATTTTACAGATGAGGAAACCAAGGCAAACAAGTGAAGTGACTTGCCCAGGGTCACACAGCTAGTAAATGTCTGAGGCTGGATTTGAACTCAGGAAGATGAGTCTTCTTGACTCCCAGCCCAATGACTTGTGCACGTATAGTGCACCCTAGTTGCTCATAGACTTTGGCTACTTATCTTCCAATGCTCTTTCCTGAAAAAGTCTGTGTTGCATCCTAGACAGTGTGGCTAACCCTGGCATTGGAAAGAGTTAGGTTAAAATCCACCCATGATTTTAGGTAGCTGGGCCATCCTGGACAGGTAACATGGTCACAGCCCTAGAGCTAAAAGGAACCTTGACACTTTCCCACTATAATTACTCCATTTGCAGAGGGGGAAAACAGCCCAGAAAGATTCAATAATTTGCCTAAGGTCACATGGTAAGGAGCCTGGGTTGCCTGCCTCCACATTTGGTCTGTCTCTTTCCAGTTCTACTCTGGGACCTCAAAGATTCTCTATCTATCAATGTGATACCTGCAGGGACCACCTCGAGCAGAGGGCTGCTCGAGGTTCAGATGGGATAATGGATGTTTAGAGCTTGGCAAATGGTAAAGGGGTAGATAGATGGGATGGACAAGGACCGGGACAGGGACAGGCAAAAGAGCTGTGCTTTCATTGGGCCAGGGAATTCTCCCTCCCAAAGCAAGTTGACATCTTTTCAACCTCTAGTTGGAGAGAATTGCCTGGGTCACAGGAGAGCTCAGGTCTTCTGACTTTGAGGTCAGCTATTTGCTATCATACACTTTTTATTAGATAAATGTCTGTGATGACTTGACTTGCCCCCATACCACAGCAGAGTTAGATGGAGGTGAAGCTGACCAGCTACAGTTGCCATACTGATACGGCACCTTCTGTGTTCTCTGGCTTCCACAGCCAGTTTTCCTCTCTTCTTCCAGGGCCAGTACAGCCTCACCCTCCTGTCTTGGGCTCTGCTGGAGGTTGCTGCTAGTTTTCTGCCCAGTTCCAGCTCCTTATAGATAATCCACTTTGCTGAACTGATATAATTCCCTTTGGGCCAGTAACCATGACCTCCTCTCCTATTGCAAGAACTGCGGGAAATACCTAATTTAAGTGTCATTAGTCTGTGTTAAGGCTGTTCTTCAGACTCTGTGGTAGGTTGGGAAATGTTTGACCCACATCTTATTAAAAGAGATGAAAATGTATCTAAAGTGGACTGAAGGCTTTCTTTTAGAGCAACCAAGAAAACCTGGTTTCTGTTGAGAAACTTACCTGGCAATGAATGCCTTCCTGCCCTATGTGAAGTGTCCTCTTGGTCTAACTGCATGCTGGCTCTGGGCCCAATAGTTGGGCAACATGCCTTCCCCTCCATAGTTTCTGACATACAAGCGGTAGAGAAGAGATGCTTAAGAAATGATTGAGCTCCTGAGTTCCTGGGCAGACTTCTGGGTGAATTTCCTTTCCTTCTCTCATTTTCCTCATCTTCTGGCTGTGAACAAAATGCCTTTTGTGGAGTTTGCCTAAAGCTTTGGAGAGATCCCTGAGGCACTTTGGGCATCAGATTCTCCGGTGCAAATTGGGAGTTGGAAGGGAAGAAGGAGCTGGCCTTGGTCATAGGACTGTAGATTTGGACCCAGAAGGAACCTTTGAAATCATCCCGTCTGATTCCCCTCATTTTCTGGCTGGGGAAATGGAAATTCCAGGAAGTTAAATGACTCACACAGGATCACTTGGCTAGGAAGTGGAAGAACCAGAATTAAAACCTAGGTTCTCTGCCTGGAGCTCTAGGGTTTTTTCTATTGTACGATGGACCCTGAGGCTGGTAGACGAAAGGGACAATAATGGCAGGACAGGATGGGACTGGATCAGTATAGGAGACTTCTGAGGAATAATAAGAAATAATGACTGACAATCATAGCCATGATCTCATATGTTGCTCCCAGTAGCACGTTTGGGTAGGTCCTATGGCCAGCATTGGCCCCATTTTACTGATGAGGAAGAAGTCTCCTACTTCTAGGGGAGTGTTAGAGGCAGGACTCTGAGGATGAGAGGCAACCTATTCATTCATTCAGTTATTCTTTTCTTCATTCATTTATCCCATCAGCAACTATTATTGTCATTACTTTGTGTCAACTACCACGTGAGGTCCTGGGAACACAATGACATAAATGAAGCAGTCTGCGCCTTCAAGAAGATTATATTTCAGTTGGAGGAGAGGATGAGCTAGCTAGAGAACATAACTGGAGGTGGGGTCTTTACAAAAATAAAGTCCTACTGCTCTCTTGTTTTTAGATCATATACATTTCCCATGGATTCCTCCATTCTCCCCTTCCTAGAAAGCCATCCCTTATAATAATAACAATAATGACAAAAAAGAATAAGAAGTGTGTGTGTGGGGTTGGGGGTGGGATACTCCAGCAAAGCTGACCACAGGCTATTATGTGTAGTATTCCACACCCCTACCAACCCGCTCCCCCAGAGATCCAGTGTGAGGCGTCTTCTCACATAACTTCTTTGATGGCCTCTTGAGCATTGTTATCTTTTTAAAATCTTATTTTATTTTATTTTAAATTCATGACATAAACAAGCATTTCCACAATATAGTAAAACAAACAAAAAAGATTGCATATGAAACTGTAAATCTGTTATGTACAACTTGCTATTCCCTCTAAATGTATCAAATCATCATGGAATTTTGCCCCCTTTTTCTTCCCTCTGCCCTCCAATGACTACCATTAGATAAAATTATGTGTGTATCCATCCATCCATATATATTTACATGGATATATGTGTGTGTATCTATATCTATATCATCTATATCTATCTATCTGTCTGTCTATCTATCTATCTATCTATCCATCCATCTATCCATCTACCTATCTACCTACCTACCTATCTATCTATCTATCTATCTATCTATCTATCTATCTATCTATAATGAATATGTGTAAAATCATTCTCTTTGTACTTCTATTTATCAGCTCTTTCTCTGGGTGCGGGTGGCATCTCCCTTCATGGGTTCTTTCTAGTTAATTTGGATATTGATAATAGCCCAAATAACTTAGTTGCTCAAAGTTGTTCTTAAAACAACTGGTCATTATGATTTTGCAACATTCATTTTGATTCCTTTTGTTGCTCTTTCCAGTGTCATAGTTGTTATAAGCATTGCTCTTCTAGTTCTGCTTACATGATTCTGAATCAGTTGCTTAGGTATTCCTATCTTTTATATTAACCTTATTCATTCTTTTTTGCAGCTCAATCATATTCCATTACAGTCATTCACCACAACTTGTGTGACTATTTCCTAGTGAGTAGGCATTTACTTTATTTATGATTTTTTGCTACTATAAAAAGTCTCTCTTGTACATATTTTGGTCCATATGAAACTTTCTTTTTGTGGTTGACTTCATTATAGTATCTGTCTAGCAATGAAATCTGTGAGTCAAAGGGTATGGAAATTTGAGTCACTTTCTTGCATACTTCCAAAGGGCTTTTCAAAGTTGTTGGACCAATTTGCAACTCCTCTGATAAATAGGGCCTTAGTATGCTTGTCTTTCTACAACCTCTTCAATGTTGACTATTCTTCTCTTTGTCAATTTTATGGGGACAAGGTAAAACTTTAGAGTTACTTTGATTTGCATTTCTCTTATTATGAGTGGTTTGAACCATTATTTTATATTGCCTTTAATAGTTGGCAATTCTTCCAAGAACTATGCATATCTAGTCATGAATGGCTTTTGGTCTTATCTGTTAGTTGCCTGTCTTGCATATTAGACTTTTTGGAGAGGTATTTGCTATAAAGACTTCCCAGTCAACTACTTCTCTTCTTCTCTTAGTTGCATTAATTTTGTTTATGCAAATCTTTCACATTTCAGGCCATCAAAACAAACTATTTAATCTTTTGTAAGAACCTCTGTCCCTTGTTTGGTTAAGAATTCATCTCCTAGCTGGGACTGTGAAAGTTCACTAATTTGCTTCTATTCTAATTTTGAGTTTATTATGGCATATGGTTTAAGAAGATAGCAGTCTAATTAGATTTCTGCTAGACTGTTTTCCAGTTCTCCTGACAATTCTCATCAAAAAGTAAAATTTTTCCTAGGTAATATATGTTTCCAGGTTTATAGAATGTTAGCTGTTAGTCCAATTATTTCTGATTCTTCCAAATTTCTTTGAGCCTGACAGCCTATGCAGATGGTATGGTGAACAGACCACTGACTTTGGAATCAGAAAGACCTGGATTTGAATCCTGCCTCCGATGTTACCAGCTGTGTGATATTGTGTGATTATTTAAGCTCTTCTGAGCCTCAATTTCCTCATCTCTAAACTGAGGAATTTGGACTCAATGTCCTCTAAGGTCTCTCTATCAAGCTCTGTATCTACGAATTCCATGCAGACAAGCACAGGCATGTCCAGGGACTAGCAACTCATATATTTTTAGTTATCAAAGAAAGAGATACAAAGCTAAGGCTGGAACAAGAAGGAAGCACTGGATGGTGGAGGGCCCTGAGTGCCAGACCAGAGTAGTAAAATGAGAAATAACAACCCAAGCAAGAGCATACTTGAGTCTTCTCTTTCTTTGGAGACCATTTTTGGGAGACTATATTTTTCTCCAGACCATTTAAAGATGCTTTACGAGTTGTCAAAGACAAGGACATGCAGTTGGATGGGCAACCCACTGAGTTGGCTCATCATGGGGATATGGGATGGACAAGGAACTGATTATGAAGCTGAATAGAAGGAAGAGATCAGTGGCCTGGATGGTGTTTGTGAAGCTGCCCATCACTTTCACCAATCCCAAGCTACTCTTTGACTCAAAACCTCCTCTTTTTTTCTCCAGGTAATGGGATAAACTGTGACTCTTGTAATATCATGCTCTTCAAAGACTTGAAATTGCAAATAATGCAAATGGAAGTGCGGATGATCCACAGAGTGACGGGGAGATGTAGCAAACGAAAGGAAGTGGGAACCCATTATGCGTGAGGACAGGTATGCGAGATGGAGCGGAAACAGATCTTTAAAGACATGAATGGTCCCCACGTAAGGGAGATAGCATAGCTGTGGAGGGAGGTTGTTGGGTAGCACATATTAGTCCTGAAATATTACAAGCCCCAGAGGAACACCGCCAGGGCGTTAGGGGGCTCCTCTGCCACAGGTTTGGGTAGCACTATGGACAAGAATTACACAGGTAGAGAAAGGTTACAGTGGGAAGGGACCTCAGAGACCAGTGAGTCCCAACACAGGGAGATGACATGAGTTTGGTTTAGCCATGTTGCGATGCTCATGGGACAACTAAGCAGAGAAGCCCACTCTGGAGCATGGGAGATAGGTTGTAGTTTGTGGTAGAAAGCCAGGATGGGGAGATGGGCTTAGCAGGCATTTGTGCAGAGCTAGAATCTAAGCCATGGGAGAAAATAAAATCATCATGGAAGGAAGTATAGAGAGAAAAGACTGTGAGAGATATAGAGCCTTGGAAGGCATCTACCCTTGGAGGTATGGTGGGAAAATGATGATGCCCCAGCGAGAAATGGAGAAGCAGCAACTGGCCAAGGAAGGATGGCATGGACCTCCCTATTCTCATAAGAAAAAAGTCCACCAGATCAAGTTGGCTCCCAAAGAGGTGGGAAACAACTTGGGAGAAAGGAATCATAGCTGAAAACATGTGAGTGACTCTTAGAAGCATTGCCCTGGGATCAAGTTTTTGAGAAGCTTGTTTTGTTTTTGAAAACTTCAGCAAGTTTCATGGAAAAAAGTGGAAATAACATTAAAATCAGGTTTAAATCACTTTAATCCCACTTGTCACAGCTCTGAGAAGATATTGCCCAGATGATAAAAAGCAATTCAGAAGGGTTTAATTAAAACAGTTTGCAAGGATGAATTATGTTATACTGGAAAGAATCTGGTACTTGGGGTCCAAATACCTCAGATCCAAGTCAGAACTCAAGTACTCACTACCTGTGGGAACTTTAGAAAGTTTCTTCATCTCTAAAATGAAGGGGTTGAATCTCAGGGCTGGAAAGCTCTGTGCTTGCATGAGAATCCCCTTCCTCAAATGTGACCAGCCAGCCTCCACTTGGAGACACACCGAATGAGTGAGCAGTGTGGTGCAGTGGATAGAAAGCTGGAATTGGAGTCAGGAAGATCTGACCTTGAATCCTGCCTCACACTGAAGAATTTCGTGGTTGGTCAAGTCACTCAAGTTCCAGCCTCAGTTATCTTTCCTCTAAAATGGGAGGGCTGGATCTGAAGACCCAAGGATTCTACGGTCCCATTCTTAGACCCATCCTAAGGGTGTCTAGGATCCTAGAGAACATACTGGAAGTAGCCTATCCTCCTTTTGGATAGCTCCAATGGAAAGGAGCTCTTTCCAGACAGAAGGCTCAAACTTGCCTCTTTGTAACTTCACCCATTGCTCTCAGTTCTGCCCTCTGGGGTGTAGCACACATCAAATCCCTTCTCCACCCTCCAGTTCTCACATACTAGAAGTAAGTCACCATACTTTTCCAATCTAGACTTCTAGAGGAGTTATATATCTCTATGGGAAAGAGGGCAAAACTTGGGGGAATTGGAGCCTGGGACGGGGTTGGGATGGACACCCAGTGGACGGAGTCTCCCACACCATGGATGGATCCAAGTGATCAGAGTCATCTGCTGCCTTCGTGCATTTCCCACCTTTCCATTCTGAGAATAGCTGCCCCTGTTTCTTGTTCTGTTCAAATCTCCTTCTTTCTTCAAGGCTTAGGTCAAAGGTCACTTTTCCACATAACCTTAACAGATAACCCAACTCCTTTTCTCCAGATAGCAGTAATCTGTCCCTCTCTCAATTTCTCATCCCTCTTTATCGAATCTCTCCTTGGAAGCAATTACATTATAATTGATATTAGGGATGTTTGTGTACATATGTTACAGAATGTGCTCAAGAAATGTTTCTGGAATTATTTAGCCTAGTTGGAGACTTCCTTTTGGGCAACAAGGATTTATTGAGCACTGTATTCTAGACATTGGGCTAAGCACTGAGGATACAAAAAAAGGGGAGGGCAAAAACACGATCCCTGCCCTCAAGGAGCTCCCAGTTTAAGGAGAGACCACATGCAAAGAAGTCATACGTGCAAAGCACATACAGTAAAAATAGATGGTAATCTCATAAGGAACTCATCATTAGGAACTGGAGGGTAAGGGAGGTACAGGGAAGTCTTCCCACCAAAGATGGAATCTGAGCTGAATCTTAAAGGAAACCAAGGAAAGCAGGAAATAGAAGAGGGAAGGGAGAATATTATAGAATATTACAGGAGAGAACCAGAGAAAAGGAGATGAGGAATCATGTGCAGGGAACAGGAAAAAGACCAGGGATGCTGGACTATAGAGTAAACTGAAGATTGGAGAGGGGGGGAAGAACTTTTTGGCAAGGCTGGCTCTTGGGTGTTGGGTTTTCTTGGCTATCACAACTCATGAAACCATCTCCTGAGGTGTGGCTGGCTTTGGATCTGTATCTCTGGAAGAGTTCCACCCACATGGATGACTTCATGGATACTGGAGCATCAAATCAAGAAGGGCTCCACCCAGGTAAGATGACGTGATCCAGGTCCTTCCCAGTTCTTACTGATGTCTGATTGCAGGTTTCTGTCTGGTGATTCTCCAGCTGAGGCAGTATGCCTCCTACCTGCCTATCTATGTAGCTCCTTTTAAAAATTTGTGCATTTGATTTCAGGATCCCATGGATGACTATCAATTGTTTCTGAACATGAGTCAGCTTCTTCCATTGTCAGTTATATGTTATCCATAGGAGCATCTTGTATCAGGAGAGATATTCTACAAGTACTTTGTATATTCCTGATATGGACTCCCTTCCTTCCTTCCTTCCTTCCTTCCTTCCTTCCTTCCTTCCTTCCTTCCTTCCTTCCTTCCTTCCTTCCTTCCAATTTACCCTGAAGAATCAGACAAAAGCAAACTTGGATTGAAACCTTCCAGCTGACCCCTGATCCTGCTTGAGAGTGAACCTGGTTTGGTCTGGGAAGGTTAGGAATCTTCTCAGGCTCTTTCCAACTAGATAACTTAGAGTTACTTTGGTTTGCACCTCCAGAGGTCCCTTCAGATTGGATGCCCCATAAGTGGTCATGGACCTCTGAGAATTTCCAATGAGGGGAAACCCTACATCTTCCAAGGCAGCCCATTTCCACTTGGGATGGCTTTAAATCCTTTGCAACTTTTACACATTGCTCCTCATTCTGCCCTCTGGAGCCTCCAAGCTGTCACATGAGAGCCTTTCAAACACTCAGACAGGACCAGAACTTTGCATTTAGGGAGATTCTTCTGGCAGCCCCTTGAAGGATTAGTTGGAGTACAGGAAAGAGCTCAGGTTTTTTGTCTGATGGTCTTCTTGACTTGCTCAGGTAGATGATAATCAGGGTTCTGTTTAGGGTAGATGTAGAAGGATTCCAGTCATTTGGGAGGATGTGGGGGAGAAACCAAGTTTCTTCACTCTGGTGTGTCAGAAAGTAGGAGGAGATGGCCCCTAAGAGAAGGAACTGAAATGGTATCCAATCTATCCTGGGTGCAATTCTGCCTGAAAAAGACAGATCTCAGAGGAACCATTCTTCAAGCTGTCTTCAAACATTTGAAGGACTTGTTACTTGGAAGAGATACTAGCCTTGATGCACTTAACACCAAAGGGCAGAGCCAGGTGAGAGCTGTAGAGAGTCATCTTGTAACTTAAAGTGTGGGAAACACTTGCTAACAATTAGCACCAGCCCAAAGTGGGTGACTGGGGAGCTCCCTGGTTTCTCCTCACTGGAGATCTTGAAGCAAAAGGATGACCTTTTGGCAGATACATTGGAATGAGAATTCCTGCTTAGGTAAGGCTCAGATTGGATGGCCTCTGACTCCCTGCAAGTTCTGTCATTGTTCTGAGCTTCTTCTTTGGGACACTGACCTTTTTTAATTTTAAAATTCACTCATTATTTTTAATATTGTGAGTGTTTAGCTTCCTCCTTTGCCTCCCTCTATGACCCCTATCTTTAGTCCCCAAGAAAATGCACCAAGTCTAGATTGTCATAAATGTTTCTCTTGTGGCAGACCTGAGATTTGAACCCAAGTTCACTGAAATAAATTGAATGTTCTTTTTAGTGCATCCTTGATGCTGTTGCCCAGCGTTTAGTACTGGTCCTACTGGGCTACTCTCTTTGTCCTATTCACTGTGATTCTTGTAAAGGTTAAAAAATTGGGGTGCTTGAAGTGGGGTGATTGTTTAATAAGACAATAGGGATTTCAAAGAGGGATGATAATATTTTGGAGCTCTCTGCCCAATTGAATAGCAAAATGTGGCTCTGCTGCCTAGAGCTTTCTTTTGCCATGCCTTCTTTTCCTTTCATCTTCCATGTTCTTTCATCTGTCTTTTCCTTTGTGCACCCCTATCTCCGTCTCTCTACTTCCCCCACTTTGTTTAGTAACGTGTAGTTCAGCAAAACCTTATTAAGCTGCTACTAAGCATGTCTTCTTGTGCTAGAAGAGAAGCAGAGATGAAGAAGGGACATTTTCTGCCCAAATGGAGCTCATAGGAACTCTTCCCCTCACCCTATCCGTCTGTCTTTTTTCTCCCCACCTCCAAAACACACAGCACATAACAAACATGTCCATAATATGGAACAAAGTGTATTTTTAGTGTTCCACTTATTAAAAACAGTTTTGTGTTCTTTATTCTTAATTTAAAAAGTCAGCTGAGCATGGTTTATTTCTCTTTCTAAGAAAAAAAGAACAAAATTGCTTTTGGTATGTGGCCCTTGATTGATTTCTTTCTGTGGGTCAGTTAAAAAAAATCCCCATCCTGCCTTCAAATATTCCCTTGTATTCATTTGTTTCACTAGAATATTTCCAAATAGAACATATGTCACACTTTTTTTTGTGGCTGACAAGACATATTTGATAACTGGTTCCCTTGTTGAGAATCTTGGCAGAAGAATGTCAGTTGAAAGAGTTTTGTAACATCGTAGTCAAATGAAATCAAATTGAAATGATCTTCTATTAATTCATTAATTCATTTACTGATTCATTCATTCAAGATCTATGGTCTTAGGCTTACTCGAATATATGTGGAATGCTGACTCTAGCAGAGCACAATGAGAGATACGGGGATTCAAAGATACAAGTTTTATCTCATTTTTTTCCACAAAGATGACTTGAACTTCCTACTTTTAAGAAACTGACATCCTTGCTGGAGAAACAGGTAGCATCCATGAGGCAATAAATATGCTGACAGAAAGTTGTTAAGACTTTCTCCCCCGCTCCGTACCCATCCTTGGTAATGTCCTAAATACAATTGATACCATCTAACCGTTGGATGGTGGAGGGGATTAATGTTCAATCTTCCCCTCTTGGCTTTTCAAAGGACTTTACTCAGGACTCACTAACAGGGCAAGAACCTCTTGATTTGAAATTAACTTGTCCCTTTAAAATGGGGAGGCAGGAATCACTGGCTGATGGAGTTGGGATGAAGAAGGTAATATGTTGTCTCCACCTCTCAGGGAATCTGATGGGGACTGCTATGAGGGCACCAAAGGAAGAGAACCAGGATGGTGAAGGGCCTCCAGTCCATATCATTTGATGATAATTTGGAGGAATTAAAAGTGTTTAGTCTGTAAAAGAGAAGACTCGGGGAGGAACATGACAGTTTCTTCTTCTTCTTCTTCTTCTTCTTCTTCTTCTTCTTCTTCT
>CM053597.1:10539003-10580422 GCA_028646575.1 Pseudocheirus occidentalis | reverse complement strand
GAACTCCTCCTCCCTGGAGGTCTTCAGTAGAGGCTATGCTTGCTGGGTGTGTTATAGCAGAGGTTCCTTTGGAGGGATGGTTTGGACAAAATGACCACTGAGGTCCTTCCCAACCCTGAGACAGTTGGTGATGCCTCAACTTGCACGACTAAGTCAGAAATTGTGATGGGGGCTCAAAGTAGCAAGTTTTCTAAAGATCCTCATTCTGGAAGTTTGTGGGCCTCTCTCTTCTTCCTGGTGGGCAAAAGAACAGAATTCCTTGGCTCTTCCTTCTTTTTAACTCAGTTGGCAAGTGGAACAGCAGAGTCCTGCCATGGGTTTGGCACTCCGCGGGTGGCTGCCTGGGAGGTCGTGCTGGTGGATCAGCAAACCTCCGCAGTCTTGTGTCAGGGAAGTTTGTGCACTGTGTCAATGTGGAGGGTGATGTTCCTAATATCCTGCAGGCATTTTGATGGACTTGCGTGTTTTGTTTCTGACCTAGAAATTTCTCTGAGTTTCTTGTCTTTGTTAGTCTCGAGTAAAAGTGTCTCTTTTTTTCTTTTATTAACCCGAGCCTCCAACTATCTCCACCCCACCCCACTGAGCAAATAAAAAATGTTAAAGGCTCAAAATCAAGGACTCAACATTCAGTTGCATTATCTGGCAAACCAAATTCCTCCATTGGCCATGTCTGAAAATGTCTGCTTTCCAGCATCGATTTGGCCAGGAGGTGACTGGCATGTTTCATTGTCATTCTTCTTGGCTTGACATTTGTCATTGTGTTGATCAAAGTCATAGTGTCTTTCAGAGTTCTCTATGTCTCTAGTGCGGTTAGTATGGTCTAAATCCTTCTCTTACTTTGCTCTACATCAGTTCATAAGGGTCTTCCTAGTTTCTTCCAAAACTGCCTGCTGTACCATTTCACGTGGCACAACACTTTGTTATGCTCGTATGCTCACCTTTGTTTTAGTGATTCTCCAAGAGAACGACATTCCCTTAACATGTTTAATAACTGCTTGTTACCTGTCGTGTTGTTGGATAAA
Source organism: Pseudocheirus occidentalis (assembly GCA_028646575.1). Lineage (NCBI taxonomy): Eukaryota > Metazoa > Chordata > Mammalia > Diprotodontia > Pseudocheiridae > Pseudocheirus > Pseudocheirus occidentalis. The sequence goes on along the minus strand of CM053597.1, from coordinate 10,579,400 downwards.
AGGTATATGCAGTTTAATAGCTTCGAGGGGCATAGTTCCAAATTGCTTTCCAGAATGGCTAGACCGGTCCACAAGTCCCACAATAGCATAGGGTACCTGTTACCCCATAGCCCTTCCAACGTTTGTCACTTTCCTCCTTTGCCCTCTTTATCAGCCTGTGAAATGGAACCTCAGAACTGCTTTAATTTGCATTTCTCTAAATATTCATACTAATAAAATATTAACATCATAGGAGATATTTGCAAAAGCACCCCACAGTATCTGGAACATAATACATGCAGAAATGTATAAATGCTGTATAAGTGCTAGCTCCCTTCCTGTGCTTTTTAGTGAGTTAGAGCATTTTTTCCAAATGGTTGTTGATGATTTGCATTTCTTCCTTTGAGAATTATTTATTCATATTCTTTGGCTATTTAACTATTCAGGGCGAATGGTAAATGTTCTCTTTCTCTCTCTCTGCTTCTCCCTCTTTCTTTCTCTCTGTCCCTTTCACTATCCCTTTGTGCTTTTCTTTGTCTCTTTCTCTCTTGCCTGTTTTATTTGGTAAAGTTCAGCCTGCAAAGCATCTTGTGGATCCATTTCTGAAAAGGGCCAAAGTAGAGTGAATACACATCCTCAAGAGGTGTGTGGCTGACAGTTTCCCATGGAGAAAAGTGGACATTCTCTTTAATGTGTCTGAAAGAAGAAAGAAGATGTAGATTTTTGAAGTAAATTTTGTCCTGTCTCATAGAGAGATTTTAACAGACACTGAAGTTCATAGACTTAGAACTGGATTGACAAACCCCTTCATTTTGCAATTGAGGAAACTGAGTCCCAGAGAAACAGATTATAAGTCACAGAGGCTTCAAAACTGATTCCAAATCTCCTCCACATTGTCTTTGCAGAAGAAACTTGATGCAGAGACATTTAATTAGGGTCGTGGATGAATGCAGTCATCATATATATATATATATATATATATCACATATAGATGAAGAATTTTTAAAGAATTAGATTAATCTAAACTGCCCTTAACACTTAATTAATTTAAACACTTAGTTAATTTAGAATGCACTTAACACTTAGCATGCTACTGAACCTAATTTAATCTATTTTTGATTAGGCTGTCAGGCTCGGTGCTAGGAACATCTTGCTGGTGAAACACCGGAAGTGTTGGTTAATAGAGATTTGGGGTTGATAGAGTTGAAGTTAATATATTCTGATGATAATTGACATTCATGATGATGACCCCGAGGTCCTACATAATCCTGAAGGGCTTACTGAATCAAGGAAATGTTCTATTGAGTGTTGTTCTCATGATCACTGTATTTTTATTGTGTTTGAAATGCTTGGAAAATTGTGAGTCCTAATGAAATGGATGGCGTTGCTATTAATGAGAATGCTTCATTAATCAGAGGATGTCATTTCTTAACCATGTTGGATGATGGAGTGAGTACATTGAAGACAGCTACCAGAAATGGAAGGTCAGCATCACAGCAAACACTAGTGGTATTCAGAGGCTCCATTGTGAAAACTTGCTAAATTCAGGGATGAGGAGAGTGGGTTTGATGGCATTACCAGGAGGCTCTGTGTGTGTGTGTGTATGTGTGTCCAGAGGTCTCACCTCTACAGACAATATTAACTCAGAGAGATGATTCAAGCCTCCCAGATGAAGAACTAAACAGTTTTTTGACATCAAGTTCCTCTTGACAGATTGCGGGCTGAAGGGTTTAGAGCAGGAAGGGGCCTTAGTCTGGTGCCCCTTCTTTTTTTCTCTTTTACAAAGAGGCCAGAGAGGGAAGGGTGGCTTGTCCAGCTCCACGTGGATACTATAGGAGGTGCAGAAAGGAGGTTGGAGCTCAGAACGCTGCCCATGATGCCTTATTATGTCATCAAAGGAAGTCAGAAAGAGCAGAAAGGACAAAGAACTTTCCCAAGGTCATAGCTAGGGAAGTCCCTGAGCTGGGGCTTGAACCCAGACTGACCAGATCTAAGTCTGCACCTCCTCAGAGGTTCAGAGCTCTCTCTACTGTCTCCATTTTAAAATGAATCTTCTCTTCATTGATGCCTTTTGCTTTCTCTTCTCACTTTGACCTTCCTCTGAGCCATCTCTCAAAACAAAGATTTTAAAAGGAGGCAAAATGTGTTTCAGAAACATCAGCCAATGCCTTTCTTGTATCTGATGCTACATGTAACATTGCATACCCACATTCCACCCCCTTGGCAGGGAAGAGAGGCCAGTCAGTCCCATTGAACCATGGAAGAGTTAAAGCTGAACAGGCTAGAAGGGTCAAGTTCAGACAATAAAGACGCTACGATGTGAAGCTGATGAGATGGCCTGTCCCTCAGCTGAAGGCCAGAGCCCTGTCCTTACCAGAGCCTCACGAGGTCAGCGGTGCCAGTGTTCATCTCCCTGTTTCAGAGATGAGGAAGCTGAGAGACGGCCACACTGCAGGGGGGCAGGTGTCATACTAGGGGAGAACCATGCGCATAGTAGGCTCTTGTTATAATAATTATTGACTGATTTACCACAGTCACTCAGCGTCTTAGAATCAGAAGGGTTCTATCCATATGGGCAGTTTGGAGACTTGGGGAGGTTTCATAAAAAGAGCCAGGACGTTCAGAAATGCATAAGGTCATAGAGAGAGGACCTGTGATTTAATGCTATAGGGAACTCCCAGGTCTGGAAGCTCCCTCTGCCAAAGCAGAGTAAGTGACTTGTCCAGGGTCACATAGCGAGGACATATCAGATATAAAACCTGAACACAGCTCTCTTGCCCTCCAAGATCAGCTTTCTCTCCACCATACGAGGCTGACTCTATAAAGCAACAGATTTTTATTACAGCGTGTATTAATTCATACACAGGAACATTTAAGTCTTGGGATGAGAAGCCTTGGAGCAAGGGCAAGAAAGGTGTTTCAGGGCACAGATTCATCTGGATCTCAGCCTCTGGTGAGTGGTTGCTGGATCCCTGGGGCCATGTTCTGCAGCCCACAGCAGAAGGAGGGAAGGGATCAGCACCCATGCAGATTCTGCCATGCCCCTTTCATCTCCTCCCCTTCTGGTCAATAGGGAGGCTACCAGGCACTGCCTCAGCCCTGTGTCAGGGCAGATGGATGGCCCAGCCAGAGGTTGTGGCTTTTCCAGGGAGGGGAGGAGTTCTTACTGACTGTTTTCTCATCTCAGAGGCTCCAGACAGGAAGATAGTAGGAACGGGCTCAGATGCCCTAGATGTGCCAACATGGGGCGAGGATGTTTCTGGTGGAAAAAGGAACAGAATTCATTAAATGAGCATCTCCGGCTCTCTCTTAAAGGACTCCTAACAGACATTGGGTGGAAGACTAAGCCTGTCAAAGTCCTGGTGAACCAGTCCTTCTAATTAGGCCCCATCAGGAGCACATTAAGGATGGAGCTGGCACGTTTCTGGAGCCAGCAGGAAGAGCCCAGAAGGCTCCCCACCCCCACATAACACACACACAGTCACATTCCCCATGAAGCCCTTTTGGATCCCCCCCCCCCAGCACTTTCTCCTGTTTCCCTTCATCTGCGTCCACCGGAGGCCTCAGCCTCCAGACTGTCCTCCTGCTCTGTCCAGGGTCTCAGAGTGGACTCACTGTCCCTCTGCAGCCCAGCTCCTCTGACGTCCAGCAGGAGCTGCTTATGGAAAACAGCACAGATGTGACTTGACGCGGCGCCATTGCTCTGTCTTCTTTATTGTGAGTAAGATTTGGCTGCAATGCCAGACACACCTGCGCAAGGTCAGGTGAGACAGCCCCCTCGATGGAGCTTTAATGGCCCGACTTCATCCTGTGCACTGAGCCAGGGCAAGCACCATGCTCCAAATGCAGGTCTCAGATAGGTCGTGCCTTGTACGGTTGTTCGTTCAAAATTCATTCATTCAGCCAGTTGTGAAACACTCTGGAGACATAAAATGGGGGTGTTGTCATCACCATCATCATTGTCAATAAGCGTTTATTAAACACCTCCTTTGTGTCAGTCCCGGGGCACTGAGGGTACAGAGAAGGGCGAAACAGAAGCAAATGCCCCTCCCCAGAATCCTAGCTCTCATATTGATCACCTATTTAATTGGCAAGTTACTCTCTCTGGGACTCAGTTTCTGAATCTGTAGAACAAAGGTTGGATCAGTTGAAGCATCTCCAAGGTTTCCAGCTGTAGCATCCCTCAGCTAGAGGTACCCCTCCTCCTGCTATTCCCGGGTGCAGGCCACCCCATCTTCTGGGAGAACTCCCTCTACCCATCTGGCCTGTCTCTATTTTGTTCATCCCGAAGGACCAAGCTCCACTTCTGGCCACCCAGGGGAAGATTCTTCCATTTCCTCAAGACATACTGTTCTCCCCCTTCTCTGAATGTCTAGTTAGGGCTCACAGACATTTCCTCTGAATTGTTTGGAACTCCTTGAGGAAAGGCACTAGCAAGCTTTTGGAAATCCTTCTTCATTCTCTACTGGGAAGGGGTCCAGTCAATAAATGTAATGTTTGGGACAGAGATACTGCTGGGACCCTTTGGGGGATCACTTTGGCTTATAACCCTCCTCCAGAAACCCTGGGCAAACATACCCCCTACATGTGAGGGCACACCTCCTGGGCCTCGCAAGATACTGAAACACTTGTAAGCACAGTCTACCACAAAACAAGTGAAAAGTTTTCACAATCAAAGGAAAGCAAATATTCTTTTTTCCCTCAAAGGTGTTCATGAGTCCTTAAAGTCAAACTACAGTGCCGCCTACACTGGTCCTGATGTTCTTCAAGCCTGGGAGACAGCTAGGCTCGTTTGGCTGCATTGTAGGGAGCAGGAAGAGGAGTGAAGTACAATGAGGCTGGAAAGGTCTGTTGGGGCTCAGTGGCAAAGAGCTTTAAAAGTTAGACTGGAAAGTCTATATTTGATACTAGAAGTGATTGAGAAAGGCAGTGATGCAGTCAGGTCCAGGAGCTGTGTCAGGATCGATCGGAGTGGGAGGGAGACAGAATGGCAGACTGTTGGGATGGGGAGAGGTGACGGGACTAATTAGGACACTGGTTGTCAGTGGAGAAGAGGGGGCGGATGAGCAAGATGTGCAGATAAAACGGGCATCATTAAGCAGCTGATTGAATGTGGGGGCCTGAGTCTGCGTCAGGAGCCAAGTGTGACGTCAAGGTAATAAACCTGTGTGATGGGAAGGTTAATGTCACCCTCCACAGAAATAGCAAAGATCAGAAGGGGGAGGATTCAGAGCAGGAGAACAAGTTGGGGAAAAATGAGTTCTATTTTGGACATATTGGGTATGAGAAGCCTGTGTGGCATTTCTACCCTCTGGTTGGTCTCTTTCAGACTGGCATGTTTTCAGACTTCTCTTTCCCAGCAGTTTTGTAGGGAATCTGAATGACTTTAGTTGTTGGGGGATGGTGACATTACAGAGTGACAGACATTACCCACCGAGAATGAGATGGGGGGCTTGAGGGAGAAGTCCTCCTAGAGAGCATGGTCACTAGCCGACTGCCAGAGTGATGATATTCCAGCCAGTTCTCAAGCAGGGGCAACCAATAGGTGCCACTGATGAACAAAGGCCAACTAGTGTAGGGTTTAATTATGGGGTGATCTAGATAGCAAGAGACTAGAAACTGGCACCACCCATTTACAGGATGATGGAGGTAGGGCCCTCCAAGGTCATATGGTCCCACTGGCATCTGAGCAAGAATCCTCTCTAAGTCATAATCATCTATCTTGTCTACTTGAAGACTTTGTCTCAGGCCGTCAGACAAGGGGACTTCTCCCTAAGCATAGGGAGAAGAACCCAGCACCTTCTAAGGCAGATCATTCCACTTTGCACTAGTAGTCTTTGTTAGGACCTGTTCCCTTTGCTCTTTGCATTCACCACTCATTGCCCCTGGTTCCCTGTCTGGGGCTGAGGGGAATAAAACTAATCCTTCTTCAGGGTGAAGATTCTAAATGTCTGGAGAAAACCCTCGTGTCTAATTTTTATCTGACAGGAGATTACAGATCTACCACCATCTTGGTGACCCTTCTCTGGGTGGTAAAGGCGGTAGCTTCTCTACCCTGGAAGTCCTCTAGCTGACACAGGGTGGTCAGTGGTTGGGAGGGTGGCAGTGGAAATTCCTTTTGTGGATGGATTGTCATAGATTATATAGACAGTCCTTTCCAGCTATTAAATTCTATGGTTCTATTGATTGTAAATGCTCTCTGACTTATCAATATCTTTCCTAGATTGTGGTTCCCCAGATTGGATACAGTATTCCGTATGTGATCTGGCCAGGGCAGAGGACAGTGGGACTGTCACCTCCTTACTTCTAGACTATGCTTCTCATATTAAAGCAACTCAAGATTGTGTTAGCTTAGAATTTAGTAGATATTCTGGTTTCTAGTATTGCCCTTGAGAAATTATGTCAGTGGGCCCAAATGGTTCTTTCTGTCTTTTTGGATCCCAGCCACAGAGGATTCCCTCTAATGCTCCCCATACTCTGCAATTTGTGGGATGTCCCAAACTCTAGAGACACCAACATACCAACTAATGATTCTTGTCATATTGTTTGTACAGCATACGGTGACAGCATCTTGGAAGAAGGGACTGCGCTAAACAAGAAGCAGGATAATATGTTAGAAAGGGCTCTGGATTTATAATTGGCAAAGACCTGGGTTCAGTTCTCTCCTCTGATAACTACCAGCTGTGTAACTAAGCAAATGATTGACTTCTTTCAGAGTTGGTGATCTCATGTGTAAGACGGGGGAGTGTCCAGCTCACAGGGATTGTCGTACGGCTCCAATGGAATCTTCTAAAGCAATTTCTACCCATTAAAGTGCTATGGAGACAGTAACTATTGTGTTATTATTTGGATGTCTAAGGTTCTATCAGTTGGCGCTGGATGAAAGTGGGGAGGAAGGTTTTACTGGGAGACAAGATGACTTGATGTTCCAGGAAAGCGCTTTAGAGGTCTCTGACGCTGCTCTGCATTCCCTGGAGCTTTGAGGTGTGTCATCCAAGGCCTTCTGAACACTCACTCACATGTCTGTCCCTGCCACAGGCATCCAGCCCAGCGGCACAACCTATCCAAGTACACATCTCTGTTAAAACCCAAGGAATGAGCTGCCCAGGAGCCATGGCGTGTGTGTCATTGTCAGAGCAGACAACAAGTGGGCTCAGTTGTCCACACACAGGATAGAACAGTCACTTACAGTTAGCGACATGTCCCTTGTGTCTAAGACACTACCTGAGGAAAGCCACTCTCCCTCTATGATATGCTGGGATACACACACTCACATTCATACACTCATACACACTCACACACACACACACTCTCACACACACACTCACACTCACATTTTTGGAGACTAAACCTGCAGTTTCACTGGAGTTTCACAGACTCACAATGTGGGAGTTAGATGGGTGATCAGTGGTCACTAATGCCAACTCAAGCTGCCTGAAGAATGCCCATGACAACAAATTCAACAAGGATTGGGAACTCCCAGTATGGAAACTCCCTGCACTGATTCAGTGCATAAAGTCACTCGGAGGAGCTCATGATCTTAGTTGTCTGGAGCATTGAGAAGTGAAGGGTCTAAATAATATCCCTTATATCATCACAGATGGAGGGCTGAAAGGGACCTCAGAGCCCGTCTGGTCCAATCTCCTTGTTTCACAAATCGGGAAACTGAGGACCATCAAGGTGATGTGACTTGCCCAAGGTCACACAGGTAGTAAGCATAAAAGGCAAGGTTTAAACTCAGATCCTCTGACTCTAGAGGCAGAGCTGTCTGCTGAGCCATACTGCCTACGGTATCCGTGATGCTTTACAGCTTTCCTCATAACTGCCTCACAAGAGTGGCGGTGTAAGTATCTTAGTGTGGGACAGGACTCATTCTAGGGCTTGGTGGGGAAACTCCTCATGAAAGAATTCCCTCCACCAGTGGCAGGTCTCTTCACTCTAGTATTTTTGCCAAGAAAACCCCAGAGAAGGTCACGGAGAATTGGACATGACTGAGATGACTCAACATCAACAACCTTCTCTGTGATTTATAATCTTAGAGAGTTGGCTGGGTCACTGAGATATAAAGAGACTTGTCCAAGGTCATCCAGCCAGTATGTGTCAGAGGTAGTATCTGACCTGCATAACTCCAAAGCTGACTCTCTCTCCTCTTCCTCAACTCCCATCACCCCCATCACTATTACCCCCCTACCTTCATCATCATCACCACTACTACCATTACCCCCATCACCACCAGCACTACTTCCATCTCCCCCCCCAGCTACCTCTCCACCCCTATCACCCCCTCACTACCCCATCACCACCACCTCCATGCTGCCCATTATTTCAGCATCTCCTTCCATCCAAAGCCACTGCTCTTTCCACCAAGTGCCCTCCTCTGATTTCTTAGTTGGCTCTGGGCTGTTCCTCATTCTCTTTCAAACCTGAATGGCCAGCGCTCTCTATTTTGGGAGGTGGTTTGGGTTTCCATTAATACTGCTATTGTATAAACAAAAGTACAGTCATGTGTTAATTTCACAACCCAAATTTCAGAAAAGGAAATGGTGATTTAACTTCCCTTTGAAGAAATTCAAGGTCACAACCTTCCACCTTCCCTGTCTGAAAGCAGGTTCAAATAAGAACTCTGTCTCTGACCATGTTGGGCCAGTGGGTGCCATGTGTCAGCTGGGTGGTGAGCTTACAGACTCCAGAGAGGAGCCCATCAAACTTGTCCACAATATAGTTTGATGTGGAAGACAAAACTTAGCCCTGCTTTGTTTTCTGTGACCTGTTTGAAGCTAAGGGAGTGAGGCAGAGGCACCCAGTATGACCCACCTTTGCCCTGATCCGTGCCAGAGTCCTCTGAAAGTCTGGCACTCCCTGCCACTAGGAATTGCTTTTCACACATTGAAAAAAAAGAAGAACCTCTCTCCGCTTGCTGACAGACAACAGCTGGCTTCTCTCAGCTCTGAGACACCTGGAAGGTGACTGCTTCCGGGCAGGTGTGGGATGGCAGTAAATGGACAAATGCCAAGCTTGTCCTGGCTGTGGAGGAGCCTGTGGAATTGGCTGGGAGCATCTGGGGAGTCGGCATGGCCAGCAGCGACAGGAGCCTGCCTCTTGTGTTCTGTCTCAGGGAACCCGCTGCCCGTGTTCTGCCTCAGGGAGCCCACCACCCGTGTTCTGTCTCAGGGATATTGGCTGCACCTGCAGGATACTTCTGGGTGTGTACTGAGGGATTTCGGTGCATTTTGTTGGCTTGCACCGTGTTTACTGCAAAGAATTCCATTCCAATGACACATGACATCATCCTTTCTTAAGAACTCACTCTTCATGGGATAACATTCTGAAAAGCATCAATCATCTTTATGCAGATGTGTGACATCTGGACAGTCTCTAGGCCTTTGGACATTTTGGGGGCGCCAAGAGTCTGGGTTCAGCCGGAGGTGGATGAAGGGGCCCCAGGCAGGGCAGGGGAGTGGAAATGAGGCCAGAGGTCTGCGTTCTAAGGGCTGGGTTCTACTTCTGAGCTGAACTGCTCCATGCCTTTGTTAGGGCCAGACTGAGGCACAGCCAAGGCTAGCTTCCCCTTTCCCTAGGCTCCCTTCTCTTACTCTTGATCCCTGTGGAGGGGTGGAGGACGTCCTCCACAAAAGTCCACCTCTGGGGGGGTCCTTTCTCTGGGTCTGCCCAAGGTCTGCCATGATCTTCAGGGCTCAAAAGGCTCCAAGTATGTTCCTAGGATTGAGTATATGTCTAAGGACTGTCCATATTCAAAGGGCTGTCATGAGGAAGAAGGGTGAATTTTTCTCAGCTTGGTCCCAGAGGTCAGACCCAGGGGCAGCTGGGTGTCAGCAAAACCTTCTAACCCTTCAAGCTGGCCCCAAGTAGAGTGGTCTGCCTCCAGAGGTGGTGGGTTTCCCCTCACTGGACATCTGCAGGCAGAGGCTGTGTTGGGGATATTGTAAAAGCCAGGGATCCCAGCTTAGGTAAAGTTTGGGCTGGGTGGCCCTGAGGTCCCTTGCGATTCAGGGAGGATCACCACTGGATTGGCCTCAGGGAGATGATTTTTGGCCACAGGAATTCACAAAGATGGTCTACTCAAGTGGAAAGGGTTGCAGTCTATACAGGAAGGTTGAGTACCTCTGATATCCCCGATGAATGAATGAAAAGAGCTTTCATTATTTACCATGTGCCAAGTGATAAATGCTAGGAATGCAATACCCAGATGAAGCCCACCCCAGGTCTCTGAAACACGGAATTCAGACAGCGTAGGCTGACCATGACTCCATCTACACTTCTCATATTTTATCACTCTTGTGGGCTGGAGTTGGTGCTTCATACAGGCCAGGGTTAGCCTTCTCTTTCCCTCACCTGCTCAGGGTTTGGTCACTAAGACTGCTGAACTGAGACAGAGCCTTCAGTCAGCAGCCAGTGAAGAGTTAATCTGCTTGGGCACACGCACTTCTCTATGTCACAGAGGCGGTATGATCTAGTAGCAAGTTCTCCCATAAATCCCAGAAACAGCCTTACCAAGGTCAGGGCACTTGGGCAGGAAGAGGGATGATCCAAGTGCAGCAGGATCAGTCTAGAAATATGGGCCATTTCTTATTCCCAGTTAAGCTTGGAGACGGTCTCAGAAAATAAAGTTACTTTATTTTAAAACACATAAAGACGTCGTCCTGGATAAACCCAGAGGCAATCACAGCACTGGGACGTTTGGGACCACTTTTAAAAACAAGATTCTGTGATTTGTCCTAAGGAAACATTAATGCATTTTCTCCTTAATAAAATTTCGTTTTGCTCTATAAAGACAAAGCAGAAATTTAAGCACCTGTGTAATCATATAAAAAAAATTAGATACAGACTGCCACTCTCCCTCCTGTCCTCACTTTCACCCTTCTGGGTGCTCCTGGACCCTCTGTTGTAGGACATGAATGTGTGTGTGAGTGTGTGTGTGTGCATGTGTGTGTGTGTGAATGTGCGTGTGTATGTGTGTGTGTGTGTGTGCACGTTTGCATGCTGGCCCATGTGGGGTTTGCAGAAACCTCTGAATGAATGAGGGGAGAAGGCAGTCAGAAAGGGATGGAACCTGGGGCTTTGCCGAGGAAGTCACCCCTGACCTAGGTATTCGATGTTGGTACTTTGATAAGTCACTTTGGACATTCGAAGACGAAAATGTAGCTAATGTTGCATCACTGGCTGCTCATAATAAGCACTTAATGTGTATGGGTTGCTTGGTTTAAATAGGGGTGATGGTAAGGGGGATATAAAATACAAAAATAATTTGAGGGTCAGAAGAACACAGCCACTGGGAGAATGAAGACACGCTTGTGTAGGAGATATGCGGCCCTTAAACTGAATGCGGAGAGAATTCTGGGTATGGCATGGAGGCGGGAGACAGAGATGTACTGAGAACGTAAGGAAAGCCGTTTTTTTGGAAAATGGTGACAATTTCAAATGCCCCAAAGAGGACTCATTTCTTCATCCTTAAGGCAACAGGGAGGGGGCCCAGTTCAGCGTTGTGATTTGTGACTTAATGTGACATAAAAGGCCTAGAGAAAGGCTCTAGCACCGGGATAGAGCCCCTCTGGAGTCCTTAGGAAAGGACCTACTGGGGGAGTACCCAGCGTGCCCTCACCCACCACCTTCCAGCCTAGACTTTCTTGGTGCTAGTAAGAGGCGAGTTATCTCAAGCCTCAGAACCCTTTCACAATAGCGTCGGATGAAGGGGGCCATGTGACTCAGTCATCCAGTGTCTGAAGTCACTGACTTCACCGCCTTCACGGGGTACAGAAAGTGCTGGTGAATGGAACATTTTCAGGGGGAATCCTGGTAGGATTTCTCTGAAGAGAGAGCTGACCCTGGCAGGATATCCGACTCAAGGTCTGCAGCTGTAACCTAAACAGAACCATATGAATCAGGAACTTGCAAAAGGTAGGGCCCATGTTCTGAAAGAGCAACATCCGGAGAAGCTGGAGCCTGCCAGCTCAGCCCTATGTTTTTCTGAAACCTGGGCAGCAGGAGCTGAGTGGAGCTGCAGAGGTGGGGGCAGGTCTGGGCTTCTCTCTAAGGGCAGTGCCCTCTACTGCCCTTCAGGCTACCAATGGGCACGTCCTGTGTTCTCTTTTCAAGCTTTGCTTTCATTCGTGTGGTGCAGAGACAAGAGCACATGATTGGAGTTAAGAGGAACTGGGTTCAGATTCTGTCTCTGCTACTAGGAAGCTTTGTTGTTGCTGTTCAACCATTCCAGTCGTGTCTGACTCTTAGTGACCCGTTTTGGTTTTGGTTTTTCTGGCAGAATGACTGGAGTCATTACCATCTCCTTCTCCAACTCATTTTACAGATGAGGAAAAGGAGGCAAAAGTGGGGTGACTTGTCCAGGGTCACTCAACTAGGAAGTGTCTGAAGCCAGATTTGAACTCAGGAAAATGGGGCACCACCTAACAGCCTTACTGGAAAGCATATGACCATAAACTCAGAGCTTTTAGCTCTGATTCTTGGTTCAGGGAGTCCAAAATGGTCATTTTACTGATGAAGACACTGAGACACAGGGAAGAAAAGTGTCTAGTCCCATATCAGAGAGCTAGGAAGCATTAGAGGTGGGGTGCAGCCATGTGGGGCTCTTTCCACTAGGCCACGCTGCCTCCTCATGAGCTGTATGATCTTGGCCAAAAGCACTCCTTCCTGGACCTCCTGAAAAAGAGGGAGCTGGGAAGGTCCCCTCTATGCCCCTTCTGGCTTGAGAGTAAGGCTCATTGCCATCTTAGCTTCTGTTTTCACTTGAAAACAGATCGAGAAGTCAAGGCAGGGGTGCCCATCCCCATCTGCAATAGCATCATCTCTCCATACTGGAGAGACTTTGCATCCTGTCTCTCTAGTATTCTCTGATCTGTCCATGAGGAACAGTCCTACCAGACTGGCCTGAAAGCAGCTTTTGTGAGTCAGACCTAGAATCCCAAGCAGCAAAGTTCCCTTGTATAAGAGGTTGCCCTTCATGTCCAAGGGCACTGGGACAACTCCCTCTTCATTACAGTCTTCCTTTGGGGTACCAGGTTTTTCTAATCATTTGAATTGAGAGCCCACATCTGTCCAAGACTACCTATCCAAGGAGAGGGGCTTCTAATTGGAATCTGACCACAGGAATAAATAAACGAACATGTTGTTTGGTCTAGTTCAACCTAACAGAAGGTTGTCACCATTTCAATTTGCATCATGAGACTGGAAGAATCAGATCCCCCTGTGTCAACAAGGGGGAAAAGCTCATTGTTTGCAAAAGCCATATAAGACATGATTTTCCCTCCCCCAATAAAGCAAAACAAAATAAAAACAAAGTAACACCCCACCACCCACCTTCTCTAGCAAAGACAGATGGGCAAAGATGGCTAGAGATGGTGGCAGAGGGGCCTCAACATCCCATTTTTGAGGTTGGAAATCTCACGATTCTCTATTGTCCCTCAGATTAACCGAGAAAAACAATGCACATCCTTCTTTGGAACTGAGCTAAGGGAGTGTCTCTTCAGGGAAACATCAGAAGGTCTGCTTTCTAGGGAGACATTCTCAGAGCTTGGCTTTTAGAAGGACACAGCTGGATGTCATCTCCGGCAGAGTTACTTTCCCACAACCTCAGGTGCCAAATTAAAACCAAAAAGCAAGGGGGGGGTATATGTGGGGATACACAGGCGTTGTCAATTTATACAGTCTGACTTATGGATGAACCATAGGTATGCTGAATGGCTCTTCTCATCCCATCACCCTTCTTCACTGGAGGGAACTTCAGCTGCCAACCTAGGCTCCCCAAATGCCCACTGCTATGGGACCCTTGTGAAAAAGTGTAGCTTTTAGGGAATCTGTTGAAATATGGGAGGAGATGGAGAAAGGATTGAACTGGAAATGAAAAAAATACAGGAATGATTTTGGGGAACCAAGTCTAGGGCAAAGTCTTCATTCTCGTGACAGGGTAGTTGCCCCTCTGTCCAAAAATATATATCTTCTTTCACACTGCTTAAAAGATTTTCACTTCACTTTGTTAGATTGCTTAGAAATTCTACCTACTAGAAACTCATTTGAGTTAACAACTATCGTCCTTAAAAGTCCCCAATACTTCTGGGAGGGTTAAAGGGTCACCAGTCATTTGCACATTAGTGAAAATTAGTTATGTCAGCTTGCTTTTTCCTCTGGCACCTAGATGAAGTCAGGTGTGTGAAGGTTTGGAAGCTGTGATTGGGGGAGGTGGGGGATAAGACAGGCCTGGGTGTGGTACAGCAGTGAGAGGAAAAAGGATAGCCCTCAAGAGACTGGGAGAGAGAAGGACCAGAAGGAATCCCAGAATCTCTGAATTGGATGGACCTTAGAATCCCATCTACACCAAGTCAATGGTCATCCATCGTTGACTTGAAGACTCCTCCTGTGGAGAGCTCTAATTCTTAAGACATTTTCCTTCATTTCATCTCTCCCTCTCTACCATTCTTACTAGTGACTAGCATGAACACATCACTCCTGGTTCCATCCTCCAGGCTCAAGCAGCATACAGCTTTGTTGGCTCTCCAGACTAAACACCCCCAATTCCTTGCATAGCCCCTCACGTGGTATGAGCTGAAGAGCCTTCAGCAGCCTGGCCGCTCTCCTCTGAATACTTCTAAGTGTGACAAATAGTGAAGATGTTACACAACTGGAGCATCCCCACCGCTAGATGTTATAGTGGAGAAAAGTGAGACTCAGAGAGGGAAAGTGATTTGTCCTTGGTCACAGATCCACTCAGTGCCTGGAACCCAGAGTTTCTGACTCTGACTGGAGTACCCTCCCCCCAAAGGCTGCACAACTCTTTTTTCTTAAGTACTTCCTGCTTTCTCCATAATACAAAAAAAAAAAGGAGATGGGACTATGCCAAAGACAAATTTAACTTATTTCAAAATCTTGTTGAGGGCTAGCCCTGTATCCAGGAAAGGGGAAGGAAGCTCTCCTTCCTCCTTCCATTGTCACATGGTCCCTTGCTTACAGAACCCAGATTTTAGAATGGAATCTTTGGTACATATTTCAGTTATGTCATTCATTCACTCGACAAGTATTAATAAATCACC
This sequence comes from Pseudocheirus occidentalis, assembly GCA_028646575.1. Taxonomy (NCBI): domain Eukaryota; kingdom Metazoa; phylum Chordata; class Mammalia; order Diprotodontia; family Pseudocheiridae; genus Pseudocheirus; species Pseudocheirus occidentalis. The sequence goes on along the minus strand of CM053597.1, from coordinate 10,564,362 downwards.
AGTATATTGGACACTGGGGGTACAAAGCCAAAACACCAGACTGTCCTTGACCTTAAAGAGCTTACATTCCACTAGGAGGAAGTGTATGTGCATGGGTAAGTGAATGCAAAATATATTTTTAAAAATGTAAAACTAATTTCAGGGTAGAGTGAGGGCACAAGTAACTGGAAGAGACTAGGATCTGCCTATGGTGGAGATGACACGTTAGCTGAGTCTTGAAGGAAGCTACATTCCTAGAAAGGGTGGTGAGGAAGCAGTGTGTTCTGAAAATGGGGCATACTGGAATGGCTGGCGCCCAATTGGGAAGGGCTCGAAGTGGACAAGAGAATTGGGGTAAGTAGGTTTCTTTAGGATAGCCTTGGAACTTGGCTGGGTATAACATTGTCTCTGTGGGAAGATGCATGCTAGATCTCAAATCGTCTTTGGGGTTTGGACTGAGAACCCACTTTTCAGTTGCAGTTGCTGTGAACAGATGCAGAGCTTTCTTCCCGCGCATCTTGAGCCTGGGCTTGAATCAGTTAAGCATGATGCTGATCTTTCTTCTTTCCTATCCATTGCAGTGATTCAGAGAAAATAATTCCTTGAAAGACAAAACAGAAAAAAGAGCAGAACCCCAAACCAAACCTTGATCCATTTTATGAAGGGCAAATGAAGGGATTATTCATAGAATCACTTACCAATGGGATATAGAAGCTTTGGACCTTTCAGGATCTGAAAGGGTTAAGGGAAAATTTCAAAGCACAAGTTTTCTGGGAAATAAAATCAAAGTTCTGGGCACCTGATTTCGTCAGTTTCTAAATTGCTGGGTCTTCCTGCGGAGTCTCATCATCGAGTCAAATAGAAAGACAGTGTGACCTTTGGCAGGACAAAGCCTGCCCCGGAAAGTGACAGTAGGAAGAGAGAATGTGACCAACACAAAATCCAGGGATAGACATTCTTTCTTTTTGGTCTTTTCCCACAACAAAATCCAATGGGAAACCATTGGGGAAATACACTGTGTCAAGTAGCTCCTTGAAAAGACCTCCTGGTGTGGGAAGGTGGCACAGTGAATACAGCACTGGCCCCAGGAGTCAGCAGGACCTGAGTTCAAATCTAGCCTCAGACATTTAACGAAAAAACTAGCCATGTGTCCTTGGTCAAGTCAATTAACCCTAATTGCCCTACCTTCCCCCCTCCAAAAAGAAAAAAAAAGACCTCCTCAGCCCACTCCCCAAACCATGGATGTGTTAGAGAAGCATCATGGCCAATAATGGCTAGCCTGTTGTGGAGTTCTGGCACTGTTACTTAGCAACCATAATAATAAACACAATAGCTCTCTGAAAGATGGAAAACATGCCATTCACATGCATTATGTTAATCTCAGGATAGAACTGGTACTCCTGGATATTACTATCATCCCATTTTATAGATGTGGGAACTGAGACTCAGGGTGGTTGAATGACTTTTTTTTGGGGGGGGTCCACACAGTTGGTAAGAGATGGGATTTGAATTCCAGTCTCTCTGACTCTAAGTCTGACCCTTTGATACCTGATGTTTCTCAAGCCTATGGGACAAGACTGAAGCGAGGGCCCTGCAGCTGCCCTGGTCGCTGTTACCCACCATGTGCAACCCAGTCCCAGATATGCCCACTGGTCTGCCCAGCCAACACTCACACCTCCTAGGGCTAAAGTCCTGGTCACACGTGTAGAGTAGCCTGACCATTCTCTTCATCCTTACACTTTAGGGATTCATCCCCTGTTTGCATGGAAACAGTCTCTTCTATATTTCACATGGATGTGTCAGCTGCGTCCTTCCTCCACTGGCCGTTCACCCAAACTCTCTGAGTTTTCCCAGAACCTTCTGAATAAAACACAAGCTTCTTAGTCCATCCTTCAGAGCCCTACAGTATTCTCTGAGGAGAAGCACGGACTCAGAGCACCCTCGTTACTCAGCTCTTCCATTGGCTATGACCTAGATGGCACCAGCTTGCAAAGATCCCTGGAGGAGGTGCGATTGTGTTTGAGGAAGGTGCACCACTTGGTTGAGACTAGTGAGGCCCCATCTAATGATGTGTCTCTGCCCAGAGACTATTGCTATGAATCTGCTGTAAGAAATGCATGGAATTCATCGCTGGGTCGGTGGTTTTTTTTTCCTTTGGTGGAGTTATGTTACAGGAACTGGAGTAACCAGTGCCTGGGGGTTTCCACAGTTCTTAGCATAATTATGGCTACTTCTGTCATGGGCCATTTTCCTGTGGACTCTGGGTAACTTGCATTTTGTGCCTCCATTTAATCTGCTTTCAGGGAGAGAAGAAGGGAAGAGATGGGAGTATCAGGGGAAGGTAGGGGATGGAAGAACAGAGAGGGGATGGGGAAGGACGGGAAAAAAGAGAGGGGGAGGGGGGAGGGGAAGGAAGAGAAGGAAAACAGGGTGTCTTTGGAAGTCAATGGAGATCAGTCTTCAGAGAGAGCTCAGAGGAACACAGATACAGAATGGGAATGGATTTCAGAAGCCATCCAGGTCTCTCCCCTTATTTTACAGCTGAGGAAACAGGTTCAGAGAGAGGAAGCCACTGTCCAAGATCACACAGGTAGCACGTGGCAGAACCCAGGTCATGTGTCACCCTTTAGAGCCAATTCTTTAGATGACCAAAGGAGGGAAATGAGAATCTGTTTCCCTTCATATTGTGTTGATGGTTTCCGTAGTTCCTCTTGTCTTACAGAGGCTAATGGGAGTGGTCTTTTTCTCCTCCTTAAAAAAGTGAATTTGCTATATGTAAAAAGAGATTAATCATCCAGGTGGGATCATAGACTGAGGCTGGAATGGATGGCAGAGATCGCCTAGTTCGACTCTCTCATTTCACAGCTAAGAGCTGAGGCCAGGGAGGGACCTGCTTAAGGTCAAACAGGTGTGGAAGCGGCAGAGACAGGGTTTGAACCTGGGTTTGGGTTCCCAGTCCAGCAGCCTTTCCATGGAGCCTGCTTTTTGAAGGTCCTGATTGGTTTCACTGAAATATTTCTTATCTATTTTTATTTATTTCTTTATTTTGAAAAGTTCTTTGTTATAAGGGATGACTCTAGGGCAGTAGGGAGCTGGTGGGATATGGGATATGGGAGGAGATTTAGGTCATGTAAAAACCAAAGATAAAGTGAAAAAAAATTTATTGGGAATGAAATTGATTATCCCTCTTCCAAACATCTCTTGACTTGCCCGTTTCTTTGGATGATATTCCCCTTCTCCCAGCTACCCAGGCTCCAAACTGGGTCATCTTTGACTCCATCCATTCCCTTGTCCTCCACATCCAATCAGTGGCCAAGTCTAATAGGGGATTCCTCTGCAGTGCCGCTTGAATTCATCCTTTCTATCTAATTGACTTACCTGCCTCTTAATTTCTCTGCCTTCCTCCAGTCTATCCTGCATGCTACCAGAACCATCTCCCTAGAAAACACCCACTGAAAAGCCTACTTGAAGGGCATCAGTGTGTTCCCAGCACCTACTGAATAAAATTCAAGCTTCTTAAGTCTGTCACTCAGGGCCCCACAGTATCCAGTTCCATCCCTAAAGCTCAGCTCTTCTTCCTGCCCTACATATACCATGTGCTTGACAGACTAGTCTATACACCACACCTCAAATGGCTGCCTTGGTTCCTTTGCTAGCTAAGTTCTCTCTCTTTGGGATTCCTTTTCTTATCCCTACTTGTTAAAATCCTACCCATCCTTCAAAGGCCAGAACAGAAAACAAGGCATCTCAAATAGAATTATGCCATGCTCCTGACATATGCATTCTTTCAATAGAATATAAACTCCTTGAGGGATAGAACTGTTCTATTTGTGTGTTTTTATTTCCAGAGCCTTGCATATAATAGGTTCTTACTGAGTGAATTGTATCTGCGGGATCCAACCATAACCCAAATAAGACACCTCACTTTCTCTACTTCACCTAAGCATAAGATATTTCTTCAATGAGTTTATGGGCTTATCAGAAGCCTACATCTGGGCATTGTTCATAAATGTAATTTCATAAATGGAATCACCAAACTGGTGAGGGCATTGCTGTTTATAATTGAGCACGGTGCCATCTGTCTCAACAGTGCAATCTGGGGGATTTCTTAGATGGTATTCTGTGGAATTGTCTTGTATGTGGTGCTCATGATAAAAGTCTCCAACAACTTCCAGTGACTGAGCCAACTGGGACATTCATAATGGTCCAGGACCAGCTTTGCCAGTGAGATTGCATCAGCATATGTCTTAGAAATCAATAGAGAGGCTTCTGATACTGTCCATACCAGAAAAGTTCTTGCCAATGGGGTCAATGGGACATGAGATAAAATGCCTGTTCAACAAAAGTTGCACATGGGTCCTGACCCTCCAAACCTTGTTCCTGGCTCAGAGAGGTCCATCTCCAGCTCACTTGCACGATTAAGGACATAGCCTGCAAATCCTGAAGGGCCACCTTGAGAGCGTACTCAAAGACCCTCCCAATGAAGCCCAAGAAATGTCAGTCAGAGCCACTCACATCATTTGGCACAAGGGAGACTTTGACTGTTCACATTACAGTTAAGCCCCAGAGTTGTATCATATTCAGAAGGTCAGTGGCAGAGTGCCTCAGAATGTACTCGGAGCTAAATAATACCATTCTTCCCTCCCTCTCTGCCTGCAATTCTTGCTCCAAATAAATTGTTTTTAGATTGACCCTGGAAGAATCAGTATCCTTATTCATAGTGGAGATATGAAAAGCTCTAACTCTAGGCTTATCATTGGAACCCCACTGCTTTCTCCAGTGAGCTCTAGAACCCCAAGAACATTTTCTGGTGTGATGACCAAAGTCTACACAGAACATTGTTCCCTTTCTGTTGCTTTCTTGCTTGCAAAATGAAATGGGAAGATGTGTGTGTGTTTCCAAAAATGTTGAAATGATTCCCTCAGTCACTCAACACATTTGTTTCTAATTTCTGTCTCTCAGATTCCAAGCCTGCAATATAGAAGGCTTGTTATTGCTTAAAAACATTTGTGTGAGGAGACCAAACTTAGCATTGTGGTTGGCTTTTTTTAACCCATTGAAGTGGTCAGAGGGCATAGTTTGGATGTTCATTTTAAGGGGGGAGCCTTCTGTGCATCCCCTGGGGCCTGCCCCACTGATCCACAGTGTTTTTCCCACCCTTACCTCACTGTGGGAAAGCTTCTCATCATATGTTTCCCGTTGACAGATTTCTCTCGTTCAGAAGTCTACCAGCTCTGCTGGATGTGACATTTTGAGGTGTCCTTCCAACAGGCCACTAAGGACTCTGCATAAACCACAGGTGCATGTTTCTGGATGCAAACCTGGAGGGGCCCCAAGAGGTTCTCAGATGGCAGTGAGGGACAGCTGTCATTGAGATAGATAACCCGTGATAGGCTTGTACCTGTAGAAGTGGAAGGGACAAGTGGCCATCCAAACCCATCACCTCCTTCTCTTACAGATGAGAAGCTGAGGCCAAGGTCAAAGAGGTGGTAAGCAGCAGGACTGAGATATGAACCTGGATACTCATACTCCAGAATTAATATTCTTTCCACCAACCACACTTCCTCCCCATAAATCAACAAGAGTCTATGAAGCCTCTACCAAATGCGAAGTACTATGACTGAAGAGTTAAAGTGTTCTTTTCCCTCATAGAACTTACATTCTATTAGGAGAGACAGTCCAAGATTCAACACCTCCCATGGCCTGGGCTCTGTGCCAAGCATGGTCAGGTCCACACTTTGGCAGCCGAGTATGGATGGTTTGGAGAGCCTTGAGGCAGGGGGAGCAGGCCACAGCCATAGTCTTGCTGAACAGTAATGGGGGCCTGGACCAGGGCCAGGCTGAGTGAGTGGAGAGAAGGGGATGTATGGGAGAGACATGACAATGGATGGGCCACATGGAGTGAGAGTGAGGAACCCAGGATGCCATGACAGTGTGTATGTATAGACATAGATGCAGAGTAAGTATGGGATTATTTGGGGAAGGGTCCCATGGAGAAGGAGGAATCTGGAAGGGCTGGGTCTCTAGGGAAAGAAGCATTCTAAGAGGCAAAGGTGAGGAAGAAATGTATTCCTAAGCTTGGGTGGGAAGTAGAATGTTACATAAAGAATCAGGAAGGAGACCAGTTTCACTATTATCCCATAGGAAGCAGGAAAGGTATGTAATAAAGCTGGAAAGCAAGGGGGGAGCTGGGTGGAGAAGGGTTTTAAGGTCACATAGAGGAGTTTTGAGTAACTCCGGGAGGTGGTAGCTTACTGGGCAGGGGAGGTCCAGGGTCAAGGGAGATTCTGAAAGTGGCTCTTTCTATACCATCTGGACCATAACCCTGTGAGTTTCCCAGGGCAGGCATCTGACTCCTAATTTGACCAGTGAGGAAACTGAGAGCCAAGAGAAAAGTGACTGGCTTCTGGTCATATCCAGGAAACATCTCCCCAAATCTAGAGCACTCTGTTCTCTCTTCGGTGGTGGTGAAATCACAGGGGTCTTTTTCCTTCTGGGCTCATTAAAGTCCAGTCAGAGCCAACGTCATGAGGCAGTGGGAAATGCCCAGCCTGCAATCTCCATCCGACTCCAGGCAGCTGGACTCGTCCAGACTTGTCTGAGCTGTTCTGGAGATTTGCCATGAAAAACAACAATTAAAAAACCCCCAAAAGATGAGGGGAGAAGTTGTAGACTCAGAATCAATGACTTCTCCAGAGTCCCCCCCATGGGCAGGAGGCAGAAGAGAGAGATTTGAAGAGTGTGAAGCAGAAAGATGTTTCTCATAAAGCCCCAAACTAGCTCAGGTTCAGGCTCCTTGGACCTGAGCCAGAGACAAGAGGAGCTGACACTTAGAGAGCCTGGTAAGATGACTTGTAAAAGGAACCCTATCTCCTCGGCCTCATTCGGGGCTTGTGACAACCCAGGAAGGCAGGTGTTACAGGTCATTTTAGCCTGACTTTAAAGGCAGGTTAATAGGTACCTTGGAGGGGTCCAGAGCTGGAAGGAACCTCAGACCCCATCTGTTCCGACCACCTCATTTACAGATGAGGGAACTGAGGTCCAAGGTGGTTGCGTGACCTGGTCAAGGTCACACAACCACAATGTCTGAGACAGGATTGAAATCCAGGTCTCTCTGCCTATCAGGTTAAGCACTTTTCCCCCACTGGCTCAACACACGGTAAAGAATCACCCCCTTGCTCTGGCTTTTCATGTACTAAAAAGAGTGTTTACAGCTAAGTAAAAGTAACTGGTTTTTAATGAAATCTAAATGGACCTGAACTCCCCCAGGGATCTTAGTTCAGCCTTCACGGGTGACTGTCCAAAGGTGGCTAGCCCATCGCCTTTCCCTGACACTTCTTATCTACTGGAGAGTAAAATAAAACTGACATTCTGCCCCCTGGAATCTTCGGAGCGGTGGTTTATGGTGAGTGGTGGACAGAAGAGAGGCTGACAATGGACTGTGGGTCACTGCTGGGAGTGCCCGGTCAAAAGGATCAGGATTTGATTCTGGGACCTCCTCATGCGACCTGTCTTCCCCTTGGGTGCATGGAGCAAGTTCCCCTTCACTGCTCAGTTTTCTCATCTGTAAAATGGGGGTGGACAAAGATGTTTACACCACCTGCCTCCCAGGGCCATTGTGGCTAAAGCACTGTAGAAATGACAGCCATTACTACTTAGGACTGGCTGGGAGGCCCCTAATTTCTTTCTCTCTTTTTTTTGGCTTAATAAGAATTCCAGCAGGACCTAATTCTATATTTAGATTTGATGAGCCTATGACTCATTTAGTTGTCTGCCTAGGACAAAGCCCAGTGGGGCAGTGGGAGGAGCCCTCCATCAGAGGGACTGGGTTCAAATCTCAGACATGCTGCCTGGTCCTGGGATCACTTCCCCTCTGTGGGCCTGTAAAATGAAGGGCTTCCCCTTCATGCCTCTGAGGGCTCTTCTAGTCCCAGATCATATCAGCTTTCGGCTAAGCGGGGGAAGGAACCAGAGAGACAGACCTACTTGGATGCTCTCATTTTATGAATGTTGCTCATCCAAGGTCACACACTGACCAGAGAAGCCAGCTCTCCTGGACTTTTTCCTTCACACAGCTTGGGATTCAATTGTAGGGTGTGTGTTGGTCATGGAAAGTGTTTTGGGGTTCCGAGACTGATCTCCTCGGTACAGAGAGCTCCCTAGTGAAGAAGAAACACCTTCTCAGTGCAGACCAGACACTGTTCTGCCATCTGTGATCTTAGAGAGGGGCTTCGGTCAATGACAGGTTAGGGGACTTGTCCAGGGTCATACAGTCAGGGAGGGGCAGAGGCAGGATTGGGAAGGTTCTTCTCTAGTCACTGTCCCAAGCTATTCTACTTGCAGGGGTGGATTCTCAGTGGTGGCCAGTGAGAGGGACATTGCTCTCCCTCTCTCTGGATTTACATAGTAGTACCGTGTGGGGAGGAGAGAGAGAAAATCATTGATTTAAAAAAAAATAAGCCAACCACAAAATACTGTGGGCCAATCTCCATTAGTCACACACTCAGCAATTTCCTTCTTTGGCCCTCTTGTGGGGGTGAGGTGGGGTGAAGCAGGGTTTATTATTATGGGACTGAGGTTGGTCTAACAAGACAGTCACTCCCCACTGCCTGTAGACCTCTGGAGGTCAACATGGGTTACACAGTGCTAGGTCACCGTGTCTAAAAGATGCCCCCAATTCACACTGCCTCTTATTCTAGAGAAAAGAAACTGAAACCAGTTTGGCCAATCCAAAGCCAAAGCCCCTTCTTGGGGCTCAAATCTCAAAGATGGAAGGGACCCCAACAGCCAGCTAGTTTGTCCTCTGCCTGAAAGAGAATCCTTTCTCCAGCCAAGCCTTTGGATGAAGGCCTCCATCATGGGAGAGCCCACTGGACTTGGGCTTGTGACTCTAGTGCTCTAGACACCCAGTCTAGATTTGCCTTCCTACCGTTTGCTCCCATGATCCCTGGCAGTGCCCTTTGTGTAACAAATCTCTTCCACACAGTGGTCCTTCAGCTCCATATAGGCAGCCATCCTATCTTCCTTGAATCATTTGTCTTCTAGATGAAATATCCCCAGCTCCTTCCACCCATCTCTCACTATGGTATGAAACTCAAGACTTTTTATCATCCTAGTTTCCCTATTGTGGATCCTTTCTAGTTTAATGATGTCCTTGTGAAAATGGGACACCCAGAATGGAACCCCATACTGCAGATGGAACCTGGCTGGGGAGACAGAGTATTACCTGAACTCATCCTCCTAGAATGATGTTTGGTCTTCTCTTTGCCTGTGGGCTGGTGCCTCAGATGTTTTTCTACTAAACCACTTCATCATTCAATTACATTCTCGTTTAAAAACCAGAAGACATCCCATCTCTGGTGTGCCATGCAGGGCACTGCCCTTCCTTCCACGAGTTGCCCCTGGCTGCTGAGAGTGGGTGGGGTGGTTGGGGTGGAGACCCCTTCCCCTTGTCATGTCCCAGGCGCTGGGAAAGTCTGAGAATCTCTTCTCCCCTTGGCCTCCTTCTGCTCTGGCAGGCATTTTATTCATGAAGCCAAAAAGGACATCTGCAGTTTGCTGTGTATTGGCATGCTTCTTTCTGAGGTTTGCTCCCAGTTCTGCTCATAGAGGAAGTCAAGGAAGACCCCGGTGACCTAGAAAGATCTGTGTCCTATGTCCAGAACAGCTTTTGGGGGAAATGGGGTGTGTGGCTTGATCAGGGGAAGGTAGTGTTTGTAGACTTAAGAAGCCTTTTAGTTTCCTTCTAATGTTTGCTCCAGAGACCATAAAATCATAGCTTTAGAGCTGAGAGAGACCCTGGGCATCTCCTGGTCCAGAAATCCCCTCTACTCAGTGGCCATCCACACCTTGGCAATCAGCATCTGCCAGAACTTAGAGCTTGAAGGGACCCCAGAAGTTCTCCAGTCTCGCCCCCTTTGCATATGGGGAAACTGAGGATCACAGAGATGAATAGCCAATACAGCCCAGGGACCAAGAGGCAAGGGTAGGATTGGAACCCAGGTCCAAACACAATGCTTGGCACATGGTAAACACTTAACAGATGCCAGTTGAATGACTCTGACTTCAAATCCTGGTCATTCTCCAGGATGCCATGCTTCCTTGGCGTGTCTTATCTATTGACTAGTGTAGCTGGCACCAAGGGAAACTTCCCAGCATTCATTTCTCACCCCCCCCCCCCCGACCATTCCCCACAAGGGGATAAGAATGAATGTGAAGTGGGAGAGGCTGCCTGGTTGGGACAGCTCAGGGAGGCAAGATGGAAGGCTTTAATGAGATCAGGGCAGGGTGATGAGGAATGGCTTATAAGGAACAACAAACATGGCCCCAGGGAAACTCCTCTGTAAGCAAAAGAAGATTGAACCTGCAAGCTGAGGACTGGGTTCAAATCCTACCTCTGAGTGACCATGGGTAAGTCACTTTGGCTCCTGCAAAATGAGAGGATTGAACTGGATGACCTTTGAGATTCCTACCACCTCTCGATCCTATAACCTTCAAACCTAAATTCATGGTTTTCAATTTTGATCTCTCAGTGCTGGCATAAGGGTTCAAGTTCAGCTCACTAGGCAGAAGGCAAAGATGAAAGAGCTAATTTTGTAAGAGAAGAGGTCAGATGGGCATGGTCTGGCTTTTATTCATAGGAAAGTAAGTGGTTTAATGACTAAAATTACTATGAAGTAAGAACATGCTACCACCAACGGTGAGAAAAAGAGATCGAAGGCTGGTAGGGACACTGGAGAGCTTAACTTGGAGCTGTCCGAGCCCCTCATATTACAGATGAGGAAACTGAGACCCAGGGAGGAAAAAGAGTTGTCCAGTATCTCCTTTAATAAAAATGCAACTTTTCCAGAGGCTTGTTTCCCTCCAGAAACAATTGTTTTTCCCAGTCACCTTCTGGACTCTGGCTCCGAAGCTTAACTAACTAATTAACCTCATTCTTGGTGTCCCTGATAGGGATTTGGATGCTGCTATAGGGAGATTAAGGGGATGGAACAGGGGAACTGTCTCCAGGAGGCAACAGGAATGTGTCTCTAGCCCTTCAATACAGGATGTCTAGGGCAGGGCTGCTCTGGCCGAATCCTCGAGCTGGCGCCCAGCAGCCTCTCCCCAGCTGGGCCCTGAGCTTTTCTGCCAACGATTGTCCACGGAGTACAGTACTGACACTCCCTGGGCCCTCTTGCTTGTCAACATTCCATACCCATGATCGCGACTTCCTCCCATCCCACTCAATCCCCAATTCCCCAGTCCCAAAGCAACCAAGCTGTTGTGGGCTCACATTGCCACCTTGTGGCTGGTGTGAGAAGCTAGACAACGCAGCCCTGCCATCTCCAAGGTCTCCTCCTTTCTTTTGTTTTTGGGGGAATCACTTGGTGCTGTCCCCCACCTTGGTCTTTTACTTCTTCAGGCAATCTCAGAAATAATGGGATCCCAGGCACATAGATTTAAAGACCTCAAAGGCTTTTTTTTTTGCAGATGAGGACATCTGTAATTTTTCTGTATTATACAGATGAGATCTATCGAGCTTTAGTAACTTGCTCCAAATCACAAAGGAAGCAAGTGGCAGAACAGATTTGACCTCAGATTCCATAATTCCAAGCACCTACGACCCCACTTTTCCCTTGTCTTGCTTGATTCTCTCCAGTTGAGGAATCACAGATTCCTATGACTCCAAACTTAGCTCTCTTTCTCCTGCTTTTCAATACTCATTCCTTAGAAGAGCCATAGCAGAGAGAGGACATTAGACTGAACTAATCCTAAAGGCTTCCTTTGCACTGAGGCAAGAGCTGTGGGCTCATGAACTTTGGGCAATTTCTGTGTCTCTTTCCTCATCTCTAAAATGAAGGAGGTGGATTAGATGGTCTGTAAGGTTTCTTCTATCCCTGAAATCTATTTCTCTGATAGAATTTCTATTTTAAAGTAGATTTCCATATTTGTAGAAATTTGATAGCAATTTCTATTTTTACAGAAAATAGAATTTCTGTTTTACCTCTTCTCTTTTCTCTTTCTCTTTTTAATTCTTGCCCAGGTAACTAAAGAAAATCTCTCTCCTCTCTTCCTGTTTTCTTCATTTCAGGGATGAAGCAAAAACTTAACCCTGGGTAATGACTGTCATAATGGGTAATGACAGAAACACCGAAACTGAGGTCTGGGGGGGTCAATATCACAGGTTCAAGATGTTTAAGGACAGTCTTCCCCCCATTTTGCAGATAAAGAACAAGACCCGTAGGGGTATCAGAGATGTACCCTTGGTGGGGATATCCTTGGCTAAGGATACCTCTGGACCGAAGAGATGGTTTCACGTGGGCTGAGGCACGAATGTTTCCAAAGCAAGGATAGAGCAACTAGGTGATTGCTGTACTTCCCTTTCAACTTCAAAGTTTTACTTTCTCTGAAAACTCTAAGCTTTCAAGTGAAATTATATGTAATTAACAAAGGCTATAAATCTCTCAAACCCTTGAAAATGACATAAAGTGCTCAATTAAGTCCTTAATTAAGAATCTCCAGAAGTCTTAATTTACTTACTTGTTCTCCTCTAATTAAGCCTGCTTTTCCTCAAGCATCATTATTCAAGACAAATAAAAAAGCTGATTTTTATTCCATTTTCCCTGTTTTGTTTAATTATGAGACTGCCACGGTATGCTTTTCTCCAATTTTCCATTGCAAACGTGCAGGATTGTAGCCCCTGGATGGTTAAGTTTTAACAGACTTTTGTGGGCTGGCTTGGGAACTTGGCCACCTTCTAGAATTTGGTTTCCATGAGACGATGGAGCATGTGTTCCAAAGAATTGACTGAGACATGAACTTTTGGAGAAGGATCTCTTTGAAATTTGGGGACTTCTTGCATTTTTGCTAGCTGCTCATGCCAGGGAGAGTTAGCAGGCTAGGAGAAGGTTGAATTTGCCCCCTCACCAGCAGGGAGGTGAGGCTCAGAAATCCTGGTACAGTGCCAGGAAGAGAGCACATCTCTACCGTACCAGGCACAGCTGCTCCTCTCATCTGGATCTGGCTAAAGTCAAGGAGATCAAGCCTCGTCCCCTCACTTGGTCTAAGTTTCCTAGTTTGTAAAATGGGGGGTGGGGGTAAGAGATGGCCTTTGAGAATCCTTTGGGGTCTAGAAACTGTGATGCCAAACCCTTGTTGTGCATCTTCAGAGCTGGGAGTGACATTAAGTGGACCCAGAGAGGGTAAGTCTCATATCATGAGGAAATTGTTAGAGGCTCCATCTGAGTGTCCCTGGTGTCTTAACTGCAGCATCAGCAGGGAGAACGTTCTTAGGGCCATTGCCCGGGTCTGGACAGATGTGGGCTTTCATAGCCCATTTGGCTGATGCCAGGGAAAGAGCAAAGGACTTGAGCTCTGCACCTGGATTCCAGACCTGTGGGTCATGGGTTCAGATTCTGATTCTGCTACTTATTGTCTGTGTGAGCTTAGGTAAGCCACCCCTAGGAGCTCAATCGACTTGGATGTCAAATAAGGGGCTGTAGCAGAAAACCTGGAAGGCCCCTTTAGGCTCTAAATCTGTGCCCGGTGATCCTATATCTTGTCTCTGACACATATTGAGCCCCTCAAAGCCAAGAAACCTGTCCAGACTTCAGTTTGCTCATCTAATAAAATGAGAGGCCTTGATTTGTTAGCTTCCAGTGTTCCTCCTAGTTCTAAATCTTTATTCTTAAGTCCAGGCTCTGAATCTCGCTTCCTTTCTTGATGCCAGTTAACCTCTTTGGGTCTTACTTCTTTATTTTTAAAATAGGGGTAATAACATGTAGACTTAGAGAGTAAAGAAGGGAGAGCAGGGCCAGGGGAGACCTCGGGGTCTTGTACTTGGAGCCGACCTTCTTCAGAGGCCGTCTAGGCCAATCCTTTCCCTTTACAGAAACAGAAACACCGAAACTGAAGTCTGGAGGGGTCAATATCACAGGTTCATGATGTTTAAGGACAGTCTTCCCCCCATTTTGCAGATAAAGAACAAGACCCGTAGGGGTATCAGAGATGTACCCTTGGCGGGGAGCTCAGACGCCGCCCGGTCCAAGCCTTTCCTTTTGCAGATGAAGAACAGATCCAAAGTGGTTAAAAGATAGGCTGAGCTGGGGGGTTATATTTTTTATTTTTATTGATTTCTTCCGTTTCTAGCAGGACCCTTTCTCCTAAGTCCCGCATCTACAGCCCCCTTCTGACATCCTTTTTTCAGAGGGGAGGGCGGTTTTCTGCCTCTATCTGACAGCTGGTCTGCCCCGGTCTGAGGCCCCGCAGGTGACCCTCGCCAGCCCTCCCCAGGGGTTTCAATCTTTTGCGGTGGTAGAAAAACTCCTCGCAGGGCTCAGCGCTGCAGCCCAGCCCCCCGCCTGCAACCCCTTCGCCTCTCTCCGCTTTTCATTGTTGAACGGTTTCCATGGAAACTAACTACCTGTTGGCAACCCCCATCCGCTCAGCATCCACCCCCAGGGGCCTCAGCCTACCTGATGTGTACCCACATTGCCACCTAGTGTCTAGAGATGGAAGGTGCGGGCTCGGGAGCTGTGAGCCGGGAGGGCCTCCCCGGCATCAAGCCCGGCGCAGCTCTCCCCCCCACCCCTTCCGCCCTCCACCTCCCCCGCCCTGGCTTGGTCTGCACAGGATACCGCAGAGGCCAAGTTGATGGCTGCGAGCCCAGTGGGGCCTCCGAGCTCCCCTCCGGCCCCTGGCCACAGACTTCCCCTCATCTCTACCTCCACCCTGCAAATGCGGGTGGGGAGCCGTCTTGGAGGGGAGGGGCACTGAGAGATGCCCAGTGTCAGAGGGGGAAGGGTCCACCACAGCCAGCCCTGCTCATCCTGGAATACTGGTCTCTTGCATACCAACCTCCTCTTCTGCCTGTGTACCCAGGCTGGAATGGAGAGGTGAATAGAATGCATGTGTTTGTTTGAGGGAAGGCAGCCTTCCCCATAGCTCTCAATACTCTTCCCCATTTCTCCTTTTTCTGAGTTCCTCTATCAGCACAAAGCCTATATGAGCTTAACTCTGGAGACTTCATTCCGTCTTCTATCCAATGAGGGTGTTGGGCTCCATGACCCCCCAGGTCCCCTCAGACTCTGTGACCCATAATTAGACAGACTGCTTCCCCCAGAAGGTGGGGACCCAAGAGCAGGAAGGATTTCTGTTCTGTCTTTGGAGCCAAGCACCCATTGCAGTGGAGGACACATAGGGCAGGTCTTTCTTAGATACTTCTTGAGTTGCACTGGCACCATAACCTGAGTCTTCTCTACACCAGCCCCAGCAAATGGGCATCTAACTTTTGCTTGAAGGTATCCTAGGAGAGGAAGCCAGCACCATCCCTGGATGGTCTATTGTGACTCAGGAGAGCTCTAGAGCCCAGATCTGCCTCCCTTTGCTTTCCCCTGATGACTCCTCACTATGGTCCTTCTCTTCTGGGCTGCCTTCATCGAATCCCAGAATCTGGCAGAGGCCGCAGGGTTCCTAAGCAACGTCCAGGGTGGTTTGATCTAAAGAGCACTGGTCTAACCAACCGAGTCAGAGGGTATGGGGGCAACTCTTGCTTCCAATGCTTAATCTCTTGCTCAGAGACCCTGGGCCTTTGATGCCCATCTGGAGTATGGGAGCTAGAAGGTGCCTTAGAAGATCAGCTACTCCAGTCTCCCCTCCTTTTTACTGAATCCCAGAGAGGTTCATACTTAACAAAATGCTTATCACTGGGAGAGGCCCTTAGCTACCTCCCCATGGCCTATGAGCTGTGTGTGTTCCGTGGGCACCCTATGTTCCTGATGCCTGATTTTGAGGTCTGTCTCCTGGTCTTTTTGCCAAGGACCTCAATTCAGTTCAATAATCGTTGCATCATGAGCCCTGAAACATGTCCATCCAGCTGTGGTTAGACCGTCTTTTTGGATGTGTTGAGGAGATCCAGAGAGGGTGAGTGATTCGCCAAAGGGTGGTGGCAGGCCAGAAGTGGAGAAGGCACTGGAACCCTTGCTTTTGTAATTCAGAGCCCCACATTTTCCACTATACCATTCTGAAAAGAAACCAAACACTCAGGCAGGTCTTCAGTTGACATCCTCTTACAGTAAATATACTGTCAACCATAATCTGCACAAGGAAAACAAATTTTCCATGTATGAGCTAATGGTTTACTTCTATCAGGGGATCTGTGGGACAGAAAATAATTTCTTCCCCCCACATGAAGGAAATCATATTCTTCTGCAATATAGAAGCTATATCTTTCTGGCAGGTACTCAGATGGCTTGTGGATAAGGACTGTCTTCCAGTCTTGAGATTTTCCATCCCCCATCTAGGTTTGAATTTCTTTAACTGCCATCAAGGCCACCTCCCTTAGCCTGCAAAATTGACTCATCACCCCCATCTTGTGGCAGAAAGCTTCAGGCCATTAGTGTCTAATGGCTGTTCCTTAGCATTGCTTGCAAGGCTGGCTGGGAGCTTAGGAGATGACCAGTGACAATCATGGCAGGATGGGATGGAAATCGGTCCAGCAAAGGCTGTTATGAAATTCCCACTATGTGCCAGGCCCTGTGCTAAAAGGAAGGAAGGGACATCCAAGCAGACACACACACACACACACACACACACACACACACACACACATAGATATCAAATACAAGGGGGAGGGCTCAATAATTGGCAAGGCTTCATGTGGAGGTGCCCAGAGCCTGGATGGGGAGTCAGATGTCCTAGATTTCAATCAAACTCTGTGGGCAGGGACTCTTTTCACTTTTCTTTGTGTCTCTGGCACTCACCAGGATGCCTGACACATAGTAGGTGGTTCGTGAATATTTATTGACTTGATTTGTTGACTTGTACATACAGTCTGAGGATGGCCTCGGAGGAGTCATTGGATTTCTCTTGGCTCTGGCTTTCTTCCTTATAAAATGGGGAGAGGTGAGTCAGACTAGAGTCCTGGGGTTACTGACAGCTCCAAATCTGGGATCCCCTGATCTCTCTGGGCCTTGGCTTCCTTCTCTGTGAGCTAGTATTGGGGATCAGCCTCTGGCTCTAAATATGCGAGTCTAAGGCTTCTACTTTTTAATTTTTTAAGGTTTGCAAAAAGCTTTCCTCCCAACCCTTTGCGTTGGATAATGTAAGTATAGTCTTCCCACTTTTATGGATGGAGGAAGCTGGGGGGTTAGAGAGAGATGGTGATTTGTGCAGGAACACACAGAGAATAGCTGTCTTGCTGCTGTGCAGCCCCGGGTTTACGCCCATAAATGCAAGACCTTTCCAATCCACCTTTCTCTAAACACAAACAGGTCCACCGACCGTGTCCCACAATAGCAAATCCAGCGTTAACAAAAATCGTATTTTCCAAGTGCTAGCCGATGGCTTGCTTATTTAAATAAATATTTAGTATGAAAAATCCCCTTTGTACCAGAACCACTGCAGACAACTCCTTGGCCCTCACGGCAGAAAGATGGCTGGATTGGCTCGTTATCCCCATCTCGTGGTGGAAAGTCGCCGGCAGCCAGGATCGATTTTTCATTGCTTTACTCCAATTCAACTGCAGTTCTGTGTAAGAGTCTATGCTGGGTGCTGGGAGTGTCACTTGTAACAATAACTTGGTGAGATGGTAGTGGGCAAGGCGATGGGTCTGGGGTCCTCAGACTCCAGCTTGTATCCCAGCTCTGTTGATTACTACCGAAATGCCCTGGGCAAGTTTTATTTTCTGGGCCTTGGCTTCTCCATCTGATCATTGGAGGGCATTAGGGTGGCTCCCTTCTAAGGTCCCTGCTCACAGGAGGACAGAGTCACAGCTGGGCCACGGATTCCAGATGTGTGTGACCTCCCCGAAGTCACCTATGGGACAGACTGGAAGGAAAGGGGCAGAGGGAGCTAGCATATGGAGCTCTGTTGTGAAAAACACAAACTGGAGTGCAGAGGGTAAAGACGAGAAAGCACAGATCTTTCTAGAGTAATTCAATAAATATTTATTAAGTGCCTACCGTCTACCTGGTGATATTCTAAGTTTTGGGCTTGAATTATTGTTTTGTTGTTTGCATTTAAGAAAGTGATGGTATGTGAGTGTGAGTGTGTGAGAGTGTGTGTGTATGTGTGTGTGTGTGTATGTAAAGCCAGTTAAACATTAGCAGAAACACCCTTGTGCTGGGAAGGCAAAGACAAACGTTTCTGGCCCCATAAGGAGCTGATATTCTCCTGAATGACAAGAAGAATCAGAATTCCCCTTTGAGCTGTACTCTGGTGAAAGAAGGAGAGGAAGGACCGGCCCTCGGCTTGGCCGTGGACAGCCTGATCGTAGCCGACCACACAAAGTCCATCTCCTTTTAGATTTCTGCTTTCTCCATCAAGGAGAATGATTTTCATCCCACCAAGGATAGAGCAAAATCTTGTTAAGGGAGAATTAAAGCCGACGGTGGAGACGAAAGCATGAAGTCCGGGAGGCGGCTTCTAATGAGGCTGGACCATTTCCAGAGCAGAGATACAGGTGAACGAGAGCTTTGGCCGCGCCGCTGTGATTGCCGAGTGACACTCGGCATTCTTGGGGGACGGCGGGCTGCAGCACAAGTGTGCTGGGACAGAAGATGAAGAAATGTTAAATTAAGGGAAGATGAGGAATTCTTCACCCTGGGGGCGTTTGCATTTGACGTCAATTCCTGGATAAATTCTTGACTTGGATTATTAAGCAGATGGTACATGAACCCTTAGAAACAGAAGTGGCATCTGCTATGAACCGACCCCTGTAGGCTCATGAAGGAAACCTCCAACCACCATAACCTTATTCCTCTCTTTCCCTGTCTCTCTGTCTCTCTCTTTCTGTCTCTGTCTCTCTTTTATTAATAGAATTGAAATACCATAGCCACTGTATACCTATATTTTGCAAGGTTTTTGACATCTCTCACAATACAGCAGAGCTATAACTAGGGTGGGGCACACAGGGTTTTGCCCCTGGACACCAAAGTTCAGAGGGCACTGACAAGTAATGTACTTCTTCAGTGGGTGAAAGTAACTGAGTTTAACATCTAGCCAGGAAGACTAATGTGGCAAAGATGAGGCTACCGAATGTCTCCCTCCCCTAACTTCTGCACCTCAAGTAGCACAGACCATGGCAGATTGACTTCATTATGTCCTAGGTTCTCTTCTCTCCTCTTTGCCTCTGCATTTGTCTTGAAGAGTTCATCTGAAAATGCTTTAGGTGCCATTTCCTGGTATTTTTGTAAAGTTTGACCAAATTCCCATGATGTATTTGCCTCACATTATGTTTCTGTGAGTAAAATGCAGAATATATGGGACAGAGGATGTTTTAGTGAATTGGATTCAGAGCGATGTCCATAGAACATCACAGATCAAGGAAAAGGGGCTGCAATGCTCTGCCATTGGCCTTGGGCTGGCTCACATTTTTTATCAGTGACTTTGGATCTAGACAACATGCTTATTAACTATACAGATGACATGAAGCTGAGGGTGGAGAATACCAGAGCCAGAACGAACTGCCTAGGGCACACTTGTGGATGGGGGTAGGGAAGGGAAAGCACTGAGGGACATGTTTGAATATTTGCTTTGAATAAATTTACATTTATTTTGTGCCAGAAAATTCCATAGCCTCTAGCATATTGATATTGTGTGTGTATGGAGGGGGGAGGAGGAGAGGAGACAAAAAAGGGAGGGAGAAAGAGAGAGAGAGAGAGAGAGAAAGGAGACAGTAAAAGAGAGACAGAGAGACAGAGAGAGAGAGAGAGAGAGAGAGAGAGAGAGGAGAGACAGAGACATAGAGGAGAGAAAGAGAAGAGGAGAGACAGACAGATAGAGACAGAGAGAGACAGAGACAGAGGGAAAGACATACACACAGAGAGACAGACAGGAGAGGAGAGAGAAAGGAGACAGTGAAAGAGACACACAGAGACAGAGTGAGAGAGAGAGGAGAGACAGAGAGGGACAGACAGAGAGAGAGACAGAGAGGGAGAGAGAGAGAGAGACAGAGTGACAGAGAGAGACAAAGAAAAATGGAGAGAGAGGAAGGGAGGGAGAGACAAAGACAGAGACAGAGATAGAGAGAAAGGGAGAGGGAGAGAGAGAGAGAGAGAGAGAGAGAGAGAGAGAGAGAGAGAGAGAGAGACCTACATCTCTAGTGCAAGGTAGTCCGAGGGGTACAATTTTCAAGGAATCATGGAATCATGGATTTAGATGGGACATCAGAGTCATCCAGTCCAGCTGGCATCTGAACTCCTTCTCCAATGCCCCAGAAATGTGGGCATCCATCCTCTGTTGGTTTTCAGAGATGGGGGAGCTCACTGCATGCTGGAGCAGTCAGTCAATAGGCATTGTTTATTAAACACTTATTCTGCACCAGGCCAAAGAGCTGGGCACACCGAGGGAGGCAGACATTGGCCATCCCACTTTGGGGCAGCTCTAATTGTTAGTTAGTTTTTCTGATGCTGAGAGGAAAGTCAGCCTCTCTGCAGCCCTCCTCCTCCCCCCAGCCAAGTGCCCCTGGTTCTCTCCTCTGGGGCCAAAGAGAACAAGCCTGATCTCTCCTCCATAGTAATCCTCCAAATGCGGGACAAGGCATATTAAAGTAAGACTAGCTGACATTTCACAGTATCTCAGGCAATTCTCACCGCAGCCTTGGGAGGGAAGGGCTTCTGATTATCCTTATTAAACCGAGGGTTGCCAGAGGTAAATAACTTGCTGATGGTCATTTGACCAGTAACCATCTACGATGGGATTTGAATATTGGTCTTCCTAACTCCAAATCCTGCATTTTACCCACCGAGACAGCGCCATCCTAAAATCATCCCATTGTAAGGCAATCATTCTGTTCATTCTTTTCCTTCGGCTGCCTATGGCATCCCTCCGGTCTTGAGCTCATGAAATGCCTGTGGGAAAGCCTGGCCTTGCACTCCCCAAAGTATGAAAGAGCCCCACTCCCCAGGCAGCCAAGATTACCCAGGGATTTTATTTTTTATTTCTCTGCTAATAGCTGCGGTTCCTATAGTGCATTAAGGTCCGCAAAGCACTTTCCAGATGCTCCCTCATTTAAGTCTCACAGCCACCCAGGGAGGCAGGTGCTGTTATCACCCCCATTTTGGAGAAAGGAACCAGTTCACAAGTCAGATGTGCAAGGCACAGAAATGGTAAATGTCGGAGGCAGGACCATGCCCAGCGCTCTATCCCTGACGCCACCTGGTGGCTCATAGTAGCAACTTACTCAATGCTCAGTGAAGTGAATTTTAATAGAAATGCAATTTAAGATGAATTTCAGTAAGCAAATAGGGATAACCAAGCACTAAGCCATCTGCCTATTCACCCCTCTGTGGATGCATTCCACTTTTTTGTTACTGTAGTCAAGGTGAAGGCTCCCCTCTGACTTAGAGGTTCTCAAAGATTATGCCAGTGGACTGCAAGTTCTGGGTTAGAAAGGATTTGAGCCGGAGCCTGCCTATGCACTGTGTCCATTACCTAAAGGCCAGCCCAGTCCTGCTCTGCTCAGAAACCCTCTGTTCCAGGTCGCCTTCAAGGGAATTAACCTCTGAGCCACAGCAACTCTCAAAGACCATCTACCGAATTTGGGACTGATCTGGGGCAGAAGAGGGAGGATGCGCAGCCTTGAAATAGTCAAGGG
Organism: Pseudocheirus occidentalis; assembly: GCA_028646575.1. Classification (NCBI taxonomy): domain Eukaryota; kingdom Metazoa; phylum Chordata; class Mammalia; order Diprotodontia; family Pseudocheiridae; genus Pseudocheirus; species Pseudocheirus occidentalis. The sequence continues at coordinate 10,542,806 of CM053597.1, read as the reverse complement.
TATATATACAGATGGGGAAATTGGGGCTCACAGAAGTAAAAAAACTCACATAGGGTCACACAGTAAGTTTTAAGGGCAGAATTTAAATCTGAGTCTCCAGGACTCTAAAACACTTTAATCACTAGGCATATTTCTTCTAATGGTCTAGTGATTCTGGAAGTGTGGCCCAAGGTGTGGCTGGGGGTCCTGCGACCCTTTCAAAATGATTTGCATAGTAATACCAAGACATTATTTTGTCTTTTGAAATATTCTTCCCTTTTCTGGATACATAGCTGTTTGAAGCCAGACTTTCTTCACACACTTTAAAACAACATATTGCAACAGACTGAATGCAGAAGATAGAGTTTAGTCATTTTCTGTTAAGCCAGAAAAATATGGAAAACAATGCTACTTTTCTCACTAGCTTTATGTTTCAGAAAATAGAGTTATTTTTCATTAAAATGTTCTGCATTTTTAACATATGATGGGTCTATTACTATTTTTAATGAATTAATAAATTCATAGTTTAAAAAGTGTTGATTTTAATTTTGAATACAGTCAATATTGATCGATATGACCCATATAAACACAAACTCCTTGGGGCCTTAATTTTAATCATTTTAAGGTAAAATTCAATTTGGGTCAATTTTAATTTATTTTGATTTAATTGTAATACTTTTATTTTTAATAATATAATAAAACAACACATTTTAATAATATAATAATTTATATAAGGGATCTTCAATATTTTTTTAAGAGGAAAGGGTTCTCGAAACCAAAAAGTTTTAGAACCTCTGATATAAGGAAAAGTCACTGCATCTAGAGTCAGGAGAAAGGTCTGTTAAAATCCTGGCTTTAATTTGTATTAGTTGTATGACCCTGGGCAAGTCACTTGAACTTTGGGCATCTCTATTTCCTCTTTACCTATAAAATGGAGATAATGTTTCTCCTTCCTATCCCACCAGACTGTTTTGAGCAAAGTGCTTCCTAAACCTCATAACATTCTAGAATTGGACACTGTTATTAGTAATCACAGTGCTCTCTTATTTGAAAGTCAGTAGGGAGTGCATTTGGTATTTTTTGTACGCTCGCTCTCTGCAGTCTATCTTAGCCAACCTTGGGAATGGGAAGTAAAAAATGCACCTTGTTCTGATCCCAACTCTGCCACTGACTCCTCCTGCCTCAGTTTCCTCCTCTGAAAAAGAGAGATTGGGACTGCACAGCTCCTGGGTTCTCAGCTTCTAAGTGGTATCTCTCAGCGACGCGGCAGGCAGTGGACACCAGGTGGCGGTGGTGAGCTGGCTGGCCGCCCTGTAACTGTTTGCTTGCCCAGGACACACCCAGGATCCAGCATCTTTGCTGTCCATGTTCCTCCATCGCCTCCACCGTGCCCTCCCTCCCGCCCCAGGTGGTCACCTCCCCGGACAAAACCTGTTTTCCCAGGGGAAACGGAACAAGGGCTGTAGCTCCAGACTCTGGTCCTACTGTCTGGATAGCCCTGAGTTAGCCGATTCTCCTTTCTAAATCTCAGTTTCTCCATCTGTAAACGAGGAGGGCTAGCCCTGCTCCGCATTTGCGGTCCTTTTGTCCGGCACCCTCCCGTTCTGCTCTCTGCTGCCAACAGACATGCCTGTCGGGAAGCATAGAATCTCAGGGTCTGTGGGAACCTCCATGGGCACCTGGGGCACCGCGGATCTGGGTGGGAGGCTTCTCTACAGCCTATCCCCTTATCTATAGAGGATGACACTCAGGCTCAGAGGAATAGATGACTTACCCAAGATCACACAGCAAATGGGATGGAAACCGGAGGCTCCTGACTCACATTTCCATGGCACCACCGGGTTGCTCCCTTCTCCTTTTGTTGAAGTGAAGGTGTTTATTATTATTATTATTATTATTATTATTATTATCTAGGGGATGTTTGTGATGAGAATTTTATTTTTTATTGTTCAATTTTTGGGGAGAGGTGAGTGGGCAGGAGAGAAAATAAGTACTTGTTATTCAGGAAAAAAAATCCTCTGTGGGGACGGAGATGCTCCAATTCTCCAGAAGCTCCGTGATTCCCTCAAAGCTGTATTTCTCCCCATTAATGCAGATCACAGCCCACCCATAAGAGATGCTTATGGCCCTCAGTTTCCTCACATGTAAAAAGAGGAAGCTGAATGAAATGATTGGCCAGTTCCAAATCTGTGGCCCTCATACATCAGAAAGGAAACCCTTCTTTTCTCCTCAACTTTTTAATGTTGCATTGGGAGCCAGGTATATTGGTGACTGCAGTAGGGGATGGTATATCCTCTGAAAGGTGAGGCTGCTTTGGGATCCTGTTTCATATTTGGAGGGGGGAACCCTCCCAGACTGCCACTCTTCCTGTGCTTTCCAGCCCTGTCCCTCCCTCTGGACTTTGCCACTTGACCCCTCTTGTACAAACAGCCCATTTCCAACAGGAAATCTTGAGGGTGTGGATGGGCGGGCAGCAAAGCTGTGTCTGCTCCCAGGAGGATGCTAGTGGTGGGGGCATGGACCCAGGCAGACACTGAGCAGAGTAAAGGTCATGTTAGCTCTGGGAAGGTGGGGAGAGGGGAAGGAGGACCCAGAAAGGAGACAAGGAGCAGCCTTGCTTGGTCTGGCTGGACCTACCCGGGGAAAGGGCAGTGGTCTATAGGGTGTAAGGAGAGTCAGGCTCTGGTTCTAGGTCTTTGAAGCAATAGGAAGCTATGTGACCTTTGTAAGTTACTCAACCTCCCTGAAGTCTGGTAATGTTTTCAGATTGATAGACTGCTCTCCATTGCATCCATGCCTCATGTACATGCTGTCTGGGGAATGGTCCCTGGCATGTAGTAGGCACTTGGTAAGTGTTTGTTGATCGACTTTCCTAAGGACCGTCTGCAGGGCTGGTAGTGCAGTCTGTATTTTACAGACCAAAGAAGCAACCCGGCACTGGCAGCCATGTCCAGAGGGCTGGCCTTGGAGTCAGGAGTACCTGAGTTCGAGTTTTGCCTTTGGCCATGGACGTCTCAATGGCCCAGGTACTGAGACACTCAGTGAGGGCTGAGCTTTGTGTGAGGGGGTCCTTCCGTGCTCTAAGTTCTTTGGTCCTTCCCTAAGATCCCCCCTGGCTCTCACATCCTGTGACCTTGTAAAGAGAAGACCCCTAGCGGTGTCCAACACAGGGATAGCCTGCGCAGCATCTCTAAAAGGTCTTCACTCCTTTCAGTCCAGGTATTTGCGGCAGATGATGTCTTATCAGGCATCCGTCCCTCTTGGCTAAGATTTCTAAGATTTCAAGAGCTGCCTTTACTTCCCAGTTCTGGCGCTGTTGCCTGTGAGTGATCTTAGACAGAGCACGCAAACTCTCCAGGACTCAATTCTTTCATCTGTAAGACAAGGAATTTAGATTTGATGTCTCTCAAGTCTTTTCCATCTCTAAAGCTATGACCCAGGGAGGATGGGAGACTTTGTGGAGCTTTCACACTGTTAGTGGGGATAGGTCTTTGGAAAGGGGCTAATAAGAATGGAAGTGGAAGGATCTGAAAAGCAGAGACCTCTCAGACCCAACCTGGTCCAGTCAGTTTTGGCTGACACTGTGGTCAACCCTAAGTCATGGAATCTTTTCCCCCATACTGGTCAGACTTTGTAATCCCCTATTTACAACTGGCAAGGAGATCAGAATGTCTGCTGGTCCAGCCAGAATTTTGAGGCTTTGGCCTCAGGGTCTTCCTGGATTGCAAAGATCTGAGGCGTCCTGGAACCACCCTTAATTGCAGCCATAAAAGTCCAAATCAAGTCTTCCTTAAAGGAGCCGAGCAGTGATGGGAGCCCGCTAA
>CM053597.1:10505817-10538903 GCA_028646575.1 Pseudocheirus occidentalis | reverse complement strand
TCCTGCCATCCCAGGCAGACAATGCCAATGTTCTTAAAGTGGATGGGGGGCAGGGAGAAAATGCCCAGCCTGGCTCCTGGAAGCCCATGAAGGAACCCAGAAAGAACAGGACGTGATGGGGACAGCAGGCAAGCCCCTGACAAAGGGCCCTCCTATCTCCCTTCTTAAAAGCCCCATTTATGGGCCTGCTCCCAGGGAAACTAAATCTGGGAAAACAAAAGACCCAGGAATGAGTCTCTGCTCCCAGCCCTGTCAGGAAGGGGTTATTGATCCTTAGGCCGAAGTGCATGGGGGCCAATGAGAAGGGAAATGAGATGAACAAAGGGGCAGGGACCCTGGGCCGTGACCTTTGGCTAGCGCCCCATACCAGGATCCTAGCCCAGCTTCCCCTGTCAGCAGATTCACAGACAAATCTCCAGGGATTGACTGGGAAGGCAGGCCCTGAAATCTGGTGTCAGATAGAAGGAAGAAAAATCAGATTTAAAGTGAGCAAATGCAGGATGATGAGAGCTTTGGTTTAGAGCCAGGAAGGTCTTTTGGGGGTCCTCAGACCCAGACAGGTGAAGTGACTTGCTTATGCCACAACTAGTGCTTGGAGGTAGGATTTGAATCCGGGTCTTTCCTGACTTGATGTAACCACTGTCCCAGTGAAGTCTAGACTCATGTGCTCCAAGGAAAATTGAAAGGAAATCTGAGCCATCATCTGGATAATTCCACCCGTGTAGACAAGCTGCCCAAATTATAGAAGAATTGACAAATACTGTAACACAGCCTGGACCCTTGGTCCCTAGAGTCTCGCTTCAGTATAGCTTAGTCCTTTGTTCATGCTTGGTCACCTGTGTAATATGCCTAGTCCATACTTTCCTCCGCTGGTGTAGACGGAGGTAAGATTCCCCTCGAGGGAGGCAGCCTCGTTGCGGCTGAGTGAGTTCCATCCTTTCACACCTCCATGGGAGCTGCGCATTTACAACCACATCATCGACTTGGGCGGCCCAGGACCTAGTACTCACTCAGGACGCAGGCTGGGAGGGATGCGTTCAGAGCCCCGGGAGAGACTCCCAACGCTAAAACCCGAAGGAGGAAGCGCTCAACATTTTAAGTTTTCACAGGAAAGAAGAGCGTGAGTGCACAGGCAGGAAACTCTTCACTGTGATTTTTGCCCCTAGTGGAAAAAAATAACGATTCTCTAGGTCTCCGAAAATCGTCTGACCCTCTCCTGTATAGCAGCGGTTATAGGAACTGGTACAAAGGACCCCTCTTTGGGAGGCGGAAGGTGGAGCCAAGAAGGCTCTCCTGCCTTGGACTACTGCCCCTGCAACTATGAGTGAATGATTTAATTTCTCGGGGCCTCAGTGTTCTCATCTGTGGAATGGAGATAATGATTCCCTCCGTAACTACTGTACAGGGACAGAAGGGACAACGCAGGTAAAATGTGTCACCGTCTTTAAATGCCAGCTCTTACAATTTACTTGGCACGCCTTGCGATGCCCTTTAACAGAGTGAGGGCACCAGAATTAGATTCCTTCTTCCCCCCTCCCCCCCAATAACAACTCTCCAAGACTGTTGACTAAATTAAAGACGTATGGGGGGCGGCTAGGTGGCGCAGTGAATAGAGCACCGGCCCTGGAGTCAGGAGTACCTGAGTTCAAATCCGGCCTCAGACACTTAACACGCACACATACAAAAAACTAGCCGTGCGACCTTGGGCAAGTCACTTAACCCCAACAGCCCTCCAAAAAAAAAAAAGACGTATGGACATTGAGGATCCCTGGAGCTCAGTGAGGCGGGGCAATGGAAGACTCCCACCGGTCCAACTTGGCTTTGTTTCAGCTCAGAGCCGCCATTTGCTGGCTGACCACAGGCAAAGGATGGCTGAGATCCCTTCTTCTTCCCCTCCCCTCCCCCCATCTGATGGAGAGAACTACACATGGGCTACCTAGTTCTCTGGGCTGTTGTAGGGAAAGCACTAGAGAAATGTGAACTGTTCATTAGGGACTAAGGGCAGGTCGTGGGAGCCTGGATCCTACAGCAAGACGTTTGGACCGAAGTCTAGAGCTGGAAGGGAAGTGGGAGAGCATCGAGTCTGACCACTTCATTTTATAGATGAAGAAACTGATTACTGTACCGGTTTGAAGAAGCAGGTTCGCAGAGTTCAAGTTAATTGTCCAAGGTCATTGGACTAGTAGGTGGCTGACTACCACCTCAAATCTCACACGGATTTGCAACTTTCAGGCATATGTTACACACACACACACACACACACACACACACACACACACACACACACACACACTTTTGTTTTGTTGCCACTCCCAGGAAGGATTGTTCAGCCCTGGCCCCACTGTCTCCCCACCGCCTTCTTTCTGCACCTGCCTAGGAAATATTTCCTTATGACTGGACTCAAGCGGGGCAGACCTTCCCGTATCTGTCCTGTGGACACTCCCTCTGTCATAGTCTGGGTTTTTTTTTTTTTTCCTGAATTAACCTTGCTTCTTCCTTCTCGTCTTATGAGGCAGCTGGGTGGCCCCGTGGTTGGAGGGCAGAGTTGGAGTCTGGAAGACCTGAATTCCAATCCAGCCCCAGGCACTTTCTAGCCTTAGGACCCTGGGCCAGGACTTTCCTTTGGTCTGTAGCAGTTTTCTATCAAATGGAAATGATAAAAGGCAGTGTTATTGTGAGGGTGGATCGAGATAAAGTTTGGAAAGTGCTTGGCACATAAAGGGTGCTTAATAGGGAAGGTGAGAAGCGATTTTATATGGCACAGGCACTGGGCAAATGCTTTATAATAAATATAAGATAAAGCATGGAATAATGTAAACAATTTATACGTGTGTACATATATATATGTGCATATATGTGTATGTATGTGTATATGTAAATATGTGTATATACACATATACACATTCACATCCTCAGCATGGTGCCCAGCACACATAAATGTTTATTGATGATGGATTGCCTCCCTTTCTTCTTCCTTTCTTCATCCTTCCTCTTCTCTTCCTCCTCCTCTTCCTCTCCTCTTCCTCCTCTTTCCTCTTTTCTTCCTCCTCTTCCTCTTTCTTCCTCCTCCTCCTTCTCTTCCTCTCCTCTTTTCCTCCTCTTCCTTCTCTCCTTCCTCTTCCTCCTCCTCCTCCTGTTTCTTCCTCTCCTTCTCTTCTCCCAGATCCATAATAGACAATTTATCCCCACAACAGAAGGGGATATGGAGCAAAGAAGAGGCAGAGAATGCTCAGCCCAGGACTCAGGCCCTGATGGAACACTAGCAAGGTCTTTGCCTCTGATCATAAGCCGCTCTACATTTCCCCTTCGCTAGGCACACAGGCTGAGCAAACACCAAGTGGGGTTCCCTCTCCAGTGACCTCACTCTCACCCAGCCTTTCTCATTGTGTGCACCCTCCTCCTGCCTGGTACCCCTTGCTTCCAAGCCTGGGCCTCTACCCACCATGCCTGTTGTTTCTAAAGGGTGTGTTGGGAGGTTTTCTGTGTTGCCATTTGTAGGGAATTCACACTTGCAAGGGTGAGATTCTCAGCTTTCCAGTAGGAAGCCTTGATTCCTTATGGCAAAGCCTAATCATTGGCCATGAACAAAAATGTTTGAGAACCACGGTGGTCCACCATGCTTCCTCTGTTTCTGGGCTTAGGGGTGAGAATACTTCCACACTTAAAGGAGTCACAGTTGTGTCCATGAGGATATTCCCTCCACAGATGAAAGTCACAACCCCTCAGATATGGCCCTGCCATGTTTGTACCTGGTGGCCCACTTTCTGGTGCTTAGCTCAGCTGATCCTTGGGCAAGAGATACGCAGGCTACCACAAGGCCCATCCTTGGAGGTTTCTCAGGTTGGCAATGCCTCGCAGAGCTCAGACTCCATTTGAGAACCCAGGGTCTGGTCTATGCAGTGATGAGGCACCAGAACAGGGCTTTATTTGAAGAAAAGAAGCACAGAATCTTGCAATTAGAAAGAATTTTGAGTCCAATTGAGTCTTCAGTAAGAATCCTACAGGGTGGTACCGTGGAAAAATTCTGAGTTGGTAATCAGAGGCCCCTTGGTTCAAATCCCATCTCCAACCTCCCTTGTATGCTTTAGGAAAATCATTGGCCCTGCCTGGGTAATGGTTTGTATGATGAGGGTTTGAGACCAGAAGACCTCAGGAGGAGTTTCTAGCTTTTAAATCTGTGGTCCTTCTAAAACATCAATGACATCTAAGTCATGCTGCCATCTTGTGGGACAGCCCATAGGTTGGCTATCAGACAGCATGGTAGAGGGGGCTGCACATTGGCCTTGGAGGAGAGGGGTGGGCTTCAAAGCATCTCTGATGCTTACTCCCTGCAGGACCTTGGCCCACAGTTTCCTCATCTGTAAAATGAAGGAGTTCCAACTAGCTTCCAAAGTCCTTCCCAGTTCTAGAGCTAGGATCCTATCCAGGAGGAATGTTTTTCTTTACACAGAACCCAGACCCTCTTGGGGCTTTACCCTCCCACTCTTCTCCCGGCTCTTAGGTTGCTACTCTCTGGGGTCACATAGAAAATGAGCAAAGGTAGAAAGGAATGACCTTCCTCCTCCTCCTCCTCCTGCCCCTTCCTCTACTTCCTCTTCTTCCTTTTCCTCCCCTCCTCCTCCCCTTCCTCTATTTCCTCCTCTTATTCCTCCCCTCCTCTCCCTTCCTCTCCCTCCTCATCTTTCTCCCTTCTTGGGTGGAGGCTGATTTTAAACTCTGAGATTCTTCGCCTTGTTTCCCCTTTGGGGCATCCAGGTATTGGTGCTACACAGCTGAGGGACGAGTCTGGGTCCCCGTGGGTTGCCCCCATTTGGCTAACCTGGGCGAGACTCAGACAGCCCCCCACCATTGGCTTACTTGCTCCCCCACCTGCTCTTGTGAAGGGGTGGGTCCCTCCATCTACACAGTCTCTAATTCAGAGCAGGATCCTACCTCCTTTCCTGGCTGTCCGAAGGAAGTGCAGGTCTGGGCCTGAACATCCCCACAACAGTTTCCCTCTCCATGTCTCCCCCCAAGCTCCAGCCCCAGCCCTGCCCAGACGGACTGATTGAAGTCAGTGGGAATCCTCTGCAGGCTGGGGAGGGGATGGGTGTGGCTAGGGTGGGAAAAAGGCCTGGGTATCTATCAGCCCCGTGGGGTGCCCTTCCTCTCTGAAAGCCTCAAGTCAACACCTGTCTCCCTCCCCAGAGCCTAGAGGCAGTTCCTCTCATCAGGATCATGGGAGTAAACAGAGGACTGGAGAAGAAAGGGATGTTTCTTTTTTAAAAATTGTCTGTGGTTAATGCAGAAATAAATCCAGAGATGACAAGTGTTCTTACCCTCATCATATAGATAAGGTAGCTGGGGTTCAGGGGAGACCACGGTTAGCCCACAGCCATCAACTGTAAAGTGGGAGAGCCGCAGTTCAGCCTCCAGGGCCCTCCCCCAGATCTTGGGGCTCTGTGAATGTGAATCTCTGTGTTCCTTGACCCCCAGCTGGAATTGGGCACCTGCTTCCATCCCTTAAGAGGGTGAGTTTAGGCAGGCATCAGTGGGCATGACTTCCCCACAGGACCCTCGGCTTCCAGGGACTCACAGAAGGGTGGAGGGCTCCTGCAGCCCAGATGTACCAAAAGAGCCCAGGGAGGGATATGGGTGAGGATGCCCACTGTCTCTCCTCCTAGAATGGAAGCTCCCTGAGGGTGGGGCTAGGCCTGGTGCTGGGTCCAAAGGAGTACCTAGCAAATGCTTCTGGACTGATTTAATGAGGCCCAGTGGCCTCACTGGGGAAGCGGAGGCCCTGCACGTTGAAGGAACTTGCATTGCTCTGTACCAAGCCCTTTACAAATACTGTTTCATTTGAGTCTCACTGCAACCTTGGGAGGTGATCCCCATTTCACAGCTGAGCAAATTGAGGCAAATGGGTTAAATGCCTCACACAGGGTCACACAAAGAATAAGTCTCTGAGGTTAGACTTGACCTCAGGCCTTCCTGACTACAGGGCCAGCGCTCTGTCCACTGAACCAACCTGCTGCTGCTGCCAGGCAGGATTTGAACAAGGGTCCTCATAGGCAAAATCTGGTCCTATTTGCCCCCCCCCCCCGCCAGGATAGTCTGCCTGGTGTGAGCTGCCCTCACCTTTTACATTTATACCAGTTACGGCGTCTCTCTGGGGCCTCCATAGAAGCATATTCTGGACTGGATAGGACCCCCTTCCTTCACTAAGAGGAAGCTATGGCCCAGGAGGGGAAATCCACCAGCCTAGTGTGCAGCAGAGACTCAGGAACAGAGCTGAGATTCGAACCTAGTTCCTCCGACCTCAAAGCTAACACTTTTCCCACTACTCCAGGATCATCATCAGTGCGTAGTCTACTGAGGAAGGAATTCTTTCTCCTGACAACTCCAATATTTATTTTCTACTTGGTGGGTCCTACCAAGCTTCCAGTACAGAGTCAGAATAGTGCCTGATGCCCAATGACAGGCTTACCCTCCTCAGGAAGGCTCATCACCTTCTTGGCCAGCAACTCTCAAAGACCATCTACTGAGTCAGAGAAGGGGTAGGCTCTGCATGGGTGGCGGGATCACACACAGGCAGGGCATCTCTTTTGCTGAAGGGACTCAGGAAGTATTTTTCCTTTTTCTGCTAAGTCTTAGAATCCCACAAATCCCTGAATTTTAGAGCCTAAAAGGGCCTCCGTGACTTCTCAAAGCCATGCTAGGTGAAGCAGTCCTGTTATGCTACAACAGCCAGGGTGCTCAGTGTCTCCAGAGGCAGCCCCTGGTCCTTCCAGCCAGCTGTGAGTGACAGGAAGCTTCTCCTGACATCAAGCCTTCAACTGTCTCCAACTTCCCCCCAAATTCCTCAGCTCTATCTCTGGGACCCCATGAGAGAGAACAGAAATCAATAATGAAGAGCAGGAACAGAGAGCTGAAGAAGAAAAGGCAAGCTTTGTCATTTTTGAGATTTTTGGTTAATATTGTTATAAATACTAGAAATAAGGGGTGGCTAGGTGGCAGGGGCGGCTAGGTGGCGCAGTGAATAGAGCACTGGCCCTGGAGTCAGGAGTACCTGAGTTCAAATCCGGCCTCAGACACTTAACACAAAAAACTAGCCGTGTGACCTTGGGCAATTCGCTTAACCCCAACTGCCCTCCAAAAAGCAATGAATGAATGAATGAATGAATGAATAAATAAATAAATACTAGAAATATAACAAGCAACATTAGACGGAGTCCCATCTACAACATCACGGATTTCTATCTGGACCCTGGCGGCTGCTGCCGTGAAGCCCTCTCCTCACAGGGAACCCTAGCCCCCCGAGGCTGCTCCAGACTGAATGCATTGTCACAGTAGGAAAGTTTCCATCTCTGTTTCATTTTTTTAAGATTCGAATGTGGCTACAGGGCCCTAAGGCCAAGTTCATGAACTTTTCTTTTGTCACTGGTTTTTACTGAATTTAGACAATCTATTCTGGCTCCAAGAGAAAAAGAGTCACTCTTACAATAAGCCAAGGCATGAAAATAGCAGCCAATTCTATAGCCCCCTGAGGTGCACTGTCTCACTCGGTCAGAGAACATCATTAGGATCAGAAAGTCTGAGCTGGAAGAGGCTGAGACAAGCCCCTTGTTTCGCAGATGGAGAAACTGAGACAGGAGAAGAGGAGAAGTGACCCATCCAGGTTCACACAGGTGCTGCGCATCAGGATACAAATTCAAACCCTGGTCCTCTAACCTCCGGTGGGTGGTGGTACCTTGAAGAAATTACCCATTTTGTTACAGAGGAGGAACCCAGTTCTCCAAGAGGTTAAAATACCTGCTCAGGGTAACATCTCTTTAGTGCCTAAGACCAGATTTGACTTGACATCTTTTTGAATCGAAACTCCCCGTTCTGCCCATTACACCAGGCGGCCTCTGCAGTACTTGAGTGAATTTTGTATTCCAAGTGTAGACAAAATGAGGCCAGTGAAGACCCAAGTTCAAATCCTGTCCCAGCCACTTCCTCGTTGCGTGCTCCTGGGCTACCAGACCCCGTTTTCTCACCCATAAAGGGGGGATAGTAACAGCCACTATTTCCCAGGGCTTTTATGAAAATGAGAATATATTTGTAAAGCCCTTTGGAAACCTTGAAGTTCTATATAAGAGCCGGTTACTAGTATTAACATGCTCTTAATAAATACTTATTGATTGATTTTTGAAACTCTCTGTTCATGTCTCCTTTACTGCCAGCTGTACCAGATGAGTCGTTTTGGCCTTGGGATATCCCGGTCAATGGACAACAGGGCATTCGGTGCTCTGTCTTCCACTGAAAAAAATGACTGTTTGGCTCGAGTGTGTGACTCCCGGTGTATATGTTGTTCCCTGGGTAAAATGTAAGATCCTTGAGGGCAGGGATTGTTTTGGGATCCCCAGGACCAAGCATAGTGTCTAGCACAGAGAAGAAATTTGATAAATTCGTGTGACTGGTGAATGCATTCTCCTGGTCTTGGAATAGGAGGGGGTGAGGTGGAAAGAGAGAGAAGAGTTAGACAAGACAGGATGGTGAGGATGATGGTGGTGTGTGTGTATGTGTGTGTATGTGTGTGTGTGTGTGTGTGTGTGTGTGTGCCAGGTTTAGACTAGAGGTAATGAGTAAAAAACAGCCTTGAGAATGGGAGCCAACCCCAACTGGAATGGGCTTCCTCCGGAGGGAGGGGGCTCTGAGATTCAGTTCAGCCAAACAGTGAGCATCTCCTGCTATGTTCCTGGTGCTGAGCTGGGTGCTAGGAATATAGATACAGAGAATGAGACCATCCTATTCCATTCAACTCAATAGACATGTGTTAGCCACCTGCTACATCAGCAGCCAGAGAAGACTCATGGAAGAGAATTGGTCTCCAACCCAAGGGGGCTGTTTTCAAGTCTGGCCAAGTCATTGACCTCACAACGTTCTAGGCAGCTCTTTAGGGCGAGAAGGTGCAGCCTGCACATACAGGGAAAGTTTCTTTGCTTGGGAGCTGCCTCTAGGCATGAAATCATAGGTCCACTTCCCATTCCCCATGTTGTGAATCAGGCGCTATGGTACAAAGACAAAAGGCAAAGCTGGCCCTCCCCTCCAGGAGCTTCCAACCCCCCCCTCCCCCCCGCCAAGTCTCCGTTCAGCACAGTCATAGGGGCTGTCTCTGAGTCTGGGTCTGGGAGATGCTGGCATCTGAGGTCCCTTCTTGCTAGAAGCTTCTGATGCCCTTGCACACGGGCACACACTGATGCCCATGAACTGATGCCCACTGGCCCTGCCAGAGACCTCCCTTCCCTGGCATCGGAGGAAGGTTTCCCTCAGGGAGCAGGTGTAAGAGATTAAAATAACAATCATCATAGGACTAATTGGAAGGGTCAGACACCAATCTGTTCTTCCCACAGGAGACGGCTCTTCAAGGGAGGGAAGAAAAGCCAAGCTGTGGGAAGGTGTGAGGTGTAGGCAGCCCTATAAATGTCACTGTGTGACAGCAGGCAGCTTCAGATGACAGTAGACGCCGTGTGCCTCGCTCCCCACTGATGGGGGATTTATACACAGAAGGATGACGGGGATTTTCCACTTGAGACAAGGCAGCTGAGGCATGTCCAAGGTCAGCAGTTGGGCCCATTGCTTCTGGTGCTTTGGGCCTCAGTCTACATCCTTGGAAACTGCTGGCGGGGGTCATAGGGTCTGAACTTCAGAGCAAGAATGGATCTTGGAGGCCAGAAGGCCAGCCAAATGAAATAACAGAGGCAGAGAGCGGTTAGAAGACTCATCCAGGGTCACCCAGCTAGGAAGCATCTGAGAAAGGCAGGCTGTATTTAGGATTAGGGGACTCCTAATGGATGGACTTGCATTCAGTGGATATGGGCTCCTTCCCTGGCTCTGACCATGTCAGAGAGGGCATCTAAGTATCCTCTCCCCCCCCCCTTATTGTACAGATGAGGAAGGCGAAGCTTAGGGTGGCTAGCTAACTTCCTGGAGTCAGTGTCGGAGCCAAGTTCTCCACTCCTTGCCTCTGTAGTATGGAGCCTGGGTCAGCCGTACAGCAGGACAGGGGAAGGATATGGACCCGCGTATCAGGTTTCTACAATGCTGAGGCACTAGTTTCTGCTGGACGTGGGAGGTATGGATGAAGCAAAGTGGCTAAGGGAAGGAGGGCTCAAGATCTTGTCAGTGGGGGAGGAGGAAGCACACGTTGGAATGGGGCCACTGGCACCATCTAAATTTTGGTGCCCTGGGGAAATGTCCTGCTTGCCTAGCCCTTGTTACAGATCTGGATTAGATTGTTGTGGAGACAGAGGTGTCTAAGCCTGAGAGTCCCATAGAAATGGGAGTTCATGCTGTTGTTCAGTCATGTCCAGCTCTTCTTGACCCCTTCTGGGTTTGTTTTTGGCAAAGATATTGGAGTATTTGATATTATTTTTGATCAGAGAGGACCCGTGTAGTTTCCTTCTGAGCCTAAATTCTTTCTAGTGAGATGGGGTAGAATCGTGAATGCTAAAGAGTTTCTGGGTTGTGAAGCTGGGGTGTTCAGTGGCGGGGTTTTTGCTGAGTAGTATTCCCCTCATGGTACAGTAGGAAAGAGCCTCGGACCTGGAATAGAAAGACCAGGGATCAATCTCTGCTCAGTCCCACTTGCTATGGTACCTTGGACTGGTGACTCTGTTTCCTCATCTTTAAAATGACGGGGTTACACTAGGCTCCGAGGTCCTGTTGGTGCCAGAGCTGGGGTCCTCTGCTGGCCCCTTCCTGTACCTGTGGCGCTCAGGCCAGATCTCCCTGGGTCCTCTTCTTTGCCTTGGTCCTTCTAGCTTTTCTAGCAGAACTGAGCCTTGAACTTGTCAGAGAACTTGAGTTGAAAGCCTCACTTTCCTGTATGACCTTGGACAATTCCTTTACCATCTTGGAGCCATTTCCTCATCTTTCAAATGAGAGATTTGGGCCAGACAACCTCTGTGGTCTTCCAGCTTTGGATCTCTTCTTATTAAATAATTCAGACTACAGTGATTGACAGCATCTTAATACGTCACTGTCCTGGGACCCAATCCAATGAGCATTTTATTAAATGCCTACTGTGTGCAAGGTGGTGGAAGTGGAAAGTCAAATAATAAAACCCCAAACAGGAAAAAAAACAAGTGTCTGCCTTCCAGGGGCTTACCTTCTTGTGGGAAGGAGATACAAGCTTCAGACTTAACTAGGTCCAAGCCACTCTGACAGGGAGAGCGTGCTGATGGCCAGTGGGTGAATGGGGGCCTGGACCAGGTCACAGGTGGTAATATAAGGAAAGTGCTTTGCAAACCTTAGAATCACCAGGAGAAATGTGGGATCACTGAAGACAGGGCCTCGCTTCAGTGCCTTAGCATAGTGGCCCTCCAATCAGCCCCAGCTGTAGAGAGGAGATTGCCAGCCCCAGCAGGCCCCAAGCTCAAGGTCAATAGGTTTTCCAGGCCAGCCAGGTGGAGGAATAATACAGAGTCTTTGAGTCCAAGGTCACTGGTGGGGCTGTGTGGGGCGTCTGGGTGTGGCTCTCTGGGAAAGCTTATTTTTAGAGATACGCAGGCTGGACTGATTTTTTTTTTTTCCTTCTGTAGACCCCTTGGGCATCCCCTGCGTATGATTTCTTCAGGGCTTCTCGATGAAGAGAAATTGTTGCCTTTTTGAAATAAAATGTGCTAAGTGGGACATGTCTGGGCCAGGCTCACCTCTGAGCCAGTTTGACTGGGATAGTGTCAATAATTCAGCTATTTGGGGGCTTCTGGAGTGCAGGTGTGGGGCTTAATCGCCTGCCACAACCTATAATTACATTTCCTTTTGAGCTTGGCCCCAACGGGCTGGGCTCCCTGAAGTTAATAATAAAATAATAACTTGCATGGGAGTTGTGCAAGGCACAGCATCTTTATCTCACAAGCCTGGAGGCAGGGGCTATTATGACCCCCATTTCACAGATGAGGGGGGCACACAGCTTACAGGCTATCTAAGGCAGAATTTGAATCCGGGGTTTCCTGACTCCAGCCTTCAATGCGGCAGCCTCTTGGGCACCCCTAGAATGCTGGCTGGGACCTTCCTCTGCCCTCCTGATTCCCTCTGATCTTCCTCTTCCATATCTGGGCTCGCTTTCTACCCAGCTGAGAATCTCTTTCCCTTTTTCTCAACACTTTTTAGTTGTGTCCCAGCTTGGCTCTGGGGCTGTGGTTGTGGAGAACAACTCAGTGGTGCATGCATCCCTGCACCCCAAGAGTTCATCAGGCAATGAGCAGGCAAGATGGGGGTCAGAGGTGGAGGGAAGGTAATGAGCTGAGACCAAGGCTCCCAAACTCACTCGAAGGGGCTTTGTAACTCATGGCGTCCTGCCTGGCCTCCCCATCACAGGTGATAAATCTTCGTAATGGCATTCCCTCTTCATTGGTCTAAATTTAAATATTTAAATATTAATTTATTCTAATGCCTTTCCAAGTGGATAATGAACACCACCAGCTTGTGGGTTTGTAGAGGAAAGAAAAACACACAAACACATTATGGGGTTTTCTCTAGTTCCAAAAAGACTCCAGCAGCTTCTCAAGAAAGAATCTGTGAGAGTTAAGAGTTCATTTTCTTCTTAGGTATTTAAAAAGACAACATGGGGAGGGGGGACAGAAAGGGGCCAGACCTGGGACTGCACCAGTTTAGGGAATCTCTGGTAGGAGATATTTAGTCTCAAAGGGCCACCTGAGGCCTGGAGAGGTTGTGACTCGTCCACGTCGTTCAGTAGATGTCTGAGACAAGGCTCACAGCTCCCTTCTCCTGACTCCAAGGTGACCTCAAACCACTCTGAGAAATTACCTCTAATAAGAAGTGTGGCAATCATGATCGTAATGCTAAAGAGAGAGGCAGGCAAGGGTAATGGGAAGACAAAAGTCCTGAGGTTAGGAAGACTTGAGTTCACATCCTACTCCTGTTACACGGCAGCTGAGTGACTGTGGACAAAGCATTTCCTAGTGACCAGGAAACTCTCTAAACTGCAGAACAACACTGGTGGAGGGAGTTTCCACACTGGAACTCCCTCTTCCTCCTTTCCTCCTTGCCCCTCTCTTTGTCCCTCTCTCTCTCTGTTTATCTCTGTCTCTGTCTCTGTCTCTTCCTCTCTCTGTCTTTTTCTGTCTCTCTATCTCTATCTCTGTCTCTTTGTCTCAGCCTTTCTGTGTCTCTGTCTCTGTCTCTGTCTCCCTCTGTCTCTGTCTCTGTCTCTCTCTCCCAACATGATGGAATCATAGTGTGAATGTAATGGAAAATGTGATAGATTTAAAATTGAGGGACCTGAATCTAACCCAAATCCTGCCCATGCCACTTATTAACTGTGTGACCTTGGGTGAGTTACTTGATTTCTTTGGGCCTCATTTGTTTGTAATGTGAAAAGAAGGGGTGGAACCAGAAAGTCTTTACAGTTTCCTCTAGTTCTAAATCTATGATCTTCTGATTAAAAAACCAAAAAGAGCCGATGAAAACTGACCCTTGAATTGGTCTGTGTTTGCTGAACTAGCTCCGTTGGCTGGTGTTGCAGCATGACTTCCTCAATGGCCAGGTCCAGAAAATGGCACACTGAGCGTGAAGCTGGTGTCATTCCCAATGAAGAACAGTCTCCTATTGTGGAAAGTGGGACAGTGTCGTCCAGTGGTCTGGAACCAGAAACCTGAGTCTGCCCAAACAATGAGTTGTGAAAGCCTCCAGCGTCTGGGTGAATAGAAGCCATTTAAGGGAGGGAGTGGGCTGGCCTAGATGGCAGCCACGAGGGGCAGAAGGGCCGAGGGGATAAGTGAGAGCCCAGGGTTTGGTTTCCATGAAGCCAGACAGCTAGGAAGGAGATGACCCCATTTGGAGCAGTGGCAGATCAGGTCTGTGGAAGCTATTCCTTGAGCCAAAAGCCAAACCCAAATTTAGCTGGGTCATTAACACCTGAAAGGCTGTCAGGTACAGAGCTGCAACCAAATTTCTGGGCTGCCAGTGCCATGATGAACACTGGGCATTGCTTAGAGGGTGATGGAGGGGTGGCTACATGGTGGGTGTGGGATGAAGCGCAGAGCCGGGAGGGGATCAAGAATGACTAGAGGAGAAGAGAAGGTAAAGAAATGGCTCAGTGACTGTAGATGGGCTGGTCACATAGCCAGAGAGAGGACTGACCAATGGACCACCTGTGTGCCCCATGGGCACCCTCAAAATGGTGGCTCCTAAAACATTAGGATGATGCCTCTGGTGGGACCTGGATCAGAATCACCCAGGCTGAGGGACAGTGGTTACCTGGAAATCTGCACCAGGGAAACAATTCTTTACATTGCCCTGAAATCAGAAGGAAGCCGTGAAAACTCTAGTAGAAATTTGTTGTTTAAAAAGCTCTTTATTGTTGAAGTTGGTTTTATCTCCCCAAGCATTTCTTCTTTTTTAAAAGACTGTTTGTAAGCTTAAGGAGTAGGGAAGAAAAACATTACACTTAAATTAAGCTGAAACTCAAGGAGAAATTAAGGAAGGAGGATTCTGGGAACCTCTTTTAAAAGAAGCCAAGTCCAAAGGGCTCTCTTTTGATCTGACAGGGTTGCAGGGTTGTGGGCTATAAAGTAGAAGGTGGGAAAGGGTTAGGAATCCAGTGGTTAAGGACCAGGGAGCAAGGCACCAAACAGTACCTACTTGTCTGTCTTTCAAAAACGCTTTTTATTAATATTGTCTGTAGTTAGCTATTCTGATAAGGATTTATACTCCTGTATTTGCATGGCTAATGCATAGTGGTCACTGGGAATATGTGGTACAGGGTAGAGGCACAGATACTCAGGGTTCCCATCCTTTGGGCAAATCCTTTCACCCGCCTATAATGAAAGACTGAACCAGGCGACCTCTAAAGAGCCTCTTACTGCTGTAAGCTCAGGGCAAGCAGTCAAGGCAGTTTACTGGTGCTGGGCAGCCCTGCTCACTAGAAGAATCTCAGCAGATGAAATCATGTTAATGACATGAAACTAGGAACTGAAAGGTCCCAATCAAGAGCAAATGTCAGTAGATAAATGTCAGATGACAGCAAGAGAAGGGAGCCTAGAAAGATCGGAGCTTACAGTTGGAAGGAACCTGAAGACAGAATCTGGGCTAATCCTTCCCTTTTGTGGAGGGGAAACAAGAGGCCTCTCCTTCTCCCCGACCCTCATTTCCCCTTTGGCTTCTACTCAGTGCAAAAAGAAAAACACAATAAGTAAAGACTGGATTAAATAGGCCGTAGCATCGGAACCTGAGCCCCAGGCTCTTGGGCCAATGGAAATATGGAGCACAGTCAATGAATGTGGGCACATTGTTGAAGAAAATGGCCGTTTACAGCTTCTTCCTTCCACTCAGCCTTGACTCCAGCCAAACTCGGAGCAGATTTCAGGTTGCAGATGTAATGAGCATCTCTGATGTTTCCCCCAACCAGAACCTTCCAGAAGCAAGAGCCAGTGGACAAATTCCATCGTGGCTCCTGGCAGCTTCAATTGACCTCACCTTCAGAGGGTGCTCAACACTCATTCTTGTTGAGGGAGGTGAAGTGTACAAGTAGACTGTCACCCCTTCCCCAAATCATACTTTTTCCTTGAATTCCTAGTCCCCTTCAGGGCTCACCTCCTACAGGACACCTTCGCCGATTGCTTCCAGCCCCTCTTGTTAGTGCTTCCCAGAAATGAATGATAGGTGACCTTTGCATTTATTTTGATACAGACATGTCACTTCCCCTTAGTAGAATGGAAGTGTTTCAAGATCAAAGGCTGTATTATTTTTCCTTTGTATCCCAAACACCCCAAACAGTGTCTTGTGCATTAAAAAAAGAAATCGGGACCTTTGATTCCATGGTTGTAAGGAACTCCCCCAACTCAGCTAGATCATGCAGTGCCAGCCAGACCTGGAAACCAGAAGACCTGAGTTCAAATCCGACCTCAGATAACTTAGTAACTGTGTGATCCTGGGCAAGTCATTTAATCCTGTTTGACTCAGTTTCCTCATCTGTGAAATGAGCTGGAGAAGGAAATGACAAAGCACTCTAGGATCTTCGCCAAGAAAATCCCAGTGGGGTCATGGAGAGTCGGAAGTGACCAAAAATGATCAAATAGCCACAAAAAGGAGCTTGAGGTAAGGAAGCACCCCCTCCCAATGCAGATCGTGAACTCGTTGGAAATCTATCATCAGAAGGAGTGACCAGCTTGGAGTCCCAAAGACAGGAGGTGTCAGAGGCAGGGCCTGTAGCCCAGGTACCATGGCAGCGCCTCAAAAACCCATCTCTGCTCTTGCATATTACAAGTGGCTGATACATATGTGCTGAATTTAATCAACTTTCTTTGTTAAGGCAGCTTGATTTTTGGAAGAATCAGGCTTTTCTCGAGTCTCTCTGGATAGTGCTCATCTCATCTCAGAGAGAAGGGAGAAAGAAAGAGCTCCTTGCAGCCATTTGTCTGGGCTTCTGTGTATAGGCTGGGAAGGCTTTGTGTCTCTTTTCAGTTGTGGGGTGGTTGGCTGGGATAGGACCCCCCCTCCCCAAATGAAAAGAGAACCAAAGGCAGGCCTGGAGGAATCACGGACAAGCAGGGCAGCTGGGAATGTTGTATGCTGAATTTATTAGATACTTGAAAAGAAAAGTGAGCTCTCTGCATAATGGAGAGATTCCGTTTCATGACCAGTCCTCTGGGCCTGTTCTATAATGCAATATGGAAACATTCATTGTATTGAGTGTTTTTTAAGTTCAGAAAAAAGAAAATGAAAACACCAATTTGCCCAGAGCTCTTGGGATCATGGGACTTAGAGCCAGGCTTATGGGCCTTCTAGTCCAGTCCTGCCATTTTGTAGAGGAGGATCTGAAGGCCAGAGAGGGCTCAGGATTCATTATGGGTCACACAAGAGCCGGAAATTCAACCCAGGTCCCATTTCCAGGTCCAGACGTTTGGCCCGGATGGCGGGTGGCCAGGCTCCCACCAGGATGCTGTGGGGCTCCACTAGGGAAAGCCACAGGCACGCAGAGCGCATGGATCTTAGAGCCAACCAACCCCAGTAATTACAATGCTTTCTAACCTCATCTGCTTTCTTTGTCTAATACCATATCATTAGAGTCAGGGGGTGGGGCCCTGCGGTTGCTTTGGCACTCTCATTATGAGCCTCAGGTTTATGAGGCTTACAACTTTCCCAGGAGTTTGCAAGTCCCCCACACTCCGGGTCCAAGCCGGCACACCCCAGTTACTTCTGTTTGTCTGGAAAATGTGATGTGCCCTTGCCCTGGTGAGGAGTGAGGAGGTTGTCTGGGGAGGAAAAGCTATGTAAAAAGAGCTGGGATTTGCCTGGAGGAGCTGCCAGCTGCAGGGGCCTGTCGAGGGGCACATCTGGAGGGTGGCTAGAATCCCGAGCCAGACAGATGGGGGGTGCCATGCTGTAGAAGACTGGGTAACTTTCTCCAGTATTCATGGAGTGAGGGTTTTTCCTTCACAGACTCTCAGTGTGAACTTTCTCCCTGCTCTTTTTCTATGTATGTGGTGATTCAGGACCTGGAGAAGACCTTGGAGACCATCCTGTTAGGTTGTGAACTCTTTGAGGACATGCATTTTAGCAAAGCACCTGTATGTAGTAGTGTTTAATAAATGCTCATTGACTTCCTGAACAATTTTCAGAGGGGAAACTGAGGCCTCATTTGTCTCCCGAGCCATAGAAGCCCCTTCATCCTGGCAGCTCACTCCGCCCTGGCTCCTCACCTTAGAAGTTACCTGGGCACATGTGGACTCCGCCTGGGTGGCTGGTTCCTCCCAGAAGCAAACCAGCCCGGTCTTAGTCTCCTCCAGGATTTTTTCTCTCCTACTCCCGGGCTGGGCAGCTTCTTCTATTTCCAGTTTGTTCCATATGTTGTCTTTCTCCATCAGAATGTAAGCTTCCTGAGGGCAGGCTGTGTCTTGTTCTGCTTGTATTTTTTATTCCCAGCTTAGCCCTGGGATTGGCACACAGTGAGAGCTTCATGTTCACTGGACTTGACTTGACCCATTGAGGGTAAGCACCTTGGACAAGGTCACCCAGGTAGGAAGTAATCCAGGGGGCACCCATACCTCCAAGTCACTTCTGGCTCTTCCCTCTCCCCTGCCCCACAGCCAAAGTTAACCTTCAGAGCTGGTCATCAGCTCAACAGGCTCCTTTGGGAGGGAACGCATTGCTCCGTGCTGGAAGGTCTCAAGCAAAGACTATACAGTGACTTGTTGGGCATGTCATGGTAGGGATGTCCTTCAGGCATGAGTAGGTCCTGCTGGCCTCTGAGCTCCTTTCCAGCTCAAAGATGCTAAGTTCTGTAGTTTCCACCTCTGACACTGGTCTCCCCCACTCCTGCTAGAAACGATCCTAGTCTGAGCCCAGAATCTTTTGACCTTAACTCTGATAACCACTGTCCCTGCCTTCTCTCCCTTCTCCAATCAATTGTTCTTACCCTGCTCAACTCATCCTCCTGTTACAACCCTCCCATTGTGCTTTGTCTTTACTCAAAGCCCTTCTTTGCCTATACCCCAAAGCAATGGTTCTCAACTTGTGGGTTGCGACCCCTTTGGGGGTTGAGTGACCCTTTCACAGGGATTGCCTAAGACCATTGGAAAGCATATGAGTAAAGGGAGAAGAACCAGGGAACGCTTTATCCCATAAAAACAACATTGTTGAGCCAAACAACTTCATAAGGCTTAAGAACTCAGATCAGTATGAGAGCCAACCAAGAGTCCAAGTCTGTCGTCATTTTTTTCCGAGGACTGAGAATGACGCGCTGCCCATGTCCTGTCACAGAGGGCGTAGACTCTAGATGCAGAATGAATCATGTGATTTTGTTTTCCATCTATTCCATTCTATTCAGTCATCCTTTTGTTTACTTATTAACTAATTTCTTTATTAATTCATGTGTGTATTGAGACATACCATTTTGTTTTTATTCTATTCTTTTTGGTCATTCTTTTATTTATGTACTGACTTGGTTTTTTATTTGTGCATTCATGTGTATATTGAGACACAATTTTTTGTTTTATTTTAGTCTTTCCTTCTTTTATCTACTTACTGCTTTATTTACTCCTTCATGTATGTTTGTGTGTATGTATGTATTGAGACAGACAATTTTGGATGCAGCCAACATGAGATTTTGTTTTGCTTGACTAAGCATATTTGTTACAAAGATTTTCTTTTTAAAATCTTGTTTATTTTTGGGGGGGGCGGTTAGGAGGGAAAGGGGACTGGTGACCAGAATACCAAAAAAGAAAGGGTCATTTTTAGCAGGCCAGGAGGAAACACATAGGAGCAGAAGAGCTTTGAAAGTGTGAAAATGACACATCGACTTTCTTGTCTACTTAAAAGGAAGACTCGGCAGTACGGGATGGAGAATCCCAGTTTTTCATATCATCCTCTTTTCCTGTTCTGCTGTATATTTGGAAATGTCCATTTTAGTTGGGATCTGTTAAGTTCAAGATGAAAAAAAGGAAGGAAAAACACCCCCAAAATCTTCCATAGCTCCCTATTGCCTAGAGAATGAGGTACAGACTTTCTGGCCTGGCGCTGTAAGTTGGCCAAAGCCTGGCCCCTGCTTCCCTCTCTGTAACCATTTCAGTTTAATTGGCCAATTAGCCACATCCCATACTTGTCCTGTCCTGTCCCATTTCCATTCTTTGGTCAAGTGATTGTCTGGAATAGATCTTCTTCTGTCCCCTACCCCACCCCCATACACTGAAGTCTGGGTAATGGGTGGAAGCTGAAAAAAGGCAAAGTTCACCTTGACACCTCCTGGGGGGTTATCAAAGCTTTAGCCTTGAAAGCGCTATCTGGGGAGGGAGTGAACTCCCCATTGCTGGAGGCCTTTAAGCAGAGACTGAATCACTATTTGTTTGGATTATCATAGTGGAGATTCTATTTTCAGGTGTCCTTTTGAATAAATGGATGCCAAGGTCCCTTCCAACAGATCCTGATTCTTAATGCACATAGGAATTTGGGAGAGAGTTCCTCTCTTTTTCTCCTTCCCCCAAACTCTGAGACAAATTGTATTTGGTTTTTAAGAAGAAAATTTCTCTTGGGAATAAGTCTTCCGGAAGACAATCTTCCCCTGAAATCTTTCCATGACCAATTTAAAGCCATAAATATTTCCAGCCACTTCCGAAGGCATTGAGTTGGAGAATCAAGGAGGCAGAAGGATGGGGGAGGGGAGGAAGCTATTTTAGGGGGTCCAGCTGGCCTCAAACTGCTTGTTTGCCTTCCTAGCCCAGGACTCAGACGTTTCCAGAAGCCCGGCTTACCTCATTGCCTTCATACAAACATATTACTGTGATTATTTATTCTAAGACAGAGAGCATCCTGAACGATATTTCTGGTCTTGTGACCAGCTGTCTTTATGGAAAACAGGCATGAAACCCTAAGGAGCCTCCTAAAGAAACCCCTGAAAGGCTCCCATTGCCCCCACTCGTGCCCCAGGCCTGGAGGTATTAATGCAGCATTGCCATTCCCATTTCTAGCTGGAAAAACTGAGTCTTTGAAAAGATAAATGGTTTTCTTTCCCCAAAGGCTGGGCAAGCGAGCCATAAGACTGAAACGTTTTCTTACTCTGAGACCTGTCTGTCTGTTGTACTTTCTCCCAGAACATTTCCTTCCAAAGTCATCTACAGTTAAGTCCTAAGCTGTTCTATATCAAAGGGTGGAGAGTTGACCATCAGAGAGAGTGATGGAGAATCCTAATAAATATAGTATACAGGATGATGAGGCCTGGATAAGACTTGATTACACAACCTGAAAAAGATCTGGGGGGTTTCAGGGACCTGTGGGTTTGACATGAGTCGAGATGATGGTACAAGTCAGCAAACCTATTAGACACTGGGGCTCTGTGTGGAGACGCTAGCGTCCAGAAACATCCTGGGATGGTTCTGATGCATAACCAGGCTTCCTGCACAGCTCTCTGAGCCAATAGAAAAAGGAACAGGCACTAACCTGCCTTTGATTTCTGCCCTGTGAGTACCAGTGAAATCATCTAAATGCAATAAAATCAAGCCGTTCTCTGCCCTGGTCAAGCCCCATCTGGAGATTCTGCTCCGTTATGGGAGCTACGTTTTGGGGAGCACATTAATAAATCAAATGATGGCCTGAGAAGGGCCTTCCTTGAAGGTACTGGGGACATTCAGCCCAGAGAGGAGATGACAGAGGGTGGAAGAGCGAGTGGTCTTCTTCTCTCCGGCCCCTGAGGGCAGAGCTAGAAGCATTGAAGGCTGGGTATAAAGGAAAACCTCCTCCCTCTCAGGGAGGGCCATCCCAGTGTGGAGCAGGATGTCCTTGAGAATCTTCTAGCACAGGCTGCAGGACCACGGAGAAGGTATGTCTCATCATGTGTGGCCCCTGTGCCTCTGGGAAGCCATCGAGTCTAGATCAGAAATCACCAAGGGTCTGACCAGACCAGATCATGAACCCGTCTCTATTTCCCATCTCCACATCAGCCAGTGTCAGCAAGCCTTCTGGGTCTAAGCATTGCTACTTGGAGATCACTCTTTGGAGGAAGGCACCAGCCCTTCTCAATGCAAGGGAGGGGCCCAGGGCTTGGTATTACTTCCAACTCCCTCCAGTGCCTGGAAGCCTCTCAGGGAGTCTGTACCCCTTTCAATATGAGAATTGGATTTTATGATCAGAATTAACTTATCACTGAAATATCCCCATGTTTACACTAGCCACAGAGATTCCTTTTAAAGAGAATAATTTGGTTAATTTGGCCCTCCAGGCAGAGGACTTTAAACTTTTGAAGGTGATTTTGAAACCAGTTAGATAGATAGACATTGCCTGGAAGCAGGAAGAGCTGAGTTGGAATCCAGGTTCAGACACTTAACTAGCTGCATGTTCCTGGGCAAAGTCTTAACTTCAGTCTTGGCCATTTCCCCATCTGTAAGATGGGAACAATGATACTGCCCATCTTTCAGGGTTGTTATGGGGATAAAATGAGCTGATATTTGCGCCGCACTTTGCAAACGGTAAAGAGAGACAGAAATGCTGGCTAATATTATTCCAGAACAACATTCAATTTTTAAAAGAGCTTTTGTTAGAATTTGTTCTGGTTTTATTAAATTTGTTCGTGAGTGATGTTCTCAGCTCTTGCCCTAAAAGCAGCCACAATAATGAAATGCTCATTAAGTGATTCTTGAAAGAGCCCAGGTTTGCCAATCCCCTGACATTGGTGGAGGAAAGGAGATTTGATTTCATCACAGGTTTTCCCAGCTTCCCTAAGTCAGTGCAACGAGGAGATTTGGAGCAGTTACACCATCAGCTCTCCAACCTTTCTTCCTTAATTAATTAATCAAAAAGCATTTATTAGGGTCATAGATTTGGAAGTAGAAGGCACTTTATAAGACATCAAACCCAATCTGTTCATTTTACAGATGAGGAGATTGAGACTGATACAGATTATGTGACTTGTCCATGGTCTCTCTCACACACATCCGAGAAAGGTCTGAGGTGGGATTTGAACTCAGGGCCTCTGATTCCAAGTCCAGTGCTCCTTTGTGTTGTGATATGTTATCATGTATTTACTATTTATCCCTCAACGCTGGGCTAAGCCCTAGGGGGACAGAGAAAAACAAAAGCAGTGCCTGCCATCAGGAAGCTTACCTTCTAAGACCAGCTTCCTGGTCCACTTGGTCCTGGCCACAACATTCCACCCCCTCTGCCTTTGCACAGGCTGTGCCCTATACCAAGAATGCCCTCCCTTCTTAATGCTGTCCCTTAGAAATCCTCCCTGCCCCATCTGCCTCCTATAGGAAACCAAGCCTCATTTCCCTGCTTGTCCATGAGCCCCTTCCCCAATTACTATGTATTTGTTTTGCACACATTTTCATTTACTTTCCCTCCCAAGTAGAATGTAAGCTTCTTGAGGACAGGGAGTATGACTTTGCTTGCCTTTCTAGCCCTTGGACCTGGCACAGGGCTTGGCACATGGTAGACACTGCATTAATTGATGTGTGTGTGTGTTGGTGGTGAGCTAACCCGTCCTTCCTCACCCCTTCAGCTGGATCCGTTGCAGGGCACCCCAAAGGGTGGGGTGTGTTCTCAGGGGCCAGGTGCATGACAACTGAAACTTTATGTACCCAGTGAGGAAGGATGATTTCGGGGCAGTGTCTTCCTCTTTTCCCTGGAGTTGGCAATGGAGTCTGGCAAGTGCACGTTGAAGCCAGTAACAAGGAAGTGGGGCCTGGCCTCCCCCCAGGCCCCAAGAAGAGGCAGGTGCTTCCCCCTGGCCCTCTGCCACCCTTCTGGGGATCAAAGTGCAGGACAGCTGCCCGGATGAATGTGGGCTGTGAGGGCCCTCCAGCCTCCAGCCTCCAGCTTCCTCTCTCCTGGGGACTGACAGTGCTCAGCATGCCCAAGGTGCAAGAATTCTGATGTTCTCATCATGAAGGGAGGCAAGGAGGGGGGAGGACCCACCCTAGAGGAAAGCAGAAGTCAGTGTACTTCAGTGCTTTCAGGATATTCAAGGGTGGCATGCTTCATGTTGGTCAGGCGAGCTGGCTCAGCAGATGGCAAAGCCAGGGGGCAAAAAACATCTACACATATTAAAACATTGACCCAGATAGACCAAGGGAAAATTCAGGAGGGAGAAGGGTCACAGCTTACACCTGGATTCAGCAAATTAACTTTTCAAGTTCCAAACGGGGAAGATGTGACAGAAAGGATGCTGGGTCAAGTTAGAGCCCCCGGAGGCCAGATGGTCCAGGCCCTTTGTCTTACAGATAAGTCACCTGAGGCCCAGGGAGAGTATGAGGCGTGCCCAAATGCCACCAAGGTAGTGGATGTCAGAAGCAATGGCTGTGGGTGTCCTGGGAGTGTTTATTTGAAGGCACCCTAGAGATTACCTGGGTGAACCCATTTTACAGATAGAGAAACCTCGGCCTCGAGAGGCTCGTTAGACGATGTGTTGAAAGTCACCCGGGTAATACAGGGCAGAGCCAGGATCTCAGCTCATGTCCTCTGACTCCAAATCTAGTGCCCTTCCCAATCATCACACCCATGTAGGGTCGGGCTTGGGCTTAGGGAAAACTCAAATGGTTGTTTAATTGTTCTAGCAGACTCCCAGTGTGGAGACTCCCTTTGTACTCATCTGCCTCTTATCATCTTAGAGAGTTACCCTGGGGGGGGCACTGGGAGATTCAGTGATTTGTTGAGAGTCACAAGCCAATATCTCAGACCTGACCCCCAGTCTTCTTGGCTCTGAAGCTGGCTATCTATCTACTGCCGTTGTCTCCATTTCACAGAGAAGGCAACTGAGGCTGAGAGAGGAAAGTGGTCTGGGCCCAGCCATCTGTGTCACACAGCAGCAGATTTCACAGGTGGGGATTTGAACCCCAGGTTTCTAGATTCCGGGTCCAGCCTCTCCCCAATGGACCACAGTGCTCCTCGATGATGAAGGCAGGTGATGGACCCAGGGGAGCACAGGACATCTTCTTCCTCCCTGGCTCTAATTCCGTCTTTGCCAAGCTTCTCCTGAGCTGAAAACAGTTTACCTTTTCAGGTGCTCACTGAAGAAGCGTCTGGGAACACTGACCTGTTTTTCTCTGGGGCTTCTGATTAACTCATTCCTCCCAAGAGGTCAGTATAGGAAGGTGGCTTGGAGTGGGTCAGCCCAGGCTGTGTGAATATTTGGGGTCATCTGAGGACACCCCCACCCCAATAACGATGAGGAAAAACCAGCCAGATGTCTTGTTGCTCCAAAAAGCCCAGCTCTGAGGTCAAAGGTTTCTTTCTGCAGCCTCTCTCTGCCAGCAAGAAGGGTTTGGTGTCTGGTCCTGGCACCAGGCTGGCGGCTATCTCTCTGTACTGAGAGATGCATTGCTAGACAGTCGGCATCAGCATCATGGAGATGAATCTTCTGGTCACGGCCAAGACATCCAGACTGATCAAGGAAAGCATATAGAAACCCACTTCCAAGGGAGTTTCATTGTGTGACTTTGTATGTACCTGCTCACCTGGCCCAGGACCCAGAGTCAGAACTCTCTGTGCCTGTATACTGATGGGATTTGTATGAAGAGAAATGCATCACCCCGGGCCCAGCCTCATCTCCCTGCTTTCCCAAGGGAGCCAAGCAAGGACACGACAGCACGCCAGGTCTGGGCTGGGAAGAAGGGATCGATGGGGCCAGAGTGTCTGGGATTGAGGAGGGGATAGTCCTGGGGTGCTCTGCTCTGGGAGATGTCATCTGGAGTGCTGTGTGCAGCTCTGGGCACCACATTTTAGGAGGTACATTGAAAGAATCACAGAGCATTGGTTCTGGAGTCAGAGGTGTGGGTTCAGATCTTGCCCTTGGGGGTTTGCTCTCTTGTGTGACCTTGAGCATGTCTGTAAAATGAAGGGGGCTAACCTAGACTAACCTCCAGGAATCTTCCAACTCTGGATTCAGGATCCTGTAATTCCATGACCAGAACTAGAAGGGGACTTCCTGGGGCTCTGTCCCCTCAGTTCCATTCTTCAGATCACCCTAGTGCTTCTCTTCTGAAGACACAGTGGAAATCCCATGGGATTTGGAGCCAAGTTGATTTGGGTTCAAATCCTATCTCTGCCACCAACTGGGTCTAAGTTTCTGCTTCTGTAAAATGGGAGAACTGGACTATCTGACTTCTAAGGTATCTTCTTGACTTGAGCTGTAGAACCAAGCCCTTTAGGAGTGGATCCTGATGTAGTCATTTCCTGTTCCCCATTGGTCAAGGCCAAGACCAAAATGGTTCAGACTTCTTGGCTATGGAGAAGGCTCCTGCAGGGCTGGAGGGCTAGGTGACCCCAAAGGACAGGGCACCCCTACATCCCCCAGGGTTGTGCATACTGCATCCAGGTAGTGAGCTAGGAAGGAGGTGGCATTACTGACTACTTACCACAGTGACAGAGAGACAGGGGCAGGAGCAGAATCTCTCGCCTCAAGGCCTCCCACATGGGCTTGTCTCTGCTCTGCTCTCTTGGCCCAGGCAGAACTAATTCCACATTTTCTCCCCTTCCTTGCCATCATTACTATTTACAGGATAACATTTGGCCCAACTCACCTTCCCAAATGCACATCTCCTTCACCCTCCAATTCTGCCTCCTGATATTCATTTTAGCCACGTTACTTCTGACAGCATCTACTTAAGAACGATGCTCTTCAGTCCCTTCCCAGTGCCTGAGTCTGGTTGGCTTAGTGGGGGATAATTTCCTTGTTGGCTCATTGGTCATTCTCATTGTTGAGTCACTCAGTCTTAATTCTGGCTCACTGGCTGTGGCAAATCCAGCCAATTATACAGGCACTGGAGGTGTGGGGAGCAGGGGCGGGGCACAGAGAAGAGCAATGAAGCTCAGGTCTGGAAAGATGATGTGTGGAGTCCTGTGATTCTCACCTGTGGGACCTCACCTTCCTTGGGTCTTAATTTCCTCTTCCATAGGAGGGGGGGTGATACCACAGACCTGTATTATTTCCTTCACAGGGATGAGGGGAGGATCAATGAAATCACATGTGGAAAGCAAGCTTTACAGTGCCATCATTGTCAGGAATCATGAATGTGGACGTTCCAGGTGTGTGGAGGCAGCAGAAGGTGGGGTTCATAGTCTACATTGCTACTCCATTGGCTGGAACCTCCTACCTGCAGCCCGCCAGGGCCCTCTGTGCATCTTTGCATCCCCCTTTGGGGCATTTGTGATGTGCATTCTTCTGAGAGCTTGGCGGTTCAGGATTCATAAGGCAAGAGAAAAGAAACAGTCCCTGATCTCAAAGATGTGCAATTGCCAGCATCCCTTTGTCACCTTCTCTTGTACATTGGTTCGGTTTTCTTTACAGCAATTATTCTGTGCTTATATTCACCAAGGATGCTCCCAGACAAGATGGCCAAGTACGCCCTGAAGTGATGGTGCACAATGCCAGCATCTCTGCCAACATCTGTTTGTCATCCTCGTCATCCATTGGCAGCATCATCCTTGCTTTCTCATCCCATCCCATCCCATCCCATCCCATCCATTCTCATACCACCTCATCCCATCTTATTTCTACTCTGGAAATATTTACCAAACACCTACCAGGTGCAAGGCCCAGTGTGAATCTCTGGACATAAGACGAGAGAAAAGAAATAATCGCTGATCTCAAAGAGCTTATATTAAGAAAACTGACAATGAAATTGGTCTCTGTAGACTTTTGAGGACTTTGTGTGTGTCCAGGTCCTTTGCCACACCCACCTCCACGGCATGGCCACCATTTCTGAAGAAGACAACCTCTTAGGACCAAGGGCCTGTTGGTAGTTTTGTCTGCTCCATGGGTCCCTGTGACACCTGACAGCCAGCGTTCTGGTGACAAAATTCTTCATACTAATCCAGGCTGTTCCTTGGATAGTAAACAAAGTTTTTAAAAAGTATTGATATCTTTTGATTCTTCATCTCCCAATATATTTTTCCTACCCCATAACCAGAGATCCATTCCTTATAAGAAAATTAAAAAAGGGAAAAAAGGAGCAGTTCAGTAAAACCAGTCTATCCACCAGTCAAGTATATTCATGTTTTATACTCATAGTCTGGAGGGAGGGAGGGAGGGGTCTTCTCCGAGTTCCTCATGGTAGTCAAGCTCAGCTATCCCAGTAACATCCTTGGTGGACGGAGTCTGTTGTTGGCCCCGCACTCCTGACCCTTTCATGTGAGTAAGACCTCAGAGAGCTTGAGAGCTGCTGACCTCCCCTTGAGAACCCTGGGGCCACGCTAGGTCCTGATGGAAGTAAATGAATTAATTAAAAATCCTGAGCAAATGGAAAGAACTTTGGGAAATGGTTATTGGGTTATTCCTTAAATCTGGCTCTTTTCATCATACAGCCACCATGGGCTGAGGTGAGACCAGTGATGCTTTATTCCCCAGTGAGTCATCAGCCCTGTCTACTGGTCTCCAAGGCCCTTCTGGGCCATTCTTCTTCTCCCCAGCCCCTCCTTCCAGGTTGAACTACGGCCTCATCAATGCTGTCTCAAGGTGGACAGGCCTTTTGAAAGATCAGGCCTAAGTATACACATTGTCCTTTTCTTCTGTGTTTCTGCTTTTATTAAAAACACAGTGTAAGTAAATAACCTAAGAGTGACCAAAGACTCCATTAAAATACAGGTCATGAGTTCAAGAAAAGTGGAGGTGGCTGAGAGATGGTGCCTGCCCCACATGTTCTCTGAGCTGTAGTCTGGAGGAGACGGAGTCGGGGCCCTGGGCTCTTGAGAGCTGCAGGTGCTGGGACACAAGGACAGGGGAAAGAGGCCACAGTTATGGGAAGCTGGCCTCCCCTCCCTTTCCTCTCCCTCTGGGGCCCCTCAACAGAGCTTGGAGATTCTTATCTGGGCTCTGCAGATCTCTGGAGTGAGGTCATCCAGGAAGCCCGATCATCCTGAGACCATTGTGGCTACATCCTTGGCTCTCTGTTACAGGGCAGCCTGACCTGTGACCCCTCTGGCCTGGTGTGCTTTGAGCATCTGTGGTAAAGCAAGCTGCCAGGAGCTTGAAAGGAGGAGGGTATGTGTCCTGGTGCCTGCTCCTAGAAGAGCCAGCTGGGCTGCTCTGGTCCTATGGTTCATGATCAGGGAGCTCTTTTTTATGAGACTGCAGACTCTGTCTCTCTCTGCCTCTTTCTTTGTCTCTCTGTCTCTCTCTGTCTTTGTTTCTGTGTCTCTGTCTGTCTCACACACACACACACACACACACACACACACACCCTTCTCTATCCACTGCCCCCCATTGTCTCCTTTCTCTCTCTTTGTCTGACAACCACCCCAACCCGTTCCCAGAGCCTTCCCTTGAAGGGTTAGGAGAGATAACATTTTGTGCTGGGAATGATTGAAACAAACAAAGCCATGTACATTAATTGACCTTTCGTTATCAATTCATTGGCAACGATATTTCAAGCTTGGGCTCCCCAGCTCCTGAGGGCCTCATTTTTCAGATGGAATGGGAGGGTCTTCTCTCTGACCAGCATGGCGCCAATGAGTGACTGAGAACCATTGGGACATTTCCACGCACTCACGGCTGCTGCCTGGCCCCGATGGGTGCTGCCTGGCCCCGATGGGTGCTGACTCTGCTGGGCAGCTTCCTCCCCAGGCTGGCCCACGGGCCATGATGTGGGGCCCCTCTTTACTCCCTAATTTCCTTAGGAAATGTTTTAAGAGCTTGATTTTTTCCTTTTTGCCAAGAATCTTCCAGAAGTAGAGAGAAATCCTGTGGGGGAGTTCTTCTGAGACCTTCATTCCCATGCTGCCTAAATGCCTGATAAAGAGCCAGCTTTTCTTTAAGACTTTGAACCTACCTGCTCCACTGGCTCTGATCAGGGCCACCTGCTCCCTTTAGATACAGCCTTGGGGGCAATGGTCAGTGGGAGGTCTCCAGGTTGGATCCTACTGAATATCCAGATGTGAGAGAAACCCAGAGAAGTAGAGACACCCAGAGAGAGGGAGAGACAAAGAGGGACAGAGAGAGACAGAGAGATGGAGACAGAGACAGAGAGACAAAGAGAGACAGAGACCCATGGAGACAGAGAGAGATGACAAAGCAAAATGGAGGGAGACAAGTGTCTTTGCCGAGTTGGGCAGACCTTACAACTCGAGCCTCTGTTCCGACAGCTTCATTTTATAGGTGAACAAACAGGCCCCGGAGATGAAGTATCTCCCCCAGGTCACACAGGCAGCGCATGTCAAAGCTGGAGAAGCACCTAACTCAGTTTGAAGAAGCCACCCATCGGATGTCCCAGGGGCACAGCTCCCGTTTCTGGAGCACATGAGGGCTCTTCCCCATTGCCCCACTTGAGCCCCTCCATCGATGGCCCTGTGGGGCTGGTGTTCCCATTTCATGGCTAAGAACACTGAGGCTCACAAAGATAAAGCGACGTGCCATGGTTACGTTGCTAGTCAGAGTTGGGGGTAGGGTGAGAACCCAGATTTTCCTTCTCCAGCTCCAGGATTCTCAGGGTGCTCTTATCCCAGCGCTCCCACAGCTCTAGGGGCACAACTCTGGGAGTGGAGATGGCCGGTTTTTCTTTGCTCCCCTACAGGGCCTAGTTCAATCTGTGCACACAGTAGGTACTTTTTCCAGCCTCAGAGCACAGAATCAACGTCAGGGAACCTCCTGTTTTTTCCCTTTTGTATCACTAGTGCTCTGCATGTAGTAGGGCTTATGGAAAGTCCTCTAGTTGGAGAACTAAATAAAGCTATATGGTTTGGTGAGCATCAGATCTATCTCAGGCAGAGGGCACACAGGCAGGTGACAGGGGTGGGGGCCCTCCCTTACCCTTCTGATTTCAAGGTAGGAGCCTCGGATAAGACCCAAACTCCTCATTTCACAAAGGTTTGAAGCAACTTGCCCAGAGTGAGCCAAGAGCTAAGTGGCAGAGATAGAATTCGAATTCAGCACTTCCTAACTCTTGGTCCAGCCCATTACCTGCCTTGATGCTTCTGTTGCTCATTTCACAGAGGCAGATGATGGGACCCCTCCCCTTACTGAGGGACGCGATGGGCTCACCACAGTCTGTGGCACAGGCTGAGAGTAGGCCCCTGAGTCCGAGTACAGCATTCCTTCTACCCTGCCATCTTGGTAGTGACAGCAGAACTCCATGCCCATCCAAAGATGCCCAGGCTGGGTGGCTGGGGGGCCCTGGAGGCAGGTGTGTAACTGTAGGCCCTCTGTTCTAACAACAGCTCCTCTTTATACAGCTGTCATAAAAAGGGTCACAGTAATGACTCACATTTACAGAGTGCCTTGAAGTAGGGAGAGCTGGCATCATCACCCCCATTTCAACGATGAAGACCTGAGTCTCACAGGAGTGAGGTTACTTGCCTGGGGTTACCCAGTGATTCCTAACCCTCCACCCCTTGCTATTCCTGCCCTCAGATAGCCCTGACTGTAATCAGGAATAGGTTCAGGGTGAGTGTGCGTGTGTATCTGTGTGTGAGTATACACGTGTGATTGTGCACATGTGTGTGTGCATGTAAGTGCATGTGGAGTGTGCACGTGTGTGTGCATGTGCATGTAAGCGTGTGTACACACATGAGGTCTGCAGACTCGGGCCTCAAATGTTGCAGCGCCAAGAGCCGGCCTTTTCCAGGTGCTCTCAGCCTGGCCAAGGGCTTCTCCTATGCTCTGGTACAGTAGATTCTGCACTTCCCGAGGACGGGCAGGATTGTCTCACCTTCGTCTTTCTATCTCCCAATACTCAGCCCAGGGTCTGGCTCACAGCAGGTGCTTAATAATTGCTTGATCATCTCATTCAAGTCTTAGTGAAGCATACCCTCCAGTCACTACCATTCACATTTTACAGGTGAGGAATCTGAGGCAAACAGGGTGAAGTGACTTGCCCAGGGTCACACAGCTGGTAAGTATCTGAGGCCAGATTTGAACTCAGACCTTCCTGACTGTAGGCCCAGAATTCCATCTACTGTGCCACCTAGGTGCCTTTCTACACCAACCCGAGAAGTGGGCGGATTCCTCCACCAGGGGCTGAATAACTCTCATTAACACTGCAGTGCAGCACAATGCCTTGGTATGGAAACACGCAGCGAGCCCCCGGCCTACCCGACTCCTGGGAGCTGAGACCCAGAGGCAGAGATGACAAGGTGAAGTCGGCTCCCTTTCCTGCCGGCCTTGCGTAGACACTCGGGCCAGGGGCGCTGAATTAGCTCCTTCTTCCCTAAAGAGAATCAGGAAAACTCCCCGAATGTGGCCTCGAGTCTTTCCAATCCATCCGTCCACACTTGTCAGACTCCTACTATGAGCAGGTCCCATGCTAAGCCCTTGGAGTTCTTTCCACAGAAATCCAGGGCCTGGGTGGGCAGGAGCCTAAGAGGCTGGCTGGTCCAAGCCAGACCGGAGTCACAGCGCCCTGTGCAGCGCGTTCCCATCCTCTAACAGTACGATGGCTTTAAGCATGAAAGGTCAAGGACTTCCCCGTTCACCATCAGGACAGTTACATTATGGGAATCTGTTGGCTAAGAAAAGTATGAGGACCCAAAGGTGCTCTGAACGCCAGAGCGCTGTTAAATGGACTTGTCTTTTATTTGTCACAACGACATCCACACATATGGGAAAATGAGCCGTGTCTACATGTGGGCGACAGTATTGACCGCAGCCTCGGAAGGCCTGTCCCCTTATTGATCAGACTGAATCATGGGGCACATTTTTTGTGTCTAAGCCAGGGCAGAAATGGCCTTGCTTGGCAGATCAGGGGTCACGGATTCCCTGGGCTCTGTGACCCACAGGCTTGGGCCCCCTTCACAGGTCCGCTCTAATACCGCCTCCTCCCCCTGTAGAATGCAAGCTTCTCAAGGCAGGGACTATTTCTTCTGTGCTAATCAGCCAATCAGTAGCCATTTATTAAATGCCTATGTGCCGGGGGCCTTGCTAAGCTCTGGGAGCTCACAGTCTCATGACAGAGAAAACACACAAAGATGGTCACAGACAGGATGAATGAGGCATAATTAAGAAGGGAGGGCACTGGAATTGAGAGCGCTTGGGAAAGGCTTTCTGGAGAAGGTGGGATTTGAGTTGGGATTTAAAGGAAGCCAGGAAGGTCTGTAGTCTGAAGTGAATGAGAGAGAGCATTTCAGGCATGGGAGAGAGCCGGAGAGAATGCCCAAAGAAGAGACATGGAGGGTCTGGTTTGTGGGGCAGCCAGGAGGCCGGTGTTGCTGGGCTGAAGAGTACTTGCTGGACAGGATGGAGCAAGAAGACTGGGAAGGGAGGAGGGGGCAGGCTACGAAGGGCTTTGAATGCCAAGCAGAGAATTTTGTATTTGATCCTGGAGGCCATAGGAGGCCATTGAAGTTTGAATAAGGGGGTGATGTGGCCAAGCCTTTGTTTTAGGAAAATCACTTTAGTGTCTGAATGTAGATGGACTGGCATGGGGAGAGACTGGAGGTAGGCAGGCACCCTCCATCCCCAGAAATTATTGCAATGGTCCAAGGTGATGAGGACCCAGGAAAGAGTCCTGTGGAATACCCACGGTCAGTTCATGTGACCTGGATGAGGATCCAGCAAAGAAGACAGAAAAAAATGGTCAGAGAGGTAGGGGGAGAACCAGGAGAGACAGACAGAGAGAGAGAGAGACAGACAGACAGACAGACGGACAGACAGAGACAGAGACAGAGAGAGACAGAGAGAGAGA
>CM053597.1:10467381-10496742 GCA_028646575.1 Pseudocheirus occidentalis | reverse complement strand
CAGCCATTCCCCAATTGATGGGCATCCACTAAGTTTCCAGTTTTTTGCCACCACAAAGAGAGCTGCAATAAATATTTTTGTACATGTGGGTCCTTTTCCCACTTCTATGATCTCTTTGGGATACAACCCCAAAAGTGGTATTACTGGGTCAAAGGGTATGCACTTAGTTATAGCCCTTTGGGCATAGTTCCAGATTGCTCTCCAGAGTGGTTGAATCAGTTCACAGCTCCACCAACAATGCATTAGAGTTCCAATTTTTCCACATCCTCTCCAGCACTTGTCATTTTCCTGTTTTGTCACCTTAGCCAATCCGGCTGGTGAGATATGGTGCCCAGGAGTGGTCTTATTTTGCCCAGATCTGGCCTCCTCAGCACTTTCTAGAATTTTCTAAGACATTCTGCAGCTCAAGTTCCTTCCCTACCACTCTCCCCTTCCAATTCTTCCTCCACTGGAATGTAAGGTCCTTGAGGGTAGGGATCATCTTGCTGACTTGTTTTTACAGCCCAGAACTTGGCCATACCAGACTGTTGCTTATGGGCATAAGGCTTTAATAAGTGTTTTATCTAACTCAGATTAATTGCACAGAACCGTTGTGGTTCCACAGGGAAGATGTTAACACTAATTTCCCTTCCTTTGGTAAATAGGTAGGAGATAGGAGAAGTAGATTTTCAAATATACTGGCAGATGTGGTTCCTTTATTTTTTATTGAAAAGTTTAGGGAAAAAAACAGCAGTTTCTGGGTCTACACAGGGACAAAGAGCCAGCTGACTTCCTCCCTTGTCCTGGGTTGCCAGAGCATATTGTTTCATCCTTGCAAAAGGCAAGTCATGGGAAATGTGGTGGGTCCTGGTTGCTAGGTGGACTTCTCTCTTAAAGATTCAGTCCTTTCATTGTTTTTTAAATGAATCATCACCAAGATGAACTGGCAATAGGTTGTACTGGAAAGAGCATGAGAATTATAGTTGGGGGTCTTGGGTTTGAATCCTGGCTCTGCTCTTTGCCCCCTGTGTGGTCTTGCAAATGTCTTCTCTCTGGGCCTCCGTGTTCTCATCTGTGAAATGTTCAAGAAGGCATAGGAAGCTCTGTACTCAAAGATTTAGGAGCTGGAGTTGAAACTAGCTTCTGCTTTTTGAGTGGTCATGGGTCTCATGCAATCAGGGCAATGTCACCTGAGTACAAGAGCATCTGATGGCCTTTGCCATCTTTAGGGAATCCCTCTTCCATTTGGATCCTCCAGTGGTGAACACATTTGGTGACTAGATCCACCCTTGCTAACTAAACACAGTTATCTCTGCGGTTGCATCAATAACTTAATTTTGGAAGCTCCTAACGTACCCATGGAAGGTACCTTGTAGGCTAGCCTCATTACTCAACTCACCATTACCAAGTGGACAAAGTGCATTGATTCCTTATTAGGACTGAAACTCCTAGAGGTCTCATAATTCTCATTGAAAGGCAGCTTGTGGATTACAGGATGTGAAGACAGGAAAACCTGGGTCCAAATCCCTTCTCAGGCTCTCCCTAAATACATGACTCTCATTAAATGAGGCAGTTGGACTAGGCAGCCTCCCAGGAACCCTCTGGAACTTCATGAGGAGTCTGAAGTTATTCTGGGTTTAATACAAAGCGAGAGAGCAGATAGACGCCTAATACTTCAAAGAACCAGAATGATCTAACCTTGGACTATGGACTTCTTCAGCTTGGTAGGCTTTCCCCTGCTTGGAAAGCAGGGCTCCCTCCAGCAGCACCTCCAGACTGGGTAACAGCCTGCCACCATTTACACCATTCATGACTGAGTTGAGCAGTATTCCCAGCTTCACCAGCCCACCTGGCCCCCAGCACAAACTCCACAGGCTGACATAATGTCATCTTTTCTTGCTCTCCCTAGCTAAGGGCTGGAACAACTGGTTCTTTTTCACCTGGGCTTGAAGATGAGGGAGGTGCTCACTGCCCTTTCAACTCTGCAACTGGGTCCTGAAGTCTGGGGAGCAGTTGGAGGTTCTGCCTTCTCTGATTGCTTTAGGTCTAAGGTTCAGATTGTGCCTCTTAAAATGTGGTCTTTTCCCAAACTACAGCTGCATGGTCTTATCAGCTTGCAAACAAGGAGACAGCGTGTCTGAGGTTGGCAGCCACCTAATTAAATCTGCTACAATATTGAACTTCTATGTGTCTCTGGGCTCAAAGGCAAGCCAAAGATTTTCACGACTCTGTAATCTCCCTTGTTCAGTACCTCAAACAGCAGTCCCAATGTTGTAGATGGTGCCACTCACAAACCATCTTGTTTTTGGCTGGTCTGAATCAGTATGGATACATCAATCCCAAGCTCCTTCTGTCAGTTCAATCCAGTAAGCCTTTATTAAATGCCTACTAGGTGCCAAGGATAGGACAAGGAAGAAACATGCCTTCAGGGGCATAGTCTACAGGAGAACTGGCCTCTACTTCTCCCCATTGGGAATGTTGGAGAAAAAGTGGGAGGACTGGGTCGGGTGGTTCCTTCCAATTCTGGGAGCCTCTCATTCCCTGTGTACAGCATTCCTCTGATGTACCAGGGCACAAGAAAATAAGGCTGTTTTTTTTTACCTTTTTTCTTTTTTCTCCTCCCCAATGGAATAATTTCTGTTTGTGTCTTCAGAATTTCATTTCTGAGAATTTCTTTCTCCCTCTTTTGGACCGATTTCACCAGCAAAGTTAAGCTCATACCTATACTATTTATTTTAGCCTTTTGAAATCTGCTCCCTCAAACCTAGGGTGCCCTACACCCAGCTTTCGCCTTTCCCATGTCACTTCTATCTACTTCAACAATAATTTTAGTAACAGCTTGTGTTTATATAGCACTTGACATGAATTACCTCCAATTACCTCATTTGATTCCCCTCTGAGGTAGGTATTAGCATTTCCAGCTTACACAGCAGCTCAGAAAGGTGAATTGATTTTCCCCAGGTCAGACAGCTAGGAAATCTCAGAGGTGAGACTGGAGCTTACTTAGTTCTTCCATTAGCTGGTTTCCCCATGCTCTATCAGCCCATCTCCCTCCCAGCAGGCTCTCTGACTCTTGCCATGGTTTAGATGTAATAAAAAATTGTTTTTCACCCCCACATCTAAGCCTAGAATTCTTGGCAGGCAGAGAGTTGTGTATTTGGGAGACTGCACTCCCCAACCCTGCCCCCAAACCTTCAAGATCAAGGTGATAGATACTTCAGGTAAAGTACAGAATGCCCCCTTCTCATATCAAATGTTGTCTTCTTCTATTGAAGCTTGAGAATTTTCTCCAAGTCAGTGATTCCTTGCGGGGATTAATTATAGAATCAGCTTCCAGGAGAATAAGCAGACCAATTAATTGTACCTTAATGGCAGATGTGACAGGAACATTTATTCGTGAGAACAATCACATGGCTGATAGAGAGAGTTGGCAGTCGGGAACTGTTTGTGTCTGGTGTTTAAGGCTCAGTGATCCCCACAATGATCTCTCTGGTTTCAGGGATCATTGTCTTAAGAAATGCTAACACTGAGCCCCAACCCGCACCGTCTGCTTCATACAGGTAGGTCTAAACTTAAGAAAACCAGATAATGGTATCCAGTCTTTGCTGACAGTTTTAGATGCTCACACCAACCCTAGGAGGTGGGTGTTACAGGTACTGTTAGCTGAA
Source organism: Pseudocheirus occidentalis (assembly GCA_028646575.1). Lineage (NCBI taxonomy): Eukaryota > Metazoa > Chordata > Mammalia > Diprotodontia > Pseudocheiridae > Pseudocheirus > Pseudocheirus occidentalis. The sequence goes on along the minus strand of CM053597.1, from coordinate 10,493,095 downwards.
GGGGGAAGAAGATGGGCTTAGTTTGGACACGTTAAAGTAAGTCATTAAGACTTGTTCGTCATTAGTAGTTGGGGTTGTTAAAAGGGTATAAGAGATCCTCTTTGTAAGACCCTCCATAGGCCTTAAAGTGTTACAGAAATGCAAGGATTCTTTATCCTTTGCAATCAGCTATCCTTAAACACATGAGATTTTTTCCCCCATGGGATCACAGATGGAAAAGGACATTAGAAGCCATCTAGTCTAGCCCTGTCATTTTACAGAGAAAGAAAATTTGATCCATTCATCTCTCCACCCCATATCTTGGTTACCATTAATGCCTCCCCTCAGCTCTCCCCAATTGCCCAGCCACCATTTTCAGAGAAACCATGGAATAATTCAACTTTTGGAAGTGAATTTGAGGGTTCCTGGAAAAAGTCTGGTGGTAGATTTTTGTGGCTTTGTCTCTTTTCTTTCTTCCTTTTTCCCCTCAAACTGGAAAGCCGGATGCTTTTGTAGGAGGGAGAAGTGAGGGTCTGAAGTAAAACAAGTTTCCAGCTCCCAGAAGGGCCTGACCAAGCTTGGCTAAGAGTCGTGGTTTTGTGGAAGCAGCATTCCATTTTTTATGGATTTTCCTTTTTTAAAAAAGACTACAGATTTCTAACCAAAGACTAAATTGAAAAGTGAGTTGCCTGGCCCTCATCCTTGGATGGCAGCTGGGTAACAGGATCAGGGGCTGGGACAGGATGGAGGGCCTTGAAGGAAAGAAGGGATTCTTCACCTTCTTGGTGTCATGAACCGCTCTGGCTATCTGGGGAGGCCCAGAAGCATGGTCTTAATTGAATAGAACAAAATGCATCAATTACAAAGGAAATGAATTACATTGAAATACAGTCATCCCTGTATTGATTGCACATTGATCCCTGAAATCTGTCCACAGATCCCTTGGGTATGTGTAGACGCTCCTGTTTTAGAGACTCATTGCCTTTCTCAGTCTGAAGTCTTTTCTCTCTCTAGGCTGAGTTGTCTGGATCGGGCACTAAAAGATTTTAAAACAAATGGAAATGAAACAAGAATAAGTCCATATGAACCATGGCTGATTTTCCCATAAATGCTGTCAAGATTAAGATCCAATTAGAACTGGAGGCCCCTGTTGTGGATCCTTTCCAAAGGGACCCTAAAACCTGACTGGGGGAGTGGGGACTACAAAGGTTTGTATATTGATTTTGGAAGGGAATCTCAAAGGCAGATCCAGAGCTGTCTTAGAAGCCCTTTCCAGACCAATGCCTTTCTCAGATTCTCTCCCAAACCAAAGTGTCCATGACCAAGATGGAGAAGCAAAGCACATGGAAAAGTCCTCCAAGCTCAATCCCAAAAGGCCAGCAAAGGGTTTCTGGTTGGCTCCAGAGGCAATGAGTGAAAGTTTCATGGGGTCACATTTAAGCTTAATGCCCATTTTAAAAAGAAAAACAAGCTTTCTAACAATAAAAACTGTCCCAGAGTAGAATAGGTTCCCTCAAGGTTCTCCATCATTGGAAGTCTTCAAGCAAAGGTTAAATAAGCATTTCTCAGTGTCAGGAACACAAAAAGTGCTTAATAATGAATGGCTTGTTGGCTCACTAGTGGGAATTCTTTCCTGGGTATAGGTTAGATTAGGTGGCATCTGAAGTCTATCCTTTCTCTGAGATTCTGAGATTTTCTTCTGTTGTTGTCAGGACAATTTTGCACATAGGCAAGTGGATGGATTGGAAACTGGTTGAATGACTCTATTAAAAGAATTCTTATTAATGGTTGGATGTAAATTTGGCAGAAGTCTCCAGTGGAGGGCCCTAGGGATCTATGACCGTCTTTATGCCTTTTCACATTTTTGTCAATAACTCAGATAGTTATTGTAAGACATAACTGTCCTTATAAAACGTGTGAATGACAATGAGCTGGGGATTTGCTAACACACTGAATGACATGATCCAAAGAGATCTTGATAGTATTGAGTTGAATCCAATAAAATGGAATGTAATAGGGAGAAATGGAAAATCTTACACTTGAATTAAAAAAAAATTAACAAGGACAAGATGAGGTGGTTATTCCTAGAAATGTTTATCTGAAGATGGTCTAGGGCGTTTACGGTTAGCTTCCTAACCTGCCTATGATTTCACCTCTGATGCTTCATTACTGCTGATACCTCTTGGTAAAGTCATCTTGTTCCTCTCTTGGCATTGCTCAATCTGGATGCCACTCTCTGCTGTTCACCTTACGATGAGGCTTTTCTTCTTCTCTCTGCCAGACATAGCTTCTCCATTTCAATGATTATCAGCTACCTGTCTATCTTGATGGCCACCTAACACGCCATCCATCATCCACAGGGAATGGTGTGACTAGTAAGCCTCTCCTATTCTACAGGAGGGCCAACAAGTTCTTTCTTAAGAGGGGAAATATATTGAAAAAAAGATTTGTCTAGAGTCACTCTGTGGATTGCATTTGCTGAGGCAAGGTTGACAAATAAAGTATTTTGACTGAGTCCTGTCCAAGAAAATCCTGAAAGGTGATATTGTGAAGTTTCAGAATTAGGACTTGATTGGGTTAGTTCTATCCAGGAAAATAACATCTCTTAACAGAGTAATTTGGACTTTCTTACTTTATTTCACTTAAGGTTCTAAATGTAACATAGAAATCACTTTTGGGTCAGGGTCCATGATATAGATTGTGAAGCAGATGGTTAGCGGAAATGTCTAATTTTAAAAGAGATTGTTAGAGTGAGAGAAATGGTTCACATAGAGTCACAGACTCTCTGATTTTCAAGGTGCTTCCGTGGATAGAGTGGTGGACTTGGAATCAGGAAGGACTGAGTTCAAATCCTGTCTCAGATAGTCAGTCATTAGCTGTGTGACCCAGGGCAAGTCACTTAACCTCTCTAACTGCCTGTTTCTTCATCTATAGAAAGGGGATACTTATAGCCCCTATGTCACAAAGTTGTTGTAAGGAAAGGATGGGGCAACAGGTGAAGTACTTTGTAAACCTGAAAGTGCTACAGAAATGCCAAATATTATGATATCACACGATTGAAATGCTCTGAGCCCTATTTAGGGTCCACCAAGACTCTGAGGTCTTTTTCATACAAATTATTATCTAACCATGCCTCCTCTATTCTGTACTTGTGAAACTGATATTTTTAGACTTAAAAATGGGACTTTATATTAAATTTTATCTCATTTAATTCGACCCAACTATCTCGCACACTGAGATCATTTTGAATCTTTTATCCAGTATGTGAGCTCTTCTTCTCAGATGTGTGTTTTCAGCAAATTGGATAAGCATCCCATTTGTGATTCTGTTTAAATCCTTAACCAGAAAATTCTAAACAGCATAGGAAAAGAAACCAATCTCTGGGCTGCTTCAGCCTTCCCCAGGTAAAAAATGGCCAGTCATTTAATTTAAGTTCTGAACACACCTAAATACCTAGCCCTTCATCTCTATGTTCTCCACAAGAAAAGGATGAATCATTTTCTTAAGTGCTTAGCTGAAATCTAGGTATTTACAGCATTTCAGAAGGTCTGAGGGCCCTCTGCTCCTGGGGGTTCACCACATTCGTCCTAGACTTACCTGATCATAGGATCATAGTGTAGAACTGGGCTACTCCTCTAATTTGTATTCAGACTCACATTTGGGTCCCTCCAGATGGAAAATAACATGGTTGGGTTCTAGAGCTACCTGTATGAAGTTTTCCTGAAATTATATAGTTCATGAGCCCCCACTGATGCGGTTCCCATTGATAAACAACAAATAGATCAAAATTAGATTTTTTTTTGGAGACTGGATCTTTCTGTTTCAGCCCAGGTGGAAGTCCAACAGCAACTCATGGGCCTGACCCTGAGAGTGATTGGCACTGAAACCGTCATCTGGCTCTGTCTTTCCAACCCTGATTGTTTCGCTCCTTCTTAGGAAGCCCGGTGGCCTTCTGCTCCTGAGAATTTGTACCAGACCTAGTGTTAACACCTGGTTGGCTTTAGTACCACTGTAGCTCAGGTCTCCTCAGCTCAAGCTATCCACCAACTTTAGCTTACCTGTCAACAGCAGGAACAGGCGTGTGCCACCATCCCTGTCCATAATTAGATGATAATCCCTGACATAATTAGATATTTATTAAAATGCGGGGGAAGGAGAAGCACAAGGCCTGGAATCAGGAGGACCTGAGTTCAAATCTGGCCTCAGACACTTAATACTTACTAGTCCTGTGACCTTGGGCAAGTCACTTAACTCCAATTTCCCTGCCTTCCCACCTGCAAAAAGCAAAAATAAACAAACAAATAAATGAATAGGGAGAGGGAGAAGGTAACTGCAAAATATTTACCAGCCCCCACCAAAAATTTAGGGCATATTCTCCCACAAATGCACAAAGTATCTATCTTTGGGAAGAGGGACAAGGCACATGTGCAGGATTCCTGTATAGCAAAGGCAGTTCACAACTCCCAGCATTGCAGGGTCTGGAAGTCCTTTTACTATTTGTAGGGTCTTTAGCATCTCTTCTGGGGAATGATCTTCTCAGCTAGGCTCCCAGGCTCTGCTCCTTTTCCATAGTCTGATTTTTTTTCCCTGTTACCAGAGGTCACACTCCTTAAATAGGCTCCACTTCTCTGGCGACTGTCTTTCTATCTGTATCTCTTTGGAGTGTATATCCCCACTCCATACTGGACATAGCATCTCTTTATTGATCCAGTAGCTTCCCCATGGAAGCGCCCCCCACTCTTCCCCAGGCAGCTCCCAGTTTTCGATCTCTTCTGCTTTTAAGCTGCTAACTCTGCCCAGGGCTTAGCTATTTAAAGCCCCCAGAAGCCTGCCTAATTTATTGCTCAGCTAATGCCATTGTTCCCTCATGATTTGAACATAAAGAGATAGCACAGGGTGTTACACATTACATGTGCTGCATGTTACAGCATGTTACACATGCTGATATACTAAAATCTCATCATGTATGACTGTTTTCTGTGACTCTAGCCACTGAGTTTATGAGGGAGCAGGGGGACTCATGTTAGGGAATCACCACTAGGATCATAAGTCTAGAATCAGAATGGACCTTAGAGGTCATCTAGCCCAAGCCCTTCATTTTACAAGTGAGAGAAACTGAGTCCCAGAAAGGTGAAGTTGCTCAGTGTCACAAAGGAAAGAAACTGCAGAGCTGGGGTTCAAATCCAGGTCTGTGGAGTACAAACCCAGTCCTACTTCTCCTATACTGAGCTGCCTCTTCTCTGATTCACCAGCTTTGTCAAAAGAGAAAAGTAGGTTAGTTTGGCAGGAACTGTTCTTGGCGAGGCCATTTTGGCTTTTTGTCATCCCTTCTTTGCTTTCTAAAAGTTCATTCTCCATCTCCTCAAAGACATCCCTGGACTTTGCCAAGAATCAGAGTCAAACTCACTAGCCTATAGTCTGACCACTTATTTCCCTTTCTGAAACTCGAGGCGACATTGAAGTGGTCCTGGTCTCCTCTGTCTTTCAGAGATCGCCAACAGTGGCTTCCCAGTGCTCTCTGCCAATTGCTTTAATTTGGCCTGGATTGGTGACTTGAATTCACTGAGTGCAGCTGGGTGCTCCCTTAATAGCTCCTCACTTTTATTGGGGTCCAACTTCCTGTTCACTGTTTTTGTTCTTTTCAGTCCAAAGATCATTCTCCTTGGCTAAAAAAAAAAGCCAAGAGACAAAGTAAGTTCAGTCAGGTCTTCCTTCCTTTTGTCATCTGCTACCATCATCCCTTCCACACTGTATCATCCCATCTGCTGCCTGCTAACTTTGGTTTTCCTCTTGCTACTGACTATAACTAAAACTCTTTTTAATATTCCTTAATGTTCATGACCAGCCTTTAATGCTACTCATGCTTCTAACCAGACCCCACTATTGGAGGGATTGTCCACTTAGAACTGTAAAGGACCTTAGAAGGCAGTAAGTCCAAACCCTTCACTTTACAGATGGGGAAATTGAGGCATAGTGAATTGAAGGAACTTATCTGAGCTAGCATTTGAACTCAAGTTTTCCTGACTCCAGATGCAGCGCCCCGTTTACCATACTCCTCTGCTTTTCTAGCTACCTTGGCATTGCTGTCCTGAGACCCACTGAGTAACCCACCATGATTTCTCTCTCTTTTCTATGACCCTTCCTGAGTGGCCTCCTCTTGGAGAGCCCTTTCTGAGAGGGTCTAGCTCTCCCCCCAGCCACATACTCACACCTCCAATGGGAAGAACCCGGTTTCTCTTTCTTAGTTCCACAAGGTCACCGGGCCATTCTCATTCTCTTCCTTCTCCAATAACTCACATCTGCGTAGAACCTTCTCTACAAAGCCCTTTCAACACCTCTGACCTTCTGAAGCTGACACTCTATTGGAGCAGAGCAACCCTAACACATAAGTCAATGCTAAATATGTAGGAAGCAAATAGAGAATAATTGGGAAATCATGGGTGAAGGGGTGGGGAAGCTCTTATGCTTGGGGGGATTTAGAAAAAGTCCTCTCATAGGACTTGCTGTACCTGAGATGAGACAGCCACAGTAATTTCAGAAGTGTCTTCTAGCCAGAGTGGGCCTGGGCCGGGTGAGGTTTCCTTTGGTCTAGAGGTCCCTGAGTTGACTGGTTGACTCAAGTCTTGGGAGGGCCCTTAGGTCTAGTTTGAATGTAATCATGGGATGATAGAGCATCTAATCTACAGCAAACCTTGAAATTTGTCCTGGAATGTCCCTGATCTCTTGTGGCCACTGCAGGCTGGAAATTAAGCCTGTGGCCAAGAAGGACCAGGCGCCGTTTGCTTGGCTATTAGCCGGTCACTCTTAAGTTAGGTTAGGTTAGGTTAGGGTCCCCAGACCCTAACAGAGGGGGCAAAAGTTATCCTAGATGATGGAACGGCCCCTTATTTTAGTGGCTCTTGTGGAACCCTGTCATGGAAAAGCGGGGGGACAGAGTCAGATCCCCCTAACCATCACTGGGCTCAGGACAAGGCTGAGATCTCCTGGCCCACGTCTGTTCCTAGACTCAGCCCTTTCTTTCCCTCCGTCTCCAGACCTTGTGGTTCTCCCTTCTAAGCAGCTTCTGCTTCTTTCTTCTTCTTTTGGGAGACACCCCCAGCCACCACCCTGGCTCAGCCCCTGCATCTCACCCCCACATCTGCCTCCTGGTCTGCTTCTCTGTCTCCTGTTCTTCTGCTCTTCAATCCCTCCTCCACAGACTGACCACCTGCCCTTCTTAAAGCCCAGGCCTGACCACGCCCTGCCCCACTCACAGGAAGCTTTATAGGGTAATAACAGCCAGCACCGGCATAATGTTTGTCATGGGCCAGGCACTGTGCTGAACGCTACAAGTAGTGGCTCATTTGACCTTCACAACACAGGGGTGAGGCGCTATTTTTTATTATTATCATCATCATCATCATCATCATCATCACCCCCATTTTACAGAGTAGGAAACAGAGGCAGTTCAGTGACTTGTCCAGGGTCATAGTGCCAGTAAGTGTCTGAGGTTGGATTTGAACTCAGACCTGAGTGCTCAACCACAAAATCTTCTGTCTGGCATTGGAGGCCTTTATAACCCGGCTCCGGCCGATTCTCCCTGTGGTTGAATGTTATTCACCTTTACACAATCCGGACTCCAGCCAAACTGGCTAACTCCCCATTCTCCAAGTGAGTTACCACATCTGCCCCCTGTCCCTCCTGCGGTGCCTGCAGCTCCTCCTAGGAGACCTTTAAGCAAGTACTCAGTAAAAGCTCTCCATTCATTCATTCGTTCCTTAGCTCATTCTGCCCCTCCCTGCTCTGCCAGGGGTCTCTCTGGGGAGCAGGGCAGTTCCCAGATAACACACACCTCTCTGTTGTCCTCTGTTGGCTGGGTTGGCTCACGTTCTGCCTCCCCATTGGCTTCTCCAATGCTTGCTATCAAAGACTGTGTTTGCTGGGTCACTCGAGGGAAGCTTGGACAAGAGGAAGAAGGAAGCAGTGAGATCCCAGAAGGAGCCGGATTGTTCCTGGGCCTGATTAATTCTTTCTGTGCTGGGCTTCACCATCTCTCCCTCATACCTTCTTTCTGATGCCGGCTTCCCGAAGGAGGATTCCAGGGCAAGATGAAGCCTAAGGGAGAAGCTGCCAGTAAATTCCTGAAGCCTGCTGGGGGCCAGGGAAGGAGGGAGCTGGGCAGGCTGTCCCGGGGCCTCTTCTTTCTCCCTCTTGCCCACTACCTCTCAGGGAATTGGAGAAATCTGGTGGAGCCAGCTCAAGTCTCTCTATGACCTTGTTCTTAGGGGTCCAGGGGGGAGAAAGAGGCCCGGGAACCTCCTTCCTCCCCACTCCCCAGCCAGTGTCTGGACCAGTCGTCTCCACCTTGAATGCCAGCTCATGCTTCTAATCCAAGCACACAAATATTTTTTATTAAACACCTAGTGTGTGTGAAACACTTGGCCAGGGGCTGGGGACAGAAAACAGGACTCAAGGAACTTATTGGCTAGCGCCTTCCTCTTGATAACTCTGGGATTCTAGAAGTCAGCCAGGCAATGAACATTGATTAATCACCTACTATAATCTGGGTCCTGCCCTAAATAAATGCTGAGAATACTAAGAAAGGCAAAAGGCAGCTCTTTAAACCTTCTGGTCCAATTCCCTGCCCCCTCCGACCCCCCTTTGTTTATAGAAGATAAAACTGCCCAAGGTCCCACAGGGCAGGATTCTAACCCCAGGGTCTCCGGCTCCCAATGGAACTTTCTCCAGTAAGGTCACCTAATAATATTGCTTACTCTTCAAAACAGAACATTCCACTCCAGGTTGGATAGCTGCCTATCAGATGCACTTAGGAAACTGGATGCTTTCGTGTTTCACCATCCCAAATTATTCTATTTTAATGAGTAATAAATAATGAGTTTCACTAGGTTACTGCCCAAAGACCTGGATGGATAATCCCGGCAGAAAGAAGCTGGTGTGAGTCTGCTGTTTTGCCTTTCCATGCGGAGGCTGGCCGAGTAGTTCTGAAGTCCCGGCCAGGCCCAGCTCCCTCTCCCGTGGTTCTCCCTTTGTTCTGTCCATTCCCCATATTTGGAAGGCACTCCTCCATTCCCTCTGCCTCTCCCTCTTCCTTCAAGACTCAGCCCAATCACCTGTCTTCTGCCCGGAGCCTTTCCTGCTGGTGCCCTCCCTTCCACCCAACCACACTATGTGCATTTAATGACTATGTTTATTGGTATTTGTCTTTATGTGTATTCTGTATGTGCTTATCAGTATAAGGGCTTATTGCCTCCCCATTAGAAGAAAGTTCCTCATAAATGGGAATTGTTTCATTCTTTGTCCTTGAATTCTCAATGTCTGGCCCAGTACCTAGCCCCTAGTAGGCACTTAAATGCTTGCTGGGTTGGGTTGACTTCTATTGGGGAGATCTACAGGTTGGGTGGAACCAGTCTCAGACTGTAAGCCCCAGGAAGCCAGGGTCTGTGCCTCCTCTGAGTTTTGTGTTACCCCGGGGCCTACTACAGGGCTCTGCATCAGCTGTCTTTATTAAATCTCTGTTGACTGATTTGTTAATTGTTTGGATGAGTATAGAGAGGTAATTCATGTCTGTGTGGCTTCCTAGCTTTAAGTGGCATAGAAAACTCAAGGTGAAAGTGGTTCTGTCTACAACAGGATACTTTTTTAGTTCTTTCCTTCTGGGGTAAAAACCAATCCATGATGAACTCTTTAGAATCTTAAATTTTGTATAAACATATTAGTACTCTGAGTCTTGGTTTCTCCATCCTTAATATGGAAATAAGACTATAGCCCATCCAATCAATGATAGATAACAGTTAGAAAGGGCCATAGATGTCAAAGAATTGGAATTTGAGGGGATGCTCATCAATTGCGGAGTGACTGAACAAGTTATGGTGTATGAATGTGATGGAATACTATTCTTCCATGAGAAATAATGACCAGGCAGCCTTCAGAAAAACCTGGAAAGACTTACCTGAACTGATGCTGAGTGAAGTGAGCAGAACCAGGAGAACGCTGTAACACAGTAACAGCCACGGTGTTCGATGACCAACTTGTTAGACTTGGCTCTTCTCAGCAATGCAATGATCTAAGACAATTCCAAAAGACTCATGATAGAAAATGCTGTTCACATCCAGAGAAAGAACTACGGAGTCTGAATGCAGATAAACGCATATTAATTTCTCTCTCTTTTTGCTTTCTTGTGAATTTTTTCTTTGTTCTGATTCTTCTTTCACAACATGACTAATGTGGAAATATGTTTAATATGATTGTACATGTATAGCCTAAATCAAATTGCTTACCATCTTGGGGTGGGGGGAGGAGAGGAAGGGAGGGAGAAAAAAACTTGGAACTCAAAACCTCACAAAAGTGAATGTCTAAAACTATCTTTACATCTAATTGGAAAAAATAAAATACTATTAAGTATTAATAGGAAGAAAAAGAAAGGGCCATTGTGATCATAGTCTGACCCCTCTCCTTTCACAGCTCAGGGCACTGAAACCTAGAGGAGAGAATTGACTTTGCCCAAGGTCGAAGAGGCCACAAATGGCACCCCCGGCTCCAGATCATGGGCTCTGCTGCTGTTTTTCTTGTGCTCAATCAGGCTGCGTTCTTTGCCGAAGCAACGGCCCCTTCCATTGCTAGAGCACATTAGGGTTGGTGGAGGCACTCCTGGCAGTCAACCAGTCAACAAGATGTCATTTAGCACCTACTAGATAGCAGGCACTGAGACACAATGCTGAGGGTGACAAAGACAAACAGCCCCTGCCTTTAAGGAGCTCACATTCTAATTGGGGAGGGGGGCAACATGTAAACATAGGTTCAGACATGAGAGAGCATTAGGTGTTTCCTCTGTGCCAGGCACTGGGCTAGAAATACAAGAAAAAAGACGGTGCCCACCCTTGAGCAACTAACCTTCCCTTCAGGAGGAAGAATCATCAGGGGGCTTTTTTTTTTTTTTTTGGAGGGCCGTTGGGGTTAAGCGACTCGCCCAAGGTCACGCGGCTAGTTTTGGTGTTAAGCGTCTGAGGCTGGATTTGAACGCAGGTCCTCCCGACTCCAGGGCCGGCGCTCTACTCACTGCGCCGCCCAGTCGCCCCGGGGGGCTTTTTTAAAGGGGCTAGAAAGCAGCAGAAGGAAGGGGCCGAGCTGGGGGTCCTCAGCGAGCGGTGACTCATCCCGACTGGCCAGATGGGAGACCAGGGCGGAGGACGGGGACACTCTGAGTTGGGCGAGGCTGCCGGGAGGCGATGGAGCAATCCGGAGGCCGAGCTGAGCGGGTGGCGAAAAGGAAGGACTGAAGAGGGAGGTGGGCGGATGCACTCGTTACTATTTGGCGTCTGACTGCTGAATTCGTGGTGAGTTTGGGCCGAGCCTCGGGACAAAGACAGAGCCTCTGGGAAGTTGCTGCCAGTCTTGGCCCGTAGACGTCACCAGAGGCGTTCTTTTCCCGAGTTTCCTACAGCGGGGCGAAGTCTTAGTAGCTTTAGTAGCCAAGGAGATGAGAGTTTCCTAGAGATACGTTAAGAGAGGCCTAGAGATGAGACGGAGTCTGTGTCAGGCCCGGTCTGAATGACTGCCTTGAGCTCTGAGGCCACAGTCTAGGAAAGTCCGTGCTTAGCCGGTGAGTGTTTGAGGAAGGGCAGTCAGGATGGGGAAATGCCGTCTGAACATGGACTGAAGGGTCTGGGGAGATTTGACTAGGAGGACGCTTGGGCAGGGGGAAGATCTGAAGGACTATCCCTCACAGGAGCATTAGCCTTGCTCTAGTTTTGACCAAGGGCCAAAACAAGGAACCGTAGATGGAAGTTATGGAGAAGCAGGCAAAGATTCAATCTATGGGAGGAAAAAACCCAAAGCATTTCCAAGGACTAACTACAGACATGTGAAATGGGCTGCCTCAGGAGGCTCCTTCCACACTCCCCTAGCGGCCTTTAGGCAAGGAATGAATGACCGTGGCTCAGGAATATGATAGTGGGCAACCCCATTCAGGTCTGGGTTAGACAAGACGGCCTCTGAGGTCTTTCCAACTCTGACACTGATCGTGCGATTTAATTTGAGCTGTTTGACCAAAAACAAGATTACAACCCCAAACCACATTTTCCCTCCTTCCTCTGTGTGTGTGTGTGTGTGTGTGTGTGTGTGTGTGTGTGTGTGTGTGTTGGGGATGGGGTGGAACAGTATGCATACAGAAAATATAGGTCTGGGAAATGCATCTTGGAAGCCAACAATACCCCAATTATCCTTCCTGGACGATGGCACAAAGCCTTGACTTCAGCTCACCCTCCTTGTGTGACCTGGAAAATTCTGGGCAGTAACAGAAAGTGACATGTGGAGGGAGGAAGGATGCCTGGCCAATCTGAGGGACAGTCTGGCCCTTAGGATTCTTTCCTTGAAAAAACAAAGCTTGCCCAGGCAATTGTGCTTTCCATCTGTAGGCACATTTCCTACCTCCCACTGAGAGAGGGAGGTCAACCAGCCTGCCCTCCTGGCAGCTGCCCCGTTCTTTGGGGGCCTTTTTCTCAGTTTCCTCTTCCCACTGGCCTTGCCCATTGGGATCCCTCCCCTCTCGACATCCAGCTCTTTTTTCCCACCATACCAACTCCTCCATTTGGAGTGGCTGCTGCCTCTGACGCAGTGGATGGGCCACCAACGTCTTCGGAATGAAGCCAGAAAGATGGCTCTACAATAAAAAAGGAGGAAGAAGCAAAGCAAACAAAAGAATCCACCACCAAATTGTTGGCTAGAAACATGCGATTTCAGAGAGGGATTTAAAATGCTTTAACATTTAACATTCTATTATTCTTTATGCCAGCTTGTTCCCACTCTCGTATCCTCTCCCCTCCCTGCCTTTTTTTTTTTGGCTACTTTTCTAGGACTTTATGTATTTGGAAACAAAAATGTGCAACTGACTTCAGTATCTTTGGAAAAGATTTTTTTTCACTGTAATTATAGACAGTATTTAAATTCCATTCAAGGTTTAATTTTACTCTGTGCACCCAGCAGGTCATGCGTGCCACAAATGTTGACTAAGAAGGCCTTTAAGATCACAGAGCACGTGTCTGAGGATCATGGCCCACTCCTTCATTGTCAGTGTCCATGATGACTGGATGAATTCCTTGAGATTTGAAGAATCAAAAAATTTCAGAGTGCAAAAAGACCACGGAAAAAGACCCATACCTAGAAGAGAATTCCTTTTCCAATCTACCCGACCGGGGGCTGTTTATTTCTCTCTGATGAGTCACAGAATTTCAGAGTCAGAAGGGGTGTCAGTGTCCATTGAGTCTAACTCGAACCCCAAAGGTATCCCCACTCAAGACCATGTGACCTTCCCTGGAAGGTCATTCTACTTTTGCAAAGTTTCAATTCTTAGGAAGATTTTCTCTACCTCCAACCTATTTTTTTTTTTGCAGCTTCCATCTTTTGCTCTGAATTCTGTTCTAAGGGGTCTATTGATCAATCAATGAGCATTTATTAAATGTCTACTGTGTACCAGGCATTAGAGATACAGAAATAAAACAGTCCCTAGCCTCAAAGACTGCATACTCTATTTGAAACACTACATAGACACATGAGCCTACACAAAATAAGTAGTAGAAACCTAATCCTTGCCCTCTAAAGCAGTGGTTCTCAAGTTGTGGATCGCAACCCCTTTGGGGTCGAATGACCCTTTCACAGGGGTCAACTAAGACCATCAGAAAACACATATTTCTGATGACCTCTTCTATCTGTTTCCAGGTGGGTCTGCCCACATGCAGACACACCCACATACGAGTATTATGTTGTGGCAGCATTAGGAAGGTTGAGAACCACTGCTCTAAAAACTTCCAGACAGCTGTTATGCCCCCACTGACTAATTTCCTAGTTCCTTTAACCAGTTTTCATATGGCATTAGCTGAGGCTTGACTGCTCTTTTTTGGATATGCCCTAACTTCTTAGTACTCTGATCATCCAACAGACCTGTGACCTCCTTGAATTGAATCTTCCCTTCAAGATTACAGATGCCAACCTGTCTCTGACCACCCATCCTGCTCAGTTCCTGTCCCTGCCCCTTCCATACAATACAGAGGGATTCACCCAATCTCCTCAATGTTCTTCCTACAATATGGCACCCCGAGCTGGATACAGTCTCCTAGGTGTGGTCTGATAAGGGCAGAATGCAGTAGAGTTAAGTCTTCCTTATTCCAGGAAGCTATGCCCCTCAATGCCTCCTAAATAACATCATCTCAGATCATGTGCTTCTGTTGGCATCAGGGTTATTCTTTGATGAGGACTCTTGGGTCTATAACATCACAGATGGTACTATCTTCTGTCTGAACATGGTTCAGCCTTGTGCTTTGGGGACAGAGGTGGAAGAATTCCGTTTCTGGGGTATGGTGAAAGGGAAGATAAATGTTTATCACTTAGGGTGGACTTTGTGAGCATTCTCTGTACTCATTCGATCCAAGTGTTTATTAAGGATATTATAAGCCAGGCTCTGTGCTAAGAGCTGTAGATAAAAGTAAAAGTAAAAGCAGGGTCCCCATCAGGAGCTCACATGTAAGCGAGAGGACAATGTCTATGTAACTGGGTCCATACAAGAACCTACAGAGTGGAAGCAATGTCAGCTCAGAGGCCGGGGAATTTGAGTAGAGTCTGAAGCTGGGGCACCTTATGGTTAGAAATGAGAAGAGAGGGTATCCCAGGCAGAGATGGAAAATGGAGTATTGTGTGAGGAACAGCAAATATGGAAGTGTTTGCAGGCAGGAACTCTAGACACCAGCAAACACTATTGGACTCTGGGATGCAGGTACCTGATGGAGAAAGTCAGTGAAAGCCCCACATCCTGGGCATTCATGGGCAGCAGTCATCATAATGAAGCAGAGAATGTATAAGGAGGTAGAACAGTTATGAAGGACACATTGTGAAACATAAGGTTTCATTCCCTGCCACCCCTTGGAGGCCCACTGGTCCCTCTGTCAAGGGCTCCTCTGATGCTGGTGATCTGACTGTTTCCCTGTTTCTTAAAAAGGTTATAGCAACACAACAGCTTGGGGCTATTTCCTAATTAGGATCCTCATAGAGGACTCTGTGATTTGTGGATTTGTCTTTCTACAATGTCTGGGTCTGTCACATCAGCTGGTCTGCAATGTGAGTTTCTGCATCTTCTCCTGGGTCGATCTATTCAGAAATGCACACAGGAGATGTGTTGCGTTCTTGTGTCTCTCCTGGGTAGAGGTCCTGCTGGTCTGTGCTTGTCTATACAGGGTAGGGAGGAACAAGGGAATAGGCTTGTACTGATCAGATCTCTTGGCATGGCAGCTGATGATAAGAACCAGCCGCAGATGTGGTGCCTAGATGTTTGTCTGAGAATGTAGCTTTGAGACTTGCTCCCCTTCTGTTCTCCAGGGGCAGTACCTGGATTCCTAGGGCAGAGGAGCTCCCTGTCAAACTCTGATGGATATTTCAGGCTGCCTAATCACCTAAACTGCCATAAATTCACCTGAAAAAATTTATTTTGGTTCAATTAAGCAGGAATTGATCACTATGTGTTGCTATTTAAGGTGGTAAGAAAATTAAGCTTTGGGAACAGGAGGGTATTAGCTGCTGCCAATGGTCCTAACGAGAGAGTAGCCTTTCTCTATTCTGAGGCTACTACAGGCAGCCCATGAAAACCAGGAGACAGAAAACTTCTGACCCAGGCCCTAGTACTAATAACACATAATAACTAATAATACTTGCCGGGCCTGTGAGGAAAAATGAGATGCTACAGACATATCCAGACACACCTATGTGTGTAAAGCCACACACACACACACACACACACACACACATATGCACACAGACATAACACTTGGCAAACTTGAAGGTGCTACAGAAATGTTAACTATGGCTTTCACCATCATTATTAAATTAGCCCTTACATGGCTATGAAGCCAATGTTTTCTGTTCTAGTTGGGATTAGGGTCATTCCTTCACCCATGTCTAAAGTATGAATGCCGGCAGCTTCTCCTGATCTGTTCGGAAGGTGGATGTCCTCACTTCTCCCGGAAGGTCTAATTTATTTCTTCATTCTTTTGGTAAACATTTATGTCAATAAGCCCTGGCCAAAGTCCCTTAGGTGTGGCCCCACAAAGACCAGGTTGGATCTTGAAGGCCAGTCCAAAAAGATGCCTTTTTTTTTTTTTTAGCAAATCTCCAAATGTGGCTTATCTACAGATCATGTGTAGGTTCCTACAAATGGAGGCAACAGGGTCTTCTGCTCCCATGCAAGCACTCAAGGTAACAGTAGTATTACATATAGTACAATCTTTATTTTACTCCACAGAAAAAGCAGACGGCATAAGTGCCTGTAAACAAGTACAGAAAACTCCTAAAGGGCCTCTCAACAGCCCATAAGCAATTACAACGGTTCTCCTCCCACTTAGGCAAGCTCATTGTTTGGGGTTCATTGTTTGGGGCTCATTAAAACTATCTCCCTCATGAGTTCACAGGAAACTCTGCTATTAGAAGAAAAAAATGCCTTCATCTCCAGGTACTGTCAAAATAACGGCTCCTTGAAGCTAAGGCACTCTGAGCACACCATAGAGTCTGTGTTTGTCATCAGGGAAGTGAAGCCCAGCTTACACTCTTCAGGCCATTCCCTTTTCAAATGAATTCCTAGAGGAGAACCTTCCCTCCTGGAGACTGTGGAGCCTATGGAACATAAAGCTTGGTCATCAGAGTAGGGCAGGGCTGGCACGGGGGGGGGGGGCACAAAGAAACCAGGAGCTTAGAGATAAATGAGAGAAAAATCAAAGCTTAAGAAAAACTCAAGCATGATAACTGACACTGTGGCCAAGTCATCCAGGGTCTCTGAGCCTCAGTTTCCCCATCTGTAAATAATGCCTCTAATGACTACCTTGTGGGTCTTTTGTGAGGAGCAGATGACATGGTTAAGTAGACCGAGAACTAGAAGGGACCTTAGAGGATATCTGCTCCAACTCCTCATCTGACAGATGGAGGAACTGAGGCCAGGAAGATGAAACAGTTAGCCCACATGTAGAATCTGAACCTAGGACCTCTGACTCCAGAGTCCCTTCCCTAGGTAGTATAATTGTCCCCAAATCCCAGAGGTTGTAGATGGCAGAGCTGGGTCCTCTACTACTGGTAACACTTGATGATGCAGCCTCTTCAGCATAAAGAAAGTGCTTTACAAACTGTGACATGCTCTGAAAACATCATCTACATTATTCGCATTTTTGTCTCTGCTTAGAGGGGCTTTACAGGCATCATAATCCCTACTTTAGAGTGAGGAGAGGAAAGTTCAGAGAGTCCTCTTTGGACTCCAAGGCCAATGCTTTTTTCCTTCCACCTGTTCTTCTCCAGAAGGGAGGGGGGAGTGAAGACCCAGGCCCAAGGTGTAGTGAAAAGAACCCAGCCTTGAGCTCGGCCACCTGGGTGACCTTATGCAAGCTACTTGCCTTTTCTGTGGCTCAATTTCCTAGTGTTAAAAATGAGTGTGTTCGAATAAGCAACCTTTGAACCTTTTTCTGGTTCTCCAATCCCAGTCACCTCATAGACCTTTGTTATTTGGTAAAAATAAGAGGATGAGGGCATGCTTCCTACCTGCAGATTTGGGAGCAGATATCCCTGACTGAATCTTTTTAGAGGCGGCCTGGACTCTGTTGGGTGCTTCTGAAACCCATGGGCTGCTTTGAGAGCACTCAGCCAACAATGGCACAAATCTAGGACAAAGTGGGGCAGAGAGGCAGACTGCCAGCCTCAGCAGTGACTTTACTGAAGCGTTGCCCATGCACCTGGGCTCTCTCAGGTATGGATACACCCTCCAGTGGTGCAGATCACAGCCCACCCATGCCTTGTCACTCATCCACGACCCAAGGCTCCAGCAGAGTTATGATCTCACCAATGTGCCGATGTGGGCATCCCCTCCAACAATACGGATCTCAGCTCACCCTGGGTGACTCACCCATTCCCTTCTGTAAGTCTGCCCCAGTGGGCCCATCTTCTGCTCACTCTCTTGACATTGAGTTTAAACCAGTGGGGCCCATGAACCGTTCCCATTTACTAAAGTCATTCAGTCTGTTAGATCCCACTTCATACCACTCTGCTAAAACAAACAAAAGCCCCAGACCCTCAGAAGCTTCCCATTCAGATACCCACTCATCTGTCTGGTCTTTCATCACTGGGCACCAATTCACCTTCCATCCTGATGGCTCTTCACATTCTCCATGCACACAGACTGGCCTGTTCACTGCAGAATGTGCAGTCTCTTGTATTCGCCACCATCCAAGCTAGGAACATATGACCCTCCTCCCTCCCTCTGCCACTTGGCATCCCCTGGCATCCGTCAGCAGAGGGCTTCCTCACTCATGAGGTCCTTCCACATCCCCCCAGCGGTCGGTGCTCTCTCCCCTGCAATCGGTCCAGACTGACTTTGCGTCTGTTTTGTATTTCTCTGCACATTGGCTCTGTCCCCCATCAGAACATAAGTCCTTCGGGGGAAGGGACTGTTTCTTTTTTGCCCAGAGCTCACCCTAGGGCCTGGAGAAGGAAATGGCCAGCCACACCGGTATCTGTCAAGAAAATCCCAAATGGGGTCACAGAGTGGGGCACAACTGACACCACCCCCCAGGGGCCTGGTGCACAGCAAGGCCTGAGTCAAATTGAATTGCGCTGAGCTGAGACGAGGAGAGAAGATATTTGCTCAGCGCAGCCCCGGGCTCACAGTGGGGCCCCCTCTGAGAGAGTGCAGTGGCCTATTAAAGTAACTGCATCTATTGATCGGCCTGCCGGAGGCAGCTGGACTCCAGGTCCACGGGCCTCAGGGGGCTGTGGCTCCTTTGTTTTTGCCAAGGTAGACTGAGGGACTCGGGCGCTTTGGCTCAGGGTAAGCTAAACTTGGCCACCTGTGTACGCTTTGGTCCTGAACAGGCCAGAGAAGCACTAGCTGGCATGGTGGCCAGGCCGGAGCATCGACATCTTCTCAGCTCCTGCCTTGGATCTCACCAGCTCAGAGACCCTGGGCAAGTGCCTTACTCTCTCTGCGCCTCAAGTTTCCTCATCTGTGAAATGGGGATATAGCAGCACCTGCCTCACAGGGTTGTTGTGGTGACCAAATAACCTTCCTTACCTCCTCATCCGCATCCTCAGCCTCATCCTCATGCCTAAACACAGGGGTTGGTTCAGTTCCTCTAGGGCCATGGGCTTGTAGGCTCTTAGCTGCAGATCTGGAAGTGACTTCAGAGGTCATCTTATCCGACCCCTTCAATTAAAGAAGAGGAAACTGAGCCCTGAGAGAAGCGACTGGTCCAAGGTCACTCAGACCCTGGGACTGGCTCTTGCCTCCTTTGATCCTGAATCGGCAGCCCTTTTCCCACAGAGCTGTAACCCCCTGGGAACTTTAAATCCATCCTTCAGAGGCAAACACAAACCTCTGTCCTCTGCAAGAGAACTCAAATTTTAAAAGTTCTGGGAGTCACACAGATGATTCCCCTTTGAAAATGTGTTAAAATACAGATGCAAATGAGTTCACTTAAGTATATTTTAAAATGCAAATAGGAAAGAAAAAAGGTTCAGCTCATATATTTATAGTCAGAACTCCATGAAGTCTGGACTTCTCAAGGGAGGACTCCATGTATTTTTAATTCCAAGAACTCCGTTGGTCTCTGTGGGGAGTTTGTTTACCCCGAGTGGGCTTTTTAGCATTTCTCCCTGGTGTCTTTTATCTGTGTTCTAAACACTGCTGGCCTTTGGGCACAGCTGTCAGAATTCATGATTTCCATGTTTCATATCTTAAAAAAAAAGAATGCATAGTTTGGGACATTTTGTGCCTGGGGGGGAGCAGGAGGGTGAAGCCCTGCAATGCCGGGGTACCCTGGCTGGTGTAGGAGGAAGGGGGCTGTACAGAGACCCTCCATAATGAGTCTGCTGAAGGGCAGGGAGAATAGAAGGTTCTTTGTAGGATCTCGAATCCAGAAGGGAGGTTGAAATAGTCTCTCTCTTAAGGAATATAATCAAATAATATGCAATTGAGCTTAATAAGGTGGGCATCTCCTATGCCCAGACAATGCTTATCACTGCTTTTAAAAAGATTATGCTGCTAAGAATTGTGTGATTTGAATTTCACTGCTCTTTCTTGGCTCCTGGCGCCAAGAAGAGTAGATCTGATCCCTTTTACATGTGAGAGTCCTTCCAATACTTAAAAAAATAAATTTATTTTTAACAGTGTTTTATTTTTTCCAATTACACGTAAATACAATTTTTAAAATTTATTTTTTTGTAAAATTTTGAGTTCCAATTTTTCTCCCTCGCTTCCTTTTCCCCTACCTAAGATTGTAAACAATTTGGCATTACTTCACTTACTTGAACACAGCCACAGTCTCTCCAAGTCTTCTTTGCTCTGCATAGTGCTGCTCATTTGATGGGTCCCCTTAAATTCCATTCCTGAGGCCTTTCGCCATTCTGGCCATTTCTCTGCACATACTCCAACAGCACCCTTCATAAACTGGGTTTCAACTCTGTCCCCAAGGTTGCACATGGGGTGGAGTTCAGATAGATGGTCACCTTCCTCATTGTGGGCACTTTTATGGTGGCCCAAGGTAGCCTTGGCATGACCAAATCACCCCAGCTATCTTTCACACCAATAGACATCTACCCATACTTTAATCATCTTGTACTGGAAATTGACTTCTTGAGATAAAGTTCAGGATTTTATGTTGATTCCCTACTAAATTTCATCTGTGGGGACATTCAGCAGAGCTATAAAAATGACTCTACTGGAGACTTAGATTTCTGAACTTCAGATCTCAAACATTCAAACAGATCTCTCTGAGATGGAGCACTCAGGAACCATTCCAAAGAAGTGTTGATCAGTGGTGCCATTCAAGTGTCCCAGAGTTCATGTTGCAGTAGTATGGAAGAAGACAGGGAGGTGGGAAGCTATGTGGGCTAGCAGACCTTGATTAGGTAGAAATATAATTTAGTCTGACACTGGAGTTCTAAAAATCATCTTCCCTAATCCAAGATGTAGGAGCATCTAGCAGTGGCTAGATGGAAGTCCATTTGAAAGAAATCTGAGTAGTGCATTAAATGGGAGGTTCAATGAGTCAGCACCAAAAACTAGAAGCTAGGGAAGGTCATGCAGTTGTAGGCGTATTCCAAAAGGATGGTTTGGAGCAAGGGGAGCAGTGGGTTAGCCTGGTCGTTGTTCTTTATCTAAGTCAGACCACGGACATCTCGTTGTGATTGGTTCTGGGGGTCACAACTAAAGAAGGACATTGAAAAGGTGAATGGCACCCAGAGGAGGGAGACCCAGATGTGGAAGTCCTCAAGATCATACCACACGATTATCCATTGAGGAAATTAGGAGTGTTTGACCTGGAGAAGGACATGATGGTTCTCATTAAATAGTTGAACTGTTATGTGAAAAAAAAAAGTTATAATCCATTAGAGATGTTGACAGAAAAATGCGCTGCCTTGAAAGGCATTGGATTCTGTGGTGGGGGAGAGGGTCTTCAAGCAAAAGTCAAATGACCACTTATGGGATTGAGACTCTTGTTTTTAGCTACACTCCTAGGAGTTTTGCTGGATATGAAGGAGAGTGTAAGGGCTGGGAGTCATCTAAGCGTCTCCTAATCCTTGAAAACAAATGAAAAACAAGCACATTTTAAAATAGAAGATCCATCTGCCAGTGATTTTAAATGTGCTGCTGTAGCCTGCACTTTGCTTTCGGGAGGGGGCAGCATGTGGGCAGGTGGGTTGCCAGTCTCCAGAACAAGGCTTTGGTTTCATTGGCAAACCTCCTTTCAGGGCATCTTAGGGAACCTGGAGGCACCAAATATTATCCTAAATTTAGACAAAGCATTCTCTTTAAAAAATCCTGCTACTGTGAATGACATAATAATCTCTGACATTTACATAGCTCTTTACAATTTATAAAACACTTTACCGATGTGGTTACACTTAACTCTTTGAGACTGGAGATGAATTTCTGAGATTTCATTATTCTAAGGAGCTGTCACATGAGAAAACTCCCCCTACAAATTCAAGGGAGCCTCTCCTTTTCAACATAAAGTCTTAAAGCAGCCCAGAGCATCTAGAGGTGGAGTGAAGTGTCCAAGGTCACACAGAGGCAGGTGGTGACCCAGACCTTCCTGACCCTAAATCACCCTCTATTCACTTTGCTAGATGATGTCCCTGTGCCTATGAATTCTCAGTAATCAGGCATGATGTGTTCGGCCTGCCTGGGCCCATTGAACTAGGCCCTTAATAAAGGATTCTGGGAGCATTGGTTTCTATGTGTCTCCCAATAGGGCTCTGAGTGTAATATTATTATTGTCACCTTTCTTACATTACCAAGAACACCTGGTGACATTTTGTTCAGCCGCTCATCTCTCCCTCCTACATTCGAAAGTCACAGGGTGTCAAAAGCCCTTGTTCTTTGTTCAAGACAGCCCAGCAGGGCTGTGAAGTTGGCACCTGTGTCTTCCAGCTCCAGGAACAAAGCTGAGCATCTGTGGGAGGAAGACATAGAGGCCTGAGAGTCTGACGGCCAAGCCCACCACTGACAAGAAGCCTCTTCCTTTCATTCATTCATGTCATTTTTCATCGTTCCTGGTGATCACTGCCCTGTTAGGCTGTGGGGATGTCCACTTGAATGCATATTTCCAGAAGAAGAGAGATTGCTTTGGTCTTTGCACTGGTACCCCCAGCTTCTGGCAAAGTGCCTCCAACATAATAGGTACCCAAGAAATGCTTGCTGACCAGTTGCTGGTGTCCCAATAATCCTCACTCCAATCTTCCCTCATGACTGAGAGAACAATGATGCGAGGCTAATTGCCTCAGTGCCCATGTCTATCAGTGTATGTGACATTTAGTACCCATAGGCCCTCACCTCTACACTGAGAGGCTTTGGCTTCTCGTGTTACCCCACAGGGTCACAGAACAAGAGTCAGAAGGAACCCTAGTGTCCCTGGGTCTGATCCCACCATTTTAGAGATGAGAAAACTGTGATCTCGGGAGACGAAGGGCTTATCCAGAATCACACAGCTTAGACGTTACAGAGGCTGATTTTGAACTCAGGTCCTTTGGCTCCAGATCCAGCCCTCTTTTCACCATGGCAGGAGGACTTGTTTATGTGTTTCTGAGAATCTTTTTATAGGAAGGAAACAGAAGACTGGAGAATGTGAGAGGAGGGTGGCCAGAATGGTGAGTGGCCTCAAGACCATGACTAATGAGGTTTGGTGGGAAGACCTAGGTACCTTGGGGTGGAGGTGGGAGAGATGTGGGAGCAATGTCCAAAAGATTACCCTGGGGAGGTGGGATTATCCTTGGTCTCTCTGACCCTAGGGGGGGAGGCAATGAAAGTTTCCAAGAGGGAAATTGGGATTCAACGTCTGGAGACGTTTGTCACCACACTGAGCCAGGCAAGAATGAGATGCCGCCAGGGCTGTCTCCTGGTCAGGCATGGACTTGACCATGTGGCAGAGGAGGCTTGAAGGCTCTTCGAATCTGAGGCTTTGGAGCCCCTTTCCTGCCCAGAACATTCTGGGCTCAGTGACCGACTAACAGAATGTCTGTGATTGGAGCCCCAGCCTCACCAGGTCTGCAGAGGCTCCTTACCACTCTGTCCACAGGGAGATGAGCTTTTTAGCCACAGCAATTCTCAGCAAGGATCAAAAGCCATCCTGTAGAGGAATGAGACTGGTAAAGATGGAGGGAATGTTCACATTGGTGAAGTCACAGTCTGAAAGGGCTGATGTTATCTCCAGGGTCCAGCCCATAGAAGTTGCTTAATCCGTGTTGATTGAGTTGAATTCTGGATTAGTCGAAACAGTCTGATTTTCAAGTTCCACTCAGAGGTAGGGCAGTGGGATGTAATGGGGCAGCTAGGTGGTGCAGTGGAGAATGCAACAGACCAGGAGTCAGGAAGACCCAAGTTCAAATGTGACCTCAGACACTTACTGACTAAATGACCCTGGGCAAGTCACTTAACCCTGCCTGCCTCAGTTTCCTTATCTGTCAAACGAGCTAGAGAAAGAGATGGCAAACCACTCCAATACCTCTGCCAAGGAAACTCCAAATGGGGTCATGAAGAGTCAGGCAAAATTTAAACAATGACAGAACAACAGCGATGTAGGGGGCAAATATTGGATTCAGAGTTAGAGGATGTAGCCTCAAATCATACCTCAAAGCCTCTTATGATCTCCTGTGAGTCCCTCCCTTCCCAGGGCCAGGAGTGGATGGTCTCTGAGGTCCCTTGTAGCTCTAAATCTTAAAAGAAGCCAAGGCATAAACAGGGATTGAATCAGCCTACACGCTTTGGGAAGGCAGTGAATTTAAATTCTTATCCCCCAAGCAAAGCCTTGCAGGTGGTGAAGAGACACTGTCCGCCCCCAGCCATCTTCCTTCACGGACACAGGAACGCTGCCAGGGGCTGCTTGGGCAGGATTTAGATCCATGCCTGCAGCTTAGAAAAGGAAATGCAATGAAGATGCTAGGAGCCCCAAGGATTATAATTTATCTGAATATTTTTTTTCTTTTGGCAGGTAATTATCCCTTTCCAAAAAAACCCAGTTTTGCAGCGTGGAATTGCATATTATAGGTTTTGATCATTCTTTCTTCTTTTTATTTTTCTAATTTTACATTTTAAAAAACTTAACTTTCCACTCCCCTCTTTTGATCAGGCTAGCTTAAAACAGTAATACTGTTAGTCTTTTCAGAGAATCAGCTTTTCATTTTGTCCACCATTTTTGTGGTCTGTTTTCCATTTTTTTCTGCTTCTCAATTATCTTTCAAGATTTCTTCTCTGGTGCCTATTTTTTTACTTGTCAATTTTTGATATTTTTAAAATTTGCACAGAAGAATTTTTTTCTAATCTGATTAAAGGAGGAGGGAAAAGTCAAATCTATTTTGTTAATGTATGTTTTCAAAGGTATATTTTTTTACTTTTTGGATTGCATTAGTACATCCCAGAATTTTTAGTTTGTTATTTCATTTTTATAATTCCTTCACACAACTCTTAATTTTCCTAACAATTTGCTTTTTGACCTCATCCCTTAAGACATCTTTATTAAATTTCCATTTTAAAGTGTATCTTTTTCTTGTTTTCCCTACACTAATTACTTTTAAAATAACATTAAGATTAAAAAATCATTTTTCATTTCTCTGTTCCCTACAATTTCTCTGTTCTATTTTTTTATTTCTTTTTTTTGGGGGGGGGAAAGGAGGCAGGGCAATTGAAGTTAAGTGACTTGCCCAAGGTCACACAGCTAGTAAGTGTTAAATGTCTGCTGCATTTGAACTCAAGTCCTCCTGAGCAGCAGGGTTGGTGCTCTATTCACTGTGCCACCTAGGTGCCTGTATGTGCTCTATTTTTTAAAAACTACTACGTGATACTAAGCAATATGTACATTTTAAATGTCAGTATTAGAAGATGCCATAACTCATTCGGATTTATATTTTCTCAAAGTTTACCCAATCTTACATTTTTCATTTTGTTTATTTTTCTGTTGGATTCGTCCATCTCTGAACTAGCAATGTTAAAATCTATGATGATTATTGTTACGTTATCTGTACTGTTAATTTTTCCTTCATGAATTTAGACACTATACCATTTGGTACAAATATGTTTAATACTGATATTGCTTCCTCGTCTATGATATCTTTTTTTTTAAATTTATTTTTTATTTGTTTTCTTGTTTACATTATTCATTTTCATTACATTTTTGAATTACACATTTTCTCCCCATCTTGCCCCTGCCCCAACCCTAAAACAGCA
>CM053597.1:10460885-10466881 GCA_028646575.1 Pseudocheirus occidentalis | reverse complement strand
TCTCTGATCGCCCTCAGAACAGCTCCCTGGCCTTCCACTCCTTCGGGGCGGGGGAGGGGGGGGACTCTCTGATCGCCCCCCAGCTGCCCAGGACCTGCAGGGGACTTTCCCAGCTGTCAGAGGCTGCGGCCGCGGGCCTGGCCCAACGCGTGCCTGGGGAGGAGGGGGGGGGAGTGGCCACTGGGTTTGGGTGCTTCCTGCGTGCAGCCCCTGGGGCCTGGGGGTTTTCCCTCCACTCTTAGCCGTGACTTTCCGGCTCGTTCCCCCGGCAGCTGCTGCTTTAAGGCCCCAGGTCAGGTCGGCCCTGGCTGTGGCTTGTTTACCGACTTTATGGCCCTGAAGCCCAAATACCTCCTGCCAAGTGGGGCAGCCGAGGATCCTGGACGGCGACTTCTGACCATTCTCTGAGCTAACTTGTCTGGTTCCGAGTCCCGGGTCGCCTACGTCTAAGCATAGCTAAGGAACCCCAGTCCTTCAGCCCTGTTGAGGCAGAGAGAAAAGGGTTGGAGAAGCCAACCCTGGGGAAGGGGCTTTGAGCGCATATCTGGGCCCTGCTGCTAGTGAAATGTATGACCTTGGACAAGTCATTTCCTTCCCCCTGGGCCGAAGTTTTCCCCTCTTTCAAATGAGGTGTTTGGAGCTTCCTTGCAGCTCTAGAGGGGGTGACTGCCTCTGCCCTTTGAACAGCCTGGAGTTTTCCAGGAGTTGTCCAGTTGAATCTTTCACCAGAATCCCAGATAAGTGCCCAGGCTCTTTTCGAAGCCCATGGCCGATGAAGCCCTTTGCAGAACTGCCTTCCCTCCCCCCTCTCCCCTTTCTATGTTTAAGTGTCCAAAGATGTGTAGCTCCAGACCTCTCACCATCCTACAGAAACAAATGTTTGTTAACTTCTGCTATGGAAGGCTCCTCTTTCGCCTCCTGAATTCAAACCAACAAGAGCAGTAACAATAAAACGCATTCCTCCTCTGCCTTAGCATAAGAGCTGCCTCTGATATAAGGCCCTTTGCACCAGTGATCTCAACGGAATCTCCCAACAATCCCCTGAGCAAGAGATTGTTACTTTCATTTTACAGGTGAGGAAGTGACTTGGCCTGGGTCATACTGCTTGGCCATGTGGCATCCTGATTCCAAGTTCAGTATTCTATTCACCGGAACACATTGCTGCTTATTATTAAATTGCTACCTTGGCTGAACTTTTCTTTTAAAAAAGAGGCTCCAGGGAGCATCAGGATCCTGGAGAGCAGGAGACTTTAGTCTTGTTTGTGGTTCCTGTTGCTCACGCAGAGTTATAGAAGCTTAAGCACGTTGGGTTTCTTGCTCTGATTCTTGGCTGCGTCGACCTCGCCAGATGGATCCAGTCAAACTCATGCCTTCATTTGACCTTCTCCCTTCCACCCATAATCCTTTGCATAGGCTGTATCCCTTGCCCGGGGTGTGTTCATTCTGCACCTCTAGCTCTCAGAATCTTTATTTTTCTTCAAGGCTAATCCTAGGGGCTGTCAGGGCATGAGAGCCACAGAACTGCCAAGGATCACAAAGGGCATCTTGTCCAACCCCCTCATTTGACTTGTTCAAGGTGACACCCAGCGATGGAGGAAGGCTCTGGATCCCTTGAATTCTTAGGGCTCTGGGCACATGCTGCAGCCTCCCAGGGGCTGTCACCTCCCTGAGGGCACGATCTGATGTTGGTTTTTTGTTGGGTTTTTTTTTTTTGGATATTCTCAAGGCATACAACAGGGCCTTGCACCTTGCAGGGCAGCGTCATGTTAGTTGAATGAAGTTGAGAATGTCTGATACAAGCATGAGGTATGTGTGGATGACCTTGGTGCCATCTCAGTAGGTGTAGTGTCCAGCTCCCAAGCTCCCTGCCCTGATGGGCTGATGTGAAAGTGACTGGCCCTGGGCTACCCTGAGAGGGAAGGAGGGAGTCAGTGCTGGTGAGCAAGTGAAGAGGAGGAGGAGGAGGAGGAGGAAGAGGAGGAGGAGGAAAATTTCTGGGCCCCCGAGTAGGGCAGGAGGCAAAAGATGGAGGCTTCGGAGGGCTTCGAGCTGCACCGACTTTGCAAGAATCTAGGGAAAAGTAGGTCAAACCTCATTCCTATTATCCTTGACAGTTACTTTTTGTGGCAGAGAATACCGAAGACAAGGCTGCAGGCAGGCTCTCTGTGACAGGAGTGATGAGGAAAGCTGCATTGTTCAGGGGCATTTCGAGCAGTGTTCAGGCAGCGACATGGATGGCTGGGAAGCACTGTAGGAGCAAAGGCTGCTGGGGTTTCCCTCATGATTCTGCTTGTTGGGAATCCTTTGAGATTAACCTTGTCTTCCTAAGACCCAATGTGAAATAGAGATTCCTCAGCCTGTCATTCAAGGCTTTCCACTGACTTTCTCTGGCCTTTTTTCATATTACTTTTCATATTTATCACTCCATCTCCCACCTCCATACTTTTGCTCTGGCCGTATCCCATGCCTGGAATGCACTCCTTCCTGACTTCTTTGAATCTCCAGTTTCCTTCTGGCTTTAGCTTAAGCACTCCTACAGGAAGCCTGCCCTGATGTCCTTTAATGCCCTTGCCTTGCTGGCTCCCATTACCTTGTATTTCTGTAATATGCTAATGGATCAGTCAATGAGCATTTATTCACTGACAGTGGTATGCCAGCAGGTATTCTGTTGCTCTGCTCAGTTCATGACTTTGTGCCCAGAACTGTGCTGATTCTGGGATTACAAAGACAAAATCCAGTCTTTGGTCTTGGGGAGTTTCCATCCCAGGGCATATATGTATACATGGTCTCTCTTCCTAGAGTGGAAGCTTCTTCAGGGCAGAAAATGTGTCTTTATTTTGACCTCTTGCTTCCTGTGCCAAGTGCAGCTCCTGGCATGCATCAGATGCCTAATAAGTACCCATTGCTCAGTCCACATGATCTATATTTCAGCCAGATTCCCCTAGTGTGGACGCCTCAGTGTGCTATTTCCACTGTCAGGCCTCTCTGCCCCACGCTGTGATGACCCTTTTTCAGTTCCCTCCTTCAGTGCTGAGCTCATGACTGTGACGTTGGGCAAGTCACTGAACCCCTCTAGGTCTTACTTTCCTTACCTGTGAAATGAGAGTGTTGGACTTGATGATGCCTTAGGTTTCTCCTAGATCTGACTCTGTCTGTGCTCCCTAGAGGTGAAGTGACTTGTCTGAGATCACAAATTGCTGTCAGAGGCAAGATTTGAATCCAGACCTTCTGACACCAAGTCAAGCCCTGTCCATTGTACCAAGCTGCCTCTCTTCCCTTGGCACATCCTAACTTTTATGTACAGGGGAGAGTCTCTGACACTCTTCCATACACAAACTGTAAACTCTTTGAGGTTATGGACAGTATCCCCATGTGCCTAGCACAGTGCCCTGAGCTTAAGAAATGTTTGCTCTTTACTTCTACCAAACAATGCAACTTCCCTTCCTCCCTCTCTCTCTTTTTCCTCCTTCTCTTCTTTCCTCCCTCCCTCACTCTATCCTTCCCTCTCTTCCTCCATCCTTTCCCCTTTCCTACCTTTATCCCTCCCTCCCTCTGTCTCTCCCTCTCTTTCTCTCTTTCATCCCTGTCTCACTTCCTCCCCCTCTCCCTCCTTTCTTTCTTCCCTCCCTCCCATCTCTCTCTTCCTGTCTTCATCCCTTCCTCTCTCCTTCTCTCTCCTTCCCTCTCTTCCTTCTTTACCTCTTCTCTCCTTCCCTCTTTCCCTCCCTTCCCCTTTCCTCTCTTTCTCTCTCTCCTTCCATTCTTCTCTCCTTTTCCCCACAGAACCTAACTCAGACCTGACCCTTTGCATCTCACATGCATTGGTCAGGAGGGACAGGAGAGAATTTGATGCCATTGGCACAAATCTATCGCTTCTGCTAGGAAAAGTATATTGGACGGAGGAGACAGAGTTTTGAGATTTGAGAAATGTGGGCCTATTTTCAGACTATGTGACTATCTGAGTACAGTGAACTGAGCCAGTCCTGAATGGAAGACTGCTTAGCCTGACTTTGGGAGGGTGGAATGAGCCAATGACTTCTTCCCTCTGAGCCAAAGGCCCATAGAACCCTGGCTGTAATACTGGACACACCCTAGAGGTCCCCTGCCCATTGGGGGAACCAAGGCCTAGACAGATGCATTGACCCACCCAAGCCCCGTAGGTAGGAAATGACAGAGGGAGACTTTGAACCCAGGCCTCTGGCTTCAGAAGCAGTGCTCTTTCTACAGTGCCCCTCTACCTTTTCAGCATCAATATTCTTCCCATGATGCTGTGTGACTGGGAGGCAGAGGAGGCCAGATTCTCAAGAATCTGAAGTTAGTGCCACAGATCAAATAAGATAAAATTTTGTAAAGCACAGTGTTGCACGTAGTAGGCACATAATTGATGTTCGTTGTCTTTACTTTCCCCAAATGGCTATGGAGAAGCCCATAGTAGGCATTAGTTGACTGTTGCCTATTACCAGTGGGGACAGGTGGAGAATGGGAACCAGGAGGTGCATGTTTGGAGCAAAAGTTGTGGAGCATGATGGTGGCCATAACCAATGGATGGCCTTCATGCTTCTCTGGTAGCTGCTTCATGTCAGAGCTCAAGGAAGACTTCTAGCACACTGGATGGGGCCTGGAGAAAAATGGTGTGAATTCCTAGAGAACAGCCCCAGAGGAGATGACATGGGTGGGCCAGGATCTGCAACCTTATGGGGACCTTGGACATAGGTGAGGGCACAGTCTATCAGAGCATCAGAGCAAGAACTTGAAGGGGTCCCATGCTTCTTGTTCTTTCCTTCAGAGCCCTGGAGCGCAGAGGAAGAGCCTTTCTCCAGCTAGGAATGCTGTTAGTCAGAATGGAAGGGTGATTTCTGGACAGTGAAGACAGGAGAAGCCTCCTTGTGGGTAGCTTTCCCCAACCAGGTGCAGGGAAGGACCCTTCTAGGGTGAGAGTAGCTATTAATGCTCAGCTTCTTTGGGGAGGACTCCAGGTGAATGGCCAAGGTAGCACCAGCTCTTCTTTTCACCACAGTATTTTGCTCTTACTGCTCACTCCAACTCTGTATGCTCCATGGTTTCAGTCATGTCCAGCCCTTCATGGGCCCCCCCTTTTTTGGTTTTCTTGGCAAAGATACTAGAGTGGTTCACCATTTTCTTCTCCATTTCATTTTACAGGTGAAGAAACTGAGGCCAACAGGGTTAAGTGACTGGCCCAGGGTCACACAGCTAGTCAGTATCTGAGGCCAGATTTGAACTCAGGAAGATGAGTCTTCTTGACTCCAGGCCCAGCATTCTGTCCACCTGACTGCTCCCATCTCTTTCTTTAATACCATTATTATTCTGTGATCCAGAGACCTCTCTCCCAATGACCACACCCTTTGGGTAATCTTCACCTCTTACTGGCTTTTTATTGCTCACAAAAAGGCAACTGGCTGGAAAGAGCCCAGATATGAGGACTGATACTCACAATGGAACCCCCCAAGATGGTAGCCTTCTTCCCAAGTCACACCCATGGCGCTTGCCTTACTGTTCTTCTCCATATTTGGCAACTTAAGATAACCTATTTTTACCACCAATTTACAGCTTGAAGTCACCTGCAATAGACCTCATCTTGACAAAAGACAAAGCATTATAACCGTTCCCATGCCATGATTTCCCAAAATGCTCAGCACCATTTGGGATGGCTCATGTTTCTGTCTTATTGGATCAGAAGTAAGATCTCCCAGCCCATTTAAACCAGGGCTGTCCCATGTGGTTTGTGAAATGCCTGTGTGCCTAGAGGATGTATTTACATTTTTTATTTACCTTTATGTTTATGTGTTCTTCTCCTACAATAGAATGTAAGATCCCTGGGGGCAGGGACTGCTTCATTTTATCTTTGTATCCACAATACTAAACACAGATTAATGAATGTAGTAGGTACTTAATAAATGTCTTATGAATTAATGAGAATCCAGCGAATGAATGGATTAATAGTTATCCCTTTAATTAACATCCACTAATAAACTCAT
>CM053597.1:10450885-10458385 GCA_028646575.1 Pseudocheirus occidentalis | reverse complement strand
CAGGTAGGGAAACTCCTTCCACCAATGCTGGTTGTGACCCACTCTGCCACTCCTAGAACTCAGAGAGGTTCAGTGAGTTTGCCCGAGTTACCCAGCTACTAAATATCTGAGCTGGCATTTGAACCTGGGTCTTTCAGACTCCAAGACCAACACTGTACCTACAGCACCACACTGACTCACACATACATGTGTGGCCTGGGAACAGCCAATTATTGTAAGAATTCTACATAAAAATGCCCTCTTCCTATTTTCTCTCTGAATTGTAAAGAATGCACAGTGTTTATACATCACACAAGAAGGTCTGTGCTTTGGAGAATCATTTCCCCTCCCACTTTGTCATTTCACAATTTCTCCTCGGTAAGAATCAATTTATTTTCCAAAAGTGAGTTTTGTCCTGTGGTTGGTGATAAGGAAGGAGGGACCAAATCACTATTAGTCTATTAGTCAATGACATTAATTAAGCACCTACTACATTCCAGGTCCTCTTCTAAGTGCTAGGGATATAAGAAGAGGTAAAAGACAGGCCCAAGGAGTTTTCAGTCTAATGGGGGTGACAAGCTGTGACAGGATAAATAGGAAATACTTCTCTGAGGGTGGGCCTTGGATATTTTAGTTAATAACATTTAGTTTGGAATCTAGGTGGCAGAGATGAGGAGGGAGGGTGATCCAGGCATGAGGGACAGCCAGAGAGAAAGCTTGAAGCCCAGAGAGGAGGGTCTTGTCCACGGAAGAGCCCGGAGACTGGGGGCTCCAGATCAAAAAGTACACTCTGGGGCATAGGGTGTGAGAAGACTGGAGAGGGAGGAGAGGGTCAGGACACAATGGTCTTTGAAGGCCAAGAAGACGGTTTTGTATTTGCTGCTGGAGCCAGTAGAGAGAGAGCCAATGGAGTTAATTGAGTGGGGGGTGAGATCGTCAGACTTGAGCTTTAGAAAAGTTCCTTTGGCAGCTGAGTGGGGGATGGATTGGAGTGGAGAGAGCCTTGAGGCAGAGCAGACCCCCCCCCAGAAGACCTGCTGCCAAATGGTGGTCACATCAGAGGAGAGAAGGGGACAAATTTGAGATGTTGTTGAGGTGACCATATCTGTAAAACTTTCCACAAGGTTTTCTTAGGGTCAGAAAACAGTCGGTTTCCTCCCACTGGAGTTCTGAGCTGAACTTCCCATGTTCTTCCATAAATTCCATGTTTGTTTCATGGAGGAGCACGAGGAAATATCGATTTAGACGTGCCCTTTGTAAGTCACCATGATTCATGTGTGGGGTTGGCAGAGCTTTCCCGGGCGTGACTCAACCCGTGTGGGTGTTGATGTTGGAAGCTGGGCTTTTGTTCCTGGGCTATGGGGTTCTCACTTTTCAATGTCTTTCTTTTGGTTGAACAACCAGGATGGGGTTCCTAATGAAACAGTTGCTCTTTGACAGTGGGGTGCTCTGTGAGGGCAGATTCTGTTTGCCTTTCTGGATCTCCTCAGTGCTTGGTGGCGGGGGGGGGGGGGTAAGAAAGAGAGAAGGAGGGAAGGGAGTAAGCATTTCCATAGGCTAAAGGTTTAGCACAGTGCCTCACATGTAGTCAGTGCTTCATAAAAGCTTCGATGGATACCTGATGCATAGAAGACACTAAATAAATGCTTCTTAACTGAGCGACTGACAATAGTCTTTGTAGCAGAGGATTACAAGGTAATGACTGGAGAACGAGGACTTCTCTCCAGGGTCCTAGAATCCAAAGGGTGTTTGATATTGCTTGCATTCCTCTCACAAGGAGAAACAATTCAGCGACAAGGTAACAAAAATAATTGGTTAAAATCTAAAGACCCCGATGGCCTCTTCCCCCAGGCTCCCGGGGCACACGTCTTCCTGTTCTGCCCTTGCCCAGTGTCTGTCCCTGGCAGCAGCCTCTCAGGTCTCCACTTGCCCCCCTCAGGGCCGGGTTACAAATTCCATTTGAGCACCCCTTTTAAGTGTTCTTGATCTAGATGCTAGATGACCTGGCCACCATTCTGGGCTTTTACCATGCTGAGAGCAAGGTCTCATCAGCATGGGACTGATGGTGGCTGTTGCTGATCTGCCTTTGTTATCATTGAAGAGCCACTGATGCCTTTGCAGAATCTGTAGGAATGGAAGGCCCTTCTTTTCAACATAGTTCTTGGGTTTTTTCTAGAGTCAGAGCTGGAAGGAGCCCCAATGATCCACTCATTCAGCCCCCTCATTCTGTAGTCCTACTGACTCCAGCTGGTGTTCATGGTGGGTTTTAGGTTGGCTAAGCACCTTCTACCCACCCATCCATCTCAGTAGAGCCTCATACTGACCCCCCCAACCCCCATAAAGTAGACAATAAAGGTATTATTGTTCTCATTTCACAGAGGAGGAGACTAAGGCACCTTTGTATCCTCATCCTGAGCTGGGTGCTTCACACACTGTAACACAGTCATTGTGATCACAGGGCTTCTTAAGCTTTCTTGTGTGCTTCCTTGGACTCCTTGGGCAGTCAGTCTGGTGGAACTAGAGACCCCTTCTTAGAATCGTGGTTTTGATGACTGAAATAAAATATATAGAATTATAAAGTAAATCAATTATATTTAAAGTTATCAAAATATTAAAAATATTTGGGGGTGGCTAGGTGGTGCAGTGAATAGAGCACTAGCCCTGGCCCTGGAATCAGGAGGACCTGAGTTCAAATTTGACCTCAGACACTTGACACACTAACTAGCTGTGTGACTTTGGGCAAGTCACTTAACCCCAATTGCCCTCCAAAAAGCAAAAAAAAAATTAAAAATATTTTAAAAACAGTTCACAGATCCTAGGTTGAGAACTCCCCTCCAGAACGCAGCCCTTGCCCCATTGCCTCCATTTTAGAGAAGACACTGAGTCATTTTTGTATTCTAAACCCTAAACTAGGAACCCAGGAAGCACTTGACAGATAGTCATTGTGACCAGTTAGTTCCAATCCTGTTCATTTAAACAAAAAGGGCATTTTACTGCTCTTTTTCACTTTCCCATCACTTTTGTTTTGTTTTGTTTTGCTTTTTGGAGGGGGAAGGCAGGGGAATTGGGATTAGGTGACTTGCCCAAGGTCACAGGGCTAGTAAGTGTTAAGTGTCTGAGGGCAGATTTGAACTCAGGTCCCCCTGACTCCAGGGCCAGTGCTCTATTCACTGTGCTACATAGCAGCCCCTTTCCGATCACTTTTTATTTCCAATTATAACCTGTCCCTCTTCCTTATGCACTGAGCCATCTTTGGTCACAAAGATTTTAAAAGAGAGTGGGGAAAGGACTTCAGCAAAACCAAGGCATCAGTCATGTTTGGCAGCATATGCCATACTCCATACACATAGGCCTCCACCTGTGTAAAGGTGAGCCGGAGAGGCATTGTCTCCAGTCTTCTCTGTGGAAAAACTTAGTCATTATAACTATATAGGATTGAGTTTTATTTGTTCTCTCCCCCAAATCCCCTCATTTTACAGAGAGGGAAACTGAGGAATTTCTGAAGAGTGAAATGACTTGTCCAAGGTCACCTAGTTGTGAGTTACTGGCAGTCTGTATTTCTAGCAAGGAGAGAAGCTGGTGAGGGAAGCTTGGGGGTTTGCTTTCCTGTGATACTAAGGCAATTACTTTAATGTTTTCTTAATCCTTTGACTGAAACATGGGGAGCACTTTGTCATCCTGCATGAGTTAGAACACCTTTCATGTGTGGCTTTGATCTTGCAAAGTTTTGTCAGAGTCTGATGAGGGAGTTCTCAAATGCTCAGCCTAGCCATCCTCCCTGAGGAACACACGGCCCTCCTTGGTTTGGGGTGAGAGCTCTCCATGGTGGGAACCTCCCTGCTCTCATTCCTCTTGGTGTTTGGACTCAGATCATAGATAGGGAACTGCAGGGGACCTCAGAGGGCAGCCGGTCCCACTCTGTTATTTCCAGAACAGGAGAATGAGTCCCTAGAGATGAGGAGACTTATCCAAAGTCATTCAGGTATTACATGATGTCTTTGTGTAGGGATAGTGAGGATCAGAGAGGTTAAGTGATACACCCCATGCCACACAGCTAGTGACTGTCTGCAGTGGGATTCAAACCCAGAACTTTCAAACTTTAGCAGTCTATCCAGTATACTATGCTGTCTCTCATGTTAATAATGTAGCACTTGGAAGTTTGCAAAATGCTTCACATATTCTCACTCGATCCTCAAGACAGCTCTGCAAGTTGTCTTGGAACTTCCATAGTCATGATTTCCATTTTCCAGATAAGGAAAGCAAGTCTGAGAAGTGTTCAAGGTCACATGACTGGTAAATGTCAGAAGCAGGATTTAGGCCAAATCTTCCCTATCAGAAGTCCATTAGTCTGTCCACTCACCTAAGTAGCACCAGAGGGAGGGGAACCTGAGGGGGAGATGAGTATGTCAGGGACCCTTTGTGGCCCCCAGTAACCCCAGCTTGGGTCCTGACCTGAGGCTGAGAACCAGCAGAGCAGCAGCAGCAGCAGCAGCATGCTCCTGTTCTCTCTCTTCCCTCACCCCTCTCTTCACCTTTGTTCTCACTCCCCCTTCTCCTTTTCCTCCTCCTCCTCCTCCTCTTCATCTTCCTCCTCCTTCTTTTTCTCTCTCCCTTCCTCTCTCTCCTACCCCCCCCCCATCCTTTCTGGTTCCTGTTTTGTTTTGCTCCAAAGAGAAGAATGCAGCAGGCTTTGCAATTTAGGGCTGGCCTCCAGACCTGGACAAACTTATCAAACCTTGAATGACTGTATGGAGAGTCTGAAAAATTCAGTGCTTGGGGAAGTCATTGTCGCTGCCACTGTTAAGTGATGATTAAACCCTACAAATTTGGTGCTATTAGAATTTAAAGCAATCCATTCTCATTTGCACAGTGAGCTGGATTGTACATATGGCCCAGCCTTCGTTCTTTTCACTAGGCAGCTGCTGATAAAAGTGCCCCTAGCTTTCTACTTCATTTATATAAGAACCTCAGCATGATTTCCTCCCCAGAGCTAGGTAGAAACACCACCTCTGCCACCTCTAGAAGAATGATGGTGAGAAGAAGCATTTATACTAATAAAGGCTAACATTTACATAATGCTTTAGGGTTTGCAAAGGGCTCGATATACATGAACTTATCTGAGTCTTACAGCTGTCCTGTGGGTTAGGAGTATTATTATTCCCATTTCACAGATGAGGAAAGTAAAGCTAAATAAGTATCTGGTAAAGTATCTGAGGTGGGGTTTGAGCTTCTGTCTTCCTGCCTCTGATTTCAGCCTTCTTTCTACTATGCCACTTCCTGGGGTGGAGATGGGGAGGGAAATAGTGACCAGAGGAAGGATTTTTGTTCCAGAGGGTCACCAGGATGGCAAGTGGAGCCACAGGGCATTTGGTTGTTTTACCCTTTCCCAAAGGCATGACATTATTTATTTGAAATCTGTTTCCAGAGCAAGAGGTGGAAAGAGGTGGTGATGGAGGCAGGAGAGTCATGCCATTGTAGGGCAGATAGTGAGGGGCCTAGGGAGGGTGGCTGAATGAGAAGCATGGTCTGGGGCCAGTCAGACACCGATTCATCCAGCAATCAGGACAGCTTAGTCCTGAGGCAGGATTCCAGAGTGGAGTGGATTCGTTCTTCCTGGGAGAGGGGTGTTGACTGGAGGCTGGTGTTCCAGGCAGGGAGATGGGTCAATGACAAGCAACTTTTCCCCTGTATAGGTTGGTCACTTACTCTCATATTCTCCCTTCAGCCCTTGATTTCCCAGAGAGTGCTGGACTTGTCATCAGGAAAACCCTGGTTCAGATCCAGTCTCTGCCCCTGACTAGCTGTATGACCCTGGGTAGACCCTTTATTCTGAGCCTACAAAATGAAGATAATAATGCCTACCACTTATCTCTCTAGGTTCTTGTGAGGATCCAATGAGCTAATGAATGTAAAGTGCTTTGTAACTGGAACATATTTCATGAATGCCAGTCATCACCAACTAATTAGTCCATCAGCCAACATCAGTCAGACCTGTACAAGAACCTATATTGATTTCTGCTATTTGCGGTCAGTGGGCAGTGTCCTTTGTGTGAATTACCCATTTCAGGGCTGACCTGCATCCATGTCTGGAAGCCCATTCGCTCTGAGCTTTCTCTGGTTTTCTCAAATGTTGGCTTCTACAGTTGTCCTGCTTCATCTCTGTTTGCTTCTTGTTTGTTTATGAGAAGTAGGTGGTAACAAGAGAAGCTCGAGATGCCAGCCAACCTAGGGAAGTTGAAAACGCTGCTTCGGAACCTCATCTCTTAGATCCTGGCTCCTCGGGATGTGCAGCACCAGGAGCTGGGGAGCTTAGGTCTTCCTGTTTATTATAAAGTCTCTCACTTGCCTTCTTCTTAGAAAACCAGAAACAGATGTGTTAAGGCTCAAAAGTAACTGAGTCTTCTGGATTGCCTGAAGAGAAAATGCCTGACAAAGGATGTGAACCCAGGGCAGTGATAACTTTTGACTGGTGTCTCTTAAACTTTTCTGTCCTCAGTCTACTAGCTGGGACCCACAATGTCCTTAAAACAGAGGAGTGTGTTTTGTTATCCTCAAGGCAATAGGGAGCCTTGGAAGATTCTCGATCTTCTTGATCCGGGGGAGTAACATACTCAGACTTGTGCTTTAGGAATGTCAGCTTGGCAGGTGGGTAGGAGATAGGTCCTTACCCTGGAGTCTCAGAGCTTGGTTTTTAAAAGTATTTTAATAATTGTACTTCAATGTGATTCACTTCCTTTGTAATCTTGTGTGTTTTAAATCATACATTTAGAAACATTATCCCAAGAAAGGGTCCATAGGCTTCATGAGACTGCCAAAAGCTCTGAACACTTGAGTTGTAGAGTGGAGAAGCTGGACCCCATGGAGACCAATTCACAGATGATCGTCATCTCCACATGAGAGGCAAAAAGGTTCTAAACCAGGGTGGCAGCTGTTGGTGTGCAGGAGGAGACAGATGAGAGATAGAACTGCTAAGACTTGGCAACAGATTGAATTTGGGGAGTGAAAGAGAGGTTATAGGCAAAGAATATTTATAATAATAAAGATAACTAGCACTCATACAATGCTTCCTCTGTGCCATGCCAGGGGCAGCTAGGTGGCACAGTGGATAGGGCTTTGGGCTTGGAATCAGAAAGACTCCACTTCCTGAGTTCAAATCTGGCATCAGGCACTGACTAGCTGTATGACCCTGGGCAAGTCACTTTACCCTATTTGCCTCAGTTTCCTCATCTGTAAAATGAACTGGAGAATAAAATGGCCAACCACCCTGGTATCTCTGCCAAGAAAACCCCATTTGGGGTAAGGAAGAGTCAGACATGATTGAAGCCACTGAACAACAACACGTAGAGAAAGGAGGTCTGGGGACAGAGTTACTCAGTCATAGGAGGCAAGAATAGAGGAAGGAAGGGAGGGAGGAAGGAAGGGAGGGAGGGAGGGAGGGAAGAAGGAAGGAAGGAAAGAAGGAGAGGAAGGAAGGAAGAGAGGAGGGAAGGAAGGAAGGATGGAAAAAGGAAGGAAGGAAGG
>CM053597.1:10419971-10450385 GCA_028646575.1 Pseudocheirus occidentalis | reverse complement strand
CTCCTCCTCCTTCTTCTTCTTCCCCTCCTCCTCCTCCTCCTCCTCCTCTTCCTCCTCCTCCTCTTCCTCCTCCTCTTCCTCCTCCTCCTCCTCCTCCTCCTCCTTCTTCTTCTTCCTTTATATTTATTCCTGTTCAATTTCACCTTTCTAGATTTGGCCATTGATGTCCTTTGGGCCCTGTCTCCATCATGCAAGATGTGAGCTCTCTCTTCCAGCTTTGCACCAGCTGCAGATTTTATATGCCCACCATCTGTGTCTTTATCCCAGTCCCAGAAAAAAATGTGGCACAGTAGAGAGCCAAACACAGCTCTCTGGGACATTTCCCTGCCATCTCCTTCCAAGCTGACAGTAACCCAGCAATCACCGTTCTTTGAGCACAACTCCAAACACCCCTGGGAATGCTCAGGCATTCAGAAGTGCTGTCATCAACACCAATGGCAAGGTGTCTGTGCCATTAGGTGATAGCAGATGGGATAACCACTTCTTGGAGCACCAAACAGTTTCCTGATGGATCTTCCTGCCTTCCCTCTCTCCCTTCTTAAATCTATCATCCTCCCAGCTGCAAAACACATCTGGCCATGTCACTCTTCTACTAAAAAATCTTCAGTGGCTCCCTACTGCTCCTAGGATAAAATACAGACTCATCTTGGTATTGAAAGGCCTGTGTAGCAGAGCTCCCACCTGTCTTTATGGTCTTGTTTCTACTTTGATCAAAGTAGCATTCTATTTCCTGCTTTCCTGATTGGTACATGGGGGCCTCTGTGTCTGTTATGCACTTTGGACTCCACTTGAAGCTTCTGTCAGAGCAGAGCTCTGGGGCTGCCTTCTCCGTGAAATCTTTCCTGTCTCTAGATTTCTGTGCATAAACTTTATTTCTGCTTCTCAATGTAAATGTCATAGTCCCCTTCTCCTGAATGTAAGATCCTTGAAGGCAAAAGATGGTTTGATTTTTAACTTTCTGAGCTCTATACATCATGCTTAAAGGAATGTTGGGAGAATTGAACTTTTTTTTTCCTTTTTTCTGTTTTTATGTAGACTATCGGTACAGGCAAGCATGTGTGCACACACAACTATAATTCTTTACACTTTTATATTTGCATGAAAGACCTTTCAGATGTCAGGGTTTCCCTTTCATCCACATGTAAACTTT
This sequence comes from Pseudocheirus occidentalis, assembly GCA_028646575.1. NCBI lineage: Eukaryota > Metazoa > Chordata > Mammalia > Diprotodontia > Pseudocheiridae > Pseudocheirus > Pseudocheirus occidentalis. The sequence continues at coordinate 10,449,235 of CM053597.1, read as the reverse complement.
GGAAAAGATAAAAAATCATCTCTTTGGCAACTGTTATTCATAAAGTTTTCCATACAGGTGTGTGTTTAGAGATCACAGCAAAATTACATTTTCCTCCCTTCTCAGTCTCTTCCAGAGCTTTAGTAAGTACTTAACAATCTATCACAGAGACCCCAATATACTCCTCTGACAGGCCACATTTATGTTTTAAGATTAAACACTTAGTGTAAACAATCTAAGTATGGCAAAGCAATTCTTTTTCTTTTGTAGAGCAGATGCTGGGGGAAACAGTCAAATTCATTTTCCCAGGACAGTTAATGTCTTTTAATTCTCTCCTTCCAGTAGAAGTATTTCTTTTTGGTAGCAAACGCTTTTTAAAAGTGTTATTTATTTTTTAAAAATTAAAAAAAATATTTCCAGTTTCTCTCTCTCCCTTCTGCCCCTTCCACACCTTTTGAGAAGGCAAGCAATATGATATTGATTATACATGTAAGTTATGCAAAACATATTTCCATATTAACCATGTGACAAAAAAGGCAAAAAAGATAAAGTGAAAAAAAAGTCTGTTTCGGTCTGCACTCAGACTCCATCAATTCTCTCTCTGGAGGTGGATAGAATTGTCTTAGATCATCATCTTGATCAGAATGGCTAATTCTTTCACCATTGATCATCATACAATATTGCTATTACTGTGTACAATGTTCTCCTGGTTCTGCTCACTTTATTTTGTGTTAGTTCACATAAATCTTTCCTGGTTTTTCTGAAACTGCCAGGCTCATCATTTCTTATAGCACAATAGTGTTCTATCACAATCATACTGCAACTCATTAAGGTGTTCCCCAATTGATAGGCATCCCCTCAATTCCCAATTCTGTGCCACCATGAAAGGAAGTGAATATTTTTGTACATTCGTACAGGCTCTTTTGTACATACATACAGGTCCTTTCCCTTTTTATTTGATCTCTTTGGGATATCGAGCAGTATTATGGGGTCAAAGGGTATGTGAGGCTTTATAGATGTTTGGGCATTGTTCCAAATTGTTCTCCAGAATGATTAGGTAAGTTCACAACTTCACCAACCATGCATTAATGTACCTACTTTCCCAGTCCCCTCCAGCATTTGCCATTTTCCTTTTCTGTCATGTTAGCTAATATGATGTGTATAAAGTGGTACCTCTTAGTTGTTTTAATTTGTATTTCCTTAATCAGTAGTGATTCAGGGAATTTTTCACATGACTATAGACAGCTTTAATTTCTTCCTCTGAAAACTGCTTCTTCATATCCTTTGACTATCATTTGGGGAATGGCTCTTATTTTTATAAATGTGATTCAATTCTCTATGTATTTGAGAAATGAGACCTTTGTCAGAGACTTGATATAAAATTTTTCCTCCAGTCTCTTGGTTTCCTTTTAATCTTGGCTGTATTGATCTTGTTTGTGGAAACCCTTTTTAATTTAATATATTCAAAATGATCCATTTTACTTCCCATGATCTTCTCTATGTCTTATTGGTCATCAATTCTTCATATATTCATGGATATGACAGATGAGAATTTCCCTCCTCCCCTAATTTCTTATAATATCACCCTTTGTATCTAAATTGTTTATCCATTTTGACCTTATCTTGGAATGGGATATGAGATGTTGGTCTCTGCCTAGTTTCTGCCAAAGTCCTTTCTAATTTTCACAGTAATTTTTGTCAAATAGTGATTTCTTACCCCAAGACCTTGGATCTTTGGGTTTACCAAACATTAGATTACAATGGTCACTTACCACTGTGTGTTGTGTTATTCCACCGATGCATCTTTTTCTTTCTTAGCCAATAACCGATCATTTTGATGATTTCCACTGTATAATGCAGTTGGAGATCTGGAACTGCTCCTTCAGCTTTCTTCATATTTTTTTCATTGATTTCCTTGATATTCTTGGCTTTTGCTCTTCCAGATGAATTTTGTTCATACTTTTTCTAGCTCTATACAATAATCCTTCAGTAGTTTGAGTTGTATAGCCCTGAATAAGTAAATTAATTTAGGTAGAATTGTCCTTTTTATTATATTAGCTCAGGCTTGAAGCAGGAAGAGCTGGGTTCAGCTCCTGCCTTACTAGCTTATTTCACCTGTCTCCAAACCTCAGTTTCCTCATTTGTAAAATGAGAACAAGATTCTCCTACTTGTCTAACTGCTCCTCTTCAGTCTTTTTTGTTTATGGATGGATCTATCTATCAATTGATACAATGTCTGTAAAGCTCTTTGTGACCATAATGGGCCATAACTCTAGAGCTATGGGAGCTTGGAGCACATTCTAGTTCAATGTCATCATTTTGAAGGTGAAGATACTCAGACACAGAAGAGCCAAGTGACTTGCTTAACCTCACACGGGTGATTGGGCTGCCTTGGAAAGTTGTGGCTTCTTCCTCCTTGGGAGTCTTCTCTTCCGGGCTGGATGACTACCTCTGTCTGGTCTGTGTCCAAGAGAGAATTCTTGATCAGGGATGCATTGGGTTGCATGGCCTCTGAGGTCCTTTCCCATCCAGACAGTCTGTGGTTTTGTGATATCCCAACTGGATGAATTAGGGCACTGGTAGAGATGCTTTGGTGCTGACCCACAGCAGTTTCCAGCCCTGTAGTTCCCTGTGGAAGTTTGAGGCAACTCCAACAGAACAGAAAAGGGGGATTTGTACACATGTGTTTGTTTTATTTGACTTGGCTTGGTTATTTGCTCTGGTTTTTTTTGGAGGAGGCAGTGTCCTCTTCTAAGTTAGGAATGGATTTTTGACAATTACGCTCTGTGACAGGCCAGGCCAATCTTATGTAAAACCAAGCATCAGAACCCTTCTGATAATCAGAGATGTAGCAATAGATGGTTTTGTGATTTTTTTCATAATGTGGGTCACTTTGTATTCACTTGCTTTCACTGATGACAGTGACAATAAGGCAGGAAACATTAAAATCATATTATTCATTTCCTAATAATCAACTATTGGGAAAGCATCCTGGTTTCTGCCTGTGACCTGCTGGTTGGCAGGGCTGGGGCTCCTGTTCACTTTTGCATTTCTGAGTCTCAGTTTCTCAGGCTGTGAAGTGGGATGGTAGGACTTGTACCCTCTACTCTAGAGGCTGATTGTGAATGAAATGTTTTGGAAATCTTAAAGAACTATAGAAATATGAGTAGTGATAAAAATCAGGATTTCAACTTGTTCGTCTGATCAGCTGAGGTCTAGATAAGTTGAGGATAAGTGTTTTTGTAAGTGACCACAAAACTCAAATGACTTTTCCTGACCACTACTCTCTGTCTCCCCCTTCCCCTGCCACATTACAATATGAGCTCCTTGAGTGCCCTCCAGAGAGAGTCCCCAGAGGCTGGGGACTGACTGTATCCCTAGCACTTAGTGCAGTGATAGGCACATAGTAAGTGCTTTATAAATGCTTCTAAACATTTATTCAATCATTGCATATGAAAGAGGGTGGTCATGTTCTGTTCTCATGGTGTCTCAGGGCACCTGGCAATAATTGGGTCCCCCAAAGTCCAAATACCCTCAAGAACCTGAGGGTGAGACCCTCAAAAGGCATCTCAAGATAGAATCTGTCTAACAGATAAAACAACAGTACATAGACCTTCTGCTCAAAATTGAGACCCATGGGGCTAAAGTGAGTGTTGTATGAGGAACTTGCTGAACTGAGGCTTGCATGTAGTTTTAAGGTGAGATGGCTCAAAACAAAACATCTCTCTATGGGTCAGGTTCAGAAAAGGGTCAGGAGTGGTAGATTGCCTGAAACTTGAAGCTGGGCATTAGAAAGGCCCCCAGAACCCATCCAGTTCAAGCCATACTCATGCAATGAATCCCTACTACCATTTACCCAACCAGTGGTCATCCAGCCTTCACTCAGAGATCTCTAATGAGGAATTCTTCCCAAGGCAACCTGTTCCATTTTGGGACAAGTCTACGAGTTAGGAAACTTTTCTTCCAATTTACCTCTTTGTAACTTTTCCTATCGGTCCTCGTTCTGCCTCTGAGGTCAAGCAGAAAAAATCTCCTACAGGGGAGCCCTTTAGATGCTTAAAATGGCTATTGTAACCTCTTCCATTTCTACTCTTTTCTTCTCCAGTCTTAACATTCCCATTTCCTTCAGCTGATCTCATATTACTTGGGCTTGAGGTCACCTACACTTCTGGTCATTTACTTTGTTTATGGGAAGATGTAATGTTTTCATTGATAACAAAGGGACAAAATGCTTTGAGAGGATATTCTTGTTCCTCAGCAAGGAGTCCCAGGTCTTAGTGTACTTATATTTAAGGAGTCACCAACACACTGACAAGGTTGGTACGGTACCTGTTTAACTTCATTTTGGGGAGGAGTGGTACATGGACATCCCATTCTTCTCGTCCACTCCTGGAGCTTCACTGGAGAGCTGGTGCAGTTCTCTTCGCCATTTAGATCCTTGCTGAAATAGAGAAATAGACTCAACAATTGTATCTGTGCCCCCAAAGATCAGATTATTTCATAGTAGATGTATGGCAGAAGGTGATGGAAGAGGAACCTCTTCAAACCATAAATTCCAGTGGAACATATTTGGAGATTTTTATTCTAGAAAATTCCAGAGTATCAGATGTAGGCTGGGAAACCAGAAGATTCATATTACTTTAGGGCAGAATATCCTGGTTTATAGTCAGAAAACTTGGGATAAAATCTTGCTTCTCATAGTCCCTGTGTGACCTTAACCTTCCTCGATCTCAGTTTCCTCATATGAAAAGTAGGAGGGGAGATGGACTAAATAAACGGCCTCTGATGTGCCCCCTAGCTCAAGACGTATCTGCCTGGTATGTAGTAAGTCCTAAATAAATGCTTTCCATGACCTTATCTTATGAGACGATCCTTAATATGGGGTCTGACACACAGGAGGCACTTACTAAATGTTTGTTCTCTTCCCCCTTGATTGTGAAGCTGATTTTTGTCCCCTTCCACCACCCATGCCAGTTCCTTCTCCCATGGAATTATCTTCTATCTACTCTGTGTACATTTGGCATGTACATAGTTAATCATATGTTGTTTCCTCCTTCAGACATCTCCTTTCTTGGGGACTGGGACCATGTTATGGTCTCTTTTTGCATCCACAGTGCTTAGTACAAGGACCTGTACTTAGTAAGCACATAATAAATGCTTATTGACTGACTGACTGACTGGAAGACTTTACATTCAGGCTCCTTCAGTTTCTATATTTAGTTTAGCCTGTTGAAATCCATTTGAGTCCCAACTGTCAAACTGCATTTTATTCTATGGCCAGACCAGCCTCCTCCCATAGCATTTGACCTTGAGTATTGCCCTCAGTGGGAAAAACTCAGCCTCCAGAGAAAACCCCTACTTTATTTGCCACATGGGCTTTCTCACCGATTCTTCCAGTGAAATTTCTGCCTTTCTGGTTTTTTCTTTTTAGGGCCCATTGGCCTGTGCCAGTTCAAATGTGGATGAAAAAGATTAGAAGACAATGTTTGCTAGTATTTTTCTTAAAATGTATACATGTGTGATTTTGGTAGTTTCAGAGTCTCCACTATACCATGTTGAGGCTCCTCATGGTACCCACTACAAGCATTAAGACTGTTTTCTAGACGAGAGATGCCGCACTAGATTTGTGACTTTCCAATGAATGCCTGAGGTGGAGGATTCGACCCCGGTCGTCCTGACTGCTAAAATGAGGATTATGATCACTCTGCTACTTTGTCTCTCAAAGTTAACTTATGCTAAAAAAAATAAGTGTGAACAAATGGCCTGGGTGGTCTCTGGTGGTCCCTTCTTCCTGTGGCCAGAGGGAGCAGAGGTTCGTCAATTTGTCCGCTGGCCTTAACTCTCAGAACTGAGGTGACTTATGGGTACATCCATGTTGTACTTCTTTATTGCATTGTATCTGCTCCAGTACTGTGAGGGATTCAACATCCTGTTGGTCACACAGCAGGTATTTGATAAATGCTTGTTGGGATGGTAATTCTTACTGCCTGTATACACCCTGTTCAAGTATCTGATTCTTGGTTCTCAGCCTTTTGGACAATAAGTCACCTGAACTGGTGGGCATATTTTGGACATGCACCAGAACTGGTCAGTCTGTGCAAGAGCATGCTGGGTAGTGGTGGCCTTCAGCAGTTATTCTACCCCTAAGGTAGCTTGGGAAATGTCAGGATTTATTTGCTCCCACATTTCTGAGGATAAGGCAGTGCTATCACAATCCCTCCCTGTTCTGACTCTGGACGTGGAGTCAGGGACTCCTCCCCTACTCCCTGAAGAAAGACTGCCTTGCTCTCCTCTACTTGTGCGTTTTTGGACCAGTATTGTTCTGGCTAAGTAATGGGGGAAGCTTTGAATAGTGTATCAGCTTGGGATATAAGCCTGCCACCACTGGGACCATTCTGTGGGTGCCACTGTGGGAGCCAAGCTGCTAAATGATGGGAGGCATTTCTTCTAGGAGGTAACAATGTGGGCACAAAGCATGCCAGGGCCTTTCTATGTGGCCAAGAAGAGCCCTCCCTGTGGGGCTTGTCAGAGAAATGTTCTCATTCCAAAACCTTTTAATTTGGGGGAAAATGGTTGTCCTTTCTGCAGGTGTCCAGAGAAATTTGCCTTTGTGTCTTCATGAAAATGTTTGTGGCAGGTTTCATTTTTCAGGGCTTTCTTTTTTTGAGTGCTTGTCTCCATGGAGACAGTGTGGTTTGTAGGAGCATGGGGTCATAGTGTGAAAGGAGAAGGACTTTTGTGGTCCTGTCATTTTACAGATGAGGACACTGAGGTATGGAGAGGTGACATTTCTCAATTATTTTATTGATGGTTACTGAATGTGATTTTAGGAAACTTAAAACATACGAGGCTTCAAGAGCAAATGAGAAAACAAAAATAAAAATAGAAAGTTATCTGAGGCTTATAGTACAATAAGTCCAGACTAGAATCTGACTTTGTTTCCCCACTTCTCCCCGCCCCCAGCATTCACATTAGTTTCTCTATGGAAAAACTGAGCTAGAAAGCTTGAGAAAATCTTGGGAAATAGAAGGTGAGGTTGGTTAAGATTCTGAGACTTTGACAGCTATGGGGTCATGGAGCTGGCAGGTGCCTCCTCCTTGCTCTCGGCTCTGGGGGCCTTCTCTGGCCTGTCTAGTCACAAGGGCACCGGGCCACTGTTTGATCTTGCCCAAGGACAACTTTAGGCTCTGGTATGTAAACTTCTTAGAAGTTTTCGGAAGCCCTCAGCAGCCAGGTGTGGCAAGAGGCAGGAAGTGTTTTACATTAGGGATTCTGGAGTATTGTTCTGAAGTGTCCAGGGGTGCTGTGTGCCCAGAATGGGCTGAGGGGTCAGGACAGAAATCTGGTGGGTGTAGATCAGTGCCAGAGATGAATGAAGCTGTATCTGGGAGGCAGGAGCTGAGGGGAGGGGAGTGAGCCTCCCAGGCAATAGTCTCAGGAGCTTCCTCTTGGACCAGAAGTTCCTGAGGAACAGGTTTAGTTAACTGGCGCTCTGGGCACAGACTTCCGGGAGTTGAAGATGACTGGCACAAGAGCCAGGCACACAAGGCATGGCCTGTATTTCGCCTCCTGCTGGAGGTTTCTCCGGTTGTTTGCAGGCTGGTCTTCTTGCTAGAAACAGAAATTTAAGGGGCAGGAGGAACATCTCTTCATGGTCAGGTACTTGGCAAAGATGACAAGATTGTAGAAGAGGTTCTCATTGGCTGCTTCCTTGGGTGGATTTCTTCTCTTGGTTCTACTCTTCTCTGATGGCATCTGGTGAGAGACAATGAGGCAAGGAGAGAGATCTTGACCCTTCTGTCCCCCTTCACCCCCTGTGAAAATGTGCCTCTGTCCTCTGCCTCTCCATTTGGTCTTTTGGAACTAATCCAGAAGCAGACCTTGTGAATGGCAGAGGGTCAGGAGGGCCAACCTGAGGCTTGGGCTTCTGGGGGTCTATGACCAGACCAGGTTTGAGAGCTGGCCTTGCTTGGATTCCTCAGGAGTGAGGAGTGACCTTCAGGACCCAGACTGAGACAAAGACATATCAGCCAGGCCTCCAAGGGGCATGCGCTTGATGGGACCAATGCTATATAGAAATTGTGCAAAGTCTGCATCTACTCTTCCCAGAGACCAAGATGGAATGGAGACAAGTGTGCTCCCAAGGTATTGGAGGAAAATGTTTGGACTTTTGTAATGGTTAACAATGGAATCTTGGAAGTAAATATCCCCTTTGTAGAAGCTTAAAATTAAAAAAAAATGACTGTCTAGCCAGGTGAGAAGAAATCATGGAAGAAGAAAGGGTGGTAGGTAAGAGGGCATGCTAGTGGATGGAGGAGGAGAAGAAGGGGACCTTTAGGGACTGCTCAGGGGGATGAGTCTCCTCCCTAAAGAGGAACCTTCTGAAGCAGCAGCAGGCATTGGGAGCTGGCCAGCACTGGATAAAGCTGAGCCTCTCCTGGGGCTCCAAAGGGACTTGTCTACAGAATGTATCAGTTAATCCAGAAATGTTCTTGTCCTGTAGTCAAGGGTCACACAATGCCCATACGGACACACTTATGGACACGCTTGCTGACCCTCACACATTTATAAAGAGCTTCCCTGTGCCAGGCTGGGCACTGAGGGTACAAAGATAGGGATGAAAGCTCCTTCCCTCCGAGAGCTGACATCCTATCAGAGGACACCACACTACACAAATAGGGACAAAAACACCAACAAAGACTCCCCTGGGCTCCGGCCGGTATCCCTAGGCTCTTGTCTGAGAATATTTCTGGACTTTACTAGAGAGAAACAAAATTCTTTGTTTCAGGTAAAGCCAAGGCTGGGCTAGTGGAAGGAGGACGGTAGGTCTGTTTCTCCTGGTCCTTATTCCCCAGGGGGCTGGGCTGAGGTGGGAAAATCCCCAGTGGTCCAGTCTCAGGTTGTAAGGTGCTGGGAGGGGGAAGGGAAGGGTTAGTTCAGAGGTCAGTGCCAAGAGCAGCTGATTGGAGATAGGAAGCCTGTGTGGACTGGAAACAGATGGACAGCATTTCCCACCTCCAGAGAAGCAGGCAGGAAACCCAGGAGTGCTGGGATCTGATGGACAACAGGAAAGTCCATCCAAGGTCGGGAGAGAGATCAAGAAATGATGTGGAGACACCACAGAGTGTGGCAGAGCTGCCTGCGTGATGCCCCCCTTATCCACGGCAAATGCCAAGTCTGAGCCAGCCTTCCCTAGCGTTTCTCCCTTCCAGTCTGTTCCCTTCTCATTGTTTGGCCAGGGCCAGAACAGCTCTTTCTTCCCCCTTTTCTTCTGCCTTATAGAGAATGAGGTCCTGGATGATGGAGAGTGGGTGCTGATAAAGGTTTTAAACCATCAAGACCCTTTATGTTTGTCGTCCTATATGAACCTCAGGACACTTTTTGTGAGACAGGAAGGGATGGTGAGGATTATTATTCCTGTTTTACAGATGAAGGAGCTGAGTCTTTGAGGGATAAAGAGACTTGTCCGTAGTCACAGGGCTCGTCCTGTGTCTGACATGGGATTGGAAGCCCGGGGGCGGAGGGGTGGGGTGGAAGGGTGACTGCACGTCCAGCGTGCTGGAGTGAGCTCCCCTTGCCGTATCCTGGATGAGCTTTCAGGAGAATGGGTGTTTGCCCACTGGTCCATATGTAAGGGCCGCTGCCTACTGCAGAGTGACGTGGTTTTAAAACAGAATGTTGTCTATATTTCGTTGTATTTTTATTTATGTTGTTAAATATTTTTCAATTACATTTTAACTGGGTTCAGCCTATACTGGGGTCTTGTGTTTGCCTCCTGGGAAAGAAGAGAGGCTGGGGGCAGTGACTGCAGTTAGGGGGTTCCTACTGGCTTGAAGTGATAAGGGGGAGTGTTGGGGGTGGACAGGCAAGAGCTTGTGTGAGAAACAGAGGAAGAATCACTAGGCCTTGGCCAGGGGCGAGTTGAAGATGCCCCCTTGCTTTTCAGCCTGGGGGCTGGGAGGATGCTGGTGTGAGGGTCCAGTGTATGGAGCTGTTGGCTTTGGACTCAGTTCTTGGGGCCAGTGTCTGCTTGGTCTTCTCCCTCCAAGTCTGGTGGCTTGGCAGCCCTGGGTATCTCAGCATCTGGGCTGTTCACTTTTCTTTCCTGAATGACTTTCCCAGGCCTCATGACTCCTGGGGCAATTGGTTCTGGCTGATTTCTCCCCTAAGGTGGGCAGGAGGAGAGCCAGGTTGGTGAGTGTGTGTTCCAGGAAGCCATTGTCCTCTGCAGCCTTCCCTTTTAAAGGGCAGAGGCAAGTCTATATGAGACTAGTCTCTTCATGTTGAGAAGCAGGATGGAAGCCTGGGTTCCTCGTTTCCTGACCCAGGCGGAGCTTCTTCCAGCGCTCTGGAGGGCTGCAGTGCACAGGTGGTCCACATTGGGCCTGGGTCTGGGAAACAATAAGCCACAACTATGGGCCTCCAGAGCAGGTGTGAGAGGGTGGGGGTCACTGAAAACAGGAGTCCTTTTGTTCCTGAACAGAAAGCAGAGGGCTCGGGAGAGCCAGCCTGGGGGCCTGTGGGGAAAAGGAATCTGGAGTACGAGTCATGATTGGCAGGTGCTCCTCCAGTCCTCGATGGACCATCTATGGATCCAGGGACAGGACTTAGCAGACTTAGCAGTTTCTTAGTTCAGAGACCCTAGAGCTGGGTCATCTAGTCTGACCCTTCCAGTCCTTACAGGGAGGGAAACTGAGGCCCAGAGAGTGAAGTGGCTTGTTGGGATCACATCATGTGGGGAGGGAGAGAGCTGAGCCTCAGAGTCCATGACCTATCAAAGGTCACCCCAGCTAGCAAGGGGTTGGGCTAGAATTTGAACTCAGGTCCTCCGATGTAAAATTCTATATTGTTCCCATTCCACTGTATTGTGTCTCTCATGTAATGTAATCATTCTCAGTCCCTGTCTTAGAGGGGCTCCTGCCTGGGCTAAGAGAGGAGACCCAGAAGGCTGACCTTGGAGGCACAGCTGGCTTTGCATGTGCCAACCCCTCAGTGGCTTTGCAGAGAGATGCCTTTGAGAGTTGCTGTGGCTGAGCAATTCTACCCCTTGCAGTGGCAAGGCCCCCTGAGCTCCACCATTCACCAGCCTGGTAGCTAAGGACCTCCATGCCCCACCAGCCTTGTGGTGAGATCCTTCAAGCTCCACCAGCCTGGCAGCAAGGCCCTCCATGCCTCACTAGCCTGGCAGCGAGATCCTCCATGCCCCACCAGCCTTGTGGTGAGATCCTTCAAGCTCCACCAGCCTGGTAGCAAGGCCCTCTGCTCTCTGTCAATCTAGTAGTCAGATGTCTTCCCAGAGGCCTCTGTTCAAAACCCTTTCCTCCCAGTAGAACCTCCCAGAGGTTGTGCCCAGCCAGAAGAGGCTTCTGGAGCCCAGGGCCACCCATAGCCATGATGGGGCATGAGGGAAGAGTTCAGTGGAAAATGAATAATTAATAATAATATTAGTAATAGCAGTAATAATGATGAACATTTCTATGGGACTCAAGGCTTATGAGAATAAAGATTTCCATAGAGTAGAAGATTTATAACAATAATAATGAACTTTCCTCTTGGATTTGAGGTTTACAAATGCTTTCCTCTCCATGGCTCTTTGAAGGTGGTGTTAATTCCATTTTGTAGATGAGAAAACCGAGGTTTAAGGGACCAAACAGCTCGACCCAGTCCCAGCAGCAGCTGGAGTCAGCCTCTGGCCTCTCCGGCCTCTCCCTTCTCTGTTATTTCTGCTTCATTCTGCTCCCTCTCACACCTCTTCATTACCTCAGGTGCAGCAGGATTTGGCTCTTGCTGTGGGATCAGTGAATTCTCTCTGCTTTGGAGAGGTCTTCCTTGATGCTGGTTTGATTGCAGAGTTTAGTGTAGACTCCATTTCTGGGGCTAATGGCTGGTGGGCAGTAATGAAGGAGCCACGAGGGAAGAGCTAAATGTCTCTCAGCCTGGCCTTCTGCTGCCTTGATGTCTCCCAGGCTCTTCCTCTCCAGTCCTCCAATCCATGCTCCGATGCTTAGCATTAGAAGGAACCTCAGAGACCACCTGGGGACTGAGAGGGTATTGATATCCTGTACAGAAAAAGGGAAGGTGGGAGGTGGGAGGGCTTAGGGAGTTTCAGATGCCTGCCCAGATATCCGGTTCAAAATTGGAAAATGCAAGATTGGAGGTGGCTGAGTGGTTGGGGCAGGAAAGGCAGAGTTGAGAATCATCAGTATAGAGATGATAATTAAATCCCTGGGAACTGATGAGATCACCAAGCAAAGCATTCTAGAGGAAGAAGAGGACCCAGGACAGCAAAACCATACATATCCTGAGGGATATGTATGGTTAGAGAGTGTGAACTGGAGGAAGATCCAGCAAATGAGACATAGAAGGAGAGGTCAGAGAGGAAGGAGGAGACCCAGGACAGCACCCTGAGGGATATGTATGGTCAGAGAGTGTGATCTGGAGGAAGATCCAGCAAATGAGACATAGAAGGAGAGGTCAGAGAAGAAGGAGGAGACCCAGGACAGAGGGACATCCCAAAAACCTAGAGAAGAGAATGTCAATGGGGGGAATGACCAACAGTGTCAAGGGCTGCCGAGAGGTCTAGGGGAACGAGGGCTGATCAAGGACCATTGGACTGGGTGGCTAAGAAACCATAGGGAAGAGGTCATGTGTTGAATTAGGAACTGGACCAGACCATGTAATCTCTTAGTCCTAAATCTTTGATCTTCCAAGCCTCTGTGTGACATTGGTCACTTCACATTGTTTCCTCGTGTTGTAAAATGAAAAGGCTTGACTATGTGGTCTCTGCGGGTCCTTCGAGCTTGAGATTTGTGGTTCTCTGATCTTTCATCCTCTGAGTGACTTTGGGCACATTACTTCTGCTCCAGGGCCATGTTTCCTCATCTCTAAAAGGCACAAGTTGGATTTGGTGGCCCCTGCCTTTCTAGATCTCTGACCCCATCAATCTCCAATGAGAAGGAAGTGCTTTGGCATGGTGTTCTCAGGGAGGCTTATTCCTTGTTTTCATCAACTGAAGGAGAAAATGCCAAATATTTTGGCATGTGGATGCTTGCCATGATCCTGACTCAGGGGTAACCCAGGGCTGTGTGGTGTGAATCCATTTCCTATGAAACTGACTCAGCTTTACCCTTGAAGAAATGTTCATTGAGGTAGATGTGCCCCCCCACACACATTGATAAGTTGCCATAGGCTAAGAGCCAGTGTGGACAATATTGTAGATTTAGATTGGGCAGAGGGAGGGAAGGAGATCAAAGGGACGGAGACCCCTATGGTGTAGTGCAAAGATCCCTCACTGGATTTGGATCCAAGGACCCAAGTTCAAATCCTGCTTTTTCCATTTACTACCTGTGTGACCTTGGGCCAATCACTTACCTTTTGAGGACTTGGTTTCATCATCTATAAAACAAAGGTTCTTTCCAACTTTAGCCCAAGACCTTCCTCTCTGGCTGTGTGTGATCACCTCTCCCAACCCCTCTTGATTCTAATGCCTTCCCATTTATCCTCTACATAACTGGTTTCATTTGTTTTTTCTTCCATTAGATTATAAGCTCCTGGAGGGCAGGGACTTGTCTTTTGCTTCTTTTTGTGTCCCTGGTCCTTAGCACAGTGTCTGGTATACAGTAGAAGTTTGGTCAATGTTAATTGATTAACTGAAGACTGACTCTTCTGGGAGAAGGTGACGGCAGCTGGCCCAGCCTTCAAGATCCCAGAAGTGGCCAAGTGGCCAGAGCTACCAGTGAACTTTTTATAGCTACTGTTGAGTTGAGTATATGCTTGGGATGATGAAATTGTGAGGAATTCAGGTTGCTTGGAAGTGAGTTAAACCATTCTCCTTCCTTCTCTTCTCCTAATAACCCCAATTTATTTAGCTTCATCTGATATTGGTCCCAGGACACTTCTCACAGGCAATGAAACATTTGTTTGAGCTGTAGAGGGCACGTGGATAAACAAACCACTCCCAACCATTCTGCAGTGAGCTAGCTACGTGCCACAAATAGACCCGGCTTCACAGTTGTGTGAGAGAAGGAAGCTTTAAAGCCTTGTATAAATGGGTGAAGTAGGGGTGCTGTTTTTTGGGACCTCTGGTCAGAAGACTTTGGTTCAAATTCCACCTCTTGTATCTTCTGAGTATCAGTGCTTGGATAAGTTACATAACTTGGCTTCAGTTTCCTTAAATGATAGGATTAGACTCAGTGGCTTCTGAAGTCCCTACCAGATCCAAATTGGAGATCCTCAGATCATTGTCAGAACCAAGGTGGATTTTAGTGGAAATAACAACAGATTTATTTTTTGTTTGTTTGTTCGTTTTGCAAATAATTGGGTTGTATGACTTGCCCAGGGTCATATAGCTAGTAGTAAAACTGACTTAAAAGTCAAGAGAACCAAGTTTGAGTTCAGACTGACATTTAACAGCTGATACAAGTCACTTCTATTCTCAACCTGTTTCTCCGTCTATAAAATGGGAAAAAAACAATGTTTCCTCCATGTCTCTCAGGATTATTTTGAGGAAACTCTCTGTAAACCTACTGAAATAGGAGTCTTTGCCACACGTGAGGAATTTCAATGCAGAGACCCTGTGGGTGAAGGCTGGTGATCATTCAGAGTTTTAAATAGCACCATCATTTCGGGAAAATCATGGCTGGCGTTGATGTTTTTCCAACAATGAAAGACTGTGTCTGAATTTTCTTTTTGCTTGCACTTCTGAAAGAGATGCAAAATTGTGGGTTCATATTCAATATGGACCCTACTTTTGTAATCATTAAAAGACAAACAACTTCATGGGCATTTACAATGTGTATAGAGTCTCTTAGAACATTTTCTAAATGTGTTGTAATTGAAAGGGAGGGCAAAGATTTGAATTAAAGTCTGAACTCCTTCATGTGACCAGCCTGTAATCTGGGAGTATCTTTATCTTCTCCGCTCTTCACTAAATATAATCATATCAAGCTCATTATCGTGGGGGTCTTTAGAGAGTTTCTCTCTTCCTAAAGCTGTAATTCTATGACCATGATGAGATAATTATCACAGTTTTGAAGAATTCTGTATAGATCAGGGCCCCTTCACAATTCTGGAGTCATAGTCCCCTTTGGTAGGCCATCAAAGCCCGCTGGCTCCTTCTCAGAATCATGGAAGGAAATGCTACATTTCAGCTAGATGTTAGTGAAAAATAAGATGGAATTTTTTCCTCATCCAAACCCATAGGCCCCCTGAAATCTTTTGATGGATCCTAGGTTAAGAATCCTTAATTTAGAGAGAGAGCCCTGCAAGAGAGTTGCATGAAGTGGGCCCAGACCTTGATTTGTGGCAGGTGGGGTGTGGATCACTCAGGATTTTAAAACAAATCGATGGGAAAAGAACAAGGATCTGGATGTAGATGTTATTGGTTTAAAATACTCTGGGTCTTCTGATAAATCACATCAAAACTTAACAATGGCCCCAGAGAAGTGTTGAGATGAGTCAATGGGCTGCCGAAAGGAGAAATCACATTTAAAAACATGAGAAGACAGAAAGGGGAGAAATTGAAAGAAGATCCCTTGTTCGTGTTAGCTCTGATATTTAAATATAAAGGGTGGCCGTGAGGGAAGTGGGTCCTCATGTTACTGGTGTGGCTGGAGGCTAATGCTCATACCCTATCCCTGTGTGACTGAGAACATTGTGACCAGCCTGGGTACCAGTTTCTGCAGAAGCTGGGAGACAGACAACAGACCCGCCTTATTTCCTTATGTCAAAGCCAGCCTTTTTTAATGCTATTGATACCATTTGGCTCAGGGCGT
The DNA here is from genome assembly GCA_028646575.1 of Pseudocheirus occidentalis. Lineage (NCBI taxonomy): Eukaryota > Metazoa > Chordata > Mammalia > Diprotodontia > Pseudocheiridae > Pseudocheirus > Pseudocheirus occidentalis. The sequence continues at coordinate 10,433,483 of CM053597.1, read as the reverse complement.
ATCTAGTTCTGCTATCTAGTCAGTATAGACAGCTCTCCCTGCTTTATTTACTCGCCTTACAAAACTTTGGATATAGCCCATCAATCAGGCATCCATGGTGAAATTGGATTGTGTCAAGTGTAACCCTAGTGTTGGTTTGTCCAGGTTGCCTCAGGTGGGGCTCAGAAAAAGAGGAAAAAACATTTGTTGGCTTCCCTGAAAGAGTTCCTATGTTATGTTCACAACCTCTCTCCTGTACTCACTGATGGCCTCGGAAACATGGACTTTTTAGTGGATGTTCCAGAAATTTTAATAGGGTCAGTCGAGGGTGGTTGGGACTTACTGCACATCTGGCACATTGCTAGAGGTGCCCTGACTCTTCGTTATTGGAAAAAATATTCAATTCACACAAAGAGATTTGTCTTCACTCAGCTTTGGATTTGTGGGGGCAGAATTCTTATTTTTTTAATTGTGCAGTTATTGAGAAGATAGAGGCTGCTGTTGTGCAGTGGATAGAGACCCAATGGATAGAATCAGGAAGATCAGATTTCAAATCTGGCCTCAAACATTTACTAGCTGTATGTCCCTGGGCAAGTCACTTAACTTCTGTTTGCCTCAGTTTCCTGAACTGTGAAATGGAGATAACAATAGAACTTCCTCACATATGGATCAAATGGGATGCTCATTTGTAAAGTACTTAGGCATCATATAAATGCTTCTTCCCTTCTTTTCCCAAACAGAACAAGCCACCACATAGAATCAGGAGGCAAATAAAAATCTCAGCCGATGGGCAAGAGATCAGTGTTTTGAGGAGTGGAAGGGACTATTCTATCCTAAGGAATAATGGTTGTCATTGGAGCCTGTTGGCCATTGGACATCTAAGGGTCCTGCTGGCTTCTCTGAGATGCCAAAAGACAGAACCTATGTGGGAGAGCTGGCAGCCGGAGGTGGAACAGAAAGGATGCTGAAGTCTCGGGATGGAAGAGAATTGAAGGGCCATCCCATCCAATCCATACTGGAACAAGATGTTCTCTTATATCTCACGCAATTATTGCTGGCAGTTGGTCATCCAATCTTTGCCTAAAGTCTTTCAGGAAAGGGAGACCCATTAGCTCCTTTGGAAGTGCATTCTACCCTGGGATAGCTCTGGTTTTTAGGGAGTTTTTCCTTATCTTGAATCTAGGTTTTTTTCTTTGTATAACGTCCACCCTTTGTTCTCATTCTGCTTGGCCTCAGGTTAAACTAAGTCCAATCCTTCTCCCACATGTCCACCTCTCCAGTCCTTGAAGGCAGCTAGCAAGTGCCCCTTAAGCCTCTTCTCTGGGTGAAACGTCCCTCGTTCCTCCAACCCATCCTTGTACGTCATAGACTTTGAGATTACCTCCCATTGACACATCTGCATCTTGTATGTGCACAGTGCTTATGTAACTCACTGCCTTTCTTTGTTATTTTGAGCATGGGGCCTGGCACATAATAGGTGCTTAAGGCTTATTGAAGATGTTGATGCTGCTGCTGCTGCTGCTGCTGAACTCGAGTCCCTTCACCACCCAGGACTGCTGTCCCCTCTACTTTCTCCATCTTATTAACATCCATCCTAAAATGTGGTCCCCCAAATTGGACCTAATACTCAGGCTGTAGCCTAGCCAGGGCAGAGTGCCAAGGGATTATTACCTGCCTTGTTCCAGACCCAATGTCTCTCCTCATTCAGGCTGAGATGCCAGTGACTCTTCGGGCTGTTTTGTCCCACTCTTACCCCATATGGTATGGTCAGTTCACTGTTGTTCAGACGAGTATCAACAGCCGTACCTCCCCCACCACTGATTTTGAAGCTGACTTTTTGAACCCAAAGGTAATACTTTTCATTTTTTCTCCATCAAAAGGTAATTTGTCTCCCCAGGGTTGGCTCAGTCTGTTGCAATCTGGGCTTGGTCATCCAATGTGTTAGTCTTCCTTCCTAACAGTGTCCTTGCAAATGCAATAAATTTGCCATACCTGTGTTTATACAAGGATGTTTAATTAGCACAGGGACAAATGCTGTGTTAAGGGAGAGACCCAGATGATGAGTGCTTCAGGAGTTAGGAGACAGGAAAGGTCCCTGTGGTTGAATTAAAACGGGAATGTAGAATATGGCTGTGATTCAGATTCAGTGAAGAGAGAAGCAAGAAAGGCTCTTGGAACTGAGATGGCATGGGGGGATAGCTCATGGGCTAAGGTGGAGAAGGGGGACCCAAGTTAGGGAGTTAGGTAGGCCCCAGATCAAAGAGTACCTTGAACAATGGGCCAAAGAGCTGGGGCTGGATCCTAGGTGGTAGGGAATCCTCAAAGTTGTGTTGTAAAGTCGGATTTTTCATATGATCGTTGTGGCTCTGTTAGGGTGGCTGCCTTGTGTTCCTGGGTGAACTAATGGAGATGGGGAGATAGATGGCCTCCTGCTTCTAGAATTCAGCCTGTTCTTCTTGGCTGCAGAAGGCAGGGATGGATGGAAGGTACAGAGAGGCAGCTGGAAGCTTGATGTGAACCATGAGTGCTGTCCAAGAGGGGACTGGGCTTCCTGGAAAGGGGGTGGCTTTTCCCTCCTTCAAGGTCTTGGTGTGGAATATAGACGATCCTTTGCTAGGGCAGAAGGAGAAGATAAGGTTGTTTAGGTAAAGAGTTGTGCTAGATGCTGCAGGCCTGGCATCATGGGCAGAAGAGCAAATGACTGAGCATCATGGAGATCTTGGTTGGAATCCCACCTCTGACAATAAGAGCTATGAAATCCTGGGCAAGTCATGCAACCACTGGAAGCCATTGTTTCTTCATCTATAAAACCAGCATAAGAGCATCCATTCATAGGTCTCTTATGAGGTTCAAATGAGACCTATACATTAAATGCTTTGCAAACCAGGGAGTGCTTGCAATGTGAACCGTTATTCTGAGGATTTCAGAGATCTCAAGCCATTCTGCAAGTCTGATTCTGTAAATGATCTAGCTCTGAAGCTAGAAGTTAGATCTGGGTTCTCTGGGCGGGAATGTACAGACAGGAGCTGAGACAAAGAAATCAACAGACACATGCGTATGTGCCTACACACACATGCAACTTGGCTTTTGACATTTTAGTTCCTGTGCCTGTTGCATTAAATGGGCAGGGAGTCCATGGCTGTGGTGCTATCTGTGATTGCAGAGACTTGGTTCAGTGCCTACTGAGGTATGAGAAAGGGCACAAGCAGTGCCAGAGCTTTGGGGGATCCAGGTGGTATAAACTCACTTGTGAAGCTGATGTGCCTTCTCTTCTCTCCTACAATTTGTCCTTTTCTTTGGGTACAAAGATTGTTCTTCTAACCTCTTTTTTTCTTTTTAAATACAGGCTCTGGCAAGAAGAATTTCAAATCCATACCTAGAACATACTGCTTCCCAGGTATGATTATACTGTGTCTCCATTCTTTTGTCATAACATTTACTCACTAAGGAAAGACATTATTATCATTGGAATTATGAGTTCATTAAAGAAATTTCCACTGATGGCATAGGTTATCATTGTATTCTCTCCTGTATCTCTTTTCCTATACCTCCCTCCCTCGCTCCCTCCCTTCCTTCCTTCCTTCTTTCCTTCCTTCCTTCCTTCCTTCCTTCCTTCTTTCCTTCCTTACCTCTCTCCACCATCCCTTGACTATTTCTTTTTTATTTAAAAAAAATAGAAGTCACATAAGCGTATAACTTCATATGCATCCATAATGGTGGGGGATTTGGGCATATTTTATTAAGTTGTAGTCACAGTCTTATTTCCCAATATTTCAGCATGAATGGGGCTATGGGTTGGATCATAGTGTGTGGTTACTCAAGCCCTATGCATTTAAAAGGTTTTTTTTTTATTATGAACTTAACAATCATCAATAAACAAATATCTCATCTAAAGAACCAAAAGGAGACATAATTATCCATGAAGATATTGACTTCTTTTATATTTGGTTTTTTAAAAAATCTCAACAACAACAGTAATAATGGCTAGCACTGATTTAGCATCTTCAGGTTCACAAAGCATTTTTGTAAATACAATCTCATGAAATCCTCACAACAACCCTGGGCAGGAGATGCTGCTAATATCCCCATAGCACAGCCTCTTTGCCTTGCCTTTCCACCATTCTCTGATAACTCTGGCTTCTTTATAACATAAGGAGAGCCAAGCAAAACAAAGGGCCCCATTGGGGGTGTCTGAAAGCATCTGTCCCCATGTGCACCTTCAGGCCGCATCCGTTCTGCCAGCTGCAAGAGGCAGCCTAAGTCACAATTGGTCAAGTGTTAGCCCAGGCTGCCTTTGTGGTTGACACAGGAGCTCTTCCTTCATTCTGCTCATTTCCCTCTTCATGAGGGGTTCTTTGAGAGTTACTGTGCCCAAAAAATCCACCCTGCTTTGGTTACCATAGTGATGATCCTCTGCAGACTTTTCTCACCTGCTCCTTAGATGACAATAGCCCATCCTTAGGTCTGCATTTGAAGGTGTTCTATGTGGTAGCAGACCTTCCAAAGCTTGTGCTCCACTGGGCTGGCCTGCAAGAATTTAGGGTCACCGCCACACCATAATCAAGGCATGCACGTGCATGAATGCACACACAAGCATGTATGTGTATGTGTGTGGATAGCGCTATCTATACACGTGTGCACATTTACATACATGTAAATACATACAGCACTTTGATGTGTTGGGTGTCCCCAAACCATTAGTACAGCTTTGAGCTATTAAAGCTGGCGTTTTTGTCTCTGTTTCTCTCTGTCCCTCTCTCTCTCTGTCTCTGTCTCTCTCTCTGTCTCTGTCTCTCTCTCTCTCTGTCTCTCTCTCTGTCTCTGTTTCTGTCTCTGTCTCTGTCTCTGTCTGTCTCACACACACACACACACACACCTATGTCAATGAAATCAAGGAACAATACCTATCCACAGGACGGGACCTGTGCCTTCCTGCATACAGTAGCTCTCAGATGAGGAAGTTCTTTCTGCCGATGCAGATCAGCATCCATTCTGTACCCTAAAGTGACCTAAAGCAAGATTCTTCAGAGCACTTTGATGTTAAGTGACTTGCCCAGGGTCACAAAGCCAGGGCATGTCAAAGACAAGCCTTGGACTTGGGTCTTCTCACCTTGGAGGCCACATCTCTACACAATGCTCTTCCAAAGGTGTGGAGAGGGGATCTGGGTTTTCCATCACCACCAGTGATGCCCGCTGTGCAGCTGTGCCCCCCCGAACCTAACAGAGAGGCTTAGGAGCCCTGGCAGAGGCAGCATCTCCCAGATCCCAGACTCTGCAGGCTTTTTACCTTGCCCCCACCCAGACATCATCTCAGGAGGTAGCCTCTGTGCAGAAAGGGCCAGCCGTGCCAGCTGCCATACCCAGGACAGACATGCCAGCCTGATGAAAGCAGCCAGGTACTCTGTGGGACAGAGAAGAGGCAGCTTAGCTTAGCTTAGCTTAGCTAACCAGGCAGGTTAGCACCACCACCTCAAGCACCAGTTAGTTTTAGATTCAGGGAGGGGGTCACAGCTTAGGACCCTGAGCACAAACGTCTCAGGAGTCAGACTGCTTCTAGCCCAGTGCCTTCAGTTGTCCTTCTGGGAAGCAGCCCCTCTGAGGCATGCCTAGGAACTCCTGCTGCAAGTCTTACAGCCACAGCTTCTGAAGACCCAGGAAGGGATGGTCTCACTACCAAAGTCCTTGACTATCAAATGGTTCCACATCAAAAACTGATATGATTTCATGAGCAGAAATGACATTTAGGGAGAAATGCTAACATGTGCTTTGGGGCTGCCCCCTAAGGACCATGGGGCCTCCTGTCTGGTGTGCAGCTGAAACCTTCTGTGTGCTGTCTCACATTTGGATGGAAGACCCTGGGGAGCAGGGACTGGCTTGCTTTGCACATAACTGCTGAATAAGTGTTTCGTTCATTCATCGATCCTCTCTCCCCCACCTCTCTTTCCCTCTTTCTCCTTTCCTCCTTCCTTTCCTCACTTTCCCTCCTCTCTCTTTGTCCCTCTCTGTCTCTGTCTCCTGTTTCTCTCCTTTATAGTATCTCTGTCTGGTTAAACCTGTGCTCTCATCGGCTTAAAGAACTTCCAGTGTGGAAAGTTCCTCCATCAATGCAGACCCTCATCATCTTGTAAGGTCACATCAGCCTTTGTACTCATGCCTCTGATGGGAGAGCAGAGAGGAGAGCTCTTGCCCAAACCTGCCTTTGAGGAGGGCGCTTTGCTCAGCTATCTCCTCATTTCCCTTCTGCGCCCCTCCTTTGAATGTCTCATCATGGTTCTTTTTGGCCCCCTTCTGAACCATTTCCTGTCCCTATTACATTGTAAGCTCCTTGAGGGCAGAGATTGGGTTTTTTTATGTTTGTACCCCCAGCCCTTGGCAGCTCTTGCACACAGTAGGCACTTAATAAATGTTTATTACCTGTCTGGATAAGTGATCTTCAGCCGATATGCAGATCAGTTTCTCCCTGTGCTGCCCGGGGCCCTGAGGGGCTAAGCCATTCACCCAGCGTGCCATAGCTAGTATATGTCAAAGGCAAGATTTGAACTCGTCAGTCTTCCTGACTCTAAGCCAATCCTCTGTTCATGACCCTGCCACAAGCTTTGAGTATCTAGGTGCCCTTCTGGGGAAGAACAGAGAAGTCTGGAATCATTATTTTCTGAACCTTCTCTATGGTGGGCAGCTCAAGCTATGGTCTGCTTAGGCTTGACCACATTGGCAATGGTTACATCTAATTTCGACAGCAGCAGCTTTTCAATCTGGGGGGAAGACCTGCTGGTTATTTGGAGAACATGCTGTTTCCCCGTATTTGTGGAAATGGAAAACTAGGTTAATGGAATCCCCAGCTTGTCTTGACATCTGTGTCAGTGATGGGGCAGCAGGGCCACCGAGGGCAGGAGTTGTACGATTGTCCAGAGCAGGAACAGGAGCAGGCATGGCAGAGGACTCACTTCTCAAGGACCTCAGGCAGTAGGTTGTGGCAGAGGCTTCTTGGAACCCTGTTTTCCTTGGCAGTGGAAATAATATTGATGATAGTAACCTACATTTCTCGAAGTTGCAATGCATTTGAAAACATTAATAATATTAGTTAGCATTTATATTCTACTTCTCAAATGTTATCCTACTTGTCCTCTTGACAACTCTGGAAGGGGGTGCAATTATTGTCCCTGATGAGGAGGAAGCTGAGGCAGGCAGAGGTTAGTATGTCTCTGAGGCTGGATTTGAACTCGGATCTTTCTGTCTCCAGGTCTAGCCTCTATTCACTGTGCCACCTAGTTGCCCAATTGAGCCTCACAGAAGACGTGTGAGGAAGGAAGGAAGTTAACATTTACTAAGTGTTTATGATGTGCTGGGCACTGTGAGGCAAATGCAACAGTGGAATTGTTTTCACTTTACAGATTAGGAAACTGAGGCTCAGAAAGGTCCTGTGACTTGTCCATGGGAGCATGGTGAGCAGCAGAGCGAGGGTCTGAGCCCAGGTCTTCCTGATTCCAAGTCCCATGAGCTGTATTCTCCACCACATACCCTTCATATTGACCCAGGAAGGTTGAGGGTCTATGGAGACAACCAATGCTAAGTAGTCAGACCATATGTGTTTGATTTACAAGGAGCAGAGCCAAGTTTTCCAAGTGTGGCTCATAGCTCCGTCTCCTCCTTGCCTTGTGACATCTCTCCTGACTCTTCCAGACTATTTGTGGTTGTGTGCTCACCAGCATGGATGGATACACTGGAACATGGTGGAAGACTTCATTTTTAGCTCTGCTTAGGAGGTGATAATGAGATACTCTCCAAGGCTTTCCAGAATGATGTTAGGCTTGTTCCCTGTCAGATCTAAATCAATCCCTTTTATGTTCTTTTTTTTGCTTTGGATGATGATAGAAACCATTATGGAACAGGATAAGAAGCAATATAAGGAGACAAGCCAGGAAAATGATGGGTTTGATGTTTCTATCATAAGACAAAACCCATTGATGTGTGTGCCTGAAAGAGAGGAGATGGCGCAAGTGACAGGGCTCACAGACCTAAGTGCTTTGGGATCAGATTTGCAATGTGGAAGAAGGCTGCTGGCATGGGGTGAGGTGGAGGCATGCTATATATTCCGGTGACCTGAAATGCCAAGGTGCCACCATTCCCTTGAAGTCAGCCTCAGAGCCTCACTGGGAGACCAGAAAATTAGAGGTCATTTTTGTGTCAGGATCAGCCCCATAGAGCCTCTGAGACAGCTATGCATTCTTTAAGGTGAGGTTAGTGGAAGACAGACTCTGGTGGGACCCAGGGCTGTGGGGTCAGAGAGCAGGGACTGGAGAGGGCCTTAGGAGTCACCAAGTCCAACCCTGTCATTTGACAGAAGAGGATACTGAGGCCCAGGATCCTACAGCTCCTGAGGGACTCAGGTGGGATTTGAAGCTGGGGCTTCCTGACCCCAAGTCTAAAGCTCTAAGCGGTCACGTCATGCTGTTGGGAAGGCTTCATGCAGGGGCCAGTAATGGACAGTGATGATGAGTGCAACTATCAAAAGCATTACTCGGTGTATATTTTGTGTGTGTATAAGCTATTGTCTTTGGGGTTAAAGAGCCAGCTTCAGAAGGTCAACGGACATTTACTAAGTCACCACCATGTGGCATGGTTTGGTCATTCAGTCATGGTTTGCTCTTCACCACCCTGTTTGGGGTTTACTTGGCAGAGATACTGGAGTGGTTAGCCATTTCCTTCTCCAGCTCATTTTACAGATGAGGAAACTGAGGCAAGCAAGGTTAAGTGACTTGCCCAAGGTCACCACAGTGAGTAAGTGTCTGAGACTGGATTTGAACTCAGGTCTTCCTAATTGCAGGGCTAGCACTCTATCCACTGTGCCACCTAGCTGCCCCTACAGTAACAACATACGGCAGGCATTGTGGCGGTACCAAGGGATACAAAGCAAGGTGAACATTTCCTGCTCTGTAGGAGCTCAGAGTTTTAATGAGAACTCCTATGTTCATGTCCTGGCCCATCATTGGTGCCCTGTAGGCACTTATTATATTGTAACCAACACATGTTATGTTATGTTGTGTTGTGTTGTGTCATGTTATAATGTGTTGTGTTGTGTTTGTTGTGTTGCATTTGTTACATTGTGTTGTGTTGTTTGTTATGTTGTGTTGTATTTGTTGTGTTGTGTTGTATTTATTTTGTGTTGTGTTATGTTTGTTATGTTATGTTGTGTTGTGTTATGTTGTTGTGTTACATTGTATCAAGTTGTATCATGCTGTGTTTGATGTGTTGTGCTATGTTATGTTGTATTACATGACATATTATATCCAGCACTTATTAGGCACTTTCTGCATGCAGGAGCAGTTCTTAGAATCATGGCTACAAAGCTCCTGGCAGCTCTCAGAGACTAAGATACAAAGCAGGACCATTCCTCCATTGGTAGGAGGCGTCTGCTCATCTTGGAATTTTCTTTATCAATGAGATGACAATTCTGGTCCTTATCCTGATAATTTTATATTCACTTCTCTGTGCTCATTGTTCCCTCCTCGTAGAATGTTAGCTCTTTAAAGGCAGGGAGTGTTTGGTTTCTGGCTTTGTATCTCCAGTGCCTAACATACAGTGGGTGCTCTATAAATGCATGTTGAATTAAACTGAATTACCAAGCTAAGTTCAGAGAGCTCATCAGCACAATGCTGGCCCTGACATTTTGAAGGTTTGTATTGTTTTAGCGACAGTGATTCATAAAGACATTCTATTGTCTTCCTTAGAGGAAGTTGGTGGCTCAGTGGATAGAGTGCTGGGTCTGGAGTCAGGAAGACCTGAGTTCAAATCCTGCCTTCAGGCACGTCCTAGCCTAGTGGTGATTGCCTGACAAAGTGGCTCCAGTAGAAAAGGAGATGGCAAACCACCAAGTATCTTTGCAGTGAAAACCTTGGATGGCGTCATAAAGGGTCAGACATTACTGAAACATCAACAATAACTCGACAATGACACCATGGTCTTCTGTGCCATTACTTAACCCCTTATGACATTTGTAAAAAGATGTCAGTTTTAAAAATCACTCACTTCCTAGGTCATCCATCCTTTTTCTCCTCCCAGAGAGATGTCCTTAAGAACAAAGAATATGAGAGAAAAAAACAGTTCATTCAAAACTCACCAGTGCACCTACCAAGTCCAACCTTCTGTGTCAGGATCCAGACTCAAAGTATCCCCCAACTCAGCAAAGAAGCGAACAAGGTTGCTAATCGACAACAACAAAAATCATACCTAATCATACCTGAAACAGGGGAACAAAAGTGGGGGTGCTTACATCAGCTTGGATATCTCAGAGTTTTACAGTCAGAGGCATTCAAACACAGAACATTTTTAATATATAAATGGAGGACTTGGCCAAGGAGAGGAGTCATTGTATTTGAGTCCCCATTTCTTGGCATATATTTGACACCTAATAAATGTTTGTTGATTGATTGACTGAAGGCTAACGTGGGTGCGTGCACCAGATCAGGCAAATTGCCAAATCAGGAGCCAGCTCAGGGACACTTGGGTCATGTTCCTAGAACCTTCCCCAAATCAAAACAAAATTTTAAAAATACAGTTATCCTTCAAGAAAAAAGAGCAAATCTTGCATCTGTGTCCCACCCTCTGGGAGTTGGGGGTAGGGAATACAATGAGATCTCTCACCTTGGATAAAGAGCAGGAGCATCTACTCCCCCCTCCATTTAGGCAGAAATCTAGCACTTCAGGGTGCAGGGAATGGAGTTTTCCAAACAACTAGAAAAACCACAACATGTGTAAGTGTTGCTTAACTTTTTGCATAATTGAAAAATGACAAACCTGTGCTGAGGAGTGTGAATGATAAGGCAAGGGTATATTGAGAGGAGGAAGAGACAAAACAATAAAATTCTGGATCATTTAGTGAATCAGCTGAAGATGAGCCCATGAGCTAGATTAGCTCCTGCTGTGAACACATGAGCCAAGAGAAGTTCCCAGTGTGGGTCCAAACACCCCCTGCTGTAGATTTAGGAATGCTCTAACTCTGTGTCCATGTATAAGGTGTTCACTCAGCCAGGGACAAACAGTCCCCTCAGATCTTAAGAGGCAGGCATATGTATGTGTATGATTATGAGCCAGCTGCATTTTGGAATGCCGCTACACTGTGGCTTTCTTTACTAAAGCAGAAGTAGGGAAAACTTTCTTGTGCAAAAGGAAGATGGATCTTAGAATCACAGTACTGGGTCTGGCTCAGAATCCATGGAGTCTAACTTCATACCTGAAGGAGAATTCCTCCCATGAGCATGGTCACTTGGCTTCTGTTGGAAGGCCTCCAGCATATGGGAACCCCCCTCCCCATTGTGCTTCATTCTGCTAGGGGACAATTTGTGAGGAAAACTCTCCTAGTATCAAATTTAAACTTACCTCTGCAGATTCTACTCATCTCTTCTAGCTAGTTCTGCCCTTGGGGGTGAAAGGAAACATCTAATCCATCTTCTGCCTTTCAGATATTTGAATATATTTTAAATATCCTCATCTCTCATCCTACCACAATGTATCAATAATGCAATATTCACAACACCCACAGTGGTTATGAATATGCTGGTATAGTTGTGAATCACAAAATGTAGTAAACTCTCCACATGGAGGGCAGAACCAAAGACTTTATTCAAATACCAGAAAACCAAGTCCCAGAGCCAGAAAGCCAAAGTCATTACAGTAGTCCCAAAGTTGATACATATCCTTAATGCAGTGAACACCCACATTCCCAAGCCTTCACAATAGAACAGGCTTCCTCAAGCAGGGATCCCTCTCTCACTCATGTTAGCTCCTCAGCCTGGTTCTTGGAAGTTCTCAGTGAAAGTTGCAGAAGGAGGATCTCAAAAAGGTGCAGTCTCCAGGTGGTCACTGAGAGAAAATCTGACTGTCCTGCTGGTTCTCTTCCTTGTATACAGTATAGCTCCTCCCTGTTCTGCCCCTTCCTGTTAAGGTGTTAACTACTCCCAAGGTGTTAACTTGAAGTAAGGTGCTAAGTGCCTATTTACTGAGTGCCAACAGAAAGGGGCATGGAAGATCTTCAGATTCCATTAACATTACACACAAACAACTAGATTTTCTCCCATCTAGACTAAATATCCCCAGTTCTTTCAAGAGATCCTCATATTGAGGTAGCTGGGTGTTGAAATGGATAAAGGACAAGACCTGAGTTCAAATTTGGCCTTAGCCACTTATGAGGTATGTGATCCTGGGCAAGTTCCTTAACCTTTCTGAGCCTCAGTTTCTTCCTCCATAAAGTGGGCATAACAATAGCACCTACCTCCCAGAGTTGTTGGGCTGTCATGTGGAAAGTGCTTTGCAAATCTTAAAGCCTTATATAAATGCTATTATTATTATTATCTATTAGATATGATCTTGGGGCTCTTCCCTGTCTGGTTTGCTCTCTGCTGAATCCTCTTTAACTTGTGACTGTTCTTCCCAATACAGGCTACCCATGTAGGGTCTGATCAGGCCAGGATCAGTGACACACCTAGCTCCTTATCTGGGGGATCTTTGCCTCTCTCAACTCTGATGAATTCAATGACACAGCTTTTGGAATGTGAAGAAAAAAATCAACCCATTAGTAACTTGCACTCATTCACATAAATAGCATGCATTGGCTGATACCAAAGAGATGTGCTCAAGACAGTCAGTGTCTACACACATATAGGCAAGCCAGATAGACTTTCTAGGAGCAGTAGCTTAGTGCTTTGTGTTCTGTGTGTGCTATGCTGTGACTACTTGACAAATTGTAGAACTTGGTCTTGAGTTTAAAGTCTTTTATTCATTTTTTTTCATAGATTTATGGAGAGAATTCTTCCTGTGCTGGGAGAGCCCTGAGGAATATCTTTACAGTGCAAGCATCTGACCTGATAAAAGACAGAGTGAACCTTAAGGGAGTTTACAGGTAACTCCATTGATGATTATCATTATGAAAATGGCTGGTAAAAATCATTACTTCATTTCTTGGCCAGGTGGGTGTAAAGCTACACACAAGCAGCTTTCTGGAAGAATGCTACTGTGAACAGCTTTCAAGGCTCAGATTACACAGTATAGTGAATACTCTATTCAATAACAAATGAAAGAAAAATTCACAGTAAATCAATGTACAGCATTCACAACATTGCAACTTATCACGGAAAATCAAAATATAGCATTCACAACAACTTATCACAGAAAGCGACCACGTGGTTTCCACCACAGTGGTCACAAAGTTTTGAACAAAGAACAATCATTTAGTAACTCAATCATTCAATGATCTCTATCATTCAATCATCCTTAAATAAGTTTGCCTCCTTAAGGGACACAAAGTACAATGGTCAAAGTTCTCCACTCATGGGGCACAGTAAGTTACAAATTAATTACTTATTCAGTCATCATTCACTAAGTACAATCATTTAGTCAATAAATCATTCAATCATCCTTCATCATTCACTATTCAATCATCAGAAAATACACAGACCCTCCACCCCTAGGTCACTAGTAAATTACAATTTCTTGGTCAGTACAGAGTATCCAAATAAAGTCTTCTTTCAGCTTGACTCT
>CM053597.1:10403403-10419471 GCA_028646575.1 Pseudocheirus occidentalis | reverse complement strand
GGAGGAAGAAAGAAAGGAAGAAGGTGGGAAGGAAGAAGGAAGGAAAGAAAGAAAAAGGAAGGAAGGAAGGAAGAGAGGGAGGGAGGGAGGAAGGGAGGAAAAAAGAAAGAAAGTGGGAAGGAAGAAGTAAGGAAAGAAAGAAAAAAGGAAGGAAGGAAAGAAGAAAGGATGGAAGAAAGAAAGAAAAGTTACTTACTGACCTTTATCTATAACCAACATAGCCATTTTCTTTTACCTGATCCTTGTTATATATTAGAATTTGATTTAACCCTCTTTAGCTTGGTAGCTCTGAGCCTGTTCTGGAACATAACAGGCTCTGAAACGACTGAGCTCCTTTCTTGATTGGCAGTAGGTAAAGGACTTTTTAGCTTTGAAACAGCACAGATTCCCAGGTTTGGAAGGGAGCTCAGAGGTTTTCCTAGTCTAGGTCATAGCTGAGAGAGAATTTCCTCCACCACCTCCCAAAGGAGGGATCATACCCCCTTTCCTAGAGGATTTCCATTAAGGGGAAACCCCCAGCACATTCATTCCACTTTGTGTCATCGCTATTTGTTAGGGAGTTTTTCCTCATCCTCAAGCCCAGGTTTGTTTCTGAAACTTCCACTCTTTGCTTGTAGATCTGACCTCTGGGCCAAGAAACACAAGTCCTGCCCTTTATCCACCTGGTGGTCCCTCAAGTTCTCAAAGACAGTTCTTTCCTCACCCTCTAAATCTTTCTTTTTCTGGGCTAAACCTTCCTATTTCTTTAGCTAGGTCTTGAAATGCACAGGTTCAAGGTACTTCACTCTCCTGGTCATCTTCCTCTGGATACTTGACAAGTTATCAGTATTTTTGTTTTCCCCCCACTGAAGTGAGCACAGTGGGGTCTGGTCTGTTCAAAGGTGGCAAATCTGTCTTCCCTGGTCCTCACCCCTGTGTTCCTCTTAATGTGTCCTAAGGGAGGAAGGATGTTTTTTGGCTTCCACCTCACAGTATTGGGGAAGCGATGCTGGCTCTTTTCTGGATTTTTTATCAGCAATCCCTTTAGTAATCTCTTCAGAAATTTGTTGATGCCAATGACAAGCTCATTGACTTGTGGGAAGATTCTATTCTCTTCAGTTTTTTAAAAGACAATTGGAACATTTGCTCACCCCCAGTTCCCTGGTCACTTTCTTGTTCTGTCTGGTCCTTCAAAGTTAGTCATCTGAGAAAGTGGTGGGCAGTGCCTGCCGGGTTGTTTTTCAGACCCCTGAACTACATAACGTGAAATTAACCAGGGTGCTTTTACTCTGCCATGTCTCAGCAATGGGCTTTGGCCTTTTTTCTAGAACTCACCCCTTGCTGCTTTTCATTCACATGGCCTGTAGTATGACCTAATATCTGTATCACTTCTCAGTCTGCTTCAGTTTAGCTTTAACCAGAGCTTCTCCACTGTGATTCCTTGGCTATGATGCCTAGATCTTCTCACATAAATATATCTTAATCTGAAAAGTAACTTTTCTCATCACTTCCTGTTTCTTTTAAATAAGATCTGTCCTTCCAGATAGGAAGGGCAGCTAGGTGGTGCAGTGGGTAGAGCACCAAGCCTGGAGTTAGAAGGGCTTGAGCTTAAATACGACCCCAGACATTTACTAGCTGTGTAGCCCTGGGCAAGTCATTAAACCCTGTTTGCCTCAGTTTCCTCCCCTGTAAAATGGGCTGGAAAAGGAAATGGCAGGCCACTCTAGTATCTCTGCCAAAAAAATTTCAAATGGGATTACAGAGAGTTGGAAATGGCTGAAAACAACTCAATCACCACCACAAATCCTTCCAGAGCCAAAATCCAGCCATGATCTCATCTCACCAAGGTTTGATAGTATCTCAATATCAGAGTTTCCTCTTTGCATTAAAACTCTGTCATTTTGCTTGTCAACCATATGTTGTGCATTTGTGTATAGATGGGTGAGGCCATTGGATTATTGGCCTTTTTCTGGTATTTTGTTACCTTTGAACTGAATGGTATAAATCTCTATTCTTCATACATTACCTCTAGTCAATATGGTTTCTGGTGAATATAATCAGGCAGATTTTCCCCTGCCATTCTCTTTTGCATCTTACTTTTTTTTAAATCAGATTTTCAAGACTCCAGGAAGGCATATTATTACCACCCCTTGTTAGACATACTCAATCCATGGCTGAGGACCTGTCAAGTAGACAGTATGGTCTTGTTCAGAAATAGAAAGAGATTCATTCATCCTTCAGATACATTTGAGAGGTTTTTGAAAAGGCTACTGGTTTATTCACACCTTGACTCTTTAAGTATGTACTAATGGACAATGCCTTGTTAGCTTCTGCAGAGAAGCAAAGATAATCTGAACCCTGCTTTCTGAGAGCTGAAGTCCATTAGGAATGCTAAGACTCATACACAGATATAATGGGTATTGGTAAATGGGTAAGAAGCAGCAGTAGAGTTCTGATAGAGAAGAGGAAGATGGGGGCTATTTGTGCCCATGGGTAAGGGGAGATGGAGAAGTGCTGTTAGAGCTGAGCCTTTAAAGAAAGGGTAGGATTCCAAAAAGGTAGAGATTCGTGGTGTTGCAGAATTTGTCCCAGGCATGGTGAATAATGGGAGTGAAGGTATGAAAAACATGGAACATTTCTGGCAGTTAGAAAAAGATAGTAGGAAGCCTGAATTAGCCTTACTGGGAAGGCATGGAGGAGTTTTCGAAATGGTTTTGAATAGGGACATAAGATGACCGATTCTTTGCTTTGGGATGGAAAAATCTGGCAGTGGTGTATAATATGACTTGGAGAGAGTCGGGGTAAAGACCTGAAAGTTCAGAAGTCATCCTGAATGTGAAAAGCCCATGGAAACTTCAGGGGTTATACATGGGTACAGTGTTAATTATGGTTTGTGTTCATCAGAAGGTAGGGGGAAAGCGACCTTTCATTTTGCATATTTCCAATGGAGCTAGCTGTTTTCTGAGGGCAGGGGATGCCATGTTCATTTGAATTTTATGAGATTTCCCAGGAAAGGACAGTCGTTTGGTTGGGTCTTTAAGCATTTACCAATTATTCTCTCTCTACTTCTGGTCCATCACATTATGAGTCATCTACACACTAATTTGCAAATGGGTCACTAATAAAAACATGTTGTCTTAGTATCCAACACATTTGCATAATGGAGCAGGAACTACATTAACTCTTGGAAATAAACAGTCACCTGAGATCTTGTTTTCTGGTCTGTTCACCTCCACGAAACATGAATGACTCAGTATTCAATACAAGGAGGAGAAAAGTGGGGGTTCTTTGTCATCATCCAGAGCTAAGGAGAAACTGTTTTTAAGTTTTAACAAAATATCCTTCTGGCTTATCCAGGATGGAGAAAAAGCATGGCCAAAGGAAAGGTGTCCATGATGAGGATGATGATGGTGATGGTGATAGTGGTGATGATGATGGTGATGATGGTGATGATGATGATGTTGATGATGATGATGAGGGTGATGATGATGATGGTGATGGTGATGATGATGATGGTGATGACGATGATGATGGTGATGATGATGATGATGATGATGGTGATGATGATGGTGGTGATGATGATGATGATGGTGATGATGGTGATGATGGTGATGGTGATGGTGATGGTGGTGATGATGATGGTGATGGTGATGATGATGGTAATGATGATGGTGATGATGATGATGATGATGATGGTGATGATGATGGTGATGCTGATGGTGATGATGATGATGGTGATGATGATGGTGATGATGGTGGTGATGATGATGTGATGATGATGGTGATGATGGTGATGGTGATGGCGATGATGGTGATGATGATGGTGATGATGATGATGGTGATGATGGTGATGGTGATGATGATGATGGTGATGATGATGATGGTGATATCTATTTTTGACCAGGCCTATGAGCTTTAGAGGAGTTCCTGGTGAGGAAGATTCCTCTCCCAAGGCAGGTCTGTACCTACTCTGCAAATTCATCTTAGAAAGTTGCTTCTTTATAAGAGGCAACATGGCAGTAGCAGATAGATATCAGCCTCAGAGTCAGGTAGTCTTTGGTTCAAGTCTTGAGTCTGATATACTGGCTATTGTGTCTGGCCTAGTCACTTAACCTCTTCTTCTCACTGCCCTAAGAAGTGATAATAATAATTAGCTATTAATGAGTATCAGCATAACCTAGGGACTAGAATGCTAGATTTAGTGTCAGGAAGGACTCGATTTAAATTCTCCCTTGGACATTTAGTAGCTGTATGACCCTAGGCAAGTCACTTTCCTTCTCTGAAGTTCCTTCTCCTCATTGGTGAAATGGGCATAATGACATCTGTGCGTCCCACTCCCTGGGACTGTTTTGCTATTGAACAGATTAGACAGGTATGTAAAATGTTTTGACATCCCTGAGGCATTCAACAAATGTCCCCCATTCCTGTGAAATGTCTTAAGATTTACAAAGGGTTTGTTATGTAACGTTAGCTGGTCTGATCCTCACATGGTTTTTGTGAGGTAACTGTGTGGTGTCGTGGAAAGGGAGGCCATGACTACAAATCCTTTTTCTATCCCTTCCTACCTGTGTGATTTCAGGCAAGTTACTTCACTTTTCTGCTTTTGTAAAAAAAAAAAAAAGGAACTGGGAGCAGTTGACCTCTGGGGTGCTTCCTAGCTCTTAATCTAGAATATTATTATCATCCCCATTTTATTGGTGGGAAAACTGAGTCTTAGAGAGTTTAAATGTTTTTAAAATCAAAGAAGATAAAGAAGGGAAATGAGTTAGGGAAGTTGAGGTTGGCTGGGGAACACAGATTCTGTGGGCAATGTAGGGATGGCCATTACTATATTCTATTTCCAGAGATCTGTCCCCTCTCTGTTTTTCTGCCTTTGCATTTCTAACCTGAGGCATCTCCTTCACTTTCAGAATTATATCTGTAAACAAGCCTTCCTTTCTTGATACTGTCAAGGGAACTACCCACTCACCTTTATTATAGCCACAAAAATGAGTTACTATTTGTGATTGTACATTAGGCAGATTACTTTTGTTTTCAAAATTTGTATATCATTTAATTTTACATTTTCAGTTATTAAACATCTTTATTTTCCCTCCCATGTCTGTCCCCCACTGGAAAAAGAAAAGAAAAGCAAAACCAAATCTTTATAATGACCCTGCATTGTTAAACAGAACAAATGCCACACATAAGTCTCCAAGAAGCACAGAGCAGGATTCTGTCCTTTCAGATTACAACTCAAGATGGTGGCCTGAGACTGCCAGCCTTTATCCCAAATTACACCTGTCTATTTATGAAAATTAGCTTAGGAGTTTGAACCTAAATTTGATGTTTTAGCCAAATGGAGCCGGGGACTCGGAAAGGAGAAACCTGGGCTTACCTCCAATCTGGGCTCACCAGAGCAACAGTAATAGAGATGCCAATGATTATAAGAGGTAATATTGATATTGAGTTTTAAGGTCTGCAAAGTGCTTTGCTTAGACCATCTCACTGGAGCCTCATCCATCCTGTAAGACAGATATTCTCAGCCCTATCTTACAGTTAAGGAAAGAGAGGCTGAGAAAGGAGAAATGCCTTGTCTAGAATCCACCAGCTTCCATCAGTATATTGAGGATCTGGGATTTTGCTGTTGTGGGCTCTTCCTGAAATGACAGAGAGAGGGACCCAATTATGAAACTGACTTGACATGTGTATGACAGCACGGACCTAAGAGTGTTATCGCCATGTAGATTTCCTGGTGCTGACTATCGGTCCTGTTGATCTAGAATGATAATTAAGCAGATTGATTTTGAGAAACGAAGCACGTCCTAGTGGAAAGAGCTATAAACTTAGGAGTCAGGAGGACCTGGGTTTGGGACCTGACTGGCACTTAGTTACTGTGTGACCATGAGTAAGTCAATCTCTCTGCCTCTCTTTTTTCATATGTAACATAGTAACTAGTAATACCAATGGTGAAAGGCCGTGTGGCATGGTGTAGAAAGATCTGGCCTCAGAGGCGGGGAGACTTGAGTTCAGGTCTTGTCTCTGACACATACTGGCCCTGTGACTATAGGTAGATCATTTCATTTCCCAGTGCTCTAGGCAACTCTCCTAAGACTCTGAAGCATAGAAAAGATGGCAGGCTCTATTGGCAGAAGGAGGTTCTTAATATTCCACAAAGGCATATCATGCACTCGAAGACTGGCTGAGGAAAGGAAGCTCAAGCTCTTTTTCTGTTGAGACATTAATTGGGCTGCTTATCATCTCCACAACCCAGATCTAGGTGACGCCCATGTAAAAAAGTATATCTTCAGGGATGTTTGGGTTCCCCCAAGTTGTATAAGGTTCTGGCCCCAGGTTGCTGAAAACAGATTTATGATGGGCTGTGTACAAGGGGCTGCACGAGTGTGGAATGCAGCAGGCTCATGAGCTCAGCCACCATCTCTTGGTGGGAGAGAGACGTGAAAAGGCATGACTCCCTGCCTGGAACAACCAAGGGTATCTGAGTCAGCAGCAGGTTCTTGACTTCCGCGACTTGGAGTCCCACTCACTCAGCTTTGCCCTCCACTGCCAGGTCAAAGATGGTGAAAAAGTAACAGGTCTGGAGTCAGCCACCTACTGGCCATGTCCCCTTAGACAAGTCATTTCCCTTCCTCAGAGTCCTCGTTCATATGGTGAGAGGATTAGCCCAAATGGCCCCCTATGGTTTCTTCTAACTCCACATCTAGACTCCCGTGATTGAATTTTCTCACCTATAAAAAGGATGATGAAACCTGTCTATTGGATGCTGTCTCCCTGGCACAGTTGTTAGGCTTAAATGAGGTAGTTTGCTTTGCAAACTTTCAAAGCGCTCAACAAACATCAGATATAATTATGATGATTCTCCGTCGAGTCCAGAGTCCTGCGGAGCAAACGATGCCAGCAGGACATCATTCCCAGCTCAGAAAAGCTTGGTTAAATATCAGGGAGCATTTCATGGGTATCACCAGGGTCCCACAAATTACTCTTGCGGAGGTTGTTCTGTTTTGCAGAAGTCCGCTTTCTTTTCTGAAGTTCAGAGCCAGCACAAACAAATTCTGAGGCCTTTGTTCTCTCTGCTGCATTTATCAGACAGCCTGTCAATTACTCTTCCAAACCTTCCACTCTGTGAGTAATTAAATTACGCATTAGAAGCCTGAGTACTGGTTCATACCTGTATGTTAGGAAATCTTGTAAAATCCATGGTTTGGAGGTAGGAACTCCAGTGGAAAGGGTGTAATTTAAAAGAAAAAAAGGCTTTCATACAATTTCAAGAAACTAAAGCCCGAATTGATCATCTGGCTTTTCATTTTTAATTCCTGGCGATGTTCCTATTAGAGGGTTTCTGAGTCTAGGGAGGAGCCCTTTGCCCTCTGTGGATAAATCGAGAGTTGGCTTGTTGTACTTAGCTATGAATGGAAATCAATCATGGGGCTCTGATCTTGGAGCTGCTTTCTTAGGGGTGTAATTACTGTGAATCCTCCTGGCTCCGCAGCTTGTATTTAAAGGGATTGCTTGTTAGAATCAGATTTGCTACCTATCTTTGTTGTCCATGCAGCTAGCTATCCATGGCCAAGGTCTTACTTTGACTACCTACAAAATTTTTGAAAGTGAGTTTTATAATCTAAGGAGACATTCCCTGCCCCCCGCCTCTCTCCTTCTCTCCCTCTCTCCCTCTCTCTCTTTCCCTCCCTCTCTCCCTCTCCCTCTCTCCTTCTCTTTTCTCCCCCTCTCCATCCTGCCCCCTCATGTTTAGGAACCACCAGATTTCCTTACAAACTGAAATACAGAGTGACTTTTCTCCTTTAAATGTTATTCTCTCATGTCACTTACTTATTTAGAAACCCACACAGACTCCTTATTGCTTATGGGATCAAGTACAGACTCCTTTCTTGGTTCTTGAGGACACGCATGCACTGGGCATTTGGTCCTACCTTACCTACCCAAACTTTGTGCTACCTTATCCATAGCAAAAGTTTTACTGATTACCTGGGTGACTAAGCACATGTCATTCCAGCTCTCTGGGCCTCAATTTCCTTAGTCTCAGTGAAGAACGAGATGACCTCTGAGGCCCTACGGCTCAAGATCCTCTCTGTGACCTTGGACAAGTCATAGATCCTTTGGATCTCAGTCTTCCCATCTGTAAAATGGGAGGGTTGGATTTGCTGTCCTCCACGGTCCACACACACTCCATATTGAAGATCCTCTTTGTGACCTTCTTTGGGCTGCAGTTCTGCCATACAATGAGGGATTTGGACTGGCTTTGAGGTCCATTCTAGCTCTGGATCTAAGTTCTTGTGACTCTTAATGGATCTGTCTTTGTTGCACACAAGAGCTCAGTCAGTAGTGGTTGAGATCAAGTCTCTCTGGGTCACGCTCCTTCCTCTGCCTCACATACTCTCTCGTCTCCTCTGTCACCCTCTGAATTCAGAGGCATTTCTCCCTGGAAGCCTTCTCTGTCTACCTCTTCCTTCACTGTATAGTTGCATGACCCTGGGCTGATCATTAACCTTCTCAGTCTCAGTTTTCTTATCTGTACAATGGAGATAATATTCTGCCTCCCAGAGTTGTGAAGATCCAATGAGGTAATTATGTGAAGGGCATTGTAAACCTTAAGGAGCTATATAATTACCAGCCGTTATCACCAGAGAGTATGAGGGCTCTTGGAAGACAGGACCATATGCTCTTCTACGTCAGAGGTCTGAGAACTGGGCTAAACATATGGCGGATGCTTAAGAAAGGCTTTTTAAGTGCTCCAGATCTAGGATTTATGACAATGACATCTTCATCAATCATCCAAATAGTCTCTGGGCTTGACTTAGCACAAGTGACAAATTCTATACCCAAATGATGAGCCAGAGATGTTCTGACGGTATCAATAGTGAAGGACCTTGAATCCATATCATATGAGCATCAGTGGAGAGACCTGGGCATGTTTACCCTAAAGAAGAGACAACTCTGGGGAGACAAGAGCTGTCTTCAAGTATGGGTACGGCCATCATGTGGGTGAGAGATGAGCTTGTTCTCTTTGGTCCTGGAGGATAGGGCCAGGAACAACAGAGGGAAGTTACAAAGATGCCAACTGAGGCTGAATCTTGGGGGAAAACTTCCCAACAATTGGAGTTGTCTCAATATAGAATGGGCTGCCCTAAGAGGTTCCCCTCCAACTGGCTGACCATTTGTCAGATATGAAATAGTGGTGATGCCTTTGGTGAATGGCTGACTACTAAGTCCCTCCCCACCCACCCATCCTCTTAAAAGTGTACCATCTTGTTGTGTAGCTTCATGGGTGTCTGTATTTAATCTTTGGTATGCAGAATCATAGAATCTAAGTT
The DNA here is from genome assembly GCA_028646575.1 of Pseudocheirus occidentalis. NCBI lineage: Eukaryota > Metazoa > Chordata > Mammalia > Diprotodontia > Pseudocheiridae > Pseudocheirus > Pseudocheirus occidentalis. Next base: position 10,410,163 of record CM053597.1, on the reverse strand, counting down.
GGAAGGGACCTCAGAACCCATCTCCTCTAGCTTGTTCCTGGACAAGAATCCCCTTGATACCAGTGTCTATCAAATTGGCTATCCAGCCTCTGATGAAAGATCTCCAAAGATGGGAGCCCGCTCCTTGTCATGGTAGTCCATTCCATTCTTGGACCCTATTGATGATTAGGAAGGGTTTTTTTCTTATCACAGAATAACAAAACCTAGGAGGTCTTCTAGTCCAGCTAATACCTAAAGAAGAATTCTTTCAGCAGCCAGTCCTACAAATTATTATTCAGCCTTTTAGGGGAGCTCTTCATTGAGGGAGAACCAGCTACCCCCAGAGGCAGCCCATTATACTTGGGTATTGCCTCAGTTGTCAGAATTTGAGTTGGAAGGAAGCTGAGAGGATGCCTTTTCTAACTTGTACCTGACCAAGAATGTTCTCTAAAAGCTACCTGAAAATAATTCAACTTTGCCTCTGAGCCTGCCATTGCTCATAATTCTGGGTCCAAACCTTATATATAAGTGTTATCCTTGGGTGATATTTGAAGAACAATTCTTACTCCCATGATTATTTGAATTTGGTGGCTTGCTTATTGGTTTAAGGAGAATAGCTGGGCCAGTGTGCGATTAGTCACCCAAGTGATGTTATGACTAATCTGGGATTTGGGATGGCTGGTGAAATGTTGCCATTTGCCCCCTGATTTTCTTCACAATATGGATAATAAAGCAAAGCTGATAAAAACTCTAAAAAGTAATTAGCTGTTTATTTTTCAGGGCTCATCAGAAAATTGAAGATGCAGAAGAAACCAGTGATGAACTTCTTGTCCGTCTCACGTCTGCGGTAAGCTTATGAAACATACCAAACTTGGGACTTTGACCATAATTAGTTTTGTGTTTGCTCTTCCTCTTTGTTCTCATCCCTGATTTAGAGCTAGGAGGGGCCTTAGATTTAGTTCAATTCACCCAGTTTTTTAAAAACATATCCATGGTGGCAAACACTTCATGCTAGTAGATGGCAGATGATTTCTGACCAGCTCCTCATTTTAATCATAGAAAGCAAGGGACCAATAGAGAAGTATTTAGTTAACTGTAAAGATGTCTTCATGCCTACTGATATCTTTAGGAAATGTGAACAACTTTTTCTTTGATGGAATGAGAAGGGGGACCTGGCCATTGTTTTGGGAAATATCTGTCTGTGCGTGAGCCTTTGAAATCAGTGGAATAGGTTAAGTTAGTTCCATAGAGTTTGAGCTGTGAGTTGTGTGCCCCTGAGCTCATACCAGAGGGCAGCAGGGTAAGGAAAGGGGATTTTCTCTCCTTCCTACCCCCTTAACCATGGCATCTAGCTGGGTAGCTGTTCTCCCAGTGGGAGGCTCCTCATTCAGCAATTTGAGAGTTCTTCAGTTCAAGAGAATTCAAGGCACACTGACCTCCAGTCACACTTGGAAACAGAGAGGCAGTTACTCAACGGAGGGGGCAGTTTTAAGGAATGTGTTTCCTGGCTGCATAGAACAGTCAATCATAGATTCACGAGAGAATTAACTCTGATGATCTATAGCTGTACTATTGAGTTTTCTGGAAATACAAAGACAAAAATTCAATGGCTTTCGCCCTCATGGAGTTTATAACCTACTAAGAATGATAACAGCATCCCAGATGTATAATAAAAATCTCAATGCATCTATAACTTGTAGAAATAATGGGGGAGACAGGCCAATGCAGTGTGGCAGCCTTCTACACCTATTTGCCCAGCTCACACTACCATCAAGTCCCCAGCTGACGGCATATTGCTTCTGTCCTCAGGGTAAACCCGATGTGCTGGGTTTTCTATTTTAGTCACTCCTGAGCCCCCATGGGTGTACTTGGCATTGATTATCAGACCAAGGATGAAATCCTGACTCTTCCACTCAAAGAATCACGTGAGCGTGAACAAGCTTCTCCTCTCTTCTCTAGAACTTCTAAGTCCTAGATTTGCTCATTACTGTCGAGTGACTTTGGGCAAGTCATTAAATCTCAATTCTTCCATTTAGCAAATGACAGTTGGATTGGGCGGCTCCTGAGCTCTCTTTCAGCTCTGAATCTAGGGGCCTGTGTTCTTTGATCCTATTTGTGTTTATGGTAAAGACAGATGCAGGAGAGAAATTAGTAAAGAATCCTCCATATGAAAAGAAAGTACTTTTCAAAAATACTCTGGAAAATCTTCTTAGAGATTTGTTTTGGGCTTTAACTTTGGTTATACAATTGCAGAGTGATTACTCTGTCTTTTGGTTGTGTTCAACTCTCCATGACCACATTTTGGGTTTTCTTGGCAAATATACTGGAGTGGTTTGTTATTTCCTTCTCCAGCTCATTTTTACAGATGAGGAAACTGAGGCACACAGGGTTAAGTGACTTGCCCAGGGTCACACAGAAAGTATCTGAGGGCAGATTTAAATTGAGGAAGATGAGTCTTTCTGACTCGCTGCCCCACATTCTATCCACTGGGCCATCTAGCTGCCTTATTATTTATTATCTTTGTTCTGGGGCTCTTTAAGATTGAATGAGCAAAGGGCAGGCTGGATATGAGCCTACGGGGGTGAGCAGGGCGTCCTCTAAATTTAGCCTGGGCTAAATGGAATAGAATGGAGTCTGTCCATCAGTCAGTGAGTACTGAATCACTGTGACCAGAACTTTAAAAGGACAGAGGTCACCAAGGCAATGGCAAGGTCAAGGTTTAAGGAGGAAAACACCGTAAATAACAGTCTTACACATGGGAGGAATAATCCCAGCTGGCATTTAAAGGTCACAGCCCAGCGGAGACAGGGGAGCCTTAGAATCAGGATGGCCCAGCTTTACGGCCTGGCTTGATACGAGCCAACTCTGCTAGCCTGGGCACGTCCCTCCTCAGCGTCCAAGGCAGGCCCTCACCCGTTAATCCCTATCTGTGGGGGGAGTCTCTACACTGGCTGCTGACTCTGCCAAGGAAGGCACTGGCTGTTCTCAGAGTATGCCTGAGTTTTCTGTCCTGCTGTGCCCTCCCCTGTCCCTATGGAGGGCTCACACTACCTCCTGTGCTTGGACATAGTCTCTCCTCTCTCTGCCATCTTTCCTATAATATCCAAGTCTGGGGCCACCCCGTTTGTATGGCCCTTAGTGAAGAGCACATCCAGGTGTGATTTCTCCCCCTTCCTTCAGTCCCTCATGCACCGTCTGCCCTTCCTATGGACGTCATCATGTCCAGCTTCTGTTATACTCATCTGTATATGGGGGGAGCCTTCCCCCTCCCCAAATGCATCATGAACTTCTCCATCACCAGCAGGGTTGGTCATTTTCATTCCTTAGGTCCCTAGTTTTGGTGAATAGTTGTTGTAATTAAGTTGAAGAAGAGGGAGTGGTCCATACCGATGGCTCTTCAAGCTCATTTTCATGAAGGAACCTGTTGCCAAGAGCTGTGTAGGGTAGATTGTCATGGTTGTTGCTCAGTAGCGTCCGACCCTTCACCGTGGCATTTTCTTGGCAAAGATACTGGAGTGGTTTGCCACTTCCTTCTCTGGTGTGTCCCCATTTTTACAGATGAAGAACTGAGGCACATAGGGGTTAAGTGATTCATCCACGGTCATACAACTAGAAAGTGTCTGAGGCCAGATGTGAATTCAGATCTTCCTGACTGCAGACCTGATGGTCTGTCCCGTGGGTAGAGTAGAGGCGGGTTGTGGCTGTGGTTTAGTCATGCCGATTCTCCATGATACCATGGACCCCAGCACACCAGACTCCTCCCATCCTTCAGTGTCTGCCATAGTCTGTCCAAGCACACATTTGTTGCCTCCATGACACTCTCTCTCCAACTCTTCCTCTGCCGTCCCCTTCTTCCATCTTTCCCAGTGACCCCCATCTTCTCATACATGGCTTAAAGTATTTCAACTTCAGCTTCAGCATTTGACCTTTCAGGGAACAGCCTGAATTAATTGCATTAAGCATCAGCAAAGCTGACCTCTGTTTTCCGAGGGACTCTCAAAAGTACCACCACTCCAAGAGTAGAGGCCAGTGGTGATAATGACAGTGATCATTAACACAGAGCTTTAAAGGTAGCAAAGGTCCACAGGAGGCTCCCTCAGCTGAGCCTCAGCAGCCCTGTGGGCTGGGTATTATAGGGATGATTCCCGTTTCAGAGGAAGCTCCACCTCAGAGATGCTCACTGCCTAGCCTGGTCACACTGCTAGCAAATGTCAGAGGTGGAATTTGAACCCAAGAGGCTTAGAAGTCACTTAGGTCAACACCTCCCTCTGCCCCAACACCACCATTTTGCAAAAGAGAAAACTTGAGTCTCCAGAAAGTAAATGACTTGCCCAAGGTCATAGAGTCAGTAAATGGAATTCAGATTCAATCCTCTTTACACATCACAAGGCCTAGACTCTAGGCCTGTATCTGGACCTTAGTACACCCTTTTAATCTCATTTAGAATTTTGGTATAATCTCTTTTCTCATTATACCTTCCTCAAGCAAAGATCTGATGATTTTACCTCCTTCTACATGTTTTAGAAGCTCCCCAGGTCCCCTTTCACCTAGAAGATCAAATGGTCAGTGGTTGAAGGCTCTCCAGATCCTCCCTTTACTCTTGCCCATGTGATTTAGGGCAGATCATGTACAAGCCAGGACCCCCCCCCCCACACACACACACACTTCTGTTCCTACTCTTGAAATGGGAGGTGCACCATGGGATTCTATTCGCCTCAAAAGGTTTCTACCATAGAATTTCCCAGATTTGTTCTCAGTGACTCTGATGGTCAGGGCCCAATGAATTGGGAAAATCTAGGTTTCTTTTTTGACCATCTACAGGGAGTTAGGAAGAGCTGCACTGGTGCCAAGCTGATGGGAGCTGGGGAAAGAGAAACCCTCAAGGATAGAACGGGGTTTATTTGGAGGGGAACCTTTAAAATGTGAATGTTAGAACCCTGGTCTAGACTCTTCCTGAATGTAGCAGACATTGGGGATCATTCTGCAGTTCTTGGGTGGGTAGATTTGTAGAAGGGGCCCCTGGGCTCAGCTTCATGACTCTGACCCAGGAGTGAGTTAAATTAGGCTTAGTAGAAAGGCATGGAAATCTTGTTTCTGCTTGCCTTTCTTCCTGGCTGCCTGCCCCTTCCTTACCTGGAGGAAAGAGGATAGTGGCCTGAGTGGACTTGTCTCCTCCCGGAGCTGAGGAGCTCTCCTCCTGGGGGAGGGGGGGGTGTGCTTGACCTTTGCACTCATTTCTTTCAGAGAGCATCCAGGACAAGAGCAGTGCTGCGCTGCAGTTCAGCTGCAGGGGACCTCCCGAGCCGTGCCCTTTCCTTGGAGTCTGGGGTGCTTGGATGGCCTTCAAGGCCCCTGGGGCTAGGTTTGGGTGGGGCCAGGATAGGGGAGGGAGTCCAGTCGAGTGATCCCAGGACAGGCAGCTTTGGTTCTGCTGCAATTCCTGTGATCTTCATCATTTGTTCATGATAAATATCTGACATTCATACATATTGTTTTTAGATTTATAAGATATTTTATATGATGTGGTTCTCTTAATCATCCTGCGCTGAGAGAGACAGCTTGGCCTAGAGAATAGAGCATGCAGAGCCAATTTGGGGTGAAAAAGAAATGAGTTCGAGTCTTGACTCTTGCCCATGTTAGCCATGTGACGTTGGGCATCTCCTTGGGTCAGTTACTTAACTTCTTGTTGCCTTCAGGCATCTGGAGCGTAAGCTGTTGAGTGGGTGATGATCTACTTTGGGGATGGGGTTCCATCGGGAGTACCAGAAAGCCATGGAACCACAGGGCTCTGATATGGAAAGAGGTCCTGTTTGGAGATGGAGAAGGGGCTCATTGGCACTGCCTGGGTTGGTGCCCCAAAGCCCAGGTGCCCCTGGTGTGAGCATCACAGCAGGACCCAGTGGAGGGGCAGGCTTCACCATAATAAGAACTGACATTTACATGGAGCCGTAAGATTTACAAAGCATGGCATTAATTATGCAAACAAACAGAAACTATGAGAATGAATCACACAAAAACAAATTATGCGTGCAATTTCCCAAACATGATGGAAGCATCTTGGAACTGGAGAAGGGTAACAGATTTTGAATCAGAGGTCCTGGGTTCAAATCATTGTTCTAATCCTCACTACCAGGGACCAGTGATGGGGATGATGACCTGGGGCCAATCCCTTCCTCTCTTAGTGCCTCAGTGTCCTTACCTGTAAATAAGAGGCTGATCCTGATGGCCTCTCTTTAGATTCTCACATCAGCCTTGGGAGATAAATACTATAGGCATTATTGTCCCCCTTTTATGGATGAGAAAAGTAAATCTCTCTAACCTCCAGGGACTTCTTCCTGGTAACAGGTTGTGTTAGAGGGAAGATTCGAACTAGGGTCTGTTGACTCTGAGTCTGACTCTTTCCATGATCCTTTGCTACCTTTCCATGCTGCTGTTTTATTTTAATGCCTGTGTAGCAGGACAGGACCTCTCTAATATCATAGATATAGATTTGGAAGGAACCCTGGAGATCTCTGGGTCCACCCCTTCATGGTTCAGATGAGAAGACTGATGTAAGTAGAGGTAAGTGACTTGCCTAGGGTCACACAGCCACTATGTGTCAGAGGCATCACTAGAACTCACATCTTCTTGGCTTTGAGGCCAGATCTCCATTCACCAGGCCCTGCTGCCTCTCACTTAGTCCAGTAACAATTAATTGTGTGACATGTGGAAGATTTTTGACATAGAAACTCGTCTTAGTAGAAAACATTTTTTAAAAGAAAAATATAGTTAGAAGGTGTAG